>CM060851.1:18051378-18751378 GCA_030737835.1 Acorus gramineus
GGTTCTTTACAAAGAGACCTAGGGATGACTTATATCAGATGTAGTGCATGGAGACAGAGCCCCTTGACCAAAAGTTCTGGATTCCCTAATGGTGTTCTTGTTTGGACCATGGTAGGCACAGTTCAAGAATTCATGACATGCACAAGTCTCAAGGAAATCCTGGTGCACGATTTTCCTGTGATCGTTTTGTTTTGATCCAATATGATCATCAGTCCTTCCATATTTCTCCAGGTTTAGTCCCAACATGGAAGAGGTAGGTCTCTAACATTTGTTAAAACTCTCTAGCGTGACATACTACCTATAGTACCCTTGTAGGTAAAACATAGTTGTCTAGGCAGCCAAGCGAGCCTAGGAGGTGGTTATGTGCCTACCGCCTTGGCGTGCCTAAACACAATTTTTTTTTTTTTTTTTTAAACAGTGATTTCATTAAAGTCAATTCTCTAATCATTCATCCTTTGTTTTTCCTCCAAGTGAATTTGAAATGAGAATGTTATATCTATAAATGATAAGTCTAGAATGTAAATTTGATTTTTTTTTTTTTTTTTTGGGGGGGGTGTTGGGTGTTGTTTATATTGAGTTACTACTTTTGTATAATGTTATTTCTTCTATTTTTTATAGCTTGTTGGACGGCAAAAAATGAGTTGGTCATGACATGCATTTCTATTAAAATTGTTAGGCCAATATATATAACTTCCTTTGTCACGAGTCAATTAGTGATTTCTTGAAAGAATTAAATTTTTAGTAGGTTATTTTTTTAATCAAAACAATTAGGTTAACTATTTATTTTTTGTTATTTTGATTAAATCCCAACTATTTATATGTTCCAATCTTCCCAACCATTTACTACTACTAGGCATGACAAGTGATGATTCACAGGCCCAGGCAGTCGCCAAGCAAAAATGCTGACTAGGCAGATGAACGCCTAGAGGTCCATGGGGATTGCCTAGCTGACTTGGCGTCACCCAGACAACTATGAGGTAAAACAAGGCAATAACTAAATTTTAACATATAATGGTTTAAAATCTCATAATAGCTTGTATTTTCATCCTTATTTTATATTCAGCCATATATCTACTCTGGCAGAACCACAAAGGAAAATGTAGAGAGCACTCGTCTGCCGCCTTGATTTTGTACATATAACTGTCAACTGATGCCAACTGAGGAATTTTTATAATCACTTTTACTTGCATACTAGTCATTAGTGATAGCCACATAAACCATGACGAAGAAAATCAACTTCTCCTTCCACTTGATACACTTATAATCATCATGGAATGTCTTACAAGTGACCAGGTGGCCTACAAGCATATCATTAACTAAGGGTTATTATCTCCCTTTCGAGCTATCAAATGCATATTGCCCTAAAAATAATTTATTTTTTGAGAAAGGGCTAGGAGCATTTTATTATAATAAAGTCCCCCCCCCCCGGCCAAACATAGAAGAGACAAGGGTTCTCCTCACAAGTTAGAAAGAAAGGAGAGGAAAGAATAAGAGAAACAGTGAGGAGCAAGACCCTTAAAAAGAAGCCACTGAAAAACTCTCTTGAACCATTGATTGCCCATAATGGAATATGGAGTTCACCAGACCCAATCTCTAAATGGTGAGGGTATTGCCACCCAAGTATTTTCCAAATAGAACTTTTGTTTTGAAAGGTGCATTCGATTTGAGTGATCCAATTAATACTCAACATAATGCGTGCATGATAGGCCATTGGAATATTTATAAAGATTGCTTCTATTCCCATGCTTATGCCGCTTCTGAAACCATCACCACAAACCTTCAAGCTCATTGAAGGGACAACAAGACCCAAGGATCATGCCCACCATTTTCCAATGGTTGCCTAATAACTTAATTGCAAATAATGTGTCTGATAGCTTTTGCTTGAAGGAAATTTTATCCTAATGATGTAGTCAAGTATTTTTTAAAACTAAGGTCTGAGTAGTACTTTGCCACCATCTTTTGCAAAAGCATATCCAAAATCAATTTTTGATACGGTTACCTCTGCTGGACATTCAACTATGCAGTCTGTATTTTGTATTTGGAAAGTCATATGAATAAATTTGATTTATTTACTTCACCTGTGCCTCTGAAACTTCTATGGTAACTTTCCTTTGTGCATTTGAAAATTCCCGATGGCGCCGGATAGTTCCCTCCATACTGAAACAGAGGGAGTATGGTCAGCAGATGATATAAAATATTCAAAAATGCAATTACAGACTGCCATGTGGTATTTGGTTGGTTTGTTCCCCCCCCCCCCCCCCTGCTCTATAAACGATGTTCATTAGAAACTAATCGAACTAGAGATATCACGGTACAAGGGCTGCCACTTCTATTTTTTCACATTGGACCAGTGGTTCCGGTCATGTTACAATTCTTTGTTATTTCTAACTGCTTCAAATCTGTCTCTACACATGGTCCCTGATTGGTAGTTGATGTTTGAACCATAGTTTTTGGTCCTTACTATCTAGATCCTGTAATCTTCAAATCCTAATTTTTCTTTTGAGCACTTATGGTTGAACATAGATGTTCATGACACCTTTCTTTTTCTCAACACTAATATATAGAATCAAGCTGAGCATAATAAGCTGGTATCTGTGAGGAGGCATTAAGAAGGCTGGATGATTGTCATAATGGTGTTGCCTAGTAGGGTTTGCATTATACTCTTTGGATGAACACTAGTTTTCAGCAGTAATTATGACGGGTCCTAATTGTTTCTGTTTCATAGAGTTGGAATAACAGGTTACATTAAAAGCGTACCCAACAATCGGACAACCCACTTTCAATATATATATATATATATATAGAATCAGAACAACTATCAGCTATTGAAGGACCAAACAACCATGTACTTAACCATTTAGAATTGTAAAATTAGTTAAGGTAATAAAGATGACTACTTGTAAAATTGGAAGAACACAAGAACATGAATTATATACCTCTTCAAGGATTGAGGAAAATACATTTTGCAGGAGGTTCAAGTTTGAATCATGTAAACTTCTTGGGGCGATCTTTCAAGATATGGTGAGCAAGAGGTGGAGAGAGTTTAAAGTGGAATGAAAGGGATCTCGGAAGGTGGCATAGGATTTAAAGCTCCCCAAGTTTTGCCTTAAGATGAGGGGGGCATGAGACATACAAATCAAAGTGACAAGGTGAGTGGAGTTGGTGGAATCCATTGAAGAAGATGGGCCATAACTTGAAGAGGAGAAAACTTAAAAAAACATTAAAGAGGAGAAAGCTTAGAGAATGTCGAATCAAGAGGAAATGATGAAT
This sequence comes from Acorus gramineus, assembly GCA_030737835.1. Taxonomy (NCBI): domain Eukaryota; kingdom Viridiplantae; phylum Streptophyta; class Magnoliopsida; order Acorales; family Acoraceae; genus Acorus; species Acorus gramineus. The sequence continues at coordinate 18,054,649 of CM060851.1, forward strand.
ATATTACGAGAGGAGAATGAAGGATAACGACGCTAGGGGCAATGTGGCTCAAGGTGGGAGACTGAAAAAAAAAATTGTTCATATAGTGAAGAATAAAAAAAGAAGAGTTAATGCCATCCTTAAATTAAGGACAAGTGAGCTTGAGGGAGGGGAAGAGATTATGACATACATCAAAAATTTCATTTTCGGGTTAAGCATTTGTGGCTTCTGGAATGGGCGGATGATTAAATGACAAGCATCTCAGAGGAGAGGAGAAGAAAGCCAGATGAACTTGAAATGAAGGTGAATAATGTGAATTTTGAACACATATGGAGATAAGGCCTTGGGGCTGGGTGACTTTCTTATTAAGAATTTCCAACAATATTTTGGGGTGGTAATGATGAGAATATGGAGAAGATGGAGGGTTTCTACTCCAAGACGCAAGGTGGTGCTTGCTTTGTTGGTGATGATTTCAAAGAAAGGGGAAGCAGAGAAAATAGGCAACTATTGGCACATGTCTGCTTGATGGGGTTTATAAATTCTCAAAAATTATAGCTAATCAACTACAAAATATGATTGATTTCCATGTAGAGAAGAACCGATTGGCTTTCATCAGAGGTAGATCTCTATTTAATGGCTTCTCAGAGTCATATGAAAGTGTGATGGCAGCCCATAACATGCATCAGGCTAATACGCAAGCTGGATTTTGAAAGGTGTATGATAGTGTACAGGAGGCTCTTAGAAACGAATATTTTTTTCGACATGGTGGATGAGGTGACTCAGGGATTACATTAGCACTGTATGACCTCTACATTGGTCAATGACAACGTAGTTGGGTATTTCAAGATGCATGATAAGTCCATCAAAGTGATATGATTTCCCTGTTTTTCTATATCATATGAAGAAGAGTTAATGCCATTCATAAATTAAGGACAAGTAGCTTGAAAGAGGGGAGGAGATTGGGACATAAGTTGCAAAGTTCTTGAAATTGCATTTTTTTGGTCTAGTGATGGTCCTCATGTCTTTGAAGGTGAGATTTCATGTGGATTCTTTCCTTTAACAAACTTCTCACCAAAGTGAAGTAGGCCAAGAATGTCATGATGTGTGAATTGTGTGTCGCACATGAGGAAATGGTGACATTTTTTTTACAAGTGCACACTTAGTAAGAAGATTTGGAACAAGGTGGGGATCACCCTTAGGAGTCGTGCTCCCTCCAAGTGGTGGCATAAATGTGAATTGGGTCAAGGCTCAAAGAAAGGATGGGAATAGTAATCCAAGGTTCAAAGTTCATTACGGTAATCACACATGCGGTTCGCTAAGTTCTATTAATCACTTGTAATGGGTATTGGGAGAACATTTGGCTGAGTATTAATATCCTTAAGAGAGTTTGGGGGAAGCATGACTTGGAACAAAAGTGATTGATAATGTAGTCTTTTGGTAGCTTCCCCGCAATGATATTGGATATGGAAGAGATCTCTCATTCTTTACTTCAGGGACATCTTCATATTTGACGAAAAAATGTCTCATTCTTTTGCTCAAAATATTATTAAAAATGGTTGTATGATATTTTATGATAATCTCGTTGCATTTGTAATCCTTATACAGAGTCTCATTTACAATTGTTGCTTATTTGTACTCCTAAAAAGAATTATATATTTCATCTAACAAAATATAAGCTTCACCAGAAAATGTGGATGGCAAGGACTATAACATTCTTTTCTTGAAGGGTCCTCACACCACCATATCAAAATCTCCATCCGCTCACTATCAACCTCTTCAATTTCTTACTGCAAAGAAGGGGCTTGCTTAAATAACTCAACTGCATATAAACAAACCTAGGTTCTTCCAAACCTAATGGATGTCCCAACCTTGTTTCCAACCATTAAAGTCACAATCCAACCAAAATGGACCCCAACCCTGACTTCTCATTCAATTCAAATACTACCCCCCCCCCCCCCTCCTCCCCCGATTGGTGTCCCAGAATAAACAGAGAATAGAGGTGAATACTGCAGAATAATCATTATTCGATGTTTGTTTCACACGGATAAACCCTGATAGCTATGCCTGGATAAGCTAGGATAAGGTCTGATAACAATTTTAATGGAAGGTGAGAATTGTTTATCAAGGCTTATTATCTATATCAAGGAATAAAAATATCCTTCTCTGCCATTTTAAAAAAAATATCTTACCTAACAATCTCACACATACATTCCAAAAACTATCACATCTATAAAATCAGTCATGCATCTCTCACACTTATTCAAGGGCATATTTGTCATTTAAAAGGTCATAAACTTTTATCAATTCATTATCCATAATTTATTATCACTTTATCCAATGTGAACTAAACAACAAAAATGTCACTTTTATGTTTCTCAATGAGCATAACAAAAAATGCAACAAAAATGTCACTTTATCTATCCCGGTATAGCTATCAGGGCTGAATAGCCCTATGTCACTTCTCATACGGATAGGCCTGTCAACGGGCTGAGTCGGGGTGGATCCGGACCCAACCCATTTGATTTTCGGGTTCTTTGCGTTGGGCACATATCGGGTCTCGGGTCGGGTTGAGTCAGGTTGACCCACTAACAAGTCTAACTCAGACTAGGAGAAGTTCAAGAACTTTTTAAAGGCCTACAATGGTTTCATTTGTTTTCTTTTTCCAATAGAGTATGGTGTATTATAAATAGTTATTCATTATTTTAATTTTTTTTAATGTTTTATGAGAGAACATTTGAAATACAGTTTGAATTATTATGATTTTACGTGAAGTGAAAAGATTGTAAAAATATTCAAATGCTTAAAATTTCAAATGATTATTCAGTATTTAGTTATAGATGTTGGGTTGGATTATAAACATAGTATTTGGGTTGGGTCAAATCGGGTCTCAGGTCCACAGGAGGATCTGGTTGGAGTGGATCCCGACCCGTTTTGATTGTCAAGTCATTCGGGTCAGTTATTTACGCCTTTTATCAGTCGAGTCCGGGTTGACCCGTGACCTATTATTGACAGGCCTACATAGGGGGGGATAAAGAATGTATCCAATTCATAGAAATGAAATATAGTATCACATCATCAACCCTAACAGCCCTAAATGGATAATTGAGCCTAGTTCTACTATTCTGCATGGGTTTTTCTACTACAAAAATTGTTCCGTACCATGAAGCTTGCCCATATCAGCACCAAAAATTAAAAATTTGCAGAAACTGAAGTAAAGCATCACATAAGGACAGATAGATGTATACGTGTAGTCACATCATGTTCATGCGACTCTGACTCTGTCAACACCAGTCAAAACCTAAGATCATCGAGAAACCCATTATGAAATCACGCAGAAACCGCCATAAAATCCAAAGAAACCCTAGATAAACATGTGCACAACTCCATATCATCATCAATTTAAAAATAATACAAATTGAGATCCGAAACCAATGAGAAGCGGACAACACACCTGGAGGAAGAGCTGGAGAACTCGTAGAGCTTGCCCTTGGCGGAGAAGACGATGAGGGCGACCTCGGCGTCGCAGAGGACGGAGAGCTCGTGCGCCTTCTTCAAGAGCCCGTTCCGCCTCTTCGAGAAGCTCACCAGTCTGTTCGACCGGTTCTCGATCCGCTTCAGCTCCACCCTCCCCCTTCCCATCTCTCTCTCTCTCTCTCTCTCCGCGATTTCGGAACCCTAATTTTGAGGGGGGAGGGACGTCGGAGAGGGGAAGATAAGGGCGATGTGGTTTGGTGACGGAGAGTACGCACGTGTGGGATTTTTTGAATCGGACGGCTGTTGTTTGGCTGATGAGATGTTTTTGTGATCCTGTAGAATGCGATGGGCCAGATTGGAATCAGAGCACGTTGAGAATGTGCCAGAGAATGGTCAGGTGCCTCCCGTTGTAATAAATTGGAAAGTTTTTTTTTTCATATATACCCCCTCTTAAATTTTGTTATTGCAAAAATACCCTTTTTGTATTCTGGATTGTAAAAATACCACGCTTGTAGTTAGCAGTCGTGCAAATATATCCCTCCGTTAGTCACTATTCAGAGCTCAGATTGAACCATGATCAGTTTTGTAACCCATCCTGGTGAAATGATTAGAAGACCTCCACTTAAACCTTAAACCCCAACCATGGTCACGTTTTTCAAACATCTAAGACTTACATTTGAAAAAGATGAAGAAAGATTTACCCTCCATTGTTAGCATTGTAGAATTTTTTTTCTTTGCTTTTTTCTTTGGTCGATGTTCTCATCCTACAAAGAAACCCACAATAGCACTTAGGATGATTGCTCATGGAACTATTTATTTTTCATGGAGATTGAGAGAGAATAAACAAATTAAGGTTTGCGATCAATAAATAAAGGAAACAAGAAATTAAGAATGTGTTGTGAGGAAGAAAAAGAGAGGGTGAGGAAGAATTTCCAGAGGGGTATGGAAGAGGGGTATTTCCAAAGGTCTAACGGAACTCTCCTAACTAGGCCTCATGGCATCTAAGTATAAGAGCCCTTGTTGCACGACTTCCAAATAGAAGAGGGGGTATGGAAGAGGGGTATTTTTACAATAACATAAATTAACCAAGGTATATATGCAAAAACTTCAATTGAAAAAGATGTTTTTTTTAAAATGATTTTAAATTGACGTGGACAGATCATGACACTCAACCATATTACGTTGACCCAGCGACTAAATTTATTAAAAAAAATTAAAAAAATCTTCTCAATTATCTGAAAGAAGATCTTTTCGAAATCATAAAAAATTCATCTAAAATTAAAAAATCAACATAGATTTTCATAAAGTGTATATGATTAACGAATTTTATCCATCGATCAAGAGTATATTAAAATAAGTCCTCAGAAACTTACTAAAATTGGATTCAGTCCCTACAAACTTTATAAAATAAGATTTGGTTCTTTTATAAGACAAAAATACCCTTGTCATTTTTCAACATCCTCATGTCCTGAAATGTCATCCTCATCTGTAAAAAAAAAAAAAAAGTCATTTTCAACATTTTTCCCTTCCCAATCTCATTACAGAGACTGAACAAAAAAAATTACAGTTTCATTAACTCCATTATAAAATCAGTAGAAAAAACAATTTAAAAACCAAATCAAAATTCTATAATACATTTTTAACTCAAAACTACTAGCAATAAAAAGCATAATACCTTGACTATAAAACTATAATTTGTTTAATAAAATTTAAATAAGTTAGTATATATTTTTAAATAATCACATGGATTTTTTTATGATTTTTAGAATGTTTTAAGGAGTTAAGACGATTTTTAAATTTCACTAGGACTTTTTTCGATTTTCATAAGTTTTCAGGGAGTTATATCGATTTTTTCTAACAAAGAAAATAAATATTAAAATGGTATAACATTAATTTACCATGCATAGTTAGGATTAACCACACATCTGGTTAGTTATAGGGACTAAAATAAATATTATCTAATAAGATAGGGACCTGAGGGGATTTATCAATTTTACAGGAACTTTTTCTGATTTTCACAAGTTTTCAAGGAGCTAGATCGATTTTTCCCTAAAAAATTTCTATGAAAAAAATTAGAATGATATTTATTTATTTTTTAATAAATGTGAAAAAATAAAAAAATTATTATCTTGTGAAAATAAGAAAACTTATCTCATCAGGGGGTTTAGAGGGTTAGTACTAGAATAGGCTGAAATAAAGTTAAAAAACTTGTTTGGATAGTTGATATAAGCTGGTATTTGGATGTCAGTATAAGATGGAATTAGATGGTGTAGCAATTCTACCTCCCCGTTGGTATTAGAATATTCTAGACAATAGAATAACTGGTCTCCACTATCAAATCAACTGTCATCACTTCTTATAAACCAAATGGCTCACATGTTAAATCATTTTCTCACATTTTATAAATCATTATTCATAGTTTAGTCCCTAGTGGCTATAGTACAATGGTTCAAGATTTACCTGTGTTAAGGATAGGTTTTGAGCTCGAGTTTTGAAGTTTTGATGTTGACTTACCTACCTATTTGTTAACAAAAATTTAAAAGAATTTTTCATAAGACCGGGCAAATAGGTGGAGGTAGTCTTCCTAAGTACTTGACCGTAATGTCAGCCACGAAAAGTTCATTTGATATAAAATAATAATAATAATAATAATAAACAAATAAAAATTACACATGGTCAATCAAACAACAGAGATTTCATCATTACGTTTTTCAATGAGAACAACTAAAAACACAACCAAACATAAAATCATTTATTCATAAAATAATCATATATTCCATAATAATTTATGTCTCTATCTAAATATCATCTTAATGCCTTTAGGTGGTGTAACACCTTTATAGACTTTGTTCGACTCATGTATCATCAATAGGATGCTAGGTATAGTGTCCAAATGTATTGTATTTGTAACCCACCCTCTCTATCCCAATATATATATTTGCTTAATTTATTGCCTTGTTATCATGTTGTCTAATGCACTAAACTATTGTTTGGGTAGAACAATAGATGTGGAATAAGATGGAATAAGGGTAAATAAGTCAAAATCTATTTTGGTAAGAAACAAGTGGATATACCTAACAAAACTGAATATGTGAGAATAAGGTAGTATTGGTATTTCAGATTCCATTTGGATTGTTCAATACAATCTATCTCACTATACTAGGGTTCACATGTTAGAGCACCTATTAACACATTTTATGAATTGAATCATTTTTTTATATATATTTATAAATCTTCTTTCACATCTTAATCAAATTTTATCCAAAATTTAATATGTATTTTAAACGAGAATTATTAATATGCTATTATAGTTACATATTCTATATATAATAGTTATTTATCATGAAAGAGCTTATGTTGTTATCCAAATGAGGATTAAAAGAATTTATTTTAGTATAGAAAAGATGAATCTTTGACCTCATAAAATAAGAACAATCAGTCTTAGAAACATACGATATACTTACTAACTTAGTTTAGGGTAGAAAGGGCAGGATGGGGCAGTGCGACAACAACGCGGAGAGGGCACCCCCTCCCGACTCTCTCTCTCCCTCTCTCAACTCTCTCTCTCTCCTTTTTTCTCCCTTTCTCTCTTTTTCTCTCTCTACTCGGTCTCCGCCCCACCGCCTCCTCGGCGGCCACCCTCCTCAATCCTCTCTCCCACCCCCCTCCTCTTTTTTTTTCTTTTCCTTTTCCCTTCCCTTCCCAAATTGTCTAATCTCATCACCAAAAAAAAAAAAAAAATTGGGGTGGTGGTGAAGCAATCTAGGTGGGAGGGGGGGGGGGGGAGTAGTTGCTCCCAATTTTCTTTCTTTGATGACTTATAAGTAATGCAAGTAAACCAAATCACAAAAATTGGGTTATTTACATGTTTAACATTAAGGAAGACTTTGCGATGTATCCAAACTCTACTATCTATATGCTAAATTAAGAAAATAATATCATGTATTTTATTCATTAGATTATATACTTCATTATTTGTAAAAACAACTTCATTACATAAGTATATGTTATAAAATATTCTCTTTTTGTTTTTGAAATTTTGTACACCCAAGGTTTTTCCTTATTGGATGGAAGGTGTTTGTGGGTGCCAATTATTTGGCCCACCAAAGCGGGTTGAATCTGCGTAGCCCGATACCCGACTATACGGATCCGCGACCCAATTGATCTGAGCCTAACAAGACTCAGCCCACACAGATCCAACATCAGTATCCCAAGTTAGTACATTTCGAATCAATATTTCAGCAAAGGTCATCAAGAATGGATTTCCTGAATCTCCCAAATATCTTCATTTGATTTGAAATTATCACCATTTAATTCTCAAATCACAGTCATATATCACAGGTTCAAAATCATCCTTGACTAATCCTTGAAATCCCAACAAAATATATATCTTTGACTATGGTAAGCCAATAATTAATTAGCAAATCCCTTATATATATTTTATTCCCTCGAAATCCTGGATCCTTCCTCATCCGACAGATGATGAGGAAGTCACCAACAGGCTAGGTCAACCCTAAGTACCACTATAAATAGGGAGTTAATCCTCCCTATCAAGGTAGGTGAAATATTTTTCAGTAACCCTAATTCGGCCAACCATTACTAACTTGAGCGTGGGAGGGTCTTCCGCAGGTCCCCACCTCCCTTTGTCTTCGACGGTCAAGGGGAAGGTTCGTCGGAAGCAGGTGCCAGGAGCGGAGCGGAAGGAAGTGGGAGTGGACAGATCTAATTGCCCAAACCTAATACATCGATTTTTGCCCCTCCAATGTTATAAAATATTCTTGATTTCAATTTTTTTTTCTCATATTTGTGTTTTGATTTAATCCCAAAAAGATGCATTGAATTTTAGATTCCTTATTGGATGGAAGGTGTTATAAAATATTCTTGATTTCAATTTTTTATTTGTTCTCATATTCGAGTTTTTATTTAGTCCCAAAAAGATGCATTGAATTTTGGAATTTATAAGCTAATAGAGATTAGAATGACTTCGGTTTTCAAAGGTCTTTAAGTTTGGTGTCATTTCGCTCTAATTGAACTTTAGTCTTTTTTATATTTAGTCACATTTTTTAGTGGAATTGTCACCTTTTTTTTTTAACTTTATTCTCTCTCATGGAATGCCAATTTATCCTTTCTTTAGTGGAACATCCTTCTTAATGAAGCTCATGTGTCATCTTGCTTTTGATAAAGTATTCTCTGATACACTCAGTTTTTTTTACAGTCATAAATACAGTTCCATTTACCTCCTTAGCTCTCCACGTAATATAGTGAGCCATATACTTCGTTAAGATTTTTTTCAAATTTATTACAAATGATATCATTCAATTAATTGAAGTATATGTTTTACTTTTTTATAAAAATTGACACCTTATTATATAACGTGTATATGATTTAAAAAAATAAAAACAAATGTTGAGTGGACGGAGTGTAACATTTTCCATTTAAGTGGGCAAGCCAAATGGATCGAACTTAGATTGGACTGTGTGCTTGGGCTTGAGTTCACCCACACCTCAATCTCACCTCCCAAACAAAAAGAGACCATTGCTTTGACCCTACTTCACCATAATTCAAAAGCATGTTTCAACTAATTTTGTATTATGGTACATTTTTCACATTTATTAGGCGTTTGATTCAGCGGATTACTTATTTTAAGTATTGATTTATAAGTGTAGATAATATAAGTATTGATATTTTAAGTGAAAAATTGTTTGGTTCGACAAGAAAAATAAATTCTTATTTGTGGTGCTTATAGAAAAATATTTATGCCCATTCTATGATATATATATATATATATATTATATTTGATTCGTCACTTTTTATAAAATAGAAGTATTTAGGGTTAAACTGTTTTTCAACCATCAATAAGTAAAATACTTTTAAAAAAATGTCCAACTATTTACTTATAAAAAAAAAGTATTTATTCATCAATACATACTTATAATAAACATTTAAAACAAACACACAAATAAAAAATAAGTGCTTATTTTAAGTGATAATTCAAATAAGTGTTTATTTTTCGTCCAACCAAACACCACTAGATTAATGCAAAATTAATGGAGTAGATGTGATCTTTAGGATCATGTCACCATTTAGCATTTTTTTGGACTTGGGACCATTGATCAGGCATGCATTTTATTCATGATGTTTTCAGGGACCCACATGTCATTTATCCCTTTGATCTAAAAGTTGTTGCAGCATAACTCCCCCCAGCAACTTCATTTCCACTAGAGATGCCTTTCATCTTAAAGTGGCCCTAAAAAAACCTGACTAGCTGTTGTTGTCTAGGTATTAGAACCCAATCCTTGATTGAAGAACATATGTAATCTTAAGATTAACATTAGTGTGTACAATCTTTAGGCAAAGGAGATTTTTTTTGTTAATCTTCCCCAACTAAAAATAAAGAGAAGAGGATCTCTAACTTTATCAAAAGCTAAAGACCAAGAACCAGTGGCACCGTCCCACTGATGAAGGAAGCTGTTCTATTGGTATAATTATATGAAAAATATCTTCATTTGTTTCTTAAATCTTATCTAAACGTGATGAATTAAAAACATAAATAGTATCTAGGTATTCATCCTAAAAAATATCTGAATTTGATATATTTATTACCGGAAAAATTGATTTGGCACCCTATAAACTTATGAAAGTAGGAAAAGGTCCATGTAAAACCAATAAATTCTCCCTATTTTATAAGTCAATATTTATTTTAGTCCTTAACATAACTGAAACTAACTAGATATGTGGTTAACCCTAACCATACACGATAAATTACTGTAATACTATTTAAAAATTTACTTTCTTTATTGAGAAAAAATTGATATAACTCTTTGAAAACTTATAAAAATCGAAAAAGACCCATGTAAAAACCAGTAAATCCCTTAAAAATTTATTAAAATCCTTCATTATCCTAAACATTTATTTCTTCTCCTAATCTTATCTTAATATTTAAATAAAAATATATTTTATAAATTTGATATAAAATCAAATTCACTAACAAATTAATTAGTAAAAAAAAATCTATATTACATATTCATCTAATCTAATTAAATTTAAACAAATTTATAGTTTTAATGCACATATAAATAATTTTTTAATTAGGATTTCAAAAAATAATTTATAAAAAAATACTCAATTTTTGAATGGAGGAGACTTCTCAGTAGAGATGATAAGCGCATTCTCAATTTTTTTTTTTTTTAGTTTTAAGGGTATTTCGATAATAAAAGGACTGATTTAAAATTTAATAGTTTTTTAGGGACTTATTTGAATATAGTTTTCATATATTCCTTTAATCGAAAAAGAAATATTCCTAGAATATGCTCCTCGCACTAACGAAATAGTGACTTAGAGACTAAAACCATTAACCAGGACAAAAAATAGACATCTAAGAGGATTTACTGATTTTACAAAGATATTTTTGGATTTTCATAAGTTTCCAAGGAATTATATCGATTTTTTCCTATTATAAATTGAAACTAAATATTTTTGTATCATATACTGTTTAAATTCAAGTATTACTTTTTTTCTACTATCTCTAAAATAGACAAGAAGCATTGAAGCTTAAATTCCATCCCTTATTTTATTTGATTGTACAATATTTCATATCTATAATGTCACCATATCACTCCAACTAGCGTTCACATTTAAACCTGTCAACTATCTAAAAAATATTTTTATTCAATCCAAATTTGAATATTATTATTCATAACTGAAGGATCTATGAACGATGAAAGATACATGGAATTAGATTCATATCTAATAGGTTGAAAGACTTACTTTCAACATCTCCAATATTTAAATCTGTATCTGGAAATATCTCTGGAGCTTCCTGATCTCAACAAGGACCACACAAGATATACAGACTTTATGAAAGTGCCTGTCAATGTTAAAAAAAGAACCAAGTGATGCCACAAGTTGAGAGATCTACATTTCTTTTGTTTCATACCCAACTTGATATCAGTGTATAAAATCTGAATAAATTTGGATCAAATGGAATGATTCATATGTAATCTAATGGTCTTGGAACTTTAGAAAAAGGTCTCCATTATTAATTATTTATTCTAGCATGTGAACCTTCTTCTTATCTACTCAAATCATCCACCGACATAGATATTCATACACTAGCCTCCTGCCAGAATGAATATTAATTCATATAGAATAAGATATTTTATATATTATATATCTTTCTTTTCTCCATTTCCTGATTGATATACCTTAACCCCCGTTTGGGGTGTGACATAAGGTTATTCGTCCTTGATAGCTATACTAGGATAGATAACAATCCATGCTGAATAGGTAAATTTTTGTTTGGTTGTCTTTTCTATTATTCTCATTGGGAAACGTAAAATTGATCTTTTTGTTGTTTGGTTCACCTTGGATAAAGTAAGGATAAGTGGTAGATAACAGATGAATAGAGTTTATGACTTTTTAAATGACAATTATACCTCTGCATAAATTATTTGTGTTTGGGAATAAGTATGAGAGATGTGTGTGTGATATGATAGATGTGACAGTTTTTAGAAGGCGTACAGAGAGTGTTAGGTTAGATTAAATTTTTAAAATGACAGAGAAGAGTATTTTTATCCATTGGCATAGATAAGCCCTGATAGCAATTCCACCATTTTCTTAGAATAGTTATCAGGCCTTATCCTAGCTTATCCAAGCATAGCTATCAAGGTTTATTCTTGTCAAACAAACAGCTGTTTGGGGGCTATTCTACTGTATTCTCCCCTATCCATCGTTTATGCTCCACCCCAAACGGGAGGTAAGTACGGATAGAAACATAAGTTATTCTGGGATTTATGACTATTATAAAAATAGCTAACTATACCAGTAAAATAAATGATTTTCTGTTTGATTGTGCTTTTTGTTATTCTCATTAGGAAACGTAATAATGAAGTTTTTGTTGTTTGGTTGATCATGAATAAGTTATGGATAAAATGTAAATAAGATGTGAATAAGAATTTACAAAATGTGAAAAATGATTTAATTTGTAGGCCTTTGATTTATAAGAGGTGATGTCAGTTGATTTGACTTTTATACCAAGTGGAATAAATTGGGTGGAATAACACAATTTCAAAAGAGACTTGGAATATAAATGCCAGCATATTTTCACATATTCTGACATAGCTATACTTATCTGTTCTTTTCACCCAAACAGTCTTTTGAGTTTATTCTTCCCCTATTCCCTCCTATTCTCCCCCTATTCCATTGCCCAAATAGCGATAAATTAAATATAAGTTATGAATAAAATGTGAATAATGATTTAAATATAGGGGGTTTTATGAATATTTAGAAAAATGAGGGGTTAATATGAACATTCACAACTTTTAAGGGTGTTATATGCATTTTTCCCTTGAAAAGTGACGAAACTAAAAAGTAATTTAATCATGTGTGGTTAAGTGAACCAGACCTTAATTTAAAAGTGTTAACGATAGGTGATATATCAACATAACCCAAGCAATCAAGGAGTTATATGAATTTTTGAAGAAAAAAAAAGATCAATATGAATATAAGAAATTCTAGGGTTATATGCATTTTTTTCTATTCGAAGTCATTCTTTTCAAACGCGTTTTCAAACGCTGGCTAAGATAGCATTTGGTAACGCGATTACAAAACTGATTTTCTGCAATCACTGGGTTTAAAACTGATTTTGCAGGAAACTGTCTCCCCCCAGCTTTCTCAAATCACAACTTTTGGGCACTATTTGTCTGAAATCTGTTTGCTTATATTTGAGTGGCTAAAAAAATAATTAAAAATCTTCCATGATTTTCTCCTTCAATCTTTCAATCTAAGCCTTAAACTTAATCAAATAAATAAATCTTCCATGATTAGATTATCTGTATCAACTAGATATATTTTAAAACAAAAAAACTCAGTCCATGATCTTCCATGATTTTCTCCTTCAATCTTTGAGCCATTAAATTTAATCAAATAAATAAATCTTCCATGATTATTTATCAACTAAATATATTTTAAAACAAAAAAAACTCAATCCATGATCTTCCATGATTTTCTCTCTTCTCAATAGAATATATTTTTTTAAAAAAATCTTAACCATTAAAATTTAATCAGATAAAAGAATCTAAATCGTTAATATTTAATCAAAGAAGAAGTAGTGATCCCAACAGAAAAACAAAGGTGGCACCATATATATATACCGCCTCCCTTTAAAATTCAAAATCACAGAAGGCGTCATATATATATGGCGCCTAAAAAAAAAATGGTACTATTGCTAGTTTTTGCAAATATTCTCCATCTCGTGTTATTTTTATTAATATTAGTTTAAACGATGCTATTTTTGTTAATTGCCCTTCTCAAAATTTATATATCCCAGCATAACTACTGGATTTTATTATGATAAGACAAATTGTGCCCCTTCAGGACCTTATTCCAGTTCAACATATACTAGAGCTATGATTATATGCAAGTGAAAGATTACACCAACAATTTCAAGTTAATCAAAAGGAACCTCATCTCAAAAAAAAGAAAAAAACATAGGAAAAAGGCAGGAAGGTAGGCAAGATATTTCCCATGCATGGGGCCAGTACTAAACATCCAAACATGCATGTAAACCCTTGATCACCTATAAATAGTCTGATCACCATATACATGATCATCACAGCTCATCTTAATTTACAAGAGCTATAGCAAGTGCATCCATAACTTTCAGCCAAAAAAAAAAAAAAATGGAGTCAGTTCATAACAAGTTGGCTATGGCCTTAAAAAGGGCACCACCCAAGGTCTCTACTTTCATTCATAACATCAGGCGAAGTGAGGCCTCTTCGACGGCGCCTTCGATCGGTTTCACGGCAGTTTCGACGGTTGCGATCGGAGGGGAACACCGTGGCAGATTTGTTGACCAGGGAGGAGACGACGGCATCGATGAGAGGGCGGCGACGTTCATCTTCACCGTCCGGGAGCGTTTCAAGCTCGAACAAGAGTATAACTACTGAACCATCTATTGACAGATTGGTAAAGATACACTCTGTTATCTTGGGTTGGAGTCTTTTTTAAGTCTGTAAAAATAATTGATGTAAATCAATGGAGGTGGAGCTTTTATGGTGTGGTAAGTAAGTTTAGATTTTTTTTTTCTGTCTAAAGAATGGTTTCCAAGGTTTGATCCCTTGGGTTTCTTTACGGAGAGAGGGGAATGTTATAAGGTTATGTGAAAATTTTCAGACTTTGGATAATGGTTTTCTTACCCAACAAAAAAAAAGTGTTCTCTTACTATATTTTTGGACAGTTAAACCCTCTGGAAAAAGTTGAGGAGCATTGGATTAGCATAGTATAATACATGCACATTATATTTTCCATTAAGGTGGATAATGTTTCATTAAGTTATTTTATATGCCTTGGAAGATAGATGGATCCAAGTGCCTTCTAAATGAAAAGTACATATTACTTAAAACGAGAAATAAGACTTAATGCATCCAAAATAGGTCGATCATTCAGTGCAAGCAGATATTAATATCCTGTTTGGAATAAATTTTCAACAAGCTTATGCTCCTAATTGATTAAAATGATTGATTATGGAAAGTCTACATTTACAACCATTATTATTATTATTATTAACCATTATTATTATTATTATTATAAAAGCTATTTTGTTGACTTCATCATTGTCTCGCTAACATTTTTCTACTTATTTTAAGTGTGTTGTTACACTCAGATATTTTTATAATTTAAAAAACAAAGTCATATATATTGTTAAAAATCTAATGAAGCATATACATTGTTAAATAAGTTATGTATTTATTAAAAATAAGTTTATTCAATTCAAATAAAATGATATACGTTTTTCATTGAAGATGTCTGAGCCTAACATTTTTTTCTTATTTTTTATTTGATTAATAAGGCCAATGGCCACAGCCTTTTGATGTTCAAACCGAAACAGAAGGCCCAAAAAGATTCATGCCACGTAGCCTTTTGACGTGCAAAACAACACAGCCTCGTTAAAATATATTAATTAATAAAATAGCTATAAAATATGAAAAATTTTAGACTTAGTGATTAATAAAACAATAATGATTTCTAAGCTCTAATTTTACAGGCCTCAAATAAGCCCCATAATATGGCACATATACATTGTCCATAATATCCTTATTGATATTTTTGGTTCTTTTAGACGGTTATGAAATCCCCCTCAATTAGGAGTCAATATTTAATGTGATTTCAAATCCCATCCAAAGAAAATGTCAATTTCAATCTTTCACGATCCCCAAATCTACATTCACTTCATCTTTTTCGTTCAATGAGTCCCTCTATCACAATTTTTTGAATCCTTAAAAATTCATTCCAAATCAATCGTCTCAAAAAAAAAAAAAAAAATGGATCCAAATCCCAAACGGTTAGTCTCATACGTCCTCTCCTGCATCAAATCCACCCACCATGACTGCTACCCCGTCGATCCCGACATCGAACAACCTGAAATCTACATTCGTGTGAAATGTAACAGTCTGAAATGTAACATTATCTTATATATATATATATTCAGACAGAGAGAGAGGTGAGATTGGAGATGCCGAGCATGGTAGTGAAGCTCTATTGCGTCTTCTTCAAGTTCCTCCTCAAGCATCGCCTCCAATCCCGGATCCAAGCCATCGACGCTCAGAACAACCACTTTTTTTCGATTTGGATCTCACTTCAATGTCTCTCGGATCAGGTTTGACATTATGTTTTGCCTTTTGTTTTAAATGTTTAAACACGAATTTTTTTCATGCATTGAATGTCATTTTCCACAATTTGATTTGTTTTGTCTCAAATTTTATTTTTATTTTTTCTTGTGCATGTGTGTATTGTTTTTTGTATTTACATTGTGAAAAATGTGTATTGAAAACTGTGTAAATGTAACAGTCATTCGTAAATGTATATTTTCGTTACATTCGTAAATGTAACATTCAATCGCATACACATAATGATTTGTATTTGTTACATTTGTAAATGTAATAGTCAATCGCATGCATGTAATGATTTATATATTTACAAATATAACAGTTAACTACATGTGTATTGTTGTGGAAGTGTTACATTTTTTACATGACAATCTAAATAGTCATTGAAGAGCAAATTTTTTATTTGCTTTTTTATTTGAAGAGCAAATAGTCATTGTTGTAGATTCCTCTGCTACATTAAATTTACTGTTACATTTATATAGTACAGTTATACAATCATAAGATTGTTACATTTACATTTATGCAACACTGTTACATTCTGTAACAGTTATAATCATAAAAAAAACTAGAACATTTTTTTTTGTGTTATTTAGGTAATTTTGGTGTAATTTAGGTAAGTTTTGGTGTAATTTAGGTAAGTTTTGGTGTAATTTTGATGAAAAATAATTTAGGTAATTTTTGTGTAAGTTAGGTAAGTTTTGGTGTAAATTTCATAATTTGAAATAGGCAAATTTTAGAGTAGGATATATTTTTCAAAATAGGCAAATTCAAATTAATATGAAAGATTAATAAGAGAAAAAAGGGGGATTTGGGTTAATGGGATCTATTTTTAATGAAGGGCATATCTGTATTTTGCCATTTTACTCATTTTCAAACGTCAACAAGTCAACCAATAAGGTGATGACACTTCATAGGGCCTGTGAGTGGGGCCTGAGTATCATCACTCTTAATAAAATTCAGGCTATATATTTTTATTTTTTTTAAATAGTAAATATCATTTAAAGAGATATATGCTTGATAAAAAAATATATAACACTCCATTTCGAGTTAAATGAACGTATTTTTAATAAGTGTAAGAAAATTTTTAATGAGATATATAAATGATCTAATGATACATAAGATTCACGAAATTTTTAACATAGTATATATACGATTGTATTTTTAAACTGTAAAATAACGAGTGTCAGCTCCCAAAAAAAAAAAAATGACATCAACAATTAAGAAAATGACATCTATACTTTAGATTTTTGATAACGTCCTCTGATGGCTTAAAAAATTCCTGGATAAAAAAAAAGCTTGACCAAAATGTGGTCACAGGATTAGAGCACAAAATATATTGTGGCCAGGTATGTAGGCAGCACTGAAGGGCACTTATACATTTCCATATTAAATTTCATCAATTTTTATTAACCCCTAACAAAAGTTAACATGTGTCCCTCACATATTAACATGTGAGTTTTTTGTGTTTTTTTTTATACGTGTTAGTCTTTTACCAGACATTGATAAAATTGATGAGATCAGCAATGGTCGGATTCTATTTTAGTATCATATATATTTTATATACATTATTAAATGAAACACATAATTTTGACACTTTTTTTTATAATTGAGTCCATACAAATAATTAGACTATATACTTGTATACTTTGGTTCGTGAAATATATATCTTTAAAATAATTATAAAAAAAAATATGTATTATAAAATACTGGGGCACAAGTAATCATATACCTCATTTAGCAAGGTATGTACATTTTATAAAAGGTGAAGACATACTCTAATGAACTAACTAGTATCATCTATAACAAAATATAAAAAATTTCCAACGAAGTATATACATCAGTGAGTGCAGTGGACTAATGCGATATATATGTATGGAATTATATTTTGAACCGTAAAAAATGACAGTGTGCCAAAGAGCTAGCTTATTATGAAATGTGAAGGATTACTTTTTGACTTTTTCTATGAAAAAGTTACTTAGTATTTTTTACAATTACAAATACAATCCTCACATGTTTTCATTTTTCTAAAAATCATATAAATTATCTAATTAGGTATATACTTTTAAAAAAAGTGAAGTAATGTCATTTATAAAAAAAAATGTAACAATTTTCTAATGATGAATACACCTTGATATGGTGAGTATATGGGGTTAACAGAATATATAGGAGTATAGGACTGTATGAGGACTGATGGTAACAACATTCAACAGACTTTTTAGATGTTAACATTGTCACCATGTTAACTGTATTTTGGATAATGTTACGTACAACCATGTTACCAATCCCAATTCCAATCTATACATGCTTTATTTTTTTTAAAATAATATATGTTTTAATTAAAAAATGAAGCATATGCTCCAATGAATTGTATTGACGCATTTATAAAAAAAATAGGGAAAAATCCAAATAACTCTATGTAAACTACTTGAAATCTGTATAACCCCCTGGCTTTTGCTAAAGTCCATATAACCCTCTAAAAATACCTATATAAATCTAAATAACCTCCTGAGTTAAAACTTCCTTTGACATATGATGAATATTCTATGAATATTTTATTTGGTTAACCATGAGTGAAAACATAATATACCAAAACCCCCTACAATTTGTTTAAAATGCAGAAAATATTATGTAAATGATGATTTTACCTCTGAGATAAATTGTAAAACTCTATCCGAAAGGTTAAAATCATCATTTATAGAGGATTTTTCATATTTTTAATATATTACAGGCTTTTTGGTATACTAGACAAGGTTATCCAGACAAAAAAATTACAGAATAATTCTAATCTATCAACGAAAATTTAAATGAGTGGGTTATTTGGATTTACATATGTGTTTTCAGGGGGTTATATGGATTTCAGGAAAAGTAAAAGGATATATGGATTTCCAGCATTTTACAGGGGGTTATATGGATTTTTCCTAAGAAAATAATATACTTTTTTTTTTATTCATGTATATACCTTATTATTGTGAGTATATGCTTCATTGATTTTCTATCAACGCATAGAAAACCAGAAAAAAAAAAGAAAAAGCTGTGCAACAGCAATCATTTTTGAGTGCTGATACATGCAGTCCATTTTTACAGCTAGTTTTGCAGGTCATACGCTATGACAACGTAATATATATTATACTATTATAATGTATATACTACACAATCATAGTATATACTGCAGTCCGTTTTTTTTCATTTTTTTACAAAAAAAAAAAATACACTAATGTATCTCAGTATATACTTTATTTTCTTATAATAGCATGTATTTCAAATGGTGAATGTATAATTTTATAAAAAAAGAAAAATGGGATGGACTGTAATTGAGGTTGCAATGGTGGCTGTGTGTATCTTTTTCCATCATTTTTTTACTCTGGGCCCGGCCCATGGACAATGAACACTATATCAACATGAAGAACATCTAAGCCCA
Organism: Acorus gramineus; assembly: GCA_030737835.1. Taxonomy (NCBI): domain Eukaryota; kingdom Viridiplantae; phylum Streptophyta; class Magnoliopsida; order Acorales; family Acoraceae; genus Acorus; species Acorus gramineus. The sequence continues at coordinate 18,074,185 of CM060851.1, forward strand.
TCTCGGATACTCTCAAGCAATAACACATAGCCACGTATCAGATTAACGTAAACCCGCACTAACATGTGACCAACACCCCCTTCTCTCTCTAGGTCGTCCAAATCACACAAAACACACACTCTCTCTCTCTCTCTCTCTAAAAAATGGCGACTTTGATCCGCGGCCTTTCCCGGCGATCCCTAAGACCCGCCGCCACCCACCTCCGCAACCTGTCCACCGCCGAAGCTTCCGCTTCGTCGGCGGCGGCGGCGGCTCCTCCTCCTCCTCCGCCGGCGGGGGCGTCGACGGATCGGGTGTGTTGGGACTACAGGGGGCAGAGGCAGGTCATCCCGTTAGGGCAGTGGGTGCCGAAGGTGGCCGTCGACGCCTACGTTGCGCCGAACGTGGTCTTGGCGGGGCAGGTGACGGTCTACGACGGCGCGTCGGTGTGGAACGGATCGGTCCTCCGAGGGGACCTCAACAAGATCTCCGTCGGGTTCCAGTCCAATGTCCAGGAGCGGTGCGTCATCCACGCCGCCTGGTCTTCTCCCAGCGGTTTGGTCTCTTCGCCCTCTCTCTTTGTCTTGATTGATTGATTTGATCTCCTTTGAAGTTTTGTATTGTTGTGCTGGTTGAATGTTGGATTTAGGGAAATTTTGAAATTTTGGGTTTTTTTATTGTGGTAGAGATGCGGAGTGATTGAGCTTGTTATGAGGGGCTAAAATTATGTGATTTAGTGTAAATAAGTGCATTTGAGGCACATTTTGGATTCTACTGAAGTGATTTATTACGTTTTACCTTTTTAGATTTGAGATGTCGCATTATATGTGAATTGAGAATTAGCATTAGAAGAGGGGGTAGAATTTTGAATGTTGTATTTGTTGACTGGGTAGGCTTTGATCATTTTACAATGTCTTTGTTCTTTGTAGGAATTGGTTTAGTGGAAAAAAGAAATGTGGATGTGAAGATTGACATTTTGATGGGGCTGTATTTAGTTGTTCATTCTTAGGATTTGAAATGACACATCTTTTCTTCATACTAGTGAATTGAGAATTCGCATATGATGAGGGGAAGAATGTTGAATTCTGTATTTGTTGACTGGTTTTGAAGATTTACAATATCTTAGTTCTTTGTAGGGATTTATTAAGGGGAAAAGAAATGTGGATGTGAAAATGGGCATTTATGGAATATATTTAGTTGTTCACTATTAGATGTGATGTTTGAGGCTTGTCAGATGAATTTAAGATTCTTAGATCGGTTCTCCACATTTTATTTCATACTTTTTTTTTTGAAGAAAAGGTTGATTATCCACATTTTTTTTCATACTGAATGTCAATGGTTAATGAAATTGAGAAGTGGAAAGCAGGAATGGCTAAGTTGATCTGTTAACCTATAGTCCTTGCTTTACAGTTATTTAATTAATTTGTAAGTTGTAATCCATGTTGATTTAAAAAAAAAAGTGTGTGCGGGTATTAGGTGAGCTAGATGGATTTTTTGAAACCAGTCTATTCTTGAATGCATGATTTGTTTTTCACTTGAATGCGGTGTTTATAAGAAATGACTAGAACTAAAGAACATGTAGAGGTTTCAAAACATTGATGTTGATGTTGAAACTCCCTATACCTATGAAGAAAAACATCTCCTCTAATAGGAGATCTGGGAAAGGCATTTGTCAGTTGTTGACACTATTTTTTTTTGTTGCTTAACCAAATTGAATAGAAGTAGAGAAACAGTTGCCTTGTGGTTTCAATACAATTTGTGTCTCTTTAAAGATCACTTACCATTGGCGATTGATATGTAAATGTGCCAAGTTATGAAAAATATACTCTTTCTCAGACGTTTTGCAATGGATGTCTGCTGCTTTAAGATTTACTCGATGCCAAACTGATATTTGCTCGACCTTTTCAAGTGTAGAAATGATGAAATAGGCCAGGGCTTACTGGCTCGTATTTAATGCCATCTATTCTTTCTATATATAGAAGAACATGGGAACCATTGGAGAGGTGCTAAAGATATTTACAGTGGTGATGGAGATCCTAGCTTGGGTAATAGTAGCAACAAGAAGGATCCTTACTATGAGAGATTTTACACATGCATCTATGATGAGTTTTTGTGCCAACATAAAAGCATGTTCTCGCATCATCTTTCCCATGTCCTCCACATCCATTTATTTGGCCTTCTTTCTCATGATGGGTAATTTGTGCCATTAAGGGTCACTATGGATTTGTCTGGCTGTCAGCATTTTCAGCTTAGATTATCACAAAGCATGTCTTGCTTCATCAAGAGTTTTCTATCATGCAACCTAAAAGATCATTAGATCGCTGATATTTGAAGATCCATAAAATATTTTCAGTTGGCAGGCCATTGATTAGGCAGGTAGAAGCCAGCATGCCAGATCCAAAGCTTTTTCCATGTTAGTGAAATATAGAGGAACATAATCATTTTTGTTGGTACTTAGGAGTGGTGCCAGCGATATCTGATAATTGATGCATGTGAGAAATGTGTTTGCCCATATAAGCTTTTCTTTCTTATGGGCTTGTTCTAGCCAAATTAGATGTTTAAATAGTTAATTCATATAGGCATCTGATTTGTTCTTATGAATTTGAAAGCCAAGAGATAAACGCGTGTTTGCTTCATGGGAAAGTTGCTCATATTGAAGGAGATCAACTTGATTTAACATCCACAAAGGAGGACCCTTGACTTTCCTATTGACCAAGTTATGGCAGTTCGTATGGCAATAAACGATCTTAGATTAGTGGAAAATCTCAAAGAGGAAGAGCTTGCCATTATGTGCCATATCAAATATTCAAATTGCATGCAATTGGCTAGGATTGCCATACTTGTTTCCTTCTGGGAATATAGGATCCAACCAGGTCCATTATTATTATTATTGTTGTTGTTGTTGTTGTTGTTGTTGTTGGAGGACAAGTTCTCTCAAATCGGTAGAGAACCTAATTTAGTCTTATATTCTATTTAAAATGGTTGTTATTAGGGCTGAAATTTGGTCGGCTTGGTTCAGTTTGATGAAACCAAATTGAACTAGTATATCTTTACGCCCAATGCCCCAACCCAAATCCAAACAGGAATACTTAACATGTAACCGAACCGAATTTGTTTAGCCCGAATCGAATGAAACCAAATTTTATAAATTAAATATGCTTTATCCCATATGAAGTGTTTCTCTCTCTCCTCTTTTCTCTCTTTTCTTTATGATTACTTTGTCTTTAAATTCCTCCGCACTTGTTGATCCCAAGATTTGGCTTAAATATGTTTTGCCTCTCATCTACGCATGTATGGAATCTAGGAGAATAGGGAAGTTGCTTTTTTTATTGCATGAGGTAAATTGCACTACGGATGCGGTATGTTCCCCATATCTGCTGACTGATCTCGGCCAAGGACTTTAGGATCTTTCGCCCACAAATTGATTTTGAGGAGTTTAATCGATGTAATGACTTTTTGATTTCATCTCCTTGTGCTCCTTATTCAACACCATATTGATGGGGAAATGCTTATTGTTTATTCCTCATTTTGTCTCTCTTATCCCTCAACACTTTATCTCCTCTGGGATTTGGTATAAATACATTTTACCCCTCATCTACACACTTATGTAAAGCAAGAGAATAGGGAAGGTGCTTTTTGGTTGCATGAGGTAAATTATACCACAGATGCGGTAGGTTCTCCTATCTGCCGACTGATCTTAGCCAAGGACCTTATGATATGCTCCTCTTTTGCCCACCAATTGACCTTTGAAGATTTCAATTGATGTAATGACTTTTTGATTTCATCTCTATGTGCTCCATTTTCAACACCATTTTGATGGGGAAAAGCTTATCGGTTATTCCTGATTTTCTCTCATTTATCTCATCTCCCCTGTTGGTCCTATCTTTTTTCTTGTCTTTCTGAATCAGATTTCTTGACAACACTACCTCCTCTAGTATCACCGTCCATTAACCTTTTATCCTTGAATCAATATGCATTTCTCTTAAATTTCTTCCTTCTTCATCGATGAAAACTGCTTAATGTCGTTAAATTGAGTATTGGGATGCCTCTCTTCTTGGTTCGACTTATCTAACTTCAGTTAATCTCTTGTTGATAGATCGTTCAGTCCTGGTTGCAATATTTTGTGGTGGGTGTAACTTTCCAACCGTTGATGAAGAGCTTGAAATGAATAGGGATAATTATACAATACAATACAATGATGAAAATTCAATATTTCCAAGAAGCTATCTTAGTTTTAATAACTGTTATGCTTGTTTCTTTGGAAAAAAAATGATGCTTGCTTGTATGAGAGCCAAACTAAGAGGGCCATGTCTAAATAATGTAAAATTGAAGATTGAACAAGATGAACTAAAATTTTTTAAACCTTGAGGGTCTGCCAGAATTGTTGAATGGTGCATTTTCAGTATATTGGTTGAAGAATTTGTTGATAATTGGGACCACAACAGATTTTCTCATAGGTCACACGGCAGGACTATGATGGAAACTGTTTGTTTTACTCTGAATATATCAAAATCCAAAATATTGAATGTGAGAAACTCCAAGATGTGAAGTTTTGCTTGATTTGAAAATTTATGAGAATCTATGCAAATGAGATCATTTAATCTTCTTAACAAATGTTTTTTTGAATTACATGCAATTTCAATGATTTTTGAAGTTTAAGTACAAAAATTAAGTGATATTATAAATATGTTGTGTAGAAGTCTGTCAATACTTCAGATTGCCTTTTACAATGGCCCATCAAGGGTTTCATATTAGAGGGTAAGATTTTTGGCTTTGAAGTAGCAGTGATCGAGTATGAATTTAGAAGCCAATTTCTTCCCTTTTCTGAAAAATATAAAATAACATCTAATACCCCACCATGTGTATTGAACAGCTCACCCACAATGCCTTTCCACTTCATGCTTCTTATTTTCATTTTTTTTTGTTCATTTTTTTTGTATTTTTCCCTTTTCTTATTTTCTTATAGAATTTTAACTATAATTTATCACTTAGTAATAATCTTGATGTATGATTTCTAGTTTCATTATAATGACATCTGATTAGGTACGAATTTGCTTATTTTAAGGCTACAAGGATATTTCAGTTTTTAGCGTTGTTTAAACTCTTGATATGTATTGTATATTGTATGCTAAGATGCATGTCATTCCTTTTTTCATTAACAGATATGCCTCTTACCCCCCTTGTTCTTCCTAATTTACATTTTCAATACATTTCGGTAGGCACTGTTCCTATAGATTTAGATAGTATCATAATGATATTTTTTTTTTTTTTTTTTTTTGTACAAAGACCCTGAGGGGCATTACAAAGTCTCACCCTATATATGGACTAATACAAACATTGGGTCTAGTGACCACAAATTGAACAGGGGCTAAAGCCCATCAAACAAGCTCGAAGGCTTTTTTCCACATATTTTTGGGGCCATGAAGGCTCGAAACCAGCCCTCCCCCGTGGGGAGGGGTGTCCTCAACCATTCCGGCAAAGCCGGGCGGGACATCATACTGGTATTGAAGTTACAGATAAGGCAAGGCTACCCACATTTTTCTAAATATAATTGTTTTTATGTTAGAATTCACTTGAAAGTTGTAATTCACACCTCTCTAATTCCATCTTTACTTGTATAGGATCTTCAAAACAATACGATTTGCCCTATCCAATCATACTCCTACCAAAAAGATTTATACATCTTGCACACATTTTGAAATAACAAATATCAGATACACTCCATGAATATCATTTGATTCAGGCTCCATCTCCACCACATATCATTTTCAGGACTTCCGGCTGAGACATCAATAGAGCGATACGTGACAATCGGCGCTTACAGTCTTCTGCGATCCTGCACGATCGAGCCAGAGTGCATCGTTGGACAGCGCTCAATCCTTATGGAGGGTTCATTAATGGAAACCAACTCCATACTCGAAGCTGGGTCCGTTGTCCCTCCAGCAAGAAGGATTCCATCAGGCGAACTTTGGGCGGGTAATCCAGCGAGGTTTGTCCGAAAACTTACTCTTGATGAAATATTAGAGATTCCTAAGATGGCCGTCACCATCAACAACCTCTTCCAGAGCCACTTCTCCGAGTTCCTCCCTTATTCCACTGTGTATTTGGAGGTGGAGAAATTGAAGAAATCACTCTCAATCCCTCTTTAAATAAATTCTATATTGTTTTTTTGGGCCAACCCCATCAAACTCTTGAGGGTTTTATTTTGTGGGGAGAGTTCAATAAGCAGAGGCCCCAGGATTATTGTTGTATGACTCTGAAAACTTACTGTTGAGTGCTCTTTTTTTCCAATGTATGAATTGTATGTGTATTCATCAGTTAGTGATCAGTTTTGAACATTGGTGATTTAGATGGATTTTGTCAATTTCACCTGTGTCTTGAAGCTTATATTTTATGGTCACAGGATTATATATATATGTATATCTTATTATATGTGATCTTTCGTATTGTTAAATTCAAATTTGAATGTCTCAATATATATATATATATATGATATCCTTTTGTTGGTGATCTGTTAACCAAGAACTCACCTACCAATTTAATGATTCTCATAGTCCCACATATTGCACTAACCAATATTATTGGACTAAATACCTAATATAAATATAGCAGGGCAAGTTTTGATTAGTATGCTAAACATGTTTTGGTAATGAAAGGAGAAGGAATGGCATAATAATGATAAATTGACCTTGTGAATTTGGTGGTTTCATTTGGGAGAAGAGATCTTGAGTTGGTCACCCTCACACCTACTTTTCAAGGGTTTTGAATGGGGACTTTGTATGAACCTTTAAAAGGACTTGAGATTTCACAGTTTGTCAGAATAAAAAACTGATCAAATCTTTATTTCTGAAAAATCTTTTCAGGCTAATATAATATAAGCCTGTTGATTATCTGAAAAATCCTCAGATAATATTCATCCTAATTTGTAAATTCAGATAATCAGAATTGTGTTCAGATAAGGATTCTTATAAATATTATAATATTATTATATATTTATTCTAGATAATTTTATTGTATACTTATAAACAATATACTGTAAATATGTTTTTTTTTTCTGGAAGAAAATGTATACTAAATATTGAAATATAAAAATTTGCATAATTCATGTGTGTGATTTTACAGGTAAGTAGTGGGAATTAAACCCAAGACCTCAGGATTGCATGCTACAAGTCTATCATTGTTGGTGTGTAGAATATATTTTAGATACAAATGCTCAATAACAAATTCATATATATTTATGCTCCATATTTGGCTTAACATAATATTGGTAAAGAAACGAGCATGGTTACACTTAGTCTTTTTTACAACCCTAAATTCTCATATACATCGTTAGCTCCCTCTACTCACTATCATACCTCATTAATTTTTACTTTTTTTTTTTATATAAATGATAACATTCAATTCATTAAAGTATATACTTCAGATTTTATATAAATATATACATTTGAGGTATATGATTAAATAAGTGAACACATGAGTGAACTTTGTTTGAGGTTAGAAATGAGGCTGAGTGTAACATTTTCCTAAAGAAGAGGTGTAAAACCATGATCACCAAATAGTATAAGGGTAACTAGAGGTTATATGCATTTTAAATATACATAAGAAAATCCATCAAAATGTGCGTGACCTTACACAAAGAGTAAATGGTGTTTTTACTAGCGATTTTTAGAGTGATTTTTGGGACGATGTGTATCATTTTTTAGAATCCAAATCCAGTCAGGTCTGGTACCATCAATATCGAACTGCACTGTCAATTAATCGAACTACATAATCTAATGATCGAACTGCATAGAAAGTGACACTGATGGTACTGATGGTACCCGTGATTGATCGGATCTGGACTCCATTTTCCATGTTGGGATAGGAGTGTGTTTATTCCACATTCGATTTGCCTTAACGGAAGATAAGTAAAGAAATATATAGAGATGTACAACCATGATTATAGAACAACAATTATAATCTAATACCAATTCTTCCCCTATCTATAAATCAACTCCTCCTTTCATCATTGACACTTACCAAAATTAGGTTTAGGTCATGTGGTTATACCTAAATAAAATGAATTGAATAAACAATAAGTGTCGGCTCCGACCCGTTTCACTATGAAATCACTATATGCTGTACTGACCTCACACACATATATATCAACTTTAAACAATATAGCTTTTAATCATAGTTTAGGCAAACAAATAAACAATTGATGCCACCAATGCTTTTTGTGGGTATTTAACAAATCTAATACATAATTTCAAATTGCGTTGTTACACTCGGTCCAAAATACAGTCATATATACATCGTTAGAAATTCAGTGAAGCATATGCATCGTTAGATGAGACATATACAATCATTAATTTTTTTTTCAATTTTACAAAAAAAATGGGTTCATTCACTTTTCATCAAAACATATGCATCATTAGATGTTTTTTATTATTATTATTTTTTAAAAAATAAAAACGTGTGTGGTCTATATTTTAAACTGTAAAAATGATTGATGCCCCGTTTGAAAACGGGGTTGGATAGTTTTTGGGTTTGCAGGAAACTATTTTTCCCAAACCTTATTTCAAATAGAAAAACTAGTGCTAAAAGCTGCAAACAGATTTCTATGAAAAAAAATACCCAAAACTTGAGTTTTCGGGATATTGTGGAGACACAACTTCCTGCAAAATCAGTTTTAAACCCAGTTTTTACTTAAAATCAATTTTACAATCGTGCAACCAAATATAGCATGAGTCTAACATTTTCCAATTTCAAAACATTTGTGGATGGAAGTTGAGGTCACAACTCATGATATGGGAAGGGCCAGTTTTTATTTGTATTTTGGTGGGAACCTCAATAAGAGATCAATAAAAAGAACAAGTTGTAGAAGAATTATGTATTGTTAAGGAAATTGTGTGTTGAAGGAGTGGGTTGCCGAATCTAAGGCTTCTCTTTGTCTCTTGGTGAGGAGTCACAGAGAGACACCACAAAAAAAATAAAAAATAAAAAAAATAAATAAATAAACCCTAATATACCTTGATTTGGTGGTGAAATGAATCTAATGCTTACGCCAACAATAGTGATTGTTTGTTGCATGGGACTGTGGGAGGGCCCAAGGTCCCTTGTTTATGTATTGATTTAATTATAAGTTATGGTTGTGATGCCTTCTGGTGTACTCCAAATTAGATTTGATAGAATGGATTGAATAAAAAAAAAGTTAGAACAAAAATTTTATCCCAAGTAATAATATTTTGTAAAACATGTCTCTCTTTAGGTTTGATTGGAGAACTAATTTTCAAACATAACCATTAAATTCTTCTGAAACAATCAATCTATGTTTTTTTTTTTTTTCCGTGTGAGATGCCTTGTATTATAGCATGAATAGACTTATTCCCGAAGGTCTAGGGTTAGGGTCCATAAATTTCCAAAATTGAATGTGAGGCTGTTTTGGTCATTTCCACTCAATTTTTTTTTATCTATTTATTAAGGGAGATTATTAAATTTTGTGAGAGCTAGGGTTTTTTTCAAAGAAAGTGATTGTGCTGACGATAGAGAGATTGAGAAATTTTTTATATCATATTACTTGATAATAATGAATTGATTCCTCTCTTCCATGAATGTAAGTAAATTCTGTTAAATTATGTACTCTACATATTCTTTTGAGTGCATTTGTTTTTATTATTCTTCTGTATATGATAAGATCTGACTCTACAGACGCCATTGAATCAACATTTTTATTATGATTCAAAAATGTCTTTTTCATGTGTCATTATCTGAGAAATTTTTCATTCACAAGATAAGTTTAAATCATGTCAAAATTATCAAACCCATGATTTAAAAAATAATGGCTTTTTAACTATAGAACATCGATTTTTTTATATAGTGGAATATAGGCATATCTATTTCAGGAAACAAATCATGCCTGAAAATAGGGTTACAGAAAAAAAGATAAAATGAAATATAAAACAAAGGATATGGAACCGGGTGGATGACCCTCATCAGCACCCCTAAGAAAAAAACATATTCGAAGTTTGGGTAAATAAGGAGAATGAAAATATGTGCCTTTTAATTGCATGAGAATGCTTATTTAAAATTCACCTATTTGTCCCTTTTTTTTACCATCTCATGATTATGGATTTACATATGAGAGCATCATAGCTAGTTTTAGTTAGACTGGTAATTCAAATTAAAAGTAAACTTAAAACGTAAAACTTTTTCTGCAAAAACCCATGTAACAAGTCTTGATAACATCCTGGGAAACTGAGACAGATTTGTTGGAGACATTAGAACACATGCATTCAAATTCAAAACAAACCCTAATATGTCCAATCATATGACTAGTTTAGTCATAGTCAAAAGTTCGACCAAAAGGGATAATGGTAGGATTTAATTTTTCAGAAAAAAAAATTGTATACTTCGTGTAATAAAATACACTCCTTACATCTCTGTGAGTTGTAATGAAACCTGACAAAAAATGAGTTAATCAATCACCTATAACAAGCATAGGTCAAGATCACTTGGTAAGACCTCATTATTTGACTTTATAAGTTACAAATTCTCCCACATAGAATGACATGAATTTTACATATGTTTGCATCAGGATAAGATTCCATCGATATGGTTAAATGGGTATGCCAGAAAACCACTGTTATGTACTTTGGAAAAGGTCATACTCATGATATAATTTTGGGGGAATCCCTGAACCAAACCCCTATTTTTTTCATACCCCCTAATTTTTTAGAATTTTTTTTTATCCCTGCAGCTTTATTTAATTGTTTTCTTATCTCTGTCTTTTCTAAATTCTATAAGTACCCTTCCTATAAGACAAAGAAAAATTACATTCCCTTTTATTCTCTTCTTCTTCCCTAAATTAGATTCTCTTTTATTCTATCTTCTTTCCCAAATTAGTCGAAGCAATTCCTCAAACAACCAGTTTTTCTTTTTCTTTCTCAGGAGAGCACTGAAAATCTTACTGCAAATCCATCGCCGACACCGAGATCCTTCACATGGTTGCCGTTCGTTGTTCGCTATTCATATTCCCGCTCACCGATCCGTCGTTCACCTCATCGCTCTTCACGCCATCGCCGACCCATCACATTTTGATCGTTTCGTTGGGTCATAATGAACAAACGTGTGAGGATCCATTACCTAGCCAGTTATCAGTGGACTTTGAAGTGTGGGTGAGAAATGATTATTGTTTATGGCACCTATGTCAGTGGACTTTGAAGTGTGGGTGAGAAATGATTATTGTTTATGGTACCTATGCCATTCGTTCAACTATAAAGGTGTGTTATTTAATTTTACTATTTGCACTTAAGAGTGTTTTCTCCTGGTAGGTTTGAAACATGACGATATTTTATCATGTGTTATGTATGCCCATTCTATATTCTAACATCCCCTCATGTATTAGTTACTCTTTTTATATATGAGTTAAAAAAATTCTAATACCAGGCTACAAAAACATTATATATTAGTTACAGATATTTTATATAGTAGTTACATAAATATATATTGAAACATGACTGTACGTTTTTTTCATGTGTTATGTATGCCAATTCTAAGTTCTAACATCCTCTTATATATTTTTCCTTAAAAAAAACATCCCCTTATATATTAGTTACATAAAATTTATATATGAGTTACAGAAACTATAAAATCAAGTTACAGAAATTCGAAAATCAAATTACAGAAAATTTATGTATTAGTTATAGACAAGGGCGGAGCCACATGGGGAAGAGTAGGGCAACTATCCAACTGCCCCAATGGCCTTATCCATAATTTTAAACCAATTAATCAAATGACATGTACGTTTTGGTTTAGTGTAATTTTTTTTTGTTTTTGGATGGATTAGATTATTAGTTATCAAAATCAATGTTTTTAAGATAGTTAAGAGGGCTAACATTAAACTTTATATATTAGTTACATAAAAAATTATATATTGAAACAAAACGGTATGTTATTTCATGTGTTATGTATGTCAATTCTAAGTTCTAACATCCCCTATATGTTAGTTACATAAAATATATATATGAGTTACAGGAACTCTAACATCAAGTTACAGAAATTCTAAAATCAAATTATTGTGGTAACTTGATGTTAGAGTTACAAGATTTTAGAGTTTCTGTAACTTGATGTTAGAGTTCCTGTAACTTATATATATATTTTATGTAACTAACATATAGGGGGATACTAGAACTTAGGATTGACATACATAACACATGAAATAACATACCGTTCTGTTTCAATATATAAATTTTTATGTAACTAATATACAAAGTTTAATGTTAGCCCTCTTAACTATTTTAAAACCATTGATTTTGATAACTAATAATCTAATCCATCCAAAATAAAAAAAAATTACACTAAACCAAAATGTATATGTCATTTGATTAATTAGTTTAAAATTATGAATAGGGCCACTGGGGCAGCAGTTGGGTAGCTGCCCCACTCTTCCCCATGTGACTCTGCCCTTGTCTATAACTAATACATAAATTTTCTGTAATTTGATGTTAGAGTTTCTATAACTTGATTTTATAGTTTCTGTAACTTATATATAAATTTTCTGTAACTAATATATAAGGGGATTTTTTTTTTAAGGAAAAATATATAAGAGAATGTTAGAACTTAGAATTGACATACATAACACATGAAAAAAACGTAGAGTCATGTTTCAATATATATTTATGTAACTACTTCATAAAGTATCTGTTACTAATATATAATGTTTTTGTAACCTGATGTTAGAATTTTTGTAACTCATATCTAAAAAGAGTAATTAATACATGAGGGGGTGTTAGAATTTAGAATGGGCATACAAAACAGATGATAAAATATCGTCCTGTTTCAAACCTGCTAGGAGGAAACACTCTTAAGTGCAAATAGTAAAATTAAATAACACACCATTATAGTTGAGCGAATTACATAGGTACCATAAACAATAATTATTTCTCACCCACACTTCAAAGTGCACTAATAACTGGCTAGGTAATGGATCCTCACACGTTTGTTGATTATGGCCCACCGGAACGATCAAAATGTGATGGGTCGGCGACGGCGTGAAGAGCGATGAGGTGAACAGTGGATCGGTGAGCGAGAATGTGAATAGCGAACGACGAATGGCAACCATGTGAAGGATCTCGGTGTCAGCGATGGATTTGCAGTAAGATTTTCAGTGCTCTCCTGAGGAAGAAGAAGAAAAATTGGTTGTTTGGGGAAGTGCTTCGACTGGTTTGAGAAAGAAAGAATAAAAGGGGATCTAATTTAGGGAAGAAGAAGAGAATAAAAGGGGATGTGATTTTTCTTTGTCTTATATGAATGATACTTATGGGATTTAGAAAAGGCTGGGGTAAGAAAATAATTGAACAAAGTTACAGGGGTAAAAAAAAATTCTGAAAAGTCAGGGGTATGAAAAAAATGAGGGGTTTGGTCTAAGGGTATATGGACAATTCCTCCTGTAATTTTATAGTTGTTCTTGTTCGATTTTTTCTTTTGTGGGACTACATAAATAGGGAGAAAAAGGACACAAAAGACTGTGTCATCAACCACTACAGAAACCAAACCATAGTTATATAATAACTTCCAATAAGAAGCAAATTCTTTGACAACTCAACCATTCATTTCTTCTCCTCTCCAATACCTCCCCCCCCCCCCCGCCTCAACTATTTGTTTCATGTTCTTTTCTTCTCAGGTGTTCCAATGTTTCAGGTCTTGCATTCCTAAGAGTGCTAGAGGTGAAAGTATGATGTTGTCATGACTCAATCAAATTAAGATCAATGACCAAATTCTTTGTGTTTTTTTGTGGTTGTTGATATTTTTTTCCATTGATGTCAATGTTTCTGATCTGATTGAGCCGTGCCAATATCACGCTGATTGCTTCATGTGCAACTCTACGAGTAGCATATATCAAAGGATCTCAAGAGTGGTGGACATGGGAAGACCTTTCATAAAGTTGAGTATCCTCTATCTTCTAATCTATATGTCTCTATTTAGTCTAAATATTTGAAGTGTTGAAATTGGTCATGGAAACGGTTTCTTTAAGAGATTTTAGATTTTTACATGAGAGAGAAATCTCAAATCAAAGTCCCCTGTTTGAAGCACCCTTTCTCAATATACAAATTTTTTTTTGGAGATCATGAATAATTTTGTATTGCATCTGCTGCATGGGTTTTAATGTAGTGTATGAGTGTATCTGATTTGTTTTTCATAAAATATGGTTGTTTTTATTTACTCAAACCATAGAATTTGTTTGAGGCATCTTAAGTGAATATCTTATGCAATGAATCCATTGGGAGAGGAAAAAAACCAAGAGAAAAATATGGGTAAGCAATCTTAGATGTCCAAAAGAGGATCTAGATTATGTTCAACAATTTAGATAATATTTATTTTAAAAAAAAAAACTCTATGAATCTTTTTGCAAAAGAGTTATTGCAACTAACATGATAGGACAACTGATAATACTCAATTCAAACAATTGTAATCTTGGGTGATAGAAGAAAAGCAGTTCAGAATCACAAGAAAATATAGGGCAAACGAGTTATCACAGTAAATCCATTTTAGAGGGTACAACTACCTTTTAACAGATTGATAGATTCAGATTGACAGATGTATCTATCATTTTCATAGAGAGATACTCCTGAAACAATTTTTAAGACTTATATTTAACTAGAAAAAATTAAAAAACAAACAATTATCTATAAAAAAATGATTTATGGAACTGAATGAGAAACTTGTATAGATATTTAATTGAAGCGATTGTAAAAACAAAAGAAAGTATGAGGAATGTAATACGACATAATTCTAATTGCATGAGTGAATTGTAGTATGAAAATTGGCTGAAAATATAGGTGATGCATTCATGAATTATCTTCTTGAAATCTATATGAGATCAGCTTTACATGTACTCTTGTAGGATAATAATTTGTACCACTTATTGTTACTTCCTCCTTAATTTTTTTTTTATTTTTATTGAAGAGCAAAAACACATTACATTGAAAATACATCAATCAATAGCATTGACATTCAACAACCAGGGAGAAGCCATCACGAAGTCTATCAATCGGACGGATACAAATCAGATACGTTAATTAATATTCATATCCTAACTTTCGAATTGAGATACGGATATTAATTTGTGGATTCGGATCTCTTCGGATACAGATGAGATACAGATATTTTTTTGAATAATTAACATGTTTAAATACAAACATATATATATTTTTTATAACATATGTTAGATACAGATATTTTTTGAATCGGATACACTGATATTCACATCCGCACTCTGAATATTTGAATATCAGATATCTCTGATTTTTCAGATATGAAATCGGATCGGTTTTAGATTTTTTTTTTTGAATAATGGATAGAGCATAGCAATCACCATGTATAACTTCTCCATGAAGTTAATTTCTTGCTTTTTCTTCTTCTTCTTGCTTGTAACATTCTCTCATGCGTTTCCATCATCACTGTCAAATCCACAGTGTTTTTGACTATCATATCCGGCCAAGGAACCTAACTGTTGGATAATTTCTACCTTGGCTAACTTAATTAAACTACTCCTTTTGACCGTGGTATATTAATTGATACAGTGATCATAGTATAACATTGAAATGATATTATACTATCACTAGGATATTTAGAAATAGAAATTTATCGAATCTTCTTTTGATAGAATGATAGAAGGTAGGATGATAAAAGTACACCATCTTTAATGAGAGTACTTAAATAGATGGATCAAGTCTTGCTGAGAAAATATTTGATCATGAAAAAATACTTACCAATCCAAAAATAATAATAATGAATATTTGATTATGAAATTTGTTTTTGTTATTATAATAATAAAACTTTAATGAAAAAATGATTTGACTAGTTTACCTCATAGATGGGTGTCCCTCACGTGCTTGGCGCGGTGGTGAGGACACCCATCCATTTGATGGGGGGCAATTGTTTTGATTCCTGCTTCCTCCAGGTGGAAACAAGAATCAGGCAAACAACCGTTTGGGCTGAGTATGTTCTAGTGGGCTCTGTCTACTATGTTCACTATGTTTAAGTGCAAAACAGGCCCATTGGGCTGAGTATGTTCTAGTATGTTTAAGTGTTTTAAAAAAAAATTCCGCGTGGCAAGTTTACGTGGGTGTAGATACCCTAATTTTGACTGTCCAAAGAAAAGAAATTTACTTCAAGTAAAATTGAAAACAACCACATTTGGACATTCAATAGAAAACTTCCTTAAAAAAACTAAACCGGAAACCCTAGTCCACACTTAGAAGATCTAAAGACCTAGACAGGGGCGGCTAATGGAGAGTAGCCGCCCCATATTGGGCGGCTAGTTGAAACTAGCCGCCCCTTAAGCCAACCCCAAACCGCCTCCCTGGATGGGACATAAAGCAACATTTAATGCTGATGATTGCGGCGGTTTGTGGCCTTTAGCCGCCCCATCTTGGCCGGTTCAACCTTAGTAACCGACCCAAGCCACCGCTTGTCAGAGATAGAACGTTTGGTATGTCATGATGGGGGGGGCTACTTGAGAGTAACCGCCCCTCACTGGGCGGCTAGTTTTAGCTAGCCGCCCCTAACTTGGACATTGTCAGAAGAACAGAGGATTAATGGGGGGTCAAATCAACCACTCTATTACCCAATTTGATATATTGTCCAGTGAACACTCCCCTGCCCCCTTTTTTTTTTACTATAAATGGGGGGCATCCAACTCATATTTGATAAGAATCCAATCCATTACAACTCCACCAATTCAAAACAAGGCTTAAATTTCATTCCCAAACCCACACCCTACACTACCACTTCAAAACCCTTGAGAGAGAAAGTGAGAGAGAAATCCATTTCCTACACCAAATCATTCTCTAAATCCACTCTCCAAAATCCAGGTTAAACCTAGCTTAACCTTTGCCAAACACTCAAAACCAAACCCTACCCAGGTTCTGCCCAAGTTGAACTAGGTCCCAGGCGGCTACTTATAACCAGCCGCCCCCTACCAGGCGGCTAAACCCGACTAGCCGGCCCTTCCCCTAGCCCCCCTGAGTCCAAACTCTCCTTTAGTCAAGTTCCCGAAGCAAAATGGGATTCCTGTTTTTCACCTCTGCGTGCGGCATGCCTGTATCCCAGTGCGGAGACCCCACAAACTCCCCCACGAAGGCGATCAAATTCAACTCGACTTTTTCTTGCTTTTTGAGAAAAGCAGGTGTCGATCACAACCACCCCTGAATCCTTCTGAGGGCCTGTCGGCCGCCTCAGCAAGGAACGAAACCCCTCACCACCCTTCCGAGAGACGATCCGACCGAGCTTGCCAAGGCGCGCACCGGATCCGAACCCTGAAGAACCACCACACACGCGGCGCCACTTGCCACCCCAAAACCGAAAGGAAAGAGAGGAGGCCTTTTCCGGATCCCCTCCCCAAAATCCGATACCGACAGTGGGGTTTGAGAAACGGATAGTATTGTAAACTGAGTATAATTAACAACACTCAAAAATGATATACTCAACCCTAGTTATAGCCCAGATTGTAGTTGCCAAGTCATTCATCCCGTGTGACCAATTCTTATGTGGTAAAAAAATTAATTTTTTAATCCCCACCTACGCTATCCACTGTCAAAGTTTGAATTTCAAATTTGTCTCAGGGTAACAATTAATGCTTCTCTCTCTCTCTCACTCTCTCTCTCTCTCACACACACACAGTAAGATCAACGAGTTGTAGAGGAAAAAATGATTCTGCATGGAGGAGGAGCTTTAGAGGAGACGAATATTCATTTGTTCAGTTGGTCTCATTTTCATTTTTTATTTTAAAATCATTATTAACAAGAAGACATATATTACCACATAATCTATAAAAAAAAAAATAGTTGTCCATATCATCATTCATATGAGTCATCACTCGGAGAAATTGAGTTTATATAGCCACACCACCATCGATCGTCACGGATGATATTGTTTATTTTTTACTTGTTTTTATTATTTTTCATAGCATTATAATGTATTTTTATTTATTTATTTATTTTACTTTTTTTGATGTACAAGGTTTAAAAATTTGCATATACTTGTTTTGTCTCTCTAATTGATATATAAAAGCCTTTTCTTATAGTAAATTTTGTTGCATTTTTTTAATCTTTTTTTTCTATAATGATATTTTATATAAATATGATAAGTAATTTACCTTTTTTCTTTTTTATAGTGCATGCTTTTCCATTATGGTGTATACTACTTTATTATAGCATATGTCAATCTATCATAGTGTATGCTTTAATAATGGAGTGTAGGCTATGCTAACATAATATATACTTTATTCTTATTTCAGACATGGTTTTTCATCAGCAAGCGCACGACATTCTTGTAGATGGATTGATGAAAATAAAAAAAAAAACCACACTCTATCTGCTAAACGAGTATATACATTGTACCAACACTACAAGAAAATGGTGTTATAGGGACGTTTTTAATTGCTGCGTTTTTTCATAAACACCACTATATATATCTTTTCCCATCGATTTCTATCAAAATGGCTCTTTAATTGTGGGTGACAAATTTATGGCTAACATGTTGCTTGCTGTGGTTTTCAAAAAACCACCCCCATACATATTATTGTCACGTTTTGAAAAATGCAACCAAATTTTAGGAGGGAATGTGAAAAATGTAACAAAATTTTAAGAGGGAATGTTGGCGCCAAAAAAACACCCTAAATTTGTTTATGTTACTAAGGATTTTAGAAACCACCTTCATATATATATTTTGTAACCCTAAAAATCCCCCATCTTTATAGGGTTAGCTAAAACAAAAATAACACATCCTTTCTTCCTACACCATCCCCACCAAAAAAAACCTGGTGAAAAAGAAAAATAAGGTGATATGATCTCATCTTTTCTCTTGGCCAATCTATTCCTCTACCACCTCTCAATATTGTTTTTTAATATATTCATGGCATCTAACCGATTATATTGTGTGCAATCTCCAGAAAATTTGGCTCCTCTCCTCTTTGCCGATTCTCCTCTTCAATGGTCGTTAAACCCATATCTTTCATTTAGTAAGGATCATCTCATTCTTTCTTTTTTACATTTTTTGTTTTTTGTATTTGAAAAGTTAGGGTTCCAATCAATTTTTGTGTTGA
This sequence comes from Acorus gramineus, assembly GCA_030737835.1. Lineage (NCBI taxonomy): Eukaryota > Viridiplantae > Streptophyta > Magnoliopsida > Acorales > Acoraceae > Acorus > Acorus gramineus. Next base: position 18,093,251 of record CM060851.1, read on the forward strand.
TGACATTTTTAACACATTTTATGTGAATTTGTTTTTAAGGTCCTTAATAGAAATGCCTTTGCATTTTTAAAACAGGGGATGATGATCAAAGTAAGGGTAAAGATTCAATTTTTGAAATTTTATTGTTGCTGTTATGTATAATTTTCATTTGCCTGTTAATGTTTGGTCTTGTGTGGGCACACCAATTTTATGGTAGGCGGTTTTCAATTAATCATGTAAAAAGGAAGAAAAAAAATAGAGAAACAAACCTATCAGATTTATATTATTTTTCTAGATATTAATATATAAAAAAATTGATTAACATCAATACTACAAGGATATTAAATAAATGTTCAGATGCATAAGTCAAATGCATGGATTTTTTTTGGGTGGAATTTTAGATGCATAGATTTAGAATATAAACAGTGAAAATATATTCTATGTTTGGGTGTATCCTATTTGTATTCTATGTCATATTATGACTCGGTACATATGATTAATTTATAGTTATTATCCTCATATTTTAGATTTTTTTATTATTGTGTTTTAATTTATACATTTTGCAGTGATTGGAGCCGAACATAATGAGATGGTTCGTGGATTAGATGATGGAGTTACACCAACACAGTACTTTGCAGGGGAGAGAGAACAAGGACATGGGCGCGCTCATACACAACAGATTTGAATAAGAGGAGTATGCACAACGAATGCAACAAATGCTAGAAAGAATATAACAAATGCAGGAACAAGATCAACAAAGGGAAGAGAAGATGAAACAAATGCAAGAACAAATTAATCAGCTTTCTCAGTTCCAGTGCCTAACTAATTTATTTTCATGTTTTGATTGACAGTAGATGCTTAGATTTGTAATTTATTCAGTAAGATACAATCATTTTATTTTCCTTTTTGCATGATACAATCCTTTCATTAAGTTTCTTTGTTTATAAGACTTGGATTGTGTTTTATCTAATCTATGAAATGTCTTTTCTTATTCAATTGTGTTTTTAATAATAAAATATTATTAAAATTAATTTTTGATGTATTGATTTAAATTGATGAATGGTGGTAGATTAAGGTGAATAATATTTAATGACAATTGCAAAATTATAGCAAAAAAGGCTAGTTTTCATGGGAGTTATCTATCGCCGCGGTTGACAAAAACGTCCCAAAGTAGAAGATCAACATTTAATAGGAAGCCACTTATAGCCGCGGTTGGGAGAACCATCGCAACATCAACCGTCACTAATAATTACAAGACCGCCTCCAAAAACTTAATACGTCCCCTATAACACTGGCGGATTTTTGAAGGTCGGAAATACATGTTGCGGTGGTTTTGGAGTTATGGGGACGGTTTTAAACCGCCACAATAGATAACATTTCTAGTAGTGCAAAGTATATACTGATATAATCAGGTATACACTATGTTTTTTTTTATTGGGAATGACAGGGATTGCAGGTATACACTATGTTAACATAATACATACTATATTGGATTAATTAGTATATACCATTACATCAATCGTAGTGTATACTGAACTAATAGTCTAATATAGTGTATAGCTGAAAAAATGATTATAGTACCTCAATTTCATATGATAAAAATGTATGTACTTTTCTAATGTAATATATATTTCATTCATCGTGTGTGCTTCCATCAGCATATTATTGTATTTGTGAACACGATTAAAACATAAAAAACAAAGACAAAAATGGAGAACATGTCACACATTCTCGTAGAATCGCAGAAAATGTAGAAAATATCATACGTTGAATAAGAAAATATCACACATCCATGTAAAATTGTACAAATATTGTTTATCATGATTTTGTAGGAATCAAAGCTTCCATAAAAGAATTATTTCAGGAAGAAAAAAAATTGAATATGATCTTACACAAAATAACAACGGTTCACGGTAGTCCCAGTGGTCATAGCACAACGGTTCAGTGTTTAGCGGTGTTACCGATAGGTCCTGAGTTCGAGTCTTGGCGCTGACTTATCCACCTGTTTGTTGGCGATTATTCAAAAGAATTTTCCGTGTAACCAAGGTGAAGAGGGGGAGGCAGCCTTCCCAGCTCGACCGTAAGATCAAAAAAAATAAAAAGCCGACGAAATCACCTAGATCTTCAGGTCTGGTTGAAGTAACACATACGTGAAGCAAAAAATGAAAACAAATTGGTTTGAATAGATGCAGCATAAAAAATGATGAGAGATCCATCAAAGGAAAACCCAAAATAAAAGAGTAAATGATTTTTTTGTTTTTCATTGAATCAGGTTTTGGAGGGAAATCAAATTTTTTAGCTGACATGGAATATCTGAGGTGGAGGAGAGAGAATTGCAAAAAAAATAGTGGATGACGTGGAGACTGCAACTTGGGCTACAATTTGGACCGAGTGTATCAGCACTCTTGAGTGCAAATAGCTTGTTGGGCTGCATGTGTTCTAAATGGGGGTTGTGTCCACTTTGTCTGTAATAGCCCTACGAGCCCACATACCCAGAAAAAAAAAAAAAAAACCTTTTGGTATTTTAGAAAACAAACCATATTAATCAGGGGTCCCTAGGGATACCACTATAATAACAATAGGTCCTTTGACTTTTTTTACTTTTCTTTAGGTCCCTCTATCCATCCATCCATTATGTTTAAGTCCTTCCATCCATCCTCAGTTAACCCTACCATTTTTTCTTCCCTTTTTAACCCCAATCCCATCTCTTATTTGTTTTCCTCCACTCCCAACATAACATAATATATAATAGTGTACAAGATGAATATAACAGCGAATTTTGAAATTACATCTGCTATTTAAATCACCACCATGAATTTAAATCAACTATTGTTTAAATCATCACCATGGATTTACAAAATTACCACAAAGTAATATTTACATTCTGTTTATAACTTTCACACTCTTTTTGAAAACCCGTTACTTAAGCATCACTTTTTTTCGCTCTTCGAATATGTTGCTACATACTCCTTTCGAAACCTTGGTATATCATGTTGCCCCCATTCCATACTCGTTCCATTTATGAGGTGTTCACCATATTTGATGACAAACATGCCACAATCAACCCTAAAAACATCATAAATTAATTAATATCGTATCATTTACGTTGGGACATTATTAATGACAATATATGAATAACTCTTACCCATTGGATTGTTGATAAGCATATTAATTATACATTAAAACCTCTTAATCTAATTTTCTATATCTTTATTTTATGTATAATAATAACTAATATTAAGAATTCATGTGTTATTGCAGATAATTAACTTAAATGATGATTATCAATACAAGATATGTTACAAATCAGTTAAAGATGTGAAGGAGAATCAAGAGTTTCTAGAAGATCCTTATGGAAAAAAAATTTGGTTAAGATTGAATAAAAATCAATCCAATCAAATATATTCTTCAAAATCTTTTCCCACTGTTTTGATCATAACTTTTTCCTCAAGTATCTGATTTATGCTCATGATATGGCGTTGGAAAGATAATTTCAAGATCTACAAATCACTATTTCATGAAGATTTCGTAATTCCATCTTATTACGGGTCAAAAAGCCATCTGAAAGTTTTACAGAAAATCAATGATGGGAATTAAATCTAAACTTAGTATGAGGAAGGTTGAGGCCAATCTTAACTACCCAATCTTAACCATCCAATATATTGCAAATAAATGGTTGAGATTCAAGAGCTGGTATAAAAGGAGGACATGTGAATAGAAAAAAAAAAAAGGGTGGGGGAGGCACAAAAACAATCAAAGGAGAAGAAGGATTCAAGAGTTTTGCTTTGTTTTTGTTTTTCTTTTCATCTCATATATTTTATCTGAATTTTAATATTAATTTTGTGTTTTTATTTTCAAGAATTTTTCAATAATATGATGTCTTTTATTTTTCTTTTCTTTCATTTGATCATGTCTTTTAGTAGCTAAATCTTCAACTAGGGTTGAAGATGAAACCATGCAATGCTAGTTTAGGATTTTATATTTAGATTTGAATTCTCCATATTATTTGCTTTATTGCGTATCAATCTCTCATTCAATTATCTTTTGAAACCTTTTATGTGAATTTCTTATTACATTCTTTAAAAATCTCTTGTATTTGATTTGATAAAATATGCTTTGATTGAGTTCTATGATATTTTATGCTCTTCTTAACATGTTGAATATTGAGTTGGTAGATTTTATAAAGGGAAGGGAGATAGATCATTCTATTGGGTTTTCATAAATCAATGTTTTTAATCGTAGAATCATCTTCAAGGATCTCTTGTTTAGGGTTTGATAGGGTATGCTTGGTTAATTATTTGATACTTATTCTCTTCCTAATATGTGAATATTGAGATGATTGTTTTGATTTCAAATCTGATTTTATGAAATAATTAATATGATTTTAAATATACATTTTTCGATTGGTATTTGATTAACGTCAATATTGATTGAGTTATATGGTGGAGTTTCATAATTGAATATAATCCCTAAATTGGTATTGTATGGTGGATTCTAAAACCCTAGTTATCTTTTCATATTAATATTCTCTTTTTAATAATAATAATAAAAAAAAAACTTCATCAATCTTTCTTTGTAGTTCGATTAGTTAAATTGATTAATAATCTGATTTGAACAATTCTCTGTGGGTTCGACCCGTATTTGCTAGATCTATACTTTTGTAACGATCCGTGCACTTGCGGTAATTAATAACAACTTAAATATTAATATCAAATAATTTCTGCAGAATTACCGCAAGTGCACGGATCGTTACAGAAGTATAGATCTAGCAAATACGGGTCGAACCCACAGAGAATTGTTCAAATCAGATTATTAATCAATTTAACTAATCGAACTAGAAAGAAAGATTGATAAATTTATTATTATTATTATTATTATTATTATTAAAAAGAGAATATTAATATGAAAAGATAACTAGGGTTTTAGAATCCACCATGCAATACCAATTTAGGGATTATATTCAAATATGAAACTCCACCATATAACTCAATCAATATTGACGTTAATCAAGTACCAATCGGAAAATAAATATTTAAAATCATATTAATTATTTCATAAAATCATATTTAAAATCAAAACAATCATCTCAATATTCACATATTAGGAGGAGAATAAGATATCAAATAGTTAACCAAGCATACCCTATTAAACCCTAAACAAGAGATCCTTGAAGATGATTCTACGATTAAAAACCTTGATTTATAAAAACCCAATAGAATGATCTATCTCTCTTCCCTTTATAAAAACCCAATAGAATGATCTATCTCTCTTCCCTTTATAAAATCTACCAACTCAATATTGAACATGTGAAGAAGAGCATTAAATATCATAAAACTTAATCAAAGCATATTTTATCAAATCAAATACAAGAGATTTTTGAAGAAGATAATAAGAAATTCACACAAAAGGTTTCAAAAGAGAATCGAAGGAGAGATTGATACGCAATAAGCAAACAATATGGAGAATTCAAATTTAAATATAAAATCCTAAACTAACATTGCATGTTTTCATCTTCAACCCTAGTTGAAGATTTAGCTACTAGAAGACATGATCAAATAAAAGAAAAGAAAAATAAAAGACATCATATTATTAAAAAATTCTTGAAAATAAAAGCACAAAATTAATATTAAAATTCAGATATAATAGAATACATGAATCAAAATATATTCTTATTGTCTTTGTGCCTCCCCCCTCCCTTCCTTTTTTTTCTATTCACATGTCCTCCTTTTATAGCCTCCAGCTCTTGAATCTCAACCATTTATTTGCAATATATTGGATGGTTAAGATTGGGTAGTTAAGATTGGCCTCAACCTTCCTCATATGAAGTTTAGATTTAATTCCCGTCATTGATTTTCTGCAGAATCTTCAGATGGCTTTTTGACCCGTAATAAGATGGAATTACGAAATCTTCATGAAATAGTGATTTGTAGATCTTGAAATTATCTTTCCAACGCCATATCATGAGCATAAATCAGATACTTGAGACAAAAGTTATGATCAAAACAGTGGGACGGGATTTTGAAGAATATATTTGATTGGATTGATTTTTATTCAATCTTAACCAAATCTTTTTTCCATAAGGATCTTCTAGAAACTCTTGATTCTCCTTCACATCTTTAACTGATTTGTAGCATATCTTGTATTGATAATCATCATTTAAGTTAATTACCTGCAATAACACATGAATTCTTAATATTAGTTATTATTATACATAAAATAAGGATATAGAAAATTAGATTAAGAGGTTTTAATGTATAATTAATATGCTTATCAATTATTGTGGGCATTGGTCATCATTGTGAGTGACCAATCAAGAACATCATGCATGAAATGGTGCAAACTAAAATATATTTTCAACCACTGGACCTGCACATTAGGGAGAAAATATCTCAAGTATAAATAAAAGTGTACATGAAGAATTTAACATTGTACAAAGACAGTATAACAATGTACAAAAATATTGTAACAATGCATAAAGGGAAAGATTTTCATTTTCTGCGGATGAACCATTAAGTCTTTAAGTTGACAATGTGTAAAAACCTATATATGTTAGAATTAGTGGTGAACAGTCCCCCAGACCAATGAAAAATCTTGAATGATATCAATATACTACATAATCAGAAGAATGATTTATCAGTGTACATATACATTTCAGTGTACTAGTGACAATGTAAATCATATTTTCAAGAGGTTAATGGTGTACAAATGAAGCATATCATTGCCTACAAGTTGGGAGTCCAGGAGATCACTGCTCTAACTGTGAATTTGTGCCTAAAAGCCTTAGTAACTCATTGAGCATCTAGGTCAAAATAAACAATACCAATATATATATATATATATATATATATCCTAAAAGCCTATAAGCAATCTTAAAAGGCCAAGTTTCTATATCATATTAGGATTTTACATATTAAATAAAAAACATACTAGACAATCTGTATAAGTGAAGCATAAGAGGAGCATAACAAAGAAAATATAACAGTGTACAGAAGAAGGATAACAATGTACAAGTATAACAGTGAATTTTGAAGTTATTTTGTCATGTGAATACCTTTATAACTACAAAGAGTACAAGAAAAACTAGCAATTTAAGAGTCTTGGATATTAAGATGACCAATGTTAAGCTAGTTTCTATATCATATTTAGAGCTTAACAGTATACAGAGATATCATAATAGTGTACAGAAGAAGGATAATAGTGTACAAGAGGAGCATAACAATGTACATTGAATTCTATTTGTAGATATGACTGCTCTCTATCTTCCAAAATATACACATAATTATATATGCTTGAATAAAAATATGAAGCCAAAGATTATAATTCTAACAGACATTTTGGAAGAAAATATTATAATTCTAACACAGCCATTTTCAAAAATTTTAATGAAAATAAAACAACATGCAATTCTAACACAGACACTCTCTCTCTCCCTCTCTCTCTCTCTCTCTCTCTTGAAGAAAAGATAGGAGCATCTACTAAAGGAGAACTAGCAATTCCTACTTAAAGGCCAAAATATCAAAGGCTAGTATTCACACATTACACAGGATTTTTTATAAATCAGAATAAGCATCAAAGATGTCACCAATCAACAGATATTCCTAAAACAGAGATACAAAACAAGAGTAGGACATCAAAGACAAAGACCAATATCAATAATTACAACAAAATCCTACGTTTTGATCATATTATGAAAGAAAATCAAGGTTTAGTTATTTTTTGACCAAATAGAGCCACAAAAGTAGTCCATCCACAAAAAACCAACACAAACACACTATGAAACAAAAACCCAGATCTGGAAACCTCTAAACACACCTCAAAGCGATTTAAACAAAAAAAGTAACGCAAATCAATACAAGAAAACTATAACCCATATGAAAATCGAGTCCATACAACAACAAAAGCAAAACAAAGGACTCACTTTGTTCCAACAGAAGAGAAAAAAAAAATTGTTTTTCAATGGATGTTCTTTAATGGCTTTTCTTGAGGCGAGATATTCATGAGCAAATCCTGAGGCAAGAAAGCAAAATTTTTTCTTCAATGGCTTTTCAAGGAAAGAGAGGGTTTTTCGAGAATGGGAAGAAAGGGGGAGGCGAGAGGTGTTCGGGGATGAAGAGGGTGGGCGGATGGAGGGGCAATTTGGGGGAGAGAAAGGGGGGGGGGGATTGTTGTTTTTTATTTTTAAGGGAGAGAGGGGAAGGGTTTTTTTGGGGGAGAGAGTGGGGAAGGGTTTTAGGGATTTTCGGAGAGAGATTGGAAAAAGAGTGGGGAAGAAAGAGGGTGTATATTTGTTTGAAGGGTATAACAGGAAATGAAAACGGACGTTAGGGGGCAGTTAGTCAGAGGGACCCAAAGATAATAAGTTTTGAGATGGGGGACTTATGATTAAGGCAAAAAGTTGCAACGACTAATTGTTAATAGATAGGTATCCTCAGGGACCCTAATTAATTTCTCCAAATACTAACTAGTAGCCAAAGACAAAAGTGATTTCAATGACAATACTGATTCTATTTTCAAAAGTGGGTTAAATCCACAATGCTCAACATTACTCAATATAAAAATATATATATATATATTAACATAGTTCTTAAATAAGCTACAGATTTAAAGATTAGGGTTTAGGTTTTTCAATGTTTCTGGCTCCTCCACTCCTGTGTCTTAACTCTATCCAACTCTATATCCTGAAATAAATGGGAATTATGAATTTAGATTGTTTGGAAACCTTGAATATCCAAAGATAAACTATGTAAGAATAAACTGATATAAAATGGTATATTGATTCAAACCAACCGCTAAAATTAAAGTTATTCAAAATTATTCTACCCAAAGAATATGTAGATCCACTATTAAATCAACTATCATCACCTCTTATAAATCACCTGTCAAATCAACTATCATCATTTTTCACATTTTATAAATCTTTAAACACACTTTATTCACATTTTATCCAAACAACAAAAACTTTATTATTACGTTTTCCAACGAAAATACTCCAAAACACAACCAAACACAAAATCAATTATTTCACTATTATACTCATTTATGCCAAAATAACTGTGTACCAAACAATAAGTCTTATTTTGTATCCAAACGGAAGCATAAGGCCTCCTGAATGAATGTACCACAGCAATAAACAAATGTACAACTACAACCTTGTTTTACAAGGGTTTTAACATATTTGTGTATACTCTGTATTTATAAAATTTTGCTTGTAGGGGGATTACAAGAAAATTCATAAAGATATAATACAAATGTGTAGAAGAGCAATTCTTTCTCATAAAGATATAATTACAAATGTGTGACAAACTACTAGGAAGATTAAGGTGCATATGACATTAAGAGATACACAGTGGTATAGAAATTCAGTAAGCTCTGAGGGCGGCGCAGAGGATTCTCACCATCAACGGGACGCCGGGCAATCTCACCACAGAAAAGCATTCCCCCGAAGGGAACGCCGGGAAACTTTTCTACAAATGCCATGCAATCACTCGCCGCCTCACCCAAGAAGTATCTGTCACGGCCACAGCAGCCAAAGATGAGCCCCCCAAATGCTTGTATGTTTGTACCACGATGTTCGAGTGGCCCCAGTTTTTCAAAAGCTTTGCTTCGCGATGTTAATGCAGTCTCAGAATCAGGGGTGTAGAAGCAGAAGGTGTCACCAGTGTGAATTCCGCAACCATCGACATCGAGATGCTCATCATCACTGCATATAAAAATCATTGTTCAAGGTACATGGAATCCTCAAATGGATAAGTAGTTAATTAAATAAAGACTAGTCTATTGTACGCGCATACGCGCGTATTTTAATACTGAAAATTTTAATGAATATTAGATTTAAATGGAACAAAATTCTATATCAAATAGACATGAATAAGTCTTCCTAAAAGATATTTGGTTAAGTAAAATAGATTGATATAACTATATAACACATTAAATACATTAAAAGAGTATTCGATGAGAGAGTAAAACACAATTTACATAGACCGTATAAGAATATAGTATATTATAGAGAATCTGTTTGACAAAACTACATATAAACATGCTGATTGTAAACTACTTTGGCGTGAGCTTTATCATCATATCATCTAAGACAAAAAAAAATTTAAGCATATGGAAAAAAGTTTTAAGGGATATTTTTTTATTATATAAGACTAATAATATTATGACGATGTATGACTGAAAAAAGTTGTAGAAAAACTAAAAGTTAAAATTCAAAAAGATGTTGGATGTCAAAATCACTGCATAAATATATAATTGAATCTTCATAACCTGAATAGCTACACACACTTCATCAATACTCAAATGTGAAGCACATCTCTTTCATTTTTTTTTTTTTTGTGAAATAAAACATGTATCACCTACATAAAAATAAACTGAAATTGAAGAACGGGTAAAACTAAAGCAACAACACCAAACACTCGTTAAATCTTGAGAATCCGAAATCATAGAAATTAACCTGACTTTGAAATTTTTTGTGAGATGATAAAAAAGAAATATTGAATTTATGCGTTCTCAACTTCTCATAGTCATGTGAATCTAAGATTTGAAGATTGAAAGCGTGAGAATACATACCAAAATGAAAACACACATAAAAAAAAGTACAGATATAAAAAAAATAATAGATACATATCTGAGTCCAACAAAATCAAATAAACTAAAAAACAAAGAGAAGAAACAAAAAAAAAAAAAAACCAAAATCAATTTGAATCAATTCATAGCCTGAATAGCTAAACACACTTCATCAATACTCAAATGTGAAGCACATATCATTGAATTTTTTTTTTTTTTTTTGTGAACTAAAACATGTGTCATCTACATAAAAACAAAACTAAAATTCAAGAAGAACGGATAAAACTAAAGCAACAACATCAAACACTCATTAAATCTTGAGAATCCAAAATCATGGAAACCAACCTGACTTTGAAATTTTTTGTGAGATGATAAAAAAGAAATATTGAATTTATGAATTCTCATGGTCATGTGAATCTAAGCTTTGAAGACTGAAAACGTGGGAACACATACTAAAATGAAAACACACATAAAAAAAAAAAGTAGGGATATAAGAAAATAATAGATACATATCTGAGTCCAACAAAATCAAATAAGCTAAAAAACAAAGAGAAGAAATTAAAAAAAGAAAAAAAAAACAAAATCAATTTGAACAACATGCATACTTTCCGTGCTTGAGTTATGGAAAACATAATCAATTAAAATTGAAAAATCAGTGCTTAGGTTATGAAACAAAAAAATCATTTCAAACAGTGTCGTTATTCACATGCCACGTATAACAATGTACACTTTTCACAAAAGCGTATTAAGTATATATAATTAACTAGATGAGATTTACTATTTTTTAAAAATTAAAACTGTTTATGAAACTGGGCTGTCCTTAAGATTCAATTAAAAACATTTACACACATTTCCTTTTACAACCCTAAATAGAGACTGATATATCATGTTAGCCATTTATTGAGGTATATTCCATTGTTAAATAAAAAAATTAGTATAGATTAATTTGAAATTCAATTAAAAACACACAGTGTAACCCATAATGTTTAAGAAGGCAGAACTGATTGTGAAACAGTTTAGGGCTTTTTTGTGAAACAGAGAGGGGTCTGGTTGTCAAACTGGTAGAACCTGGGGGTGGATATGAAAATAGCCCAGAAAAGGACAAAAATAGCCGATTTTTGTCAGGGAGCTGATTATAAATATCAGGGATCTGTTTGTAACACTTATAGGGTTTGGTTGTAAAACTGGTAGAACCTGAGGGCCTATATGCAAATAGCCAGTTGGGCGAAATTTGTCATTAATGTGACAAATTAGAGTATATAGTATAGTTATGAATAGCTACCATACAAATTGGATTAGTAGACTAATTGTTCAGGGTATGGCTTAATTTAATAAAGTGACCATGCAGTGTGGCTGTGTTTCCAATGAAACAAGAAATGTGAAACAAGGCATTCATCAATAAGAATGATATCAAGAACTGAAAAGTGATGTAGCAAATTGCAATATCAGAACACCAAGAAAGTTGCAAGGTTTATATGAATTTGACTAATATATATCAAAATTGATTGTCAGAGATCACATACAAAAAAAAATTCGTATTCAAGTATGTTAGGGGGAGTAGAACTGTCCTATCACTATCATGACAATTGCGTTTCCTGTATACCAAACCAATCAAATTTATAATTTTGTGGATGGTTCTGCAACGATCTGAATGTCCCATACCACTTACAAATTAACTGGCAATGAAAAATGGGTTTACAAGGAAGGAGAATGTATGAAATACATCTTATTCTATATTAAAAATTTGCCATCATAAAGAATCCAGAGAAATGTACAACCCAAAAATATATATATAATTGATTAACTACAATCAATTAAAATAACCAAATAATGAACAAATGACATGAGAAAATTTAACCGATCAAGCTAACATATCATAGAATAATTAATCAAGTAAACTAATTGATCTATAATTTATTGATAGCTTAAACCCCTGAAACCATTTAAAGGAAAAATATATATATTTCTTTATCAATTATTTTCTTATGTAAACTCATTTTCATTGTTAGCTAATCTACAACTGACATGAGAAGCTAACCAGATGATTGTTTATTACAAGACTGACATTGACTTGACGCAATCAGCATGATATTGAGACAAACTACCCCCCACTTACATGGTCTGAGAATTAATCCCCTGTTGATGGGGCTTCTCACACAATTTTGGAGTGAATCACGTTATTGAATGTGATGTCTGAAATTTATACGTGGATTTCAAAAGATATTGGTAAAACTCAAAGAAAATCTTACATTTTGTTATGAAAGTTTAAAGATGCCAATTGAAGTTTCATTTATTATTCTATTAAATAAATAGCTATCTTCTCTCATGCCATTTATCATCCTGTTTATCTTATCTCAATAGCTTAGTTAACTTCTCATGTCAGATGATAAATGGCATGACAAATGGAAAAACCTACTGAAACAACATTCTACCATATTTTGCCATCACCAAAATTAGCAAAACCTACTTAAACAAGAGGAGAAAGTTTAGAACATCACCATATGACTTCATGAATTGCAAAAGAAGTATCTGATTGGGTTAAATGTTTTCTCTCTTTAGTAACTCCAATGTAGATATCAGTATTTAGATGACCGCTTTCGACCTGCAATTTACAGATTATATTAGCAAAGAACATAAATATTGAAATCAAATATGTTCTTGCCTCAACATAAGGTAACCATACAACACAAGGAATGCAACAATAGGAATGATATTAAGACCCAGAAGGGATGCATCAATGACCTATACTTTCATCCGCCTGACTGCAAACAAAAATGCCATATTTTGGTTTGTTTCTTCATGTGAACCACAGAGCCAATTACCTAATTATTTCACAAATCCCAGCAATTACTACTTGCCAAAAAAAGACTCATAATCATAAACCTTTCATCAATGGTAAACCTGTATAAACTATTGACATAAAGCAATTCACATATAGCCAAAATCCAAAGTGCTAGGAAATAGGATGCGCTGATGGTGAGTCCAATTGGTTCACATGCATGGGGTGGAAATTGATGCAGGCTGAAAAAGACTCAAGAAAAAAAAAAGATCAAGCAGTGCAACAAAATACACGATGTCTAAGATTTGCATCTAAGAAAGTGAATGCCCATAATTTGTTAACAAGGGATAAAGATATACATTACTTGGTACAAAAAAAATACATCGGATGCCGCATAATGATATAACGTATTTGAAACCATACTCAATGGTCGACAATTTTTTGCAATCATGAGGTCATGCGTTCTAGTCCCAGCACTTACATAACAAAAAAAAAATGATATAATCAACTGGCTTACCTCATTCAGAAAATCGAGCATAAGTCTTTCACCATCTAACTCTAAAGAAGACCCTTCTCTCCTGGCAGTAAGCCGCGTAATACATCTATGTGGTCCATTATTGATAACTCTAACGGAAGAGGCCTTGTACATAGAACCTATGGGAAATAGACCGCTTGATAATGCCAAATTGAAGTGAATTTCTCCAACACCTATACATTTGAAATCAAAACAACATATAAACAGAAAAAAAGGAAGCACATAGAAAAAAAAATGAGGAATATAAGTGGAATGGATCTATACTAAGATTGGGAAGTTTAGACAAATTATTTCCCATACCATTTTCTGGTCAATTCAGCTGTCAAAAAACAGTGGAAAACATTTTACATTCCGATAAACACATTTGCTGTGCAAAAAATTACTTTATTGAAAGATTGGGGAAAACCCATCCATGGGGTTCGTCCAGTTATTCTTGAGGAGTGGGAACATTTTGTTTCATAGGGGGATGGCTGATTATAGGGTTAACAATTCACATACATCCATGCTTGAAAGTACCACATTTCCATCTTTTCTTGTTTTGTCTTATTGTTGAAATAAGGCTTTTTTTAAAAGAGAAGGGTAGTGACTACCACCTTATTTCATTAATATGTGGAATACAATACCAGTTAAAGAAAGAAGAACAAAAAAAAATGGACGAAAGAAGAACAAAAAGGAAAGTCAGTAAAAGAGAGTAGAAAACACAGAGAAAATATGCAGTTGAGAAATCTACAGAAAGAATAATGCTTTCCAAGAGTTTGCGACCATTATAAGGCCTCAAGGACCCTTTCTTTGTTTGCCAACATTGTATTATTGAATTAAAGATTATGTACTCACTCTACCTTCCCGTTGCCATTCATAAATAATAATAAAAACACACACTCCACTTTCCAAGAGTAATGATATAGAGTAACACTGAATGTGAAAATCACAAAGAATATGAAAATGTAACATGTGAAGTCAGGGAAAGATGCAGCAGGAAATGACATGAAACAATGTGGATATATTAACTAAATATATGAATCTAATTTAGATGCGGAACAATGTGGTATGGATATGTGAACCATTCTGATGTATTCAGATATAAGAATCTGAAACAAGAAAGAAACACATCTAGAACATTAAGCACGATATGACGGATTTTTCTAAAATATTATTACCTTGGTGCACAAATTGCACCTGCTCCCAATTCAATTCATTATATTCTAAAAAGATTGGGCATGAAAGTTAAGAAACTGATCCACATGTTTCATGTGTACTTAAGTGTTACAATCATAGTTTGAAGTGCGACCGCATGTACTGGTACATGCGGCCGCACATGCTGATGTGCGCCCCCGAGCGCACATTCCATCCCATATGCGGAGCACGTTCGAATTCAATTCGAACTGATTTCGAACAGTAAGAGGGCGTTCGAAGTTCAGTTCGAACTGACTTCGAACGGTGAAACCTTCCTCCGAGTTTGGATTGTCGTTCGAACGGTAATTCGAACAGCAACATACCGTTCGAAAGCCGTTCGAACACAATTCGAATGTCCAGAGGACGTTCGAATTCAGTTCGAACAAGGGTTCGAACAGAGGTCCGAACGGGGGTTCGATCGGTTGCCTTACCCTATGTGCGACCGCATGTTCGATACATGCGGCCGCATATGCCATGTGCGGACCCCACCGCACATGTGGTCTGCACATGGGTTTGAATTATAGTTACAATTGTTATGGATTTTTTTTGTCTTGTCATTAATTGGCAGGGTATTATTCTTTGATAAATCAAGCACTTTCTCACTGATCAGATTTCATGAAGATTAGAAGTTGATTCCTTTTCTTCAGGGTAGGTCAAGACTTGTTAATTTATTTATTTGAGAAATGAGAAGCTGCAGTCTTCCGAAGCAGGAATGGCTTTTTAAAAAATCACAAAGGAAAAGGCTAATATTAGAAAGACACCAGTGTAGGGCACGTGCCAGATAATTGAGATTTGACAAATGTAAAAGAAAAAAAAAAAACATACCAATCCTGATAGAACAGAGTCATGAACTTTAACACAGTAATATTATATGGGCACAACCCAAGCCTTAAACAAAGAATCTTTCCATTATATAAACGGGAAGAACTGAAAACTGAAAAGGGGCCCAAATACATGGGAAAAACATTAAAGTGTTTTGCTAATTTGCTTTGAAGAAAACACCAAACTATTCAAATCAAGATTGTTCTATTTATTAAAAAAAAAAATCAAAACTATACATCAGATTATCCATATATAATTCAATAACCCATGAGAACTACTACAATTTAATTTATAATGAATTAAAGATGAAAATATTAAATTCTAGATATGGATAAGGTATCATAAATCTCTATTTTTATTATGAAAAATAGAAAATATAATTTAATGATATAGGTCTCCTGGACTTCAATTAATTTTCAGCCATCTCTTCTTCTTCATTTGTGTTGTTCTACTTCTCTCTTCTTAACAGGGAAAAAACTATATTTGTGGTTCAACTGCCACTATCAACATGGTGTGAAAGAAGTCGGTGGAACCTAAAGTTGGTTTTATTAAGATAGGAACAAACTTGTTACATGTGTGTGCATCTTTGTGCACGCATATATACAGTACACATTACATGCCATTATGGGAGCAGAGGTTACAGTGTTATGGAGATTTTTTTTTTTTTTGAAAACATGTTTAGGCATGAGCCATGATTGTATTAATATCAGAGCAAAAGCCAGGAAAGCTTCAGCCCTAAAAGGGCTACACAGGCCACGGTAGAGAACTCTCCTGACACAGCCCAAAACCCCACCCAAAAAACTACTCCTCAATATAAAAAAATTGCCCCTAGAGAAGGTAACCCACGATGCTACCGTTATGGAGATTTTATATGATGAAGAAAATTCAGTCCACAGATATGGCAGTATGCTTTTTCAGCAAAGAGATTTGGAGAAGACCAACTCCATTTAAACAAACTCGGTAGTCATTGATAAATAAAAAAAACATAAGTAAATTCCCAATCATAAATTTTAAGCCCAACAAAAATAATGAATTCTTTCAATGGTAGATTCTCAATCATAAATGGCAAGGCAAACAAAAGAAGAATAAGTTCAATGTGATAAAGTACCATGTGGTCTAATTCTGTGCCTTGCAAATACAAGAGCAACAGCATCAAAGGCATCACTTTGATTAGCTTGTCTTCTGTTACGAAGACGTCGTTGTTCCAGAGATAACAGACTTACACTGCCACCTGACCTGGAACCATCTCCATTGCTGAAAATGAAGCATTCTGTCTTACCGCCTGCAATGGGGGTTCCTCCATTTAAGGATTGATCTGTAAAAAAGAACATAGTATTCAAACATTAAATAAGCGTTATATTGAAAGTAGTTTGGACTATTGAAAGCACGATATCTACGAAGAAGTCATTTTTATTTTTCCTACTGTCCTTGGCAATCTAGATTCCTTAGTTAGGACCATAATAGTGAAAAGAAAACTAGAAGACCAACAAAAACTATGGATGATGAATGGAGATTACTAACGACGTTATGAGATATTATAAACAAAATAGAACCAAACCATTAACATGAAGACATGTCCATAAAGCCCGTGACAATTTGCGAAAAGCAAATGCATTATGATTCTTTCGTCAAAAAAAATGCATTATGATTCATAAGAAAGAAATTTGAGCACAATTAAAGAAGAAAGATCACATCCAAAAAACTATGAATTTCCACGACAAATACTTGCTGTTGATCTATTTAACAAATGTCTAAATAATTAGAACAGAGTGGCACTCACCCATCTGCTCAAGCATGAATCTAATGTCCGCATTAAAATCCTGCAAATATTTCAACTCAGTGAATCACGCATGGAAAATTAGCATCTTTAAAAGAAAAATAGTAAAAACTGCATGCAATTTTCTCAAATAATTATAAAAAAATCATAAAACTGCGAGTGATTTTAAATCCAAGGGAATCTTTTCTGTCAATAGAGTATAACTTTTTTCTGTGAAAGGCAATGTCCAATTTCATTAAAAAAAAATCGATAAATTACAAGGCTTAAGGAAATAAAGACTGGATAAAATACAAAAGCTGAGATAAAAGCAAGAGGTAATGCCAGGAAGGACATCAGGATTGTGCCACCAACAAAGCACTACACACCATAACAATATATCGTTTATTACACAATTCAATTATGTTAAAATTTATCAAATCATGGATTATTTTAGTGCGAAACAGATCAAACTGTAGAAATTCAATGTACTATTTTCGTAAATATGCTATGACAAACACCAACTTACTGAAAACATGATGACCCCGGTTGGGAATGCATGATCCGACACCAACCCTGTGCATGACTTAATTTCATTGATGAATGAATCAACCACAGTTTCTCGAAGAGCTTCCTGTGTTATTATAGATGAGATATATAAACAAAAACAAAAACAAACATCTCAAAAGACCACTCGATTATTAAAGAATCTATGGTATGGCTTCACCTTCTTAGCTTTCAACAAGGGAATAACATCCACATTCAAACCCGGCAAGAACCCAACGATCAACAGAACTCCATGTCCTACCTCTACATATGGAATCTTAAGAACAAATGAGAAAAAACAAAACCCATTAGCCAACTTAAAACATTCAAAACTTCACATGAATTTTCAAAACCCCAAAACACTTACCTCCTTGACTTCTTTGGAGACGGGATCACACCCCGTAAACCCTAGATTCTTACAGGTGATCAAAGGAACATTCCCGCCCAATTTCGCTCTCACCTGCGAAAAAAAACAACAGTGAATCCCCCCAAAAAAAACCCTAAATAGAAAGAATTCCACGAAAACCTACGAGACTATGAGAAAACTCCAATCCGTCCGTCCCATCAACGCAGGCGATCGCGAAATGCGGCCTCATCGGCTCCGAGAAGACCCCGTCAATGGCTTCCAGCACGGCATCCTGAACACGAAAAAGACCAAACCATACAAACTATTCAATCTAAAATACCGAATATTAAGGTTTCACGGGCAAGTACAAGGAGGGGATCGGTTCCTCGCCTGGATGTTCGGTTTGACGGAGACGTAGGAGACGAGCCTAGGGCCGCGGCGGTGGAGGGCGCGGTCGCAGAGCCGCCGCCACGAACGGCTGACGCACGACGCCCGGGCGAAGTCGGCGGCGGGGAGAACGGAGAGGACCATCTCGAGGAGGTCGTCGTGGATCGGGATCGACGATGAGGAGGTCATTGGACGACGGGACTCTGATTGAGGGGAGATGTGAAGGTTTTCGGAAGGGTTTTTGAAAGTTTTGGAACGTTTTAGAGGGAATGGAAATTCAGAGACTGTGAAAGTGAAACCTCAACTGCTTTGTAATAAATGCATTTTATTGGTATCAAAAAGTCTTGGTTTAATAGACTTATTATTATATATTATATATAGACGACCGGAGTGTAGGTAAGTCAATATGGGATACAAAACAGATATTGTGTGAATACATGCAGGATAGAATCCCATGCATTATATAGCTTAGTATGTATTCCATTATAAAACGGATTGAATGTATCAGTATCAGCGCTCATGAATACATATATGAACTCCATATAACCCTCTGTAAATTACCCGGAAGCCATATAAGTTAAATATATAACCCTCTGACTTTTCTTGAAGTTCACATAACCCCTTTAAAACACATATGAAAATCTATATAGGCCCCTGAGTTAGATTTCTGTTGACAGATGAGGAATATTCTGTTTGAATAACCCTGATTAAAAACATAGTATACCAAAACTCCCCTACAACATGTTAAAAATGTGAAAAAATTCTCTGTAAATGACAAATTTATCCATCTGGATAGGGTTTTATAATATTTTGGAAGGAGTAAAATTGTCATTTACATAAGGTTTACTGTATTTTTAACACATTATAGGAAATTTTTGGTATATTGTGTTTTCAACCAGGGTTAATTAAATAGAATATTAGCAGAATAATCATCATCTATCAATGAAAGTTTAACTCAGAGGCTGTTTGGATTTATATAGATGTTTTTAGGGGGTTATATAGATTTCAAATAGTTTAGGGGGGGGGGTTATTTGAATTTTTCCCTTTAATATTAACATATTAATTTGTAAATTAAAACAGCAACCAACATTACCACAGGGCAGTGATACTCCCACCCCGATTTTCACAGTCGCCACCCATATTTACCCTAATCTCTAATCTCACCCCTATATCTACACACTTCTATTTCATTCTCCAATACTTCCCATTTTAAGGTGCAACTTTAACGTGTTGAATCCGATCAAATCTGAAATTTGACGGGTTTGAATTGGGATTTTAGTGTTCAGATTCAATCCGAGCATTCGAACCTAATTTGAGTTTAGGGTTCGGGTAACCCGAACACGAAGTTTCCATATCTAAATAAAATATTTCAAGCAAAATTATATTTTTTTAATTTGTATGATAAAATTTATATTGTACAATTTATTTTTATCTACAATCTTTCACTTTTATAGTTTCATATACACAGGGGCGGGCCCATGGGTTGGCTGGGCGGGGCTAAAGCCCAGTCCAGATTTTATGAAAAAAACCCCAAATAGCAGTTCAGCGTAGTTTTTTAGAAAGCCCCAATAAAAGCCGAGCCCATATTTTGTTCAAAAACACCCAAAACATTGGTCCAACCTAGATTTTTTAAAAAAATCCCAAAACAACTTGTTATATACACTTCAATTTACTTAATTGAACATCTTTTTTTTTTAAGCATATTTTGCAGCCAGCCAGCCGTCAATGAATAAAAATCACCCCCTTCACCAACGTTGAATTTGATTTTATTTGTAAATTTTCTTTCATTCTTTTGATTTATTATATATGTTTTGTAAATGCATTTAGATATTTCATTTTTGACAATGTTTGTTGGTATGATTTTGAGTTCTTTTGGTGAAAGATTGATTGGTGTAAAAAAAATATACCTTATATAAAATCAGGGTGTGCAATGTTAAGAATCAATGGGAATTTTTTTCTTAGGGTTTGTATTTGTTATTCACTTTTATGCTTTATTGACATTTATTTTATTCCAAATAAATGAGGAATTATTTTTTATTATCTCGGTGTCTAATAAGAAAACTAAATCAAAACTTTTTAAACTGAGTTTGTATTTGTTATTCTTTTTATATAACATTTGAGTTTTTTTTTTAATATATTTTTTATGTAGGTTATAATTTTAGATGAATTTTAAGTGAAGGATTGTATTTCATTAAAAGAAATGAAGAAAATAAGGAGAGAATTTGCTGAAATTATTTATTCGGACTCGATAATAGATTATTTTTAATATAATATTTGATTATTAGCTTTTGTATTAATGAATTTTTTTTGTTTTACTTAATCTTTTGATGAATTTATTTTATTTCAAGTGCATCATTTGACTACCAAAAAAAAAAAAAATTGACATTTTTATCAAGGGAATTTTTTTTTTATGAAAAGATTAATTCAGCCCACCTGGAAAAAGTGTCTTGGATCCGCCCCTGCATATACATCTTTATTCTCTAAATAAAAATATTCTTCATGTTTATCTTTTTCATTTTTATTGTGCAGATAATTAACTTTTATAAAAATTTAATTATTTAAAATAATACATTTTTAAAGTCAAAACTGATCTCAACCCAACCCGAATCAAACCTAAACCTGAACAAAACCCAATGGGTTGGGTTCGGTTTGAGATTCTCAAACTTGAGAGTTGGATTGGGTTTGAGTTGACTTTCTCTAATTTTGGGTTGGGTTTAAGTTCAACTCCAACCCGACTCAACCCACCCGAGTTACATTCTATCCCACTTATTGAAGACTATTTAAACTAAAATTAACATTTAGATATCACTTTGAAATTTGGCCCAAATATGCTTTTCAGGTCATGGGTTACGCTGAATTTTAAAAATTTTCATTTTTGCACATAAATATCATTAATTTACATAAAATAATAATGATGCCTTTTTACATATGGACACACACATATTTTTACATCCAAAATTTAAAAGGATATTTTTATAAAACTACACAATAAATTATTTTATTTTATAACTTAACTCTCTATAAATAAGCATCTTTAATCTTTTTTTATATATATAAAATTAGTTATTTGAGTTTAAAAGAGGTTTTTGGGACTCTTTTGAATTTTTTTATTGTTTTGTGAGAAAATTAATTACATATCCCTTAGGATACCTCATATTAATTTTAAGTCACTGCAACTTTTCAACTTAACAATAGATCCTCAGGAACCAATCCCTCCTCTGTTTGAGTCCCTCTCACTATCAGGAGAGGTAACCGCCATTAACATTTTCTATTTTATCTCCATTCAAACAATTTGTACATTGTTACATATTGTATGTACATTGTTAATCAACTGCAGATATAATCATTCCATGTACACTGTTAGTAGTCTGTGTGCACTAATGTGGGCCATCAGATAGCAATAACGGGGGAGGGGGGAGACAGAAGGGCGCGGCTGAGAGGGAAGGCCACCGTCTATGATGATTAGGGAGAAGGGATTTGGGGGGGGGGGGGAGGGGGGGCACAAAGATTGGGGATAACAAAAAATGGATAGAAAGACCCAAACATAATAGGTGTTGTTACCAGGGGATCTATTGTTAAGTTGAAAAATTGCAAAGACTTAAAAATTACTATGAGAATATGCTAAGGGACCTATAATTAATTTCCCCTTGTTTTGTTAAAGAGTTATTTTATTTGCTCTATCCCCCTCTATTGAATGTTTTTTTTTTTCCCTACATCTTATTTAATTAAGGGAAAATACCCAAAAAAAAATATATTCTAAAAGTCAGAAATACTCAAATTAGCCACTTTTAAAAATTGTATCTAAAAAAGTCTCTTTTTTTTTACAATAATAGAAAGTAAAATGATTTGACCACTCCTATGTTATCTACTATTTAAACATTATCAAGTATATTTTATTGTTTAACACACCACTTAAAAGACATTGATAATAATATAAAAAAATTTAATTTGTGCATGAAGTTTATTATAAATTTATATATATATAAATGCACCATTAATAGTTAAATTGTAGAAAAATGAAATTTATAAAATATTTTTTAGGCATTCTAATCTTTTTAAAGTCTTTTGAGACATTTATATATGCTTAATATTATACAAAAAACATGTTTATGCAAGACATTTATAAAATATAAAAAACAAAAAAAAAAAAAATTTTTAAAAAAAAGCTAGGAAAAAATCCAAAAAAACTTGTAAATTTATGAATTACAATTTTGACAATTTTAACATTTTTGATAGCATATTTAAAAATTTTAATAACATGTAAAACCACTCTCAAATAAAAATCATTTATTATATTAATATTATTTTCAATTAAATGATGATTATGAAAAGTTTTAAATATGAAAAGAGAGAGTTTAAAAATTACATAAAAGTATATTAGTTGTTTAGTTTCTAAAATTGAGAAATAAAACTTTTTTAGAAACAATTTTTAAAAATGACTAATTTAGGAATTTCTAACTTTTAAAAGATTTTTTTTTTTTGGGTATTATCCCTTTAATTAAATCATAATTTTTTTACAAAACAATCAATTTTTTTCTTGAAAAATATTTTCTTGATATTTTTATAAAATAAACAAAATAAAACAACTTACTAATTGTATCATATTTCATTGACATCAATCTCGGTCTAACAATTAAATATTCCGTTTAATCACAATCACATCGGATTTCCATGAATGATCTTACCAAAATTGGATTTCCATCAATTAATGTGACTTCCATGTTTGTTACTTCACTTTAATAAATGTTAGCTTAAATGTACCACTTACAAATGCTGTATATTTGATTGATATCAGTCTCAGATTCTCTCAGTTAGACAATATCTCATATGATTTCCATTAACGGTCAAAAAAAAAAAAAAAAGGAAAAATCCATACAACCCCCTCAAATATGAGTGAAATTCATATAGGCCCCTGACATTTCTTAAAATCCATATAACCCTCTCAAAAGACCTAGTAAATCCAAATAACCCCTTCAATAAAATTTTTGTTAATAGATGATAAATATTTTACGAATATTTCATTTGGTTAATCCGGACTAAAAACACAATATACTTAAAAACCATTACAATGCATTAAAAACGTGAAAAATCTTATAAAAATAAAAATGACGATTTTATCCTCTTTGGATATATTATAATTTGAATTTTTTACACATTGTAGGGTTTTTTTTATATACTATGTTTTCTACTGGGCTTAACCAAATATAATACTTATAAAATATTCATCATCTGTAAACGTAAATTTTATTCAGGGGGTTATTTGGATTTATTAGGTGTTTTCAAGGGGTTACATGAATTTTAAGAAAAGTTAGGAGGGTTATATGGATTTCAGTCAGTTTACAGGGGTTAATATGGATTTTTCCAAAAACAAAAAAAAAAAAAAACAGGGACTTCCATTAATGTGACTTAGGAAGTCGGTTGGTTCCATTATATATATAATCGTCAACACAAAACTCTCTTTCACATTCGCATAAAAACAGAACATAAAAACAGAGGAAGAAGAGATGAAGCCGAAGAGAGCGACAGCCCTCGAAGAGATCCGAAGAGACCCTGAAAGCCACAGAGGATTCATAATCCTCACCTTACAAGCCCTCCTCCAAATCCACCCAAACCCACCCCCTCAAACCACCCTTCACAACAACCTCACCACCTCACATGACCTTCTAAACTTCCTAGAGACCCTCTTAGAAGACAAGCATCTCGAACACATCCTCTTAGAAGAAGAAGAAAAACCACCAAACAAGGCGGCGGAGGTGCCGGCGTGGGTGGTGGAGATGGTAAGGACAGAAGGCGGGTACGGGTTGAGGTACGTGGCGGCGAAGAAGCTGACGAAGACGGACGTGAATCGGCACCATCGGCGGCTTCAGCTTCCGAAGGCGGCGGTGGAGGGGTTTATGAGGGAGGAGCTGAGGGAGGACGAGGTAAGGGAGGTGATGGGGGAGAAGAGCAAGGGATTGGGTGTCAGGGTTTATGATAGGCTGGGGTACGTGCATGGGATTAGGTTACAGTATTGGAGTTGTAATGGGTATTATAGCCTTTGTGGTGCAGGGTGGACGGAGGTGGTGGAGGCGTATGGGGTCCGGCCGGAGGACGTCGATGCGAAGGAATTGGTGGCGAATGTGTGGTCGTTTAGGAGGAGGGATAGTGGTGGTGGTGAGGAGGAGGAGGGGGTGGGGAAGCTGGTTTTTGCTGTTGATGTTGTTGCTTGTTGAGGGGGGGGGGGGGGGGGGTTGATGCAGTTTCATGTTTTTTTTTTTTTTCCATGTATGCCTCTCAAGAAATATTATTTTTGTCAAAATTCCAGCGATGAATGTAATTTTCAAGATTATTTTTGTATACATATTTAATACTTTTTGAGAGTATTGATTGTTGAGGAATATATAGGTAAAAAAAAAAAAAACGCTTTTTTTATTTTCAGTTTGAGTTGATCCAAGTTAAAACCATTGATTGATTTTCCGTTTTTGAGATTATTTATGTTTATAATGTGTTGATTGATTTGAATTAATGGGTTCTAAGTTTATTTGATTATGATGCGTGTTTATAATTAATGTTGATGATTTGATCTATTGATCCAATGGTCCCAATGTGTTGTTTAGATAGTGTTTGATCCAATCAGTTGGTTAAAATAATTGATTGGTTTGTTTTTTTTCAAATTTATTTTAACATTGGGTTTGTTCACAATCCGTTGATTAAAATGGGTTCTGATTTTATTTGATTGAAATGCGTGTTTCGATCTTTGTTGAATACGGTTATCATCTAATTATTAGAGTAAATATTTGATATTGATTTTAATAAAAATAAATTTGGTGAAATATTGACTTTAATAATTAGGAAACTGATGTCGCCAAACTAAACATCAATAAATTCACAATGCTCATTTTTAAAAGTCTCTGTTCAGAAATAAAGACATAAATAAATAAAAGATAACTTCCCATAAAAACAATAGAGGATTCCTTCAATCTAGGATTGCAACTTGAATCGGGTTCAACCGAACTCAACATATTGAACTTGATTTTTACATCTTCTCAGCCTCCTATATCAACAATATTACACTCATCTTATTTACTACTAATATTTGATCATTCTGGAGTTGCATAATTTACAGCAATAACAATGGAGCTGTTGATCAATAAGCAGAAATGTCCAAGCTCTATAAACATGTGTGCTATGATGTATGTCCAAGCTCTATAAACATTTCTGACAAGTCACTCTCATCATTCTTTCTGCTGACTAGCATCTAATACATTCCCATCTTTTTTATGTTGTACTTTCACTTGATAAAGGAATGTGTCAGGGATTCTAAATCGGTCATGTAATACATCTTTAAAAGTTTAGCAATGCAAATAATTGGAGGCTTTGTAACTTTGAAAAGGGATGTTTGACATTTTGGAATTTGAGAATTTCAGCATAGAACACATCAGAAGATATGGAAATGTGCCACAGTCTTATAATTTTATGCTACATTATCTTATTTTTCTAATTATTTCTGTACCATGCTGATGTCCCAGACTACAAGTTGTAGGCAACATGTATTTGCTTTACTTTCCAATTATTATAGCATTATCTATTGAAGGGAAAAAAGAATAGCAGTGCATATGTTGATTTTGTCCTGTCTAAATTTGTTCCATTTGTTTCTTGCCCATGAGTATTTCTTGAGACACCGCGTGCCCATGAATTGAAAGAACAAAATGTAATACCTTAAAAGAGGTATTACATGACCAATGTAGAATCCCCTGTAGTTTATATTCTACAGTCAAGTTAATGCTGTGGAGGCAGATTATCAACTCTGCCCACCCTGACTTTATATCCACAGTGGAGACTGGAGAATGAGAGTTTCAAGCAGAATAACACTTTATTGTCCCTAGACACACAATATTATCCTGCTGATCTATGGAGCTTCTAGATGGGTATGGATTTTTCTACTCCAAAAGTTCATAGCACATAAATCCATGTCTCACCATCCAAACCTATGCAATTATCTCATCTCTTTAGAGGATATCACCCATAAATTAAAGCCACCTCCCTCTTAAACTCACAAGTCACAATGCAGACAAGCATTTGGATTTCCCATCAAACACCCTCCTATTCCTTTCCCTTTGTAATGCCCATCAATTAGCAAAAGGTCAGTAAATTCATAAAAATTTCCCAGCAGCCTTGTAAATTTTGGTCTTATATCGTTCTATCATTTGGCCATTGGTCGTTCCACTTGAAATCTTGATGATGACTCTTCGAACCAACCATACAAATTCCCAGAAGTTTCATCCCCTTGAGGCACATGATGAAAGCATTATCAAATCTACTATCTAATCTGAAGATGGTCCAAGGTTAGGATATTGGCTTTAAACACCAGCCACATGAAACCCTGCAATTTTTAAGGTGTCAGCGAGTGCCAGACTTTTTTTTTGAGTGGTAAGCTGAGAGATCTAAACCGAGACTTCATGGTTGCAAATTTTATTGTCAATTATTGAACTATTGGTTCAAGTCAGACTTTTCCACACAATTTTCCAATTTGTTCTCCGCTCCGAACCTCCGAAACCCTGATGTTTCTATGAACAATACTCTGAAAACCCTAGAGAAAGTCAGATGAAGACTTGAAGCGTTTGATTGCCAACAAACAATTTGATGCCCAATTTAAATCTAGTTATCCTTGAAAAAGATTTCCATGGATTAAATCATTTCCTTCCATGCTGTCGATCCATGCATATTCATGCCCCCCACATTCTCCATCCACTGATGCCACATCCAAACATATATGGTGCTATTCTTGCTCTATACAGACTATCAATCAGACTCACATTTAAGGTGGTGATTTTCCATTATATTGTCAGGCTAAATATTTCAAAGTCATTTTTACTGAACTGAACTGTCACAGTAGGATAAACAACAAGGAAATACCAAAATTTTGTACTTCTTCATCCCCTCTTAAACCATCATCAATCACAGGGCATCATGAAACAAATAATAGTGTACAAAGATGCAAGATGATATATATGACCAAGTGCAAATATGGATAAATGAAGTATCCATTGGCCTGCCTTGTGGATGAAATTATTCCCCCATACCATATGGAGTCCAATAAAACATCATTTCATCCACCAGAACAAAGGAAACCAATCTGTTTCACAAGAATAACCATAAGAAAATTATACAAAAGCATTATTCGCATTAAATTTTAAAAAAATGAATACAAACACTCATAGTATATGAAGAGACATAACGACAAGCTACACGTATAAAGGCAACAAGTAACTTCTATGGGCACTTACTCTGCCCAATCATTTATTTTTTTTTTTTATTTTTTTTGGGGTAACCTCTATTCCATTCCTTATTCAACCTAGAATGAAATCCACCCAATTTTCGTGGAAGCAAATCAACTGCAACAATTCTACATGATAATCACCACAAACTGAACTCTATTCTACCCCAATTTTCGTCAAAGCAAATCAACCCTTTGAGGTAAATTTTCATTGACTAATATGATGAATAATATTTTGTTTGATTAACCTTGATTAAAAACATAATATACTAGTAAACCCTTACAATGTGCTAAAAATACAAAAAATCTTTCATAAATAATGATTTTACCCCTTCGAATAGGGTTCTATAATTTATTCGAATGAGTAAAAATCATTATTTATAGAAAGTTTTTTACATTTTTAACACATTATAGGTTTTTTTTTGTATACTACATTTTCAGACAAGGTTAGACGAACGAAATATTCATATTTGGATTTAGATAAGTATTTCAGGGAGTTGTATTACATTTCAAACAGTTTACAGGGGGTTATTTGGATTTTTCCCTAAATTTTATTGTTATTAGAAAAAACTTCCTAAAAAATACGCCTTAATTACAAATATATATATGTGGAAAAGATCTCTTATCGGTCTGTTAGAATGTTTGCTTCTTTGCTATGATTTGATTTTTTAAATTAAATATGTGATTTTCTTTAATCAGTTAGTTCCATTTTTGGTAGCATAGTTTCATTAACTTCTCATTTAATCTCTTCCCCCTACCATCAAAAATAGGCTATAAATTCCCAACGAAGTTGGTCTTAAAATCTACAAGTTCTAAGAGTCAAGAATAGAAGAAGAGGATTCATTGAGATCTATCTCTTCATTTTTTCTTAAGGTATTATTTCTCAATATTTTGAATTTGATTAATTTAATTGTAAAAAAATTGTTCTCACGTTACAAATAGAGATGCACGAGTATTTATTTTAAATTCTTGTTTATTAATTTTTTTTTTTTTTTAAAAAAAAACTACTCTTCCATATCTTGCAAATTTAATGCACCAGCAAACAGCCCGGTGTGCTAAAAAAAAAAAAAAAAAAATTCATTTTCACTTTTTTTTTCATTGATTTCATATTTTTTAATGACATGGATCAAAACTCAAAAGACAATGAGACATAATTAAATGACATTTTTTTGATTGCTAGATCCCTAGGAAGCATGAACCATTCAAGGGGCACTGTTAAAGATTGCCCAAAAGTACAAGAGAAATTTAAAGATGATAAACAATAGATATGTCCACTCTATTATATTTTATTTTATATATTCTGGAATCTCCAACCCATTCGGACATTATCATTCTAAATAAAATACAAATAATCACATTTCAATAAAAAAAACAAAATAGATAGGTCATAAAATGACTTTATGATGTAATTATCAAAAATACTCTTTCAAGAAATGGAAGTGAAAAACAATATCATGTTTGTTTGCTACAAAAATAATCATAATTGTTATTCATGATGCAAATTATGATATTTGTGTCCAAAATAAAAATAATATAAAGTACAACATAAATTATAATCCCAAAAACACCATAAGTTTTAATCACCACCGACCAGCCATTAGCACATTTTGAAGGTTATTATTAGTTTTGTCCTTTTTCTCATACTTTGGAGTTAATTCTGGTAAATTTAGATTCTGATGCACATTTAAACTAGGGTTGTTTTGATTTTTTTTTGTTAGTTTATTAGAAAATTTATTTAGATAATTAGTTAGGATCTTTTTTCCATGTAATCATATATTTAATCTCCAGATTTGAAAATAAGTTTGTTAATATTTGTTAGACTTAAAATATCCTAGATTATTATTAGGAGTTAGAGGATTAATTTATTAGTTGTTGAAATGGTTGGGATTTAGATAATATATTATCCCGTCTCAACAAACTTAAATGTCTATAAATAAAGCCTCCTTGGTTTTTTTATATATAATTATTTAATTGAGTTAAAAAGGGGTCTTTGGGATCTTTTGATTTTTATGATTTTGTTGAAGGTATTTTATTTGCTCTATCTCTCTCCATCGAATGTATTTTTTTCTCCACATCACAACCCCATTTATTCTTGAATTGTATTTTCATGATATTAAATATGATATTTGTAGTAGTATAAAAACAATTAGTACATTTTTGAAGTTTATATATTTAAAAATAGACAAAAATAAAGCTTAATAGTTGTAGGATTTTGTTAACGAGTGCCCTAAGGGCACTGGTTAACACACATTTATTACTAACTTTTTAGACAACCCAACAAATCTAATTATGATATGAATCAATAGATTAAAAGATATTGTTAAACACCAACAATACCCCTAATAAATTCTCCATATTTTTTCCTTTTCCCTCATATACCCAAATTTATTCTCTCATTTCTTACAAAAGTTTCATCCGAAAATGTAAAAATATGCATCTCCTTTCATTTTTGTTCTTATCTCATATTTCATATGATTGTGATATTTGTTTTAATGTTATTTATGTGAAGATATTTTTTGTGCAGTATATAATTAATTTATTTTTATTATTATTTTTATTTAATCTTTTATTTTAAATATTTTATATGGACCTCCACTCTTTATTGATTTTTTTTATCATTTGAATTTAATTCAATATATTATAAAAAAAAATGGTCTTGCATACTTCGGTTTCTACCGGTGTTTTACATCGAATTGGTGTAGGCGGATTCGTAATAAATGAAAAAATAAATGTGTTTTATAATTTTTTTTATAGAACAGATGCTGAAATTTAACTTTTATGTCTTTCGTTATAGTAGGTTGATATTTTAAATTGTGCGTTGAAAAACGTATTAATAAAAATTAAATTATAAGAAATATATAAAAAAAAATGTTGATTTAATAAAAAAAAATTGGATATGAGAAGAAAAATTGGGTATGGGAGGGAAGAAGAAAAAAAAATGGAGAATTTATTAGGGGTATTGTTTGTATTTTAAAAAACCTTTCAATTCATTTATTCATATCATAATTAGATTTATTGGATTGTTTAAAAAATTAACAATAAATATATTTTTTTATTAGATTTTAGGGCACTCGTTAACAAAACCTATAGTTGTATCATAATATTTGATTGATATCAATCTTGGTAAAACAAATATTCTTATAATCACAGTCACATCATATTTCCATTAAATGTCTTACCAAATAAAAAAAAAAAGATTTCCATTAATTAATGGGACTTCCATGTTAGTTCCTTCATTTTTATGTCTGTTTTGTTAGTTTAATTTAAATGTATACACTTTCATTTCAATACAAACTCTAACTTTGAAATATTCCATATTAAGCTATAAATTTATTTTTGTCCTTTGTCACACTAAAAAGGAGTAAATTCTTATTAAATTTAGATTTACATCATAATTTTGTCAGAAAAATATAGCTTATATTTTCCTTGTACAAGATCTCATAATATATAATAAACTACATGTTTGTACTGGTTTAATATACACAAATATAATGAAGGGCATTTATAAATAAAATTAAAAAAAAAAGATATTTGATTGGTATCAATCAGTCAACTAACGTTACTGGGATTACCAAAACAAACCTTTCCATTAATGCAACTTAAATGTCATGACTTTGTATATCTCTCTTAGTTCCATATATATAATCATCAACTCAAACCACAAATTTCATGTTCCATACAAAACCCACTCTCATATCACCATCTTCTCAGCATGCAGCATACCTTGAAGAACATAGCAAAAAAACAGAGGAAAAAGAGATGAAGCCGAAGAGAGCCACAGCCCTCGAAGAGATCCGAAGAGACCCTGAAAGCCACAGAGGATTCATAATTCTCACCTTACAAACCCTCCTTGAAATCCACCCAAACCCACCCCCTCAAACCACCCTTCTCAACAACCTAACCACCTCACATGACCTCCTAAATCTCATGGAAACCCTCTTAGAAGACAAGCATCTCAAACACATCCTCTTAAAAGAAGAAGAACCACCAAAGGAGCCAGCGGTGGCGGCGGAGGCGCCAGCATGGGTGATAGAGAGGGTGAGGAGTGAAGGCGGGTACGGGTTGAGGTACGTGGCGATGAAGAAGCTGACAAAGACGGACGTGAATGGGCACCATCGACGGCTTCAACTTCCGAAGGCAGCAGTGGAGGGGTTTATGAGGGAGGAGCTGAGGGAGGAGGAGGTGAGGGAGGTGATGGGGGAGAAGAGCAAGGGATTGGGTGTTAGGGTTTATGATAGGTTGGGATACGTGCATGGGATGAGGTTACAGTATTGGGGGTGTAATGGGTATTATACCCTTTGTGGGGTAGGGTGGATGGAGGTGGTGGAGGCATATGGAATCCAGCTGGAGGATGTCAAAGAGAAGGATTTGGTGGCGAATGTGTGGTCGTTTAGGAGGAGGGATAGTGGTGGTGGTGGTGAGGAGGAGGAGGGGGTGGGGAAGCTGGTTTTTGTTGTTGATGTTGTTGCTTGTTGAGGTGGGGGGGGTGGTGGTGGAGGGTGGGTGATGTAGTTTTTAATGGTTTCCATGGCTTGATAAAAGTGGTTTTTTTTTTTTTTTTGCATTAGACCCTCAAAATAAATATGATTTTTGTCAAGATGCCATGGTGAATTAATTGAAAGGGTTTGAATTATGTGTGCATGGATGACATTTTTAGGGTAATTTAGCATTTTTTTATGGTACTGATTGTAATGGAGTTTTGAAGGGGGATGTTTTTAATGCAAGATTTTTTGAGGAGTGTGTTTGCAAAAAAGGACTATTTCAATGGTTATTTTGAGTTGAGATCATTGATTGATTTTTTAGTTTGGAAGATTAATTATGGCTTGGGTTTTGGTGATGCTATGGTGATTGATTTGAATTAATGGGTTCTGAGTGGGTGACTGTAGTCGAGAACTATTTATTTTAAGCTAAAAGCTATAATCTGCAGTTTATAAGATTTAACAAACATGTACCTAATCTTACAACACAACCCTAGCTGCACTCAACACTTCATTGTCCCTTCTCTCTCTCTCTCTCCATCTTTGTTCAGCTTTGACAACTTCGATGTTCCACTTCAAAAGACATCAAATGTTGCAGAAGATAGAGGTCATTGTTGAGAGTGGGTGGCTTGAAAAAGATTTATGTCTGATTTTGATTGTTTTGTATTTATTTTCACATTAATTTGAATTATTGATTTAATTTTATAGATTATCATCATTGAACAGGCTCTAGATAGTTTCACATGTTAGAAAATCAGGTTTTTCGGGTTGGGTCAGGTTGGTTTATTTAATTAAGAGTTGGGTTATAATCCAGATTGAAAATTTGTTAGATCAAATTAGGATTAAGTAAATTGGATTTCGGGTTAGATCAGGTTGTGGTCAATCCATAACTACTTCAATCTTACAAAGTGTGTATCAAATATAACAGTTTTGTCCAATTTTTCTTATATAAAAGGCAACGATACTCCCACCCCGATTTTCACAGCTGCCACCCATTATTTACCCTACTCTCTACTCTCACCCCTACATCTACACACTTCTATTATACATTTATATTAGGCCTGTCAACGGGTCAGGTTCTGGCCGGGTCGGGGTGGACCGGACCCGACCCGTGGCAGGACCCAACGGGTCCGAGGAAATGTGGACCCGGACCTGGGTCGGATTCGACCCGGATGGTTGGTAAAAAAAAAAAGGAGAGCTCATGAGTTTGTTTGCCTTATCATTCTATTTGAAATTTTTTGTAATAAAGCATTATTATTAATGAGACTATATTTGAACATAATTTTATACAATTCAAAAGAAGTAAATGAATTATTAAACAACATCCAAAACAATAATCACTAACATAAACAACATATTAACCTAAACAATAAACATAACTAATTATACTAACATTCAAAACAATATTAACTTAAACAACATCAATAAACACTAACATATTAACCTAAATAATAAACATAAATCATGCAACAAACTAATTAATTATACAAATTCAAAAGCTAATAAGTTGATTGTCCAAAACAAATCAAGGATAATACATTACTAAGTTTACTACATATTAAATAATCAAGTTCTTGCAAGTTGCAACATCAACACAACCAAAAAAATGTTATGATTATGATTTATGATTTATGGGCTTGTTATGATTATGATTTATGAATTTATGGATACAAAAATAAGTTAAGTAAGAAATAAAATTATGGGTCAACTAATACTAATAGTCTTGTAATATATGAGCATATATTAATAAAATAATCAGGTCTCGGGTCCAACGGGTTAGGGTGGGGTGGACCCAGACCCGACCCATTTGTTAGTTTGGGTCTACCGGGTCTGATCCAACTCGGGTCGGGTATATTACACGTGTAATCGGGTACGGGTCAGGTCCAGACCCGGACCCGTTGACATGCCTAATTTATACCCATGCAACTCTTCCCATTTATTGAAGTTTATTTAAACTAAAATCAACATTTAAAAATCACTATTTGAAATTGGCCAAATATGTTTTTTGGATCATAGCTTATGCAGAATTTTTAAAAATTTCATTTTTGGACAGAAAAATCATTAATCTACATCAAAAATAATAATTATGTCTTTATACATATAGAAACAAACATATGTTTTACTTCCACAATTTAAAAGGATATCTTTATATACAACTGCACAATAAAAATTATTTTATAATTTATTCTAACAAATATACATCACTATTTATTTGCTGCTTATTCTTAATAAGTTATTCTTCAGAGCTAGAAGAAACATGTTTGTTTTTTTATCAGAAAAATTAAAATCCATAATTTATAATTTAACCAATGAAAATACAACAAACAGGGTCGTATCTACTCTCACTCATGTAAAAACACAAAAATTACAAGCTTCATTTTATTATAACAAATACATCTTCAGCTCTTGCCCCTAGTCTAGAACCAAAATTCAATATAGATATTCAATCATTGCACACAAAAATAAGGGTAAAATTGAAAATGAAATTTTTTTACAAAGGAATAAAGTTGACAATAAAACTCTTTGTAGTTTGTACAATAAAATTTTTTGTGGTTAGTATAATAGATAGATTTTATCACAAAATAAAACACATATCTCTTGAAGAAGATCTCATGATATGTAATTAAATTTGAATTAATGGGTTCAGAGCTTATTTGATTACGAAGCAAGGTTGGCCCTGAGATTGGCAAAATGAAATGGGACCCTAGGCATGTTTGTAAAAGGGGCCCCTAAAACTTTTTTTTTCTTTCAAATTTTTACTATTATAAAAAATTATATTTTTAAAAATTTAATTTATATTTTTTTCAACTAAGCCTAATAAAATAGAACATACAAAACTAACATAATATATAGATAAGTTTTTAAAAATTAAATAAAATAATTCAAAAATAACAAATGAAAATACAAAATCCTAATTAAGTAGGGATAAAAAAATAGAAATTAAAAAAAAATAAAAACAAATGAAAAAAAATTGACAAATAAACCGAAATAAATAATCTTAAAAAAATGTGTGAATTGAGTTTCTTCTCTGCAAATCAAATAACAAGTAAATAAATCCCAATAAATTAGAAACAACTATAAAATATGAAAAGAATTTAAATAAAAATTAAATACAAAATAAAATAAAATAAAATTCCAATAAAATAGAAATGAATAACATTTTTTAAATTTTGGGGCCCTCGAAAAGTAGAGGCCCAAGACGGACTACCTTAATCGCCTATGCTCAAGGCCGGCCTGTTATGAAGCATATATGTTTATAATTAATAATAGGGTTTTTTAGTTTTCAGTCCCTGTAACATATCTATTTAGAGGTCGATCCCTCACTTCTTTATATTTTTATTTTAGTCCCCAAATTTAAAGGATATATTCTTTTTAGTCCCTCCGAAGGACTAAAAAGAAAACTAAATAATTTAGGGATAGATCCCTCCTAAGGACTAAAAAAGAACATATCCTTTAAATCTGGGAACTAAAACCAAAATATGAAGAAGTGATGGATCGATCACTAAAAATCCTCTGGCTTACGTGAACTTAAAAATAAAAAACCCTTAATAATATTGATGAAGAACATTTCTGATTTCGGGGTTGGCAAATTAAAAAATCTATGATTTTGGGTACTTCAAAATTAACTTTGACAGGTGATTTCTTAAATTTCTAACTAAATTTTTGATGCCAATAATGGAATAAAATGGTAGAAAAAATTTAATAGTCAGAGTTTTCCCAAATTAGTAGAATTTGATTCAATCAGTTTTTAAAATAAAAATCATTGATTGATTTTTTTTTTTTCAAATTAATTTTTACATTGGGTTTATTAACAATCTAATTAGGAAACTCATGTCACCAAACTAAACATCCATAAATTCACAAGTTAATTTTTGTTTGAAGTGTTCAAAAATAGAAACCTAAACCTCAATATTAAATTCCACACGAACCCTCTAATCCTCTATCACATCACCATCTCCCCTGCATAAAAACAAAGCATAAAAACAGAGGAAACAGAGCATAAAAAGAGAGAAAGAAGAGATGAAGCCGAAGAGAGCGACAGCCCTCGAACAGATCCGAAAGGCCACAGAGGATTCATAATCCTAACCTTACAAACCCTCCTTCAAATCCACCCAAACCCACCCCCTCAAACCACCACCCTTCACAACAAACCTCACCACCTCACATGACCTCCAAAACCTCCTGGAGACCCTCTTAGAAGACAAGCATCTCAAACACATGCTCTTAGAAGAAGAAGAAAAACCACCAAAAAAGGCTACGGCGGCAGCGGAGGTGCTGGCGTGGGTGATGGAAAGGGTGAGGAGCGAAAGCGGGGACGGGCTGAGGTACGTGGCGGCGAAGAGGCTGACGAAGACAGACGTGAATCAACACCATCAGCGGCTTCAGCTTCCAAAGGCGGCGGTGGAGGGGTTTAATCATTAATTGATTTGTTTTTTTTTCAAATTTATTTTCACATTGGGTCTGTCAACTAACAATATGTTAATTTGAATGGGTTCAGATTTTGTTTGGTTGAGATGCTGTCTCTCGATCTTTGTTGAACGCAGTTATAGCTAATTATTAGTTAAGAATAAATATTTGATATTGACTTTAATAATAATAATAATAATAATAAACATGGCCAAACTTCATGAAAAAGCATTGGAGGATCCCTTCAATCTAGAGCAATAACTTGGATTGACTTCAACCCGAACCTAATAGATTGAACCTGATTTATGAGAAAACTGACCTCCTGTTATACTAACCCTCAAAAATCATGGTCTCATTATGAAAAATATAAAAACCCAAAACAACAAAAGCTGGCAAATCAATTAACGTCTACAATGTTCTACACCACAAAACTGTCAAATGAAATAAACCAGTGTCAGAACAGGATGAAAAGCAACAGTTTTCAAACAAATGAGAAATTGATCATCTTTGACCCAATGCAAATCCAATGGCATCAAAGGACATCTGAAACAGAAGCAACAGAGCACTTTCAGGTGCGAGCGCTCGCAAAAACAAAAAAAACTCATACTTCACTGCCAGAAGTGAATGGCCTGAGATGGCCCATCACCACCAGGGACATGATAGAGACCACCTTGGCAGTGCATGCCACCATCAACGTCGCCATTGGAAACCATCACAGTTGTACCCACCTGATCATCCTCCATCCCCGAACACGAAAACCCGGTTGGCGACACATGGCTCGAAGGCTGGGTCTGATGAGACCTCGAGCCGTACCGACCCAAACCTCCAAACGGTGGGCCACCACTCGTCGGAGCCACCAATGGCTGCCCCATCGGAATCCGGTCGATGCGGTGGTGGCCCATGTTGATGCCGGAGAAGGTCTGGTTAGGCGATGACAGAAGAGAGAGAGCACAATCGGAGGAGGAAGAGTCGAGGACTTGGGCTCCGCTGAGATTGTTGTTGTTGTTGTTTCCATCGGAGGAAGAGAGCGTCTTGAGAAGTGGCTGGCAGGTTGAGGTCTCGAAGGGGAACTGTTTACATTCTTTGTAGCTGCTGCTGCTGCCGTTGCTGCTGCTGCCACGAGAGAATGAGAACTGCTGCTGGTCGTGGGGGTGCTGACGGTTGCCAATGAAATGGAGAGGTGGGTGGTGGCCGTACAGTGCGTCTTCTTCGGCCTTCACCACCCCCGACCAGCTTGGTTCGAGAGATGTGGATGGAAATATCGGAGGATATGGCGGAAACCTTGTAGCTGCTAATGACGGAAAGCATTAGGAAATGCAAATCAAGCACGCTTTGGAATTATTTTTTTTTGTCATATACATTAAAAGTAAAATGCACACTCAAATGAATTAAATTCATGCATATTTACATTTTTCCTAATAGAGTATATGCATGACATAGTAGAGTATATACTCTATTAGAGATTCTTATACCACGTTAGGTAACATGGCGAACGCAGAAGTATCTAAGTGCATCAGCACCCGAAATATTATCATGTATATGATATAAATTGGAGATTGGCATGGCCATTGCATTATAGAATGCATTATGTATGTTTCATTGTGAGTAAAGATTTTTGGAAACACTGACCTTGGTGATTGGTGAACAGGTTTCCAGCACTCATAGACAGTGCATCGGGCTGAGCCTTCCTCCTGCGCCTGTTGTGTCCATCAAGACGCTTTCGACAGCTTCGCTTCACTTCATCAAACTCATCCAGGTTATGGAATCTGAAAGAACAAAACATTAAAAATGTCAGTTCAAAATATATATGTCTCAATAATAATACAGAAAAGAAATACGTTCTTTCCGGGAAAACAAGAACTTTATAAGAAGGGTATCATGCTTAAAAGTATGTACCACTGCAAAACAAAATGGTGGGAAAATATTACTTGTATTGTTTTGAAGAATATTCACCTTCAATTATTGTTTGCTATAGTAAAAATGCAATGAAGGAAACATGAAATTTGACATGAAAATTAGAGTACATAGATAATTGAAAGTGGACTAAATTTAAGAGAATTTTTTTTTTTGCACAATTGCGTTGTAGAGAATCCATAGTTTCATAATAATATTCTACAAATTGCATTAGCATGCAAAGGTCACCATCATCGTTGTTGAGTCCCTTCTCTAATTGTCTGTTTCTTTGCCTCCACAAGAATAAATGGATCTCAAACCCAAAAGAAATACATAGAAAAAAATTAACAATATTGCAGTCTAGTGGTATGAACAAATTAATTGCGTAGATCAACAATATTACACTCATCTTACTGGAAATATTGTTATTACTAATATTTTATCATCATTCTACTAGTGTTTATAATGTTTAAATAGCTCAAAACAGTTGGCATCCAATATCCATGTCATGTGGTGTTGTAATTGCACCAGATATTTAAGTTTTAGTGCATGTTGTTTCTTTCCCTCAATCAACTATGTATCCAAGCAAAATATTAGTTTCCTATGTCAACTTTTGATGACCTCCAATTAATTGCACAGCTTTTGAAATTCTCACTAATTCCTTTGCCAACTGAATACGGTATATGGTGGTGGTTTTAAAAAAAATTCACCACTGTACATAATCCTGGAGTTGTGTAAATTACAACAATTACAAGAAAGCTGTTGATCAATAAGCAAAATTGTCCAAGCTCTATAAACGTGTGCTGATGTAATGCCCAACAAAGAGGCATGCGTGCTATGATGTAATGTCCAAGTTCTATAAATATTTGTGACAAATCAATTTCATCATTCTTTTGGCTGAATAGCATCTAATACCTTCTCTTTGTTCTTATGGCCATCGTCCATTCCACTTCAAATTTTGAAGAGGACTCTTCAAACCAGCCATAAAGAATCCCAGTGTATGACATATAATAAGAAGTTTTACCCCCTTGAGGCATATGGTGCAAGCATTATCAACTATCTTATCTGAAGATGGTCCAAGGTTAGGATTTTGGCTCTGAACACTAGCCACATAAAACCCTGCATTTTTCAAGGAGTCAGTGAATGCCAGACTTTTTTTTGGGTGGTAAGCTGAGACACCTAATCCCAAGACTTCATTGTTGCAAATTTTGTTGTCAACAATTGAACTATGGGTCCAAGTCAGACTTTTAGGCACAATATTCCAATTTGGTCTCTCCTCCAAACCTCTGAAACCCTGTTGTTTCTATCCACAACACTGAAAACCATAGGGAAAGTCAGTTGAAGTGTTTGACTGCCAACAAACAAATCTGACTCCCAATTTGAATCTAGTTATCCTTGAAAAAGATTTCCCTGGTTTAATCATTTCCTTCCATGTTGTCGATCCCTGCATATTCATGCCCCGCGCATTCTCCATCCATTGATGCCACATTCTCCATCCATTGATGCCACATCCAAACATATGTGGCGCTATTCTTGATCTTGATATACAGACTATCAATCAGACTCACATTTAAGATGGTGATTTTCCTTTATCTAGTCAGGCTAAATATTTCAAAGTCATTTTTACTGAACTGAACTGTCACGGTAGGATAAACAACTAGAAAAACTAAAGTTTTATACTTCTTCATCACATCTTAAACCATCATTGATCACAGGGCACATGAAACAAATAATAGTGTACAAAGATACAAGAAGATATATATGACCAAGTCCAAATAGGGATAAATGAAGTATCCATTGGCCTGCCTTGTGGTTGAAATTGTTCCCCCCATACCTCATGGAGGCCAATAAAATATCATTTCATCTAACCACAACAAGGAAATCAATTTGTTTCACAAGAATAACCATAAATTATGCACACAGTACTCATAATTTGACATGAAGCGAAGCATACCAAAGCATTCTTCGTATTAAATTAAAAAAAAGGAATATTATGAAGAGACATAACGACAAGCTGCACATATATAAACAAGTAACTTCTATGCGCACTTAATCGTTCACTCTCAAAATACCCGTGTCCCGAATCTACGAGAAGGACCATAAACTAAACAAAGTGACAGAACAAAACAACCGTGACGTGCTTCTAAAGTTGGGACATGAATGTAAGCACATGAACCAGGTTCCCAAGACACATCAAATTAAATTTACAGCCCAAATAAAAAAGTAAGTGGTCCAGCATAACTCTCTCTCACTGAGGGACCACTCAAGACAGCCAAGCATACGGTGACGACAAACATCGAGAATAACAAGTTTTCCTTGGTGAAGAAAAGCATAACTAGTAAACATCTAAAGATTAAGAAACATTAAACAATTGTATCTCAAAAGCCAAGCAATACCATGAAGAACCTTCCGCACTGTTAATGTACAAGTACATGGTAGAGAATATAATGTTATAAACTGAAGAAAGATATTCGCAAAAGTAATTCGAAGCACGCACCTACTGCACTGCTGGCAGAAGCGTTGCTGCCGGCCCAAGACCATCACAATCGGAGTCTTGGAGTGGGCTTCGCAAACTTTGTGCCTCCTGTGGTACTCCCTGCAGTTGCTCAGATCCGAGGTGCACCCGTCAACGAGACACGATGCGTTCTGGCTCGCACTGCTCGGAGCACGAGCCCGTTTGGATGGGCTCGGAGAAGAGACGGTGACACTCCGTGGGTCCTTCCACTTATCGGCGAAATCTCCCAGTCCTCCGAGCTTCAGATCAACGGAGCAATCTCCGCTGCTTGTTTTAGATACTGAGATCCCACCGCTCGATCCGAGGGCCGAACCGATGTTGGGTCCTGCAGAACCCTCAAAATCTACTGGGTCCCAAAATGGAGGGATTTTTGAGTCCCAGTCCATAGACAGCCCCACAAAAATTCCTCTTCAAAATCACTTTTTTTTTTTTTTTTTTGGCTACTCCCTTTGATTTATCAATCAGTCTCCCACAAATCAGTCCTCCAATATCCCCTTAACAATCTCCTCAAACTTCAGCACAAAATTCAGTAAGTGAATCACCAACAAGAGAAACAAAACCAATCAAAGATATCAAATCCCAGAATTATGGGCAGAGAAATCTTAAAAACCCAATTCTCCAAAGGCAAACTGCAGATAACCAAACAGAACAAACAGTGGAAAAACAACAAAAGCTAGGATATTTAAGGCTCCCCAAAAACAAAAAAAAACAAAAAAAAAAACAAATCAACAACTCATCCAAAGAAACCTGATAATGGGTCTCACTCCCACACAACAAATCAAACAATACCCATACGAAGGAAAAAAGAGAGAGAGAGAGAAAAGAGAGAGAGAGAGAGATGGTGGAAGAGAGGGAAAGATTAAAAAAAACAAATGATGGGCACCCCCAAATCAAGAAAAAAAAAAAAGAGCATCAACAACTCATTCAACAAAAACACCACCAAAATGAGTTAAAAAAACCAGTCAGATTGCAGAGTAGACAAACACAGAAAGAGAGAAAAAAAGAAGAAAAAAAAAAAGCAAAGGAGGGATGAATAGGGCCAAGGAAATGAAAAAGAGGGGGAGGAAGAGGAGGCAACACAAGAACTGAAGAAAGAGCAGTCAGTACTTACAGACAACAGCAGGAGGAGCAGGAGAGGTGGAGGGACTGATTTGGGTTTCTTTCCAAGACCATTGGATCCCTGACAGGGATTCCCATTAACAACAACAATAAATGCTATATAGAATTTGTTTTTTTTTTAAAAAAAAAAACAAAGAACAAGAAAGTAAGGATGAGACAGAGAGAGGAACAGTGAGGGTGGGTTTCTGTGCAAAAGTTATGAAGCCATCACCTTCTCTCCCCCTTCCACTTTTCCCCACCTTATCATCACAATAGACTTATAGGAGGGAACTCATTATTGGACATAGCAACAGTTTTGGAGAGGGGGGAGAGCAAATGAATATTATATGATCTCCTATAGAGAGAGAGAGAGAGATGAGGGGGGGATGGAATAAGATTTGGGTTGTTTTTGCTCTCCTCTTTTAGGTTTTACTGTGGACTCATTGGGGAAAGTTTTTCTCTTTTTAGGGAGGGGAGGATGTGTGGTACCCCCACCAAGGCATCAACTTTACAAGTGAAGGGAAAAGTACAAAATTTTGAGTTTGTGAGTTTTGAAAGTTTGGTTGAAAGGG
This sequence comes from Acorus gramineus, assembly GCA_030737835.1. NCBI lineage: Eukaryota > Viridiplantae > Streptophyta > Magnoliopsida > Acorales > Acoraceae > Acorus > Acorus gramineus. Next base: position 18,136,356 of record CM060851.1, read on the forward strand.
AGGGGTTAAGTGGTGTGCTTTAATCCACAAAACCAAAATAGATTTGTAGGGATAGATAGTTATCAAATTAGTTTCAATTTGGTTATTATTATTTTTATTTTATTATCATAATTTTAAATTTTAATACTTTTATTTACATAGGAGATATTTCAGTCCCTTGGAATCACTCCAAATATAGTAATCATGTTTTATCAATTCTAAACAAAATAAATTATTCCACAATCCAAATGGGGCCAAGGGTGTAACTTAGGGGGGGGGGGGGATAAATCTTTATCTAATCTAACTTGGTCATACTAATTTTTTAGCATGTTTAGATTGAGATTTTATTGGTCTACATTTGAATCCGAACAAATTCACTTTCACCAATATAAGTGACAAATTTAGACACTCACGTGAGATAAATCTAAATTGCTTAATGTAATTTCATTTATCAATTTTCTGCATTTTCTCTCATTTTTATAACATGTCTTTTTTCTATTTTTTCTGTTATGGCTTGAATTGTTTTAAAAAATAATAATAATAAAGTTTGAATTGATCTCTTCATATTTGATATTTAAATTATTTTGAATGTAAATTATCCTCTTCTAATATTATAACCCATGAGTTCATGTCCGACGTAACCCACCTGAGTTGCTGACGTGGTTTGCTACCATGTCATCACATTTCCATCCTCAAAGTCTCCCTTTTCTTTTCTTTTTCTTTAATCAATCACTGTAGCTTGCTTTATTTTTCTTTAAGCATGTTTTTTTTAGGTGGGGCAACTGTTTAAGACTCCAAATTTTATCTTTTTTTTTTTTTTTTTGGTTATACTGCACAAACCACTAGTCTGTCCACATCCACCCCCAAAAACATAAAGTGGGCTACTAAAAAAAATTCCCATGCATACTTCCCCAAATGGCCTTGATCCTTGGAGCACACTTTTACTTTTAATTTATTTATATAATATTAATTAATTATTAATTAAGCTTTAATGGATTCTGTTCAAACATTCAAAGCTCAATCCCAATCACTCTCTTTTGAAAGCCAGTACAAAAACCCAAATCTTTTATTCTGATTCAAAAAAATATACGCACACTCACTTTGCTCCCCCTCTACAGATGAATTCAGACCGTCCATCCCCCTCAGATTCCGCGGGTTATCCTCACCGGTGGTCATGGTTAGCTAACACGGTTCATTAAAGAGTCCACGTGTGCTGGGGCGATTTCGTCCGTCCAATGAGTGGACTCTTTTTTTCATTTCTCCGTTGATTGAAATCTCATCTTCCATCAATTAAAATATATTATAAATAAAAATAGCATAAATAAGTGTTATTGATTTGAATCTTCTATTTAGTTAATAGAATATTTGACAATAATATTTGAATAAGTTTATGAAAAATTAATAAAATCTAAATCAGTCATTTTTACGAATGAAATACCTTTCAAACCCAAAAATTCCAAGAATGCTCTTATCACATCCATTGAGAAGCCTTCTACAGTTATAAAATTGCCTATTTTCATTACAAAAATATATTTTAAAGTCTATCTAGAAAAAATATTTTTATCTGCATTAAGACTATAATATTTTAAAAATTTAATGAGATTGGGTTAATATGTAATTTAGATTCTTTTTAATCAATTTGAATTAATTTATTATAGGTTCTTATTTTATATAAAAGTTAGCAGATGTAGTTAGTTCCAGCTATGATAGGAATAGTTAGCTCTGGCTATGATAGGAATTGAAATAAATTTTGCTTAATAAATTAAAATCTAAGTGAATTTTTTTATTTGCAAAAATCTTTTCTGATTTTCATAAGTTTTCAAGGAATTATATCAATTTTATCGAAGAAAGAAAATAAATTTTAAAATAGTATTATAGTATTTTATCATGTTTGGTTAGAGTTAATAACATATTTGGTTAGTTTCGATTATAGTAAGAACTAAGATAAATATTGTCTAATAAGATAGAGACTTAAAAGAGATTTATTAATTTTAAATGGATATTTTTTATATTTTCATAAGTTTGTAGAAAGTTATATCGATATTTTCATGTTATCTTTAAATATAAGGTGATGGGGTCCACCGGATGGATGGATGGGAGAGAGGTGAGGCGTCAATGTGGTGGACCCCAACTCCTCCTGGTGGAAAGTCCATGCTGTGTAACCTAACTCAATTTTCTTTGGCTGAGGTGGGGAGGGGACTATTGGTTTCCTGACAAGAGACATGTGAAGTGCATCCCATTGGGGGCACTTGTGTTTATATTATGGGGGCATTTTGGAAATAGTAAGAAACTATTGATTATTGTTTTTTTTATTTTAGTTCTGCTGAACTATAAAGTCTCTGACATGCATCAGATTAGAAAATCATTACTGATCTTAGGGTGTGAGATTGAAATACTGAGATTCTTAAAATATTATGTTTCAAACTCAGTTTTTGAAAAGCTATGTTTTATTAAATTTTTAACCGTAAGGTTTTTTTGTCCAAAATTGATGAATTTGATTTGAAAAATTAAACGCTGAAAATGTATATGAATCTAGTTTGAGAATTTTTAGCTTTCCATATGTAAAAATCTACTTAAACTCATATCCAATCAAACCCTTAGAAAAATTGAGTTATTGTGAGTCTAGAACACTGAATCAGTCCAATATACATAATTTTTGCAGTGTTATGAATAACATGACTTGAATTTGGGTCACGAAAGGGAGTGGCGTCCCATTGTGTGTGGCAATAGTAAGAAGGGTCAAATGTATCCAACACAACAAACTATTCCATATTTGGGTGGTGGTTTGTTGTGTGGTCTAGGAAATTTTCTCTAAATTTTTATGCAAATACAAAAAGAAAAAGAAAAAAAAAGAGACAATGACTATAAATCTATATCTATACTATCTATAAATCTATATTATTATTATTATTATTATTTTATCTATAAAAGTACCAATTCTTGAAAAACATTCTTTGAACTTATTTATCTTTACTAATTCATGAAAATTCATTCCTACCCCATATGATATTTGATTAGATATATTTACCTTTTCACCAATCCTTCAAAAACATTCTTCTCTCTCTCTCTCTCTCTCTCTCTCTCTATATATATATATATATATATATATATATATATATATATATATATATTCCAATCATTGAAAAACATTATTTGGACATGTTTATCCTTACTAATTCATGAAAATCCATTCCTACCCCATATGATATTTGATTAGATATATTTACCCTTTCACCAATCCTTCAAAAATATTCTTTGGACATGTTTACCCTTATCAAATCATGAAAATCCACTCTTATCCTCAAATAATATTTGATTTGACATATTTACCCTTTCAAATTCTTTGAAATCAAATACCCTATATCAAAAATAAATAATGTGTTTAATTTTATACATCTATTAATATATGCAACTTAATTTTATAAGTATATAATATAGGTATGCAATGTGTTTAATTTTATACATTTATTCATATTTACCCTTTAACATTCCTGAAAATCAATTACATGATTATATGTCTAAAATTAATATATGCAACTTAATTTTATATAAATATATAATACACGTACATATATTATATTGTAACTGGTAGAAAATTCTTATATATAATAGAAGCTCTATGTATTTAATTATTAATAAAAAAATATTTAAATTTGGAAGGGAGAGACGATTTAACCAAAATTTAATATATGCCCTTTCAAATTATATGTCATATATGAATCGTAATATTTACTAAATAAATTTGTACAAAATTGTACGTTGTTGACATTATTATATATATATAATTGATATATGCATTTGTACTTAATTATATTATAAGTATATAATATATATTCTTAAATATATGGAAGTAAGAGCATCTCCAATCTTATAACCAAATTCTTAAAATATATGCAAGTAAGAGCATCTTGGATGACATAAATACTTTAGACAGATACAAAGGTGATTATAAGAGTATAAAAGCAGGTTCCATCCATACATTTCACTTCTGGTTTCCATGTTTTTTGAATTATGACATTTAATATTTGGGAAACATCTTCTTAGCTCCATAAATCTTCTTGAAATCATAAAAAGTCTCTCTAAAATCATAAAATTATTCTAGATCCCCATAAAATATATATGGTTAACGAATTTAGTCCCCCGGTCAAGAGTATATTGAAATAAGTCCTCAGAAACTTACTAAAATTGGATTCAGTCCCTACAAACTTTATAAAATCAGATTTAGTTCTTTTGTAAGACAAAAATACCCCCGTCATTTTTCAACATCCTCATGTCCTGAAATGTCATCTTCATTTGTAAAAAAAAAAAAAAAACATTATCCGTCGAACCTCAATTGATCTACAAAATTGAGTCATTTCTCAACATTTTTCCCTCTTCAATTTCATTACAGAGACTGAACAAAAAAAAATTACAATTTTATTAACTCCATTAAAAAATCAGTAGAGAAAACAATTTAAAAACTAAATCAAAATTCTATAATACATTCTTTACTCAAAATTACTAGCAATAAAAAGTATAACACCTTGACTATAAAACTATAATTTGTTTAATAAAATTTAAATAAATCAGTATATATTTTTAAATAATCACATGGATTTTTTTATGATTTTTGGAAGATTTCAGAAAGTTAAGACGATTTTTAAATTTTACAGGGACTTTTTTCGATTTTCATAAGTTTTTAGGGAGTTATATCGATTTTTTCTAACAAAGAAAATAAATTTTAAAAGGGTACAAAAGTAATTTACCATGCATGGTTAGGGTTAACCACACATCTAGTTAGTTATAGGGACTAAAATAGATATTATCTAATAAGATAGGGATCTGAAGAGATTTACCAATTTTATATGGACTTTTTCAGATTTTCATAAGTTTTCAGGGAGCTAGATCGATTTTTCCCTTAATATTTTTTGTTGTAATCATTCAAATTTATAATCATTCAAATTTTTTTGTTCTACTATGGTATATGTCTATTTTAAAAATTAAAAATAATTATTTATTTCATGGCATTCACTTCATTATTGCTTCATATTCTTTAAGCATATCTATCGATTCTACATAGATTTCCTTTTTTAAGGCTTTGTGTCTATCTTGAAAAGTCTTTCATGTTTTACCTAAAGCCATTGATTTTATTTTTGAATATACATAAGTAGGTCATAGGTAAAAGAGGTCATTTGGCAATGCCTAATTATACTTTGGATATTTTTGGAACTTTTAACAATGATGTGATGATGGCTATCACACATTATAATTTTAGAGTAAATATCTTGCTTGAACTACTAAAATAATGTAGAATATGTACTGGTTTGATTCAAAATTTGACGAAGTCCAATCTTTAAAAAAGATCAATCCCTGGGAACCAAAAATAGATGTATATACGATATTTTCCAATCTCTCAATAGATTACATCAGCTGATGCTGATAAATGCTATAAAATGTTTCACAAGATGTGATCTTAATAGATGATGAGGTTAGTAGTGTGTATGCACATGGTTATGTTTCATTTTTAATTTCAGTCTTTGGTAATGTACATGGTTATATTTGCTTTACAACTTAATTTTTAAATTTTAACGTCTATCCATATCATGATGAATATATTATGATTAATGTGGTTCATTAATTTATTCAGATTCCTCTCCACTCTAAAATTCATCATTAGTGTGCATTTTGTACACAAGTTATGATTATAAAATATATAAATGAATAACATTACATAATGTTCATACATTATATTTCAATAAAATAATTTATGTGCAAGTGAAAATTTAGGAAGTGGAATTAGTGAGAAAAGTGTTGGTAGTTCGTTTCAATTACGACCATCGTCCTTCTTCCATTGTTTGTCCAACTATTTGGCCTCCATCTTAATCATATTATTTCTCTGGTGGTTTTCTTTTTTCATATTATCCTGCAAACCCATGAAATTAGGTTCACAGATATTTTTATTTTTCTTTTTGTCCCTCTCTTCAAAAAACCAATTGGAGATGCTTCAATAAGATCCGAAATTCTTCAAACAATGAAATTCTAATATTTCTGACAATCATTTTGTTGCCTGCCTGAAATTAAATTCTACATTAAAAGGAATTCTCTATTGACCATCATTTAAACACTTATTCTTAGCATATAGTGCTAAAAGACAACATTTTCAGATCGGATCTAAATGCTTCTCATTTCAAAATTTTGTGTCTTTCTTTATTTTCAAATGATTTAATTGATAAATGCTCGTCAAATGTTATTCCAACAAATGCTTGACTAATTTTTTGGAATATGTAATGTTGAAACTTAAAGAAAAAAAATGTTCAACACAAAAATTTGTTGTTATTCTAAGGTTTAATTGAACTTGGGCTCACATCAGATACACTTTAGAATATTATTCTGATGATTATAAATCTTCATTGCTATTTCTCTACACCTCAATATGCAAACCAAAGGAATGTCTTAATTTTTCCAATTTTTCTACAGTGTGCACTTCATGATTTTCTGCCGCATTTTTAAAGAAGCAGAGTGTTCAACCAAAGGAACTCTAAGCTCAAAAAAACCCAAGAATGAAGGCTTTGGTGGAGACTAAGAGCATTACTGATGAAAAACTTGTAGTGGCAGAGGTAGCTTTGCTGGAAGTTATGGAGAAATTCATTGAGGTTGTTTTGAATCTAACTATTGTAAAAAGATAATAATTTCATCCACATTGTATCTCTTCATATAAGTTCAGGTGGAAAAAATTACTTCATAAATATATGACATACATTCAGGTTCTAAGAATAGGCTAATTATTCTTCGGCTTAATGTTTAGAGCAAATTTCCATTTATAATGGTAAAAGTGTATTGTCCATTCATCTATTAAACTTATCTTTTTCTTTTTTTTTTCTTTTTCAGAGAATGGCGGCCATGCGTATGATGATAAAATGAAAGGAGCCACTACATGTGAGTCCAATAAACTTGAAAACAGAATATACTTGTAATTAACTCAAGTTCAATGTAAATTTACAGTTTATCATTTCTACATATTTATGTGGATGACTCATTGGATAATAATTAAAATTCTCTTTATATGCATATAATTTTCAAAGTAACACCTCGTATACATATACTATAATTATAATTAATTAATAATTAAAATTTCAAAGATCGTAATCTAACACTAACAAGAATGTACAAATATATATAAATGATTCATATAGAAAATAAGAAAAAATGAGAGATAATAGTTCAAAAGAAATTAAATATCTTACTGTTTGATAATTAATTTATAAACAAAAAAATTCATGTGCAACGCACATGTGCTTCGACTAGTCTCCTAAAAATTAGAAATACCCAAATCGATCACTTTTAAAAATTATAACTAAAAAAGTTTCATTTCACAATTTTAAAAATACAAAAGACTAACATACCCTTATGTAATTAAGATCCTTAACATATTTCACACCTCTTAACTTTGTTAAAATATTTCATCCTCTTAATTTTGTTAATGTATTTTCACACATTTTCATGTAGAATTTTTTTTATTCTATATTCTTTGTGATCATGTGGATTTTATGATATATGTGCAATATAATTTTAGTTTTTGATGATAAACTTCATTAAATGTTGATGTTTCTTTAAAAAAAATAGATATATACTAATGACGCCATTAAAATATGTGAATGGTCAAACAAAAAAAATGTAATAAAGATTTAGAATATTAAAATATCTTCTCTTGCATTGGGGCGCAACACAAATTTAATTCACATATTATGATTATATATAATGAAAAATAATAAACAACATCAGGTAAGATATATATAAGAAACATACAATATGATATACATAGAGAGATTGTTGTTTTGTAGGAAATATATGTATTTGGTGTGACAGGTGTTAAAGATTTAATTATATAATGGTAGATTATCTTTTGTGTTTTCGAAAATGTGAAATGAGATTTTTTTATGTATAATTTTAAAAAGTGACTGATTTAGGTATTTTTAACTTTTAAGAGATTTTTTTTATCATTTTTCTCAAAAAAATAAAAATAAATCCATGGGTTAATTCACTGTTGAGGGTTAATTCTCATTTTTTCTTTTGCTTTCATCCCCGGCGAGTTGATCACAAACCTCTTAAAATTGCTTCCTTTCTCTTCTTCCTTGTTCATCTTTACTTTTTTTTTTTTTTTTCAGACCAATGTAACTTCTTTAATTTTAGTTATAAATAGTCTAATTTCATCTTTTAAAAAATAACAACAACAACAATAATAGTGGAATAAATTTTTTTATGTAGATATTTTTTTTTTTTACTTTGATAGAATATATGTTGATTTTATATATTACATTAAAAGATGTAACATTTTAAAATTAATGACTTGAGAAGGATGGACCACTTAAGACTGATGAAGAAAGAACACTGTTCCTTTGGGTCGACAGGGAATAGGGCGAATAGGGGGCAGTTCAATGAACTGTACAAGAGATGTCATGTCATTATGTGTGGTCCCTTTTTTTTTTACTTAGTTTTCAACATGGCATGGGTGAGGTGTCCATTTCACTCCAAAAAATGTCAAATATACATGTGTATAGATAGGTATAGGTTTTGTATATATTTTTGTATACACCATGTCTCAATCATTTTGATTTTCATATATTTATTATTATAAAAAAATAAAATATATATTCAAATAAATCAATATACATTATTATTTATCTGAAACATATATAAAAATTTAAATTTTTATAAATTGCACTGGTAGAGTATATGCTACATTAGGCAATATACATTCCACAAATGGTATAAAGTGAACAATTTTCATTCTTATTTTTTTTTTTATTCTGTACCTTTTAAACATGTTTTTTTTCTTGAATAATGGTGCTCCCCAGAATTTGATCTCTTAATCTATTTTACTGAGGTTGGAGTTGCTTGTCAACTTAACCAAAGCTCGATTTATACGTGTTAAAAATATTGGATGCCTGTTGATATTCTCTAAAATTCAAATTTATATTTTTATATTCTTCTTTATTTTTTTTTGATTTTCTGATCCAACCAAATTAAATGTCTCCTTAAGTCCCATTTGGATCCTATTTTTAAAAATAGCACATGTTCTAAATTAATTAAAATAATGGATTCTAGAAATAACTCCCGAAAGAAAATGTTTTGTTTGACCTATAATTGATAATAATTATAATTTGAAACTAAAAACTGAATTTCAAAAATAACCCTTTAGAAGTAATTGTCTAAAAACTAATTTTGCAAAAACAAATTAAATCTGTTTGATAACTTATTCCGAACAACTTCTAAAATTTCTCAAAAAAAAAAAAAAAAAAAAAACACACTTATTCCAAACAAATCCTTTTATTAGTGTAGGAGGATTCTTCGACCACCTCACAAGCAAGGAATTTGATATCTCAATTTGACATCTCAGATACACATGTATAATATATTTAGATAACATGTTTAAATAAAGGCTTTTGAGCTGTAATAGATAATTCTAATATGATTAAGTCCCCCTCCCCTTTTTGGGATGTGACATTGAGCTATTTGCCCCTGATAGCTATTTCAAGATAGATAACAATTCATGATGAATAAGTAAATTTTAATTTTTTTTAAATGATAAAAAATGATATTTTTATCCACTGGCATAAATGAACTCTAATAAATAATTCCAGTTTTTTCTTAAAATAGTTATGAAGCATTATCATAAGTTATCCAAACATAGCTATCAAGATTTATTTTTGCATAACAAACAACTTTTTTTTATTATTCTCATGTATTCCTCTCTATTCCTTGTTTATATTCCACCACAAATTGGGGTTAGAGAATTATCCACAAAAACAACATTTGTTTAGACATATGGATTTAATGAAGAGTCTGTAGTGTGTTTACTTTTGTAAATCATTATTCAACTACAGAGACCATCTAGCCAATATGCTTTAATTGGATGTATTTATGTGAAATGATGAATTGTTTGGAAATGATAAATTACAAAATACTTCACACTTGTTTCAATATTTTTAAAAGCGTTATGTTTCATGTAATCATATGTTTCATTGCAGGTGGGAGCACCTTCTTGACATTTAAATAGGTGGTCCTACTCCTCAAGCTTTCAACAAAAATTTCATTCAAAGACAATTTGCTCCATATGGACCTCACAATCCAGATGAAAGTTTGATTTGGACTTAAGTGTTTACCTGACATTCTGCATGTTACATGTGGTATAGACTTTAGGGAACCTTAAATAAAAGCATTAGATGTATTCATGTATAGATAAAAAGATGTATGGGACTCCAAAAAAAAAAAATATTTGCAATAAAATTTGGATTAATTGGATCCTTAAAATCCTAAACAAAGCACTCATGAGGCCATGTTAAAAGTTAGGGGTAACTGCATGAATCACCAATTGGGACATTATCTGACTAAAGATCTTTTTGTAATAAATTCTCAATAAATTGCTAATAAGCCATACATTTATCTGAAATATAATGTTCACTTGGAATCTGAAATATAAAAAATTACATGACATTCAAATATCTAGAATGATTAAACAAATGCATAAGTCAAGGTGTCGGCTATAAAATAAATAAATTGTATAGTTAATCATAATCCTCGAATTTTAAACAATTCTTTGCATTCTCTTTCTACGATGTTTGAAAAGATGAGATATATTGAAGTCCGGATGTCAATTATCAAATTCTTAGAGTATCATCTTTCATTTCTAATATGTCACATGATCACATTTTAAGTAATTTTCATATTTATGGAAAGTGTCTAGCATTTTCCAAACTTAGAAGGTTTTTATCATAATCATAAATCCTAAAGTTTTGTTTTTAAATGAAGCTTCACCTAGGGTACTCCGCATACATTTCTATTTCAACTAATGAGATGTGTTTCATTAGATAATTTTTTCAGTAGAACACTTAATTTTTTTGCATATTGTGATTCTCTGTTAAGGTAGCCTTTTTTTTTTTTATAGGTACAGAGAAAAAGTTTTTGGAGGTTTAACTTCCTGTTACACCATTTGATGAAAGTGTCATCGATCGATCATTAGTTACGCACATAGATTCCAAACGTTTAAAAAAATCGTTATGAAAAATCTCATATATTACAACATTTAAAAATTTAATCCGTTACGAAAAATTAGGCGTTCAAAAAATATTTTTTTTGTTTAACCCGTATCTATACCCAAGCCAGAGACCATGTTTGTGTCAAAATACGAATTACAGACTACGCAAAAGTAAAAGCAAATGCAAATGCATTTCATAAGCCCCAACCTCTGCTTCCGACCCAAGATCTACACACAGCATATTTAAAGACTGTGTTATTGTATTATTTAACTGATGTGGGACTAAGCATTTTGGAGGAAACAAAAATTCCTATTAAATTTTAAATCTTTATTTGAAAAGAATTAAAACATTTCTTATAGAAATGTTTTAATTTTCCAACATTCATATTTCATTACACTTTGTAAAAAAATCCAAACATGAAGATATTATGAGCCAGACTGCCCTTAACATTATTAAAAAAACATTCTAAGGCCTCATTTGGTTCCGTTTTTTTAAAGTGATTTCGCTTTTAATTAAGAAGAAAGCTAAAAAGTGTTGTCAAATTCATTTTAAAAAACTGGCTTAATTAAAAAGTTACTTTTAACTTTTAATGCAAAAAATTGATTTTTAAAAAGCAAAAAAATTTCACTTTCGAGGCATTAAGTCTATTTAAACCACTTTATTCAAAATCTTATTTTTCATACGTGTTTCTAAACGGACTCTAAGAATCATTAGGTGGAACTCAATGCCACCTAATCCCTTCTAATTAAAACCATGAGAAGTCAAAAAAACAACAGTGCCAAAGTATTTGTTGTTTTATTGCCTCTGTATGGCAAGGTAAAGAGTACAACAGTGCCAATGTATTTGTTGTTTTATTGCCTCTATATGGCAAGGTCAAAAAATACAACAGTGCCAATGTATTTGTTGTTTTATTACCTCTATATTAAACACATAAAGTAGAGCATCCATAAACAAATGAATGTTATGTAACCAACCATTTTATATTCTTCATGGAGTACAACTAGAAGCATTTTTGGATTGCTTAATGGAAGAGGCAAAAAAAGAAGAAAAAAAAAGTCATTTTATCTGTACTTGAAATAAAATAATAAGCTTATCCATGTCAAGTACTAAAAATATTATCTTCCAAGTACAAAATTTTCTAGCATGGAATAGCCTCTCTTTTAAATTGTACCACCTCTTCCCCTTTCCATGAAGAGCAATGGTCAGGAGTTCCATTTGTGGGAAATGGTTTGTCCTTGCTAATTAGTTAAGATAACTTGTCATGACCACTTTGTTAAAAAAAAAATTTAATGTTGTCTAACCTGTCATTCCACTGATTATTTTGACAGTTGTGGTCCCTAGATCTTTGTTTTCTTGATTAAGCAATAGAAGATAAACTTGGGTGGGTGTGTCATATGTATTGTCTATGGTTTTTAATAGTTAAATTGAACCATCAATGGCCAATAGTTATATTGGTCCTGTAAGATTTTGTTGAAAGATTTGGAAAGTCCAATCAAAATCATCACATAAATAAAAAGGGAGTTGGTTAAAAAATTATGCCTTCTGAAACTATGGGAATGATTGCAACTTGACAATGAAATTATGAAATGGAGACAATTTTAATTTAAAATATAATTAGTATTAAATCCATTCAAATGGACTTTTTTTTCATTAAAACCTTATGGGAAAAAAACATATTGATTGAAAGTACAAAAGAAAATTTTAATACTTTAATAATTATTCAGTCATGAACAATGCCCGTTTAGAAATCACCATAAAATTATACGTTCCAGATAAATACACCATAACATATATTACAATCTATCTATAATAAATGTCTTTTTCTTGGTTACTTTTATTATTGTCATTGAAAAGTCACTTTTCATTGTTTAGTTCACCTTAGTTGTATTATATTGAACATAAATTGTAAATACGAGATAAATGTTTGTAATTTTTTTTTTAAAAATGATATGTGATGATTCTATCATTATATTGAGTTATTTGTGTTTGAAAATATGTATAAGCTAGAGAGAGATATGACATGTTTTATAATGTGTATGTGAGTGTTGGGTGAAATAATATATAAAAAATAACATGAATGAAAGTTTTAATACAAGAATAATAGTTTTATCTTAAGTTATACATGACAACTATCATATTTTTATGTTGATTAAAATCATCCCTTTTTTGGGGTATCATAGTTTATTGGAGATGTATTGTACGTACTAAACAAATGGTATTCTATAAATTTAAGAGTATTGATATATTCAATCATTCCTTACAATACTAACCTAGTATATGCTTTATCTAATCTAATATATATTAGGTTATAGTATATATTCGATTAGTGCCAAAAAAAAAAAAGTTATGCATTCAATTCATTTAAATATATATTATTTTTTATGAATGTAAATACAAGTGTGTAACATTGTACAGATATTTTCCCACCTCAGTAGCCATAACAGTCCACAAAAGGTATAGGTCAAACAAGAAAAAAGAATTGAATAACCACCCACGCTCCTTATTTATAACTCCTAGTAGAGAAGTGGGCATCTTGTACAGAGTCTTGATTCAATGTTTGGAAGGCAGATTTTTTTTGTCACAAATGCTATCATGATTTGGTTTGGAATGTGTAAAGTTACACCTTGTGCATAATATAATTACCCTATAAGAGGAAAAGATGGTGAGTAGAGTAGCCTAGTAGCTAGGTGTCATGTAATCCAAATAAAAGTTCAATTTTTAACCTAAACTCATTCAACAGTTCCCCAATTGACAATAAATTGTTCAACAAGTTCCAACCATATAATAAAATTGTTCAACTAGTAGGGGAGTACTAAGAGAACTTGTAAAACGAGGTTCCCATATAAAAACAGTTTCATTGATGAAACATGTTTTTTTTTTTTAATGTTTTTTCACTCAAATATGATAAAAATATAATAAGATAATTTTTTATAAAAATTTGAATAAGATTCAATATCTCTTCAAAAAAAGAATTTGTTTTTTATTAAATTTGATATTCTTAATTTGAACACTTTTTTTTATTTAAATTAATCTTTTGGATGACAAATATAAAAAAAAATATTAGAACTACCACATGACATTACCTAGACTGGACATAAATACATTAAATATGTGTATAAAATACCAAATTATATATTATTTAATATTTATGAAATTTAAGCTCCATGTGCATTCCACGCATAGATTTTTTTATTTTTTAAAGAGTAGATTTTATATAATGAATGTGTAGCATTAAAATATGCACATATTTTATTAAAAAAATAATGTTTTTTTTATGTAACAAAAACATAAATATAAATAAGTCCTCACTTGATCAGGGGTTGCTACGTGGAGCAACCCCAACCATTAAAGGGGGTCCACGGATGGAGAGTGAAGGACCGTCGGATCCAGGAGAAGACACGTGTCTTGACAAGCACCGTAGAATATTCTATACCATCATATCATTGGGTACCCCTATCGAGTATTCCATTGTCGGCTTATAACAATTTTTAATTATAAGTTTCTATATAAGGAGAAACCATAGTGTATTTTTTTGTACGGTCCCTATAATTTTCATCATTTAATGATGAGTCCTTCTATTTTATTTTATTTTTATGACAAAATACCTAGCATTAAATTTTTTGTCATAATGTTAAGAAAGCCCAGAATTCTATTTTATATATATTTTTATCAACTCAAGCTAATTAATTAGGGAAAATACTAAAAAAAAAATCTTCTAAGTATTGAAAATACCAAAATCAACAATTTAAAAAAATTATATCTAAAAACATCTTCTTTTACAATTTTAGTAAGTATAATGACTTGACTACATCTTTGTTATCTACTATTTAAACATTATCACATATATTTAATTATTTAACACCTTATTTAAAAAACATTAATAAAAGTTAGGAAAAATCCAAAAAAAAACTTGTAAATTTATGAATGACAATTTGTTTATTTTTGATAATATACGTAAGAAATTTAATAACATGTAAAATTACTTTCAAATAAAAATTATTTCTTATATTAATATTATTTTTCAATTAGATAATGGTTACAAAAAGTTTTAAATATGATGAGAGAGTTTAAAAATTACATAAGTGTGCGTTAGTTATTTTAGTTTCTAAAATTGTGAAATGAGATTTTTTTGATATAATTTTAAAAAGTGACTGATTTAAGTATTTCTAACTTTCAGAAGATTTTTTAGGTATTTTTTCAATTAATTAACCTCCAAGCCGTCTTTAATTATATAGTGGGTATATTTACAATTAAATTCTAATTTTTTTGAGGATTCAAAACATACAAAAAGAATTGAAATCCCGTTTGACTGATTGTATTATTGAAAGGAAATATATGGGTCTACTTGATTTAAAATGAAAGAAAGTGAATAAAAAAGATGGAATCAGAATCTCACAAGTTGGGATCAATGATGATGGATTCATCTTTAATGCAATTTATGTCCTCAAGAACATATCATATCATAATACCACCATGATATTCTATCAGTTTTAACATTTAAACATCAATTAATGCACAATTTATTTTAAAAATTACTTTTATTTTTTCTAAGAGAATGTGGGCATGTCCATTTCAAAATATCAAAACAGATAAGATCTGAATGGGGGTTACAAGAAAAGAAGTTTTGTGTTAATTTTATATGTAGATGTTTTATTTAAATTTATTTTGTTATTATTAAGATTTTTCAAGCATATACAAGACTATAAGTAATAATATGTTTGGTATTTAAAATAAGGGAAAAATCCATATAACCCCCTGTAATATTTCTGATATTCATATAACCTCCTGTAATCTCAATATATCCATATAACCCCTTGTAAACACACTATAAATGCAAATAACCCCCCGCGGTTAATTTTTTTTTAACAGAATTGGAATATTTCGGACATATTACGTTATCTAAACTATGGTTAACAAATATGTATCATTTTAACTCTCTAAAAACAGTCAATACTTCTAAAAAACCCCCTAAAAGAATGTAAAATTAGAAATATGAGGGTTTTTTTTATAAGTATTGACCGTTTTTCGGGAGTTAAAAGAATACATATTTGTTAAGCATAGTTTAGATAACGCAATATGTCTAAAACATTTCAATTCTGTTAAAAAAAATAACTATAGGGGTTATTTGCATTTATGGTGTGTTTAGAGGGGGTTATATTGATATATCGAGATTACAGAGGGTTATATGGATATCAGGAAGATTACAGGGGGTTATATAGATTTTTCCCTTAAAATAAACTCTCTTGTCATTTTCTATGTATCTCTAAATAAAGCAAATTTTGGAGGAAAAAAAAAAACCTTGGAGAAGCTTCCTAACACAACAAACACACCATGTGATGGAATTTCTAATGTCCACATTAAAGTCTCCAATATGAACCGAAAAGCAAATGCAAATGCCAAACATAAACAATTTTTCAAGTTGAAGTGGTTGGCTGTTTGCAGTGGTCCCTTCATCAGTTATACCAATATCTGTCCTTGCTATTCAACACTTTCATATCAATCGTATTCTAAACTGAAAAAAACATTTGAGACATAGTTTGGATGCAAATAAATATGTATGTTTTTACATCATTAGTACCATCAACCATATATATAAATATATCCTTTCAACACAAGATTAGTGCCAATCATGAACTAGATATGGCAATATGGCATGGGTGATAGATATATCATTGTGTCCTTGTAACATATGCATATGAAAACCAAGATTCATAGCTGCTACTGGTGGACAAACTCTTCCAGAGTTTTTTTAATATGATTGTCTTTTGTGGGTTGGCCCTACTCAGTCGATTATCATGTGCTACATCATTAAATAGTTTTTTTTTAAAAAAAAATAAATAAAAATTTGATATGATGTTTAAAAAAAAATAATTATTTGATTAAGTGATCATGCTCTTCCTCTCAAGTGGTTTGAAACTATGAGTAGTTATATTAAAGGTCTTCCAATTTATTGTTATAAATCATTAAAAAGAAGGGAAAAATCCATACAACCTCCTAAAATCTGATTGAAATCTATATAACACCCCCACTTTTTTTAAAATTCATATAACCCTCTGAAAACACCAAGTAAATTCAAATAACTCCCTGAATAAATTTTTTGTTAATAGATAATGAATATTTTGTGCATATTTTGTTTGGTTAACCCTGACTAAAAATACAATATACTAAAAACTACTACAATATGTTAAAAATGTAAAAAATCCTATGAAAATAACGAATTTATCCTCTTGGATATATTATAAAACTCCATCCAGATGGGTAAAATCGTCATTTATAGAAGATTTTTCACATTTTTAACATATTATAGATTTCTTTGGTATATAGTGTTTTCTACTAGGATTAACCAAACATAATATTCACAAAATATTCATTATATGTAAACATAAATTTTATTTAGGGGGTTATTTGGATTTATTAGGTGTTTTCAGAGGGTTATATGGATTTCAGTAAGTTTACAGGGGGTTATATGAATTTTTCCTTAAAACGAAAGAAAAGTGTGCATTATATGTTTATTATAAAAAAAATTCATGTTGAGAATTATTCAGACATTAATAATTGTATTTTTACAGTATTAAGGAAAGTATATATTCAAAGTATAATCAGTACAATGAACATGTGAAAACTAGGAAGCAAGAATTTAATGCTGAGTGTATAATTAAACATATTTGTCATAAGGACTTGATGCCACACAAGTTAGTTGTCAATGTATTGATAATTGGGGGTGGGTGGGGTGGAGGATCTCATTTGCTAGAGCAGGACCACTTGCAGCCCCAAATGTTGAAAGTGGCAGCATAGAAAATTTGATTAGATCATTACATCTATGAAAATGGGAAATTTCTTTTGTTAGGTAAATATCCATATTTTAACCCATGATCTCGTAATTAAAATTCTCTTGTCAATTACTAAACTACGGATGAAATGCTGTAAATTATGAAATCAATATGACCTGTAAAGTTTTCAAGAGGGGACTAGAAGATTAACTGGCAAGTTTACAAGGAAATTATTTTTATTAGACAGAGGGTTATCACAATTTCAATAAATTTGTAGGGGGTTGGATCCATTATTCTCTATGAAGCAAGAATTATTATTATGATGAATATAGAATGAAGTAGACAATAATGCAAGGACAACCAACTTAAAAAATCTAGGTCAATGCATAGATTGGTTGCATATACTACTGATAGTTAGTGAACTAAAATGATGAATTTGTCTAACCACCCCTCATTTCATGATTCACATCCTTTGATTCCAGGTGCCAGTGCATCTTCATCTGATAGAACAAGTTTTCTGTGACCAAATTTAGAATCTTGGGTTAGTATTAGGTGGTTGAGATAATCCACAGATGATTATTTAAAGCTTTTTAATTTATAAACTCACTAACTTGGGCTGAAAGTCTGACCCTCTCTCTCTCTCATGATTTCCTTTTAAATAGGGGATCCCAAATCAAATCTGATATAATTTGTATTTTTAAGATTTGATTTTTTTCCTTCCAATTCCTAGGAATGAATTGTCACACAAAACTGAATTAATATGTGCTTTTTTTTTTTTGTTGTTAAACTACATCTAATTCAAACGGTTAGCCAATCCTTTAAAATCAGGCATAAGAAATCTCACATATTATTTTAGAAAAATAATTTTTTTTTTTAAAATCAATATATCTACAAACTCTAACTTTATACAGCTTTCTCAGACAGCCATGATGGAACCCTTTGATATATAAAATAGTAAAAAATCAATTAAAAAACTTTAAAATCTAACACTCCATCAATTTTGTCCATTTCAAAAAGTCATTGTTTCCCTGTAAAATTGTGTTCTCAAAATCAGTTTTAAATGCCAAACTTGAGAGGTTGGCAATATCCCCACCTTTATTGAGGGTCTAGGTTCTAGCCTTGTTCTTGTTCAGAAGATATTAATATAATATTTAATCAAAAAATAAAATAAAAACACTTACCCACTAAAAAATACAGTTTCAAATTCTACCATCAATTGCATGCAAGAATATAAAAGAAAACTAAAATTTTTCTGTTGACCATTTTAAAAAATGATATTCATGCCAAAAAAAAAAAAAGTTCTCTATTTTAATTTTTTTTTTGTCTTATTAGAAGACCAAGATTAAATTTTCACCTCCCCCTGACAGTGAAAGCCTTTCTCTAAAAGTGACAATATAGTAAAAAAAAAAAAAATTCTTTCATTTTATGTATCAAGAATGTGAACAAACACATCCTACCAGTTTTTTTAAGGGTCCTAAGATATGTATTTAATGGAATGCCTACTTGGCATTTCCTTCTCTTCCCTCCAACACCAGTGAATAAAGTGAAAGGAAAAAAAAAAACAAAAACATGGGTGATAGGATTGGCTCAAAAAAGAGCAGGCAAAAACAAAAGGTGTGAAGAGATGTATTTTTTCTTCTTTTGGGTGGGGTTGGGGAGCCATTGTTCTCTTTTTTTTTGCATGAACTGTAGCTAATACAGATCTTGTTGTGCTTCATTACCTGCTGCTCACAATCAAAAAGAAAGGGGGGAAAACAAAGTTATAGTTCTGTTTGATGACACGAGGAGGGACAAAAAGAAAAAGTGAGGAAGAGATTGAAAGTGAAAGTGTATATCAACATAAAAAAGCATGCATTTGTGTTTATTCCATGCCTTTGCAGATCTTTCAAAGGAAAAAGATAACAACAATAACATTCACTGGTAACAAAAGAGTGGGTGTTCATGGATATGATAATGATATACATAGGTGGGTGCATAAAGTCAATATTAATCCCCTATAGCCTTTTCAACCACAATGGGTTGTCACCCTGGCCTTTGCTTTTTGTAAAGTTGAGGTGGGAGGGTGAGAGAAGATGAGGGTCTCTCCATGCAGCCATGATTAGGACTTAGTCTCTTTTTTTAAGAGCTGAACCCCCAGCAAAGCATTTCAGTCAAGGCTGGCTCCACCACACACTGAACTCACATTCCATAAAGAAACTGATAAAGAAAGACACCCACCTAATCTCCCTGTCTCTCTCAACTAAATTTTGAAGCTTTTTTTGTGCACGCACACTTAAAAAAAAACGTCTCATTTACTAGTTGATTGCATATAATTAACAACCCGAATATATTGCATAAATGACCTTAATCTTACCATGGTGCGACGAATCATTCCTTCATCCTCACCACATATGTTTAAAGTGAACATGCATTATATTTGAGTTATGGGTGACAGACACTTTTGTAAAAAACGCCACATCATTGATGCAATATATAAAATCACCTTACACAGCATATACTCCATTGTGTCGGTAACACTTTATTTTACTTTATTTTGAAAAGAAAATACTCACTTAACCAAGTATAAACTAAAAAAAAAAACGTGTGGTCTATAAAAGTGTATCAAAAAGGATTGATCAAAACATTTTTCCTTGGAGTTATTAAAAGTATACATGCAATCATATAGTTTCCCAGGGTCATGGTAGATTCCTCTTCTACTAGTGCAGCGGGTCAGTGTTCTCTTCTTTGCTTTATTTTGTTTTAGTTGTATTGTTGTACTTTGGGCTTCCTACTTTAATATAATATAGGTAGGACGCCTACCATTTCATTAAAAAAAAAAACCCTAAACTGATAGAACTTCCATCTCAGTGAGAATGACACTACTAGATAACATCTGCACCATTGTATGTTATGAACCTGATAGATATGGATACTACACCACTTGATCCAATTACATCACCTACTGACAAGTTGTAAGCTAGCAGTGCCCCCACAACAACACATGATGATACTGTATTGACAGTGCCACTTTGGTGGCCCTTAGTGCAGTCCAAGCCCTGACAATGTCATCAAAGATGAGCAGTGAAGGTTTTTGGTTCAAAACAAAAGGCGTTTACAGAAGAATTCCGTAAGGCCTTTCGACTCAGCTACACGTAGAGATTCGATGATTGCTCGATACGCTATGACATTGATGATGAGATATCAATCTTTCCAGATCAACCAAAGCCAAAGATTTTATCAATAGTGAGAGTGTGTGTTTGTAGCAGCCAAAGTTGATGGTGAGGGCAGCCCAAGTTGGTACTAGTAGCAATCTTTGATGGAGCAAAGGCAGACCCCAAACAACTTACATAGGCATATTGTCTACTTGCTTTTTGTGTGTGTGTAATATGTGATTAGGTGAGAAGCAAAGCCTCTGACAGCTCAGGAGGGTCAGCCATGTGAAAAATAAATTGAAAGGTCATTCTCCAATAATATCCAACAAAAGCAATTTATTCTGCATACCAATAGATATTAGCAGATCAGACTGTTCAGAATTTTAGATGATGGCATAATTATGTTCTAAGGATTATTGAGTTGTGATTCAAGAAACATGGTGGGGGTAACATTAAATCCAACGGCACGATAAATTGTCATTGGCTAAAAAAAATGAAGAGGAGAAAGAAGTTCACCAAAGGTAGTTGTGAACAATGGGTCCCCACAAAAATCATCAATTTGAATCACCATCCACTGCATGGAAAATGAATGCTTAGAATAGGTTGCCTGACTTGCTTAATGAGGATAATATGTAAAAAAGAGAGAGCAAGCATATTGAACTAAGACAATTATTCCTCGTTAAAAAAATTTTGCACCCACCGATTTTGATGGTCCACCAATTTTAAAATTTTTAAATGATGTAACTATGCATCTTTATGCAATTAAATGATGTAACTATGCATCTGATGACAAATCATAAACAGTAGGTGGAATATCAACTTCAAAGAAAACATTAAAAGATTATGCAATCCACAGTGATGATAGTTAGACTTCAATTGAATAACATATATCCATACCCCTAATGAAAGGAAATAAAAAGCAGAACATCTCAAAAATAGAGTGACACAGGAGAGAATCCAAGCAAATAAAGACAAATCAAGCTGGTTATTATTTATTTTTCTAGTCATAAAGGATCCTTTAATTCTGACTTGAATATACTAGTGGAGTTTGTGCCTAACCTAACCTACATTCATAAACTTAAACATTTCTTTTGTCATGTGCCTCATGCTTTGAATAGCTGTGGCCTACAAGTTATTCAATTAACAGAAATCCAACAGCAGATTGCATCATTTCATATTATGCATGAGCTATGAGCTGTCTAACCTTTGAAATTATGATATATTATCTTGTATTGCTTTTGTAATGGCCACTGAAAAAAGTGTTCACATTTTTCAATTATTTAAAAACATAAATGTCAAAGCAGCCCTAAATGAGGTGTGATACCCAAGTGTTGGCTAACAATTGCCTTCACCTATTTGAATGTCTTATTTGATGCAATCTCACCTTTTCAATCATTGATTCTAATGTTGGGAGAACCATAGCAGACACCCCAATGGTCATAGTTTGGTGCAACCTGTTTGAATGGTAATGTTGGGTGCGACAAGGCATAACTATTCAACCTTTTTGGCTAGCAATGGGAGTAAAGAATCAGCAAATACAAATCACGGCAATGATTAACACAAAGCATTTTAGAAATTTCTTTACTCTTGCATTTCAACTATTAAATGTAAACAGTTGTACCACATGAGGAAATGAACATTTTTAACAGAGCACCTGATATTTCTATGTAGAATGATGTATGGAGGAGACAAATTTCCATTGTAAAGGCAAAAAGACAACAACTGTGCTTTTGCCTACATATAACATTTATGGATATCATTCTTAGAATGAGGTATAAGAACCAAGACAAGCATAGTAAGCAGTAAACTCTACAATCATTCCTGTGCACTTCATCTTCAAGCCTCATCAGTTTCTGACAGGAGTGTTACATGGCAAACATTGATTGCTGAAATGGCAAAAGAGAAGAGGATGAGAACATATGGTTACATGTTTATATCATGTGTGTGTACATGATAAACAAAATTCAATTGTCAACCCTAAATCTAGTTGTCTGGTCTGCTGTTTTCATACTTGATTATGTAATGTGACGTGAAGAAAGACAAGTAACCAATTAAAAAAAAAAAAGACAAGTTGAGAAGCTCACCATGTAAGTCATAATTGAAGGTCTACTTTTGTGACTGAAAGATAGAAGTGGATAGAACACTTGGTATTGAAAAGGACCACACAGAATTTTATATAAACAATTCAATGATATTACAAGCCAGTAACTTCACAACAATAATTAATAGGATTATAGGTCCCACAAAAACAAGTTGGAATGATAGAGGTGACTATTTCAGGTTGATCATCATGTGGTGCCTTGTGTAGCATTGTGCATGATGAGTTTTACGGTTGTAAAGAATTAAACCTGGAGAGTGCGACATAAATGGTCGTAAGGATTTTTCTACCAAGATTGTCAAAGTCAGCCTGTATTGTGCAAAATCATGACTAGTTTGAGGTGGAATACTATGCTGGACTCCCTAACAAGCAAAATATCTGAATTCCAATCCAAGAGCATATAGTTATGTTAGAAAAATATGCCATAAGGTGCTAGTTGCAGAAGGCCATGCAAAGGAAAATACAGAGCATCAAATGCGTTGCCATTTTATCTCCTACAGTTTCCTTTTCTCCTTTAAACATTTTGAATATATGGTCATATGCCTTCAATTCAATTGCTTCTTGACTTAGATTTGAAAATCTCTTAGTGTACTCCCCACTAAGGGATGCTTTAATTTTCTCATAACTATCTTCTCTTACTTTCCCATAATTGTAATTTATAACCGGACAAAACTTCCTATGGGCATAATTAGCCCACCATTTTGTATACACATCTCTTTTAAGATAAAGAGGGTCTAAAAATTAAGTACAAAATACCAGAAATTCATGTCTTTAATAAAGTATCATGTTTAAAGACATTAGACATCTTTCCTTAGAGTCAAAGATCTAAGACAAGAAGTTATTCTAGAGACCCCATTCATAAACATGATAAAACAGCCCTTCGTTGTAGATATCTAAGGTGCAACCCTTAATGGAAAAAAAAATATTCTATCAGTTTTGTACAACACCAAAACTATCATTTCTAAATCAGCCAAAACAAGCCCTTTGATATAAGGAAAAATTTATAAATGAAATCTCTGAAGAAATTATGTCCCAAATAATATCCGAACAGATTAGTAATCCTACTTTCCAAAAGAAGGTATTAAATTTCCAGAAAACTATTGAAAAGGAAGCTTGCTCGGACTTACCCTCTGCCTTTTGGCACAAGAAAACAACACATGGTAAGTTTACCATATATAAAAGACTTCAATGAAGAAAAGATCCCAACAAAGGCAAGACTAATTCAGAAGAACACTTGTTCCTACTGTCCCTTGAGAACTTGTTGCTAATTATCTTCTACAGTCTTCATTTTCTCCTTTAAACATTTTGAACATAGCATCAAATGTGCACACTCTTTAATAAAAAAAATTGCATTGGATTTGTCAGCTAGCATGACTAAATATAAAACGCAGTTGTGAAGAAAAAAGATCATCTCTAATTCAATATATTGTAGCCTTCTAGAAAATGATTGTCACCAGCTCCTTAAGACAAACTTTTAAAAATTGCACAAGTTCAAACGTGAAATGCCGAAATGGAAAACCATGGTGATCACCAACACCGGAGGTTGACAAGATGATCTTTTGACAAGAATATGATGTGTAATCCTGAACCAGCAAAAAACAATGATCTTTTAGGGCTGGTTTGGCAATGAAAAAGGTTTTGAACATAAGTTGCCCTAATTTTTGGGGATAAAAAGTCCATTAATTTTGTCATTATTCAGATTTGTTAAAATAGGGACAAAAGTTGGGATAAATATTATTCTAGCCTTTAGGTGGAATAAAAAATCCTCATTTTCATTTCAAAATCGGGACAACTGTCCGCACTTTATTCCGATTAATTTTTACCAAACATGATAAGTTGTCCTCTCCACAATTATCCCCTTATCCCACCACTTATCCCCTTACCAAACCAACCCTTAAATCATAGAGACAGTTAATTTAGCAAATTATTGAAACAAAATTTGTCTTCCAGTTCGTTTTCCTTCTTTTCAATAATTATGCCATATGCTATATGCATATTCCTTGTCAAATCTCTCTGATCCAACCTATCACATAAGCAATACAGCTATCACACCAATGGTATTAAATTATAAAAATATGATACCTATACACACACACACACACACAGCATATCTGCATATGTTATTCTAGCACTTGGATATCTGCACATTATATTGTTCTAAAGGTAAAGTCACAAATAAAATGCTGCATCTTTTGCTGAACTAGTAAATTAAAGAAAAATTAGCCTTGGCCCTGAAACATTCTTGGCAATAAAAATGCATTCTCGGTCAAGCTAATGCATCTAACAGTAGATGAAGGGTCCAGCACATCTATTAGATCCATATTCAAAGACTAAATCAGTAGAAAGCAAATTAATGTATGAATTCTTATGTTGAAATAAAGGAAAAGGTGTGACATATGACCACTAGGCAACATCAAGCACATTTCTTGAAAAAAAAATCTATTTTATTGCTGAAGTTTTAGTGACAGGAAAAAAGGAAATAAAAAAATGCTTTTGGTAAATTTATATTTAATATTAAATATGATATCAGGCACTAAAATTTGAATTTGTGAATTTTGGGAGGCGTCATCAATGATTAGAGAACTGAATGTCCAGGTGATGGTTGAGCCAATAAGAACCAATGACACGAAGTAATAAAACACTCACAGAAGCACCCTTGCAGGGATCTAGACTTTTTCCTTGAAGAATTGGATTCTGATGTTTTACTAGAAAATCAAATATTAAAAAAAAATGAACTGGATGAAGGATAATGTTTCTGCATTCTAATGACGCAAAGACTAGAAGATGCAACTTTTTTGGAGGACTCCGCCCTCCAAAATGTCTGAGCATATTTAACTTTAAGCCTACACCCTAAGAAGGAATGGTTTCACAAAAAATCTGTTAAAAGACTTGAGAAGTCATCGTGCACTGTTGAAAACTAACAAATGCATTTCTGTCCAGAATTTGTTGATCATTCTGAAGAAAATTTCGATTGCCAACTCTACGCTAGCTTCAATTGCCAAATGCTATGGAAATTCCCATACAACTTGCCTCCTTCCAATTTTTAGAAATGCGGTATGCGAGAGTATATATGGTGTTCTATTTTTATTAATAAAAAGATATACGATTGTTTTCAAACAATAGATAATAAGATAAATACGTATATCTATTAATAATTTATAACAAAGGGCATTGATCACAAATTAGAGAAAATATTTGAACAATAAAAGTAAGTCGACATTAGCTTTTTAGGTACAAAACTATAAAGTTTCCTAAGCTATAAACCTAGGTCTTTGATCAAATTTATATTTGATAGTGGATAGAGAAATGAACATATGCCAGACGTTTAGAAAAATAGAAAGTAAGGAAAAAAATTATAGAAAGCCAAAACTTCATAAGCCGTAAAGCTTCCAAAGCAACTCTAACATCCAAGAGAAAACATAATACTATCCAAAGACTATACTTCAATAACATAAAGACACCCCAAAAGTTTATATTCAAATCATGTGAGCCCTTTAAAAAAAAATTGTTTAGCCACATGTAAGTCTTTTAAGGATATTCTAGATTCTAATTGGAATAAGTACAAATAAGGGAAACCGGAGATTTCATGCTAATGTACATGGACAAAGGTTGTCCATGAGTAACAAATAATACTATGGGCAAAGACACAATGAATTTCATGATCACTCCTTTAAATACTTGTCCTTTGATTCAAGATGGATATTGATAAATAATAGGTCCAATCCAAATCATACAACCTGAAGATTACCTTGAGAAAAAGACCCAGTTGCATTCTGCCACCATGCTTTAAATGGTGCTCCTCTCTTAGCTATATATTATACAAAGTAACGTGTATATACATCACAAACAAGCATCACGCATAAACAAATATGAGTATAAAGTAATATAAATACTTTGTCACTTGCCAGGGAAACTTCAACTGTTACCTTTTCAAACAAGTGGTGCATACAAAGAGGGAAGGAACAGTTAGCAAATTGGTCAATATCCTTTAGTGACACCTCTCCAAATTCCTTTGGAGTAGCAAGTAGTCCACCATCAGACACAATCTGTTATACTCAGTTGCCTGAAATTCATACTCATAACCAAGGGGGCTGACTACACAGATCTGAGAATAGTTGGGAGTCTTGAGACCAAGATAACTTGGGCTTAGTGCTTCAACAATCTAAATAAGAGGATGATAAATATATCTATAATGGATGTTTTCAGGTTATTCTCCATTCATTCATATCTATAACCAGTACCCATAAAGTGTTATTCATTAAATGATGTATCTTACAGGAGTCAACCGATCCTTCTCTTGCTCTCTGATGGTTGATGTCCACTTTCTACCAAAAAAATGACCTATCATGAAAAATCAAAATGCAAATATTTTATGAATGCAAGCCATGTAGATCGACAAAGGTCAGGATGTCAAGTTTACATATGATTAATTTGACAGAATTTGTAAAGATTCTGTTGAACCTTAGAACATAGGGCGATCTTTGCTTGATCAACCACTTATCATAAGAACATATTAATGAAACAAATAAATCAAAACATTTAAAAGACTAAAGTAGTAAGTTATCTCAAAATGCCATGCCAAACCCTTTGTTTAATTCTTATAAGCTTGCCTCAAATGATAGAAGACCTTGGTGGAAAGTTGTATCATGTCAATGCTGACTGTCCAGCCTGACCTTTCAGGCTACTGATACAGATCAAAATATTACCCTCATGGAACAAATTCAGGTCAATGTCAATAGTGTTGCCTATCACTTCATTAAATCATCCAGTAACAATTTGAAAAAGACCTCTAAATCTGATGCACGTTACAATGATTAGAGAGAATCAGAATGTCAAACAATCCTAACGGGGATTTCTGATCCCAACTCCCAGGTAAATGTCCTTGGGGAAAAAAATCGCAAAAGCAAGGAGAGAGGCAGAAGAATTGAACTAGATACATCACATGCATGAGATGCGGGTCCCATTAACCATTGATTTTGAAAACCGTCAAAATCCACTACATGATGTATCACATAATAGTTTTGAAAAATTCTCTGTATAAGGTTAAATTTCCTTATGATATTTACATCATCTTTGGATATCACCGTGATTCAAACTTGATGGCTGATCAGACCTATATACTGCACATTTGGGGACTGTTTTCGTAGCCTAACTCAAAAAAAAAAAAAATGGTTCAGCCTTTTGACAACACACATTGCATAACTTCTAAAGCTGCTGAATACCCAACAGAATCTTATGAGAAAATATTTGAGGACTTAAAAAATTCCATGTCAAACAGGGGTATCCCGCATTCCAAACCTGAGACAACCACTGAGAACTTGATTATAGGATGGTTTAATGAGCCAGAAGACATGAAAAGTTATAATCATTGAAGAGATAAAAATACAAGTAAAAACTCTGCAAATCAAAAAATAATTGATTTTCTCTGCTACAACCATTGAAGAGCAAATCGTTCCATTCTTACAAATCCCTAAGCAATCTTGAATTAGATTACAAGACAAAGAGGGAAAAAAAAAGAAACTGGCACATAATGACAACTCCAACATGAATCAGTCAAAAGACTTTACCAGGAAACAGTGGTCTATGATTAGCTTAGTGGTTGACAAGAGAATTTGCAACCAAGAGTTCATGGGTTCAAGTCCCAGAATATACATACTAAAAAAAAATGTCCTATGATTGTAAAATAATTATAGTCCCAACTCATGTTTACGTATTAGAAGATATTCTATGAAAAAAAAATGTAACTAAAATTGATCACTGGCATCCATATTACATGTGAGAGAAATGTTACACCTGTTTAAAGGAAAAACAGAATGAATCCCCCATTCTGAAGCAAAACAACCAATGTGAGAAACATATTATATTTAAAAATTAATACCGACCTGTTAGTTAGCCCAAGAGCTTTTGAAAGAAGGCTGCAAAATTGAGTGAGATGAAGGATACCACCAGAAGAAACCAAAGCAACAATTAGAGCATTAAAGGATTACCATATGTTTATACCATTCAGAAGAAAAGACAACACTGGAATTCATGTTAAAATTTGATAAACCAAATAAAACCTTGAACATGAACCTGATTCATGGCAACCTTAATGAATTTCTACTCTATCCTCCCGGAGTTCATTCTCCGGGGAACTCCCTTTCAATCATTTCTGTAGATCCCCTCCAATCTCTTTTATTTGATGATCTCATTGGAAATTATGTGAAGACAATTCTTATTTAATATAGCTATTTGTGCAAGTATTTTACGATTAAGAAGCAACTGCCTCTTATACAGATTGTGCATTAATCGACTATAACTATAGCATACCCCATTCTCACGAGTTACCGCATTTATCCGAGTGATCCACAAACGACGAAAATATCTCTTTTGCTTGCCTCTATCTCGATGAGCAGAAACCAAAGCTCTCATTTTCTGTTGAGTGGCAGCTCGAGTAAGTCTTGAATGAGCCCCTCGAAAGGTTGATCTATATGCAAGCCTTTAAGCAAGAAAACTTTGGGGTTTGCATTTCTGCAACTTCTTCAAATGGTACCTTCATAGAGGAAAAAAAGGTGAAGCTGGCACAATTTATTGAGAAGATGATGCCAAGTTATCATTCAAAATATGATGACAAACCGATTAAGTTAGAAGGAAAACAAACCTTTAAAAAGATGGCATTAGCTGCCAAATAAAAAAGAAAAAAACACATGTTAAATTATTAAACAGACTAGATAGAATGATTCATTTTTCAGCTACTAAATAAAAATTCAAAGGAAGCAGCGTAAACTGGTCAAGGATATTGTGCATTAAACATTGATATAAGGTGCAAACATGTGCAGGTGGCAACAAACACAAAAAAAAAGAAAAGAAGCAAGTACTTCTATCCAAGCAAAAGACGATCACTTCACATATAAAGCATGATAAAAAAAAATTAAGTCTTCTTCGTAACATATCTTTTGATGTCTGCATGGCCATTAGAAAATCTAAAATAAATAAATGAATAAACCGCGAGGTTGTGTTTACAGCATGTGTTACTCTTGGAAATATGATCAATCCCCAGGCACAACCAACTGTTATATTACACGGACATCACGTGATCCTCTAACATAACAAGCTCATTTTCTAAGACCATACAATTTTTTCAGAATATCACCTTAGTGAAATTATATGCTCTGTTATAATTGTTGAGCAAAAACAGTGGAGGACTTGTGTACTCTTACCATTGACTAAGGGCAAACCGATGGAATGGGCAACTTGGCTAAAGCATGTCCTTGACATTCTGTACACCCGAAAATGTGAACAAGAGTTTGTGCTTTACAGCTATGATCTCAGATAAAAGTGCATCCTACATACACCTCAAATTCTGCATGTGTTAGCGCTTTGTACGGAAGATTAAATTCCCCCATTAGCATCCACCACAGATTAATTCAGATAATTATTTCATACATAAGAGAGCACAACCAAGTCACAACAGTAAAAAAAAAAAAATCACGAATACTAGATTATCTAAATATGTAATTTTTTTTATTTTTTTGAAGAAATATAGGTGATTTTATTGCAAGAAACCCCCGAAAGATAGGAGACAAAGGATCTCCTAACATTTTTAAAAAATGAAAGGAAATATAGGTGATTCTTATCTAAATTTGTATTTATATGGCTGCATACAGAGATGGGAAGAAACATATATATGTGTCGGGTCAAAAAATAAACAAGCCATGGTTAAACAATTGTTGAGATAGCTGTACAAAGTAGGATATACGCGAACCATTCACTCCATGAAAGAAGATACCAAGACCAAGACCACAATATCAGCAACCACATCAACTGAAAGATTGAATCCCTTTCAAAAGCAATTATATCCAGATCTCACAGCCAAACTTTTTGTAATGCCTTCAAATAATAATTTTTTTCTCATCAACTATTGATCAACTGACATGATTCACATCATATTTCAAGCTAAAGCTTCCAGATTCACTGTGAAGTCCAATTCTATATGGTCAATGGATTTGCACATTAAGAAGAAAAGAAGGAACGAACAATTACCTGAGCATGATAGAAAGCCAAATCATTCACGACGAGCACATACGTTTGGCAATAAACGACGCGAAGCACGATATGCGAAACGAAGTCCTCGTCCATCGTCGTCTCCAACGTCAAATCTCTAATCCGAACCCCCCAAACAAACAAAAAAACACAGCTTTCCATCCTTGCGAGACCGACTCACCAGCTTCTCTCCATCTCTTCGGGCTTCTTCACCCGCGATAGCCCATCAGAGATCCCTTTAAGAACTTCAAACACACAAACACAACCACAGTTCGATAATCCACACCGGCTAAATCGAAACCCTAGAAACGATGGATTGTGCATATCGCGGAGGCGATCGAATACGAAGAGCTCGAAATCATCGAGCCATCATGACATTAGTTTGAGGGCAAAAAAATAAAATATTATTTAATTTAGAGATTAACTCCTAGACAAAAAGTTGGGACAAATTCATGGAAAAAATAAGCGTTTATTATAAAAATAACAAAAGAGAAAGAGAAAACACAAAAGTTTATAAAGAACTATTCTTCAAGAGATTCTTATTTCATTTCTATGCCTTTCATATTTTACAAGCCCTCTATTTATAGGGGAAATAGCTATAATGACTCATTCATGTATTTCCAACATACATGAATTTACAATAAATTTGGTACACTAATGTATACATGCACCAAGAGGTCATCCACAATTACATGCATCTAGAATTACATGCACATTCATATGCATGTATTTACAACACTCCCCCTTGGATGACCTTCACACAAGCAATATGCCTCGTTAAAACCTTGCTAAGAAAAACCTCGTGGGATAAAAACTTAGCGAAGGAAAAAGAGTACATATTCTTGTGTATACTTGACTACTACCTCATTAAAACCTTGCCAAAAAAAAACCCAATGGGAAATAAAAACTGGACGAAGGAAAAAGAGTACAGTAAATAAAATTTAATTGCTCCCCCTCATGTCAGCATGAAGATCCTTGAATTGACGCATTCCGATATTTTGCACTAGCTTCTTAAACGTCGTAGTTGGTAACGCTTTAGTGAATAGATCTGCTAAATTATCACTTGAGCGAATTTGTTGGACATCGATATCACCACTTTTCTGGAGCTCATGCGTGTAGAAAAATTTAGGCGAGATATGCTTGGTCCTGTCACCTTTGATGTAACCTCCCTTAAGCTGTGTAATACATGCAGCATTGTCTTCATATAAAATAGTTGGCCTATCTGTGATCGAAGACAATCCACATGTATTTCGAATGTGTTGAACCATAGATCTTAGCCAAACACATTCTCTGCTTGCTTCATGAATTGCGAGTATCTCAGAATGATTTGAAGAAGTGGCAGTTAAGGTTTGTTTCACAGACCGCCATGATATTGCTGCATTATTACAAATAAAAACATATCCAGTTTGCGACCGAGCCTTGTGTGGATCAGAAAGATATCCAGCATCCGCATATCCAACTAGTGGTTTTGATCCTTTTGAATAAAATAAGCCCATATCAATTGTTCCACGGAGGTAGCGTAATATGTGTTTTACTCCATTCCAATGTCTTCTAGTTGGTGCAGAACTATATCTTGCCAATAGATTAACTGAAAATGCTATATCAGGGCGTGTGCAGTTAGCAAGGTACATCAAAGCACCAATTGCACTAAGATATGGTACTTCTGGACCAAGGACTTCTTCTTCATCGTCTTTAGGACGAAAAGGATCTTTCTTTACATCGAGTGATCGAACAACCATTGGAGAATTCAGTGGATGTGCTTTATCCATATAAAAGCGCTTTAATATTTTTCTGTATATGCTAACTGATGGATAAAAATTCCATTCGGTAAATGTTCGATTTGTAGCCCAAGGCAAAATTTTGTTTTTCCCAGATCTTTCATCTCAAACTCTTTCTTCAGATAGGATGCAGTTTTTATAAGCTCTTCTGAAGTTCCTACCAAATTTAGATCATCGACATAAACTGCAACAATAGCAAATCCAAATTCTGATTTTTTAATAAAAATACAAGGACATATTGGATTATTCTCATACCCCTCTTTCAACAGATATTCACTGAGACGATTATACCACATGCGCCCAGATTGTTTTAATCCATACAGTGATCTTTGTAACTTTATAGAATACATGCTATGGGGTTTTGATTTGCTTACTTCAGGAATTTTAAATCCTTCAGGAATCTTCATATATATATCACTATCCAATGATCCGTACAAGTATGCTGTAACTACATCCATTAGATGCATATCTAGTCCTTCCATGACTACCAAGCAAATAAAAAATCTAAATGTGATTGCATCCATTACAGGAGAATATGTCTCTTCATAGTCAATGCCCGGTCTCTGAGAGAAACCTTGTGCTACAAGACGTGCTTTATATCTCACAATTTCATTTTTATCATTGCGCTTTCTTACAAATACCCATTTGTATCCTATAGGCTTTACATCTTTAGGTGTTTGGACTACAGGCCCAAATACTTCACGTTTTGCTAGCGAATTTAATTCAGCCTGTATTGCCTCTTTCCAATTTGGCCAATCTTTTCTACGTCGACATTCGTCAACGCTTTGTGGTTCAGGATCCTCATTATCATTCACAATATTAAGAGCAACAGCATATGAAAATACATTGTCAACAATGATTTTGTTTCTATCCCATTCTTTATAATTTAATGAGATTTCATTATTTACATGTGCCTCTTCAGGGGCTACCTCTTCTGGGGTTATTTCTTTAAAAAGATGAGATTGATCAATTATTTCTGTTGCTGTTTTTGAGGTCTCTTCAGGAGCACCAATTTTTTTATTTTCCTTTTCTTGTGCCTTTCTTTTTCTTGGAATTTTGTCTTTCGCACCAATCGGTCTACCACGCTTCTGGTATGTTTTAGATTCACTCGCTGCAATATTAGTAGATTGTCCTATAGGGACATCAATCCTTGCTGGAACGTTTGCAGCTGGTATATGTGATTTTACTACCCTTTTTGTATCAATGAATGCGTCTGGTAATTGATTTGCAATATTTTGCAATTGGATTATCCTCTGAACTTCTAGTTCACATTTACTTGTCCGACAATCAAGATGAGACAAAGTCGACGTATTCCAAGTGATTTCATGTTGTGCTTTTGTTTGCTGTTTTTCTCCCCCTAATGATGGAAAAAATGATTCATCAAAATGACAATTAGCAAAACATGCTTTAAAAACATCTCCTGTCAAGGGTTCAAGAAATCTGATGATAGATGGTGAATCAAAACCAACATAAATTCCAAGACGACGTTGTGGGCCCATTTTAGTACGCTGAGGTGGTACAATAGGAACATATACAGCACTACCAAAAACTCTTAAATGAGATATATTTGGTTGTATACCAAAGACAAGTTGTAATGGTGCAAATTTATGGTAAGTAGAAGGTCGAATACGAACTAAGGCAGCTGCATGTAATATGGCATGACCCCAAGCAGAAATAGGTAGTTTTGTTTTCATGAGTAATGGTCTAGCAATTAACTGAAGGTGCTTAATAAAAGACTCAGCTAAGCCATTTTGGGTATGAGTATGGGCAACAGGATGCTCAACATCAATTCCTATTGACATGCAATAGTCATTAAATGATTGAGATGTAAATTCAGCGGCATTATCTAGACGAATTTTCTTGATTGGATACTCAGGAAATTGTGCTCGCAAACGAATGATTTGTGCAAGAAGTCTAGAAAATGCAACATTACGTGTAGAAAGTAGAGAAACATGTGACCATCTTGTTGAGGCATCAATCAAAACCATAAAATAACGGAAAGGACCACATGAGGGGTGGATTGGACCACATATATCACCTTGAATTCTTTCCAAGAATGTAGGGATTCAAAGGTAATCTTTGAAGGAGATGGTTTGACAATCAGTTTCCCTTGTGAGCAAGCTGAACATGAATAATCACTTGGCAAAAGAATCTTTTGGTTCTTTAATGGATGTCCATGTGAATTTTCAATAATTCGACGCATCATTATTGATCCTGGATGGCCCAGACGATCATGCCAAAGTATAAAAGTTTTTGGATCAGAGAACTTCTGGTTCATCACTGCATGTGATTCAACTAATCTTATAGTTGTGTAATATAACCCAGAAGAGAAAGCAGCAAGTTTCTCTAGTACATGCTTCTGGCCTGAAATAGTAGAAGTGATGCAAAGATATTCTATAGTATTTTCATTTATGGTTTCAATATGATAACCATTGCGACGAATATCTTTGAAGCTTAGCAAATTTCTTCTGGATTTGCTTGAATATAAAGCATCATTGATGTGCAATTTTGTTCCATTTGACAACTGAATATTAGCTCTGCCTGAGCCTTCAATAAGATTTGCAGTTCCAGATATTGTAGAGACATTAGCCTTAGATAATACTAAGTGCGAAAAATATTTTTTGTCTCGGAGAATTGTGTGCGTTGTTGCACTGTCTGCTAAACATATATCTTCATCACTCATCTTGGAATCCGACAGTGCATTAATAGGATCCATGTCACTTCATGTATGAAAAAGAAAAAGAAATTAAAATTTAATTACTTTAATGAAAAAAAATTGCATCCAACTTATTAATTTTATTATAAAACAGCCAAAGTTATTACATAAAACATATAACAATATGATAAAGCTTTATTAATTGGTGTGGGCATTCCCATCACCAATAACATTGGGATCAACAAAGAAATCTGAAACATCAAGATGAGTTAGGTCCATTGGATCAGAAACATTAATGAGACCAAAGTCTGTTGAATCATAGTGATCAATAAAATTCATTTCTACATTTTTCTTTTTCCCTTAATTGAGGCTTGGTAGAGATCAACCAAGTGTTTAGGCGTACGACAGGTACGCATCCAATGCCCTTTCATACCACACCTATAGCAAATATTTTCAGAGTTCTGTGTTGGTCCTTTCTGTGAACTCTTTCCATTCTCTTGTTTTGCTTCTACATATTTCTGCTTCTGATGATATGGTGCATTTCTCTTGGAATGATCATAATCACTATGATACCATGAATTGTTTCGACCACATCCACGACCGCGACCACGGCCACGGTCGCGTCCACGTCCACGTGATGATATTATGTTCACTTCAGGGAACAATGTTCCATTCGCTTCAGGGAATGGTGTGGAACCAGTTGGACGTAATTGATGGTTTTTCATCAAAAGCTCGTTATTTTGTTCAGCCACAAGAAGACAAGATATCAACTCAGAATATTTTTTGAATCTGCGCTCTCGATATTGCTGCTGCAGGAGCACATTCGAGGCATGAAATGTAGAGTATGTCTTTTCTAACATGTCTTCTTCAATGACATTTTCTCCACATAATTTTAATTGGGAACTAATTTTGAAAAGTGCTGAGTTGTATTCACTAACAGATTTAAAATCTTGCAACCTCAGGTGCATCCAATTATAACGAGCTTTTGGAAGGATTACTGTTTTCTGGTGGTCATACCTTTCTTTTAAATCGGTCCAAAGGACAAGTGGGTCCTTGATCGTAAGGTATTCACTTTTTAGACCTTCATCGAGATGATGGCGAAGAAAAATCATTGCTTTTGCACGATCTTGTGCAGATGCTATATTTTTTTCTTTAATTGAATCTCCCAAACCCATAGCATCAAGATGAATTTCTGCATCGAGGATCCATGATAGATAGTTCTTGCCCGAGATGTCAAGAGCGACAAATTCAAGTTTTGAGAGGTTCGACATACTATTTGACAAAATACATAATAATTAGAAAAATAATAATAAAAATTAAAACAACACATAGTTTAACCCCAATGCATAAGTATAAATATATACAAAGCAATATGATAATGAAATATTGAATATAATACACCAACTTCTTCTTCTTCTTCTTTTTTTTTTTTTTTTTTTTAGACCGTGTTATTACACGCCCAAAATTAATTCAGTTCTTTATATTACATGGTGATATGGGTAGGATTACAAAAAAAAACACGATGGCTTTGAAGACCATTATGCAACAGGACCTTACATTATCATCTTAACACAAGTATATAGCATGCATCTATCAAACTTATGTTTTATCATTATCACCCTATGCGAGGATTATGACAAAAAAAAAAATATAACATGCTAATTAGGATGCTATTTCTATTTGAAATCAACAAGCCATGAGAAATAAAGCATTGAATTACATAACTTATTTTCCGGTTAGCATGTATTCATGGGGTGATCTCAAATACCATATAAAAAAAATAACATACAGCAAGTCAATTGAAAAAAAATATTAATTACATAACCAAGTATCTTGAAGACTTTTTTTCAAAAATATGAATTATGTGACTCTCTACCACTTTAGACGTGGATTATATGCAAAAAAAAAATAAAATGATTTGTATAGTATATTATCATAAACCCACAAAAAAAATACAAACCTATCTTGTTGAGAGCCTTCTCGTGCTGATAACGTATTATAAAAATAACAAAAGAGAAAGAGAAAACACAAAAGATTATAGAGAACTATTCTTCAAGAGATTCTTATTTCATTTCTATGCCTTTCATATTTTACAAGCCCTCTATTTATAGGGGAAATAGCTATAATGACTCATTCATGTATTTCCAATATACATGAATTTACAATAAATTTGGTACACTAATGTATACATGCACCAAGAGGTCATCCACAATTACATGCATCTAGAATTACATGCACATTCATATGCATGTATTTACAACAGCGTTAGTTTATTAAAAAATTTTGTTGTAGGGAGATTGGTGTGTGTTATTCAATTTTAATATGATTTTTAAAATTTTGAGTGACTTACCCAAATACTTTGCACCCAACCGCCAATTATTCTCCTGTCCTCAACTTTTAAAACATTTTTTTGAGTATCTCTAAAGTCTACACCAATTTTTTATGTAACTCTGCAGATGGATCTGCGAACGAGTCGTAGACCCGATTCGAACCCGATTACACGTGTAATATATTCGATCTGATTTAGATCTGACACGATGAACCAAAATATACAAACGAGTCAGATCCAGGTCCACCCTTATCCGATTCTATGGACCTGAGACCCGATCCATACGTTACATGTATTGATCTATATTATCTATATTACTATATAAAAGGCTGCTTAACCAAAAACCGTCCATTTGACCATTTTACCCCTCCCAATCACTTTAATTCTATCCCAATCCATCCACATAGCCATTTGATCATTTTAGCCCTCCCATGACAATCAATTCATACATCTTAAATCAAAATCATCATCAATCCCAAAACCATTTCACACCAAAACATTATTATTATTATTGATTACTGTTAAAACCCTTCAAATAAAACATTCATTACTCATCAAATTTATCTATCTATATCTATATCTATATCTATCTATATCTATATCTATCTATATCTATACTACCTATAAAAGCATCATCTTGAAAAAACATTCACTTGACATGTTTACCATAAATGACATTTTGTTTAGCATATTTACCCTTTCAATTTCTTAAAAATATATGACACCATATTAAAATTACATAATATGTTCAAATTTATGTATTTATTAATATGTGTATATCTTAAAATATCCTAAATAAATTTGCATATGAAGTTTATGTTCAGATTGATATATCGGAATTAATAAAAAATCGTAATATATGTTATATATAATACACATGTTATCAGATTAGGCTATATATAATGCATTATATATATATATAACTAAATTTCATCTATATTATATGCATCTATGCATTTCATTTTGATCAAGAGATGTGTCGTTTGACTGAACTTATTTATCATATCCATGGAAGCTTTTCCATCTCCCTCTCTTTCAATGACCTGTTTTTCCTTCTACCTGTGAAAAAGGCATAAACGAATACGTCGTTCTGCCTTCCACTTGGAAAAGACAAACGAATCACGAAAACCATTTTTCATTTCCCAAGCTTGTGATTTTTAGGCGTATGCACTTAAACCTGTCTAAAATTTTGCACGAAAGTAGGAGGAGCAATGGATCCAATGAAGAAGCCGAGGGTGATGAAGCCTGGGCGATAAACGTGTTTAGCTCCACCGGCATCATGTGGTCAATAAGCGGTTCATGTCTTCGTCCGGTTGCGACTTGAGTTTCGATAAGAGAGCACACACACACTCTCTCTCTCTAACGTTGATTTGTTTCTAAAAAAAATTCTAATCGATTCATTCATCCATGTAATTGTTTTTTCTTCAGCGTCTACGCTCACGGGTTTCACTTCGCAATGACAGCGTTCATCGGGTGAGTCTCGAGCACGAGCGGGTACTTGTCTTCAAAGCACGTACTGCTCTGGGGCTCCTATACACATCCGTCGCCGTCTTCTGCTCCTCCCTCCAACAGATCCTGAGTGCCCTTTCATTTGATTTTTTTATGATGTTTGTTACATTTGTTTATGTTTCAGATTTGTTTGTAAATATTTTGGATGTCATATGTGGTCTCATCAATCTCACACGGTTCATTTGTTTTTAGACTTCTATACTTAGGTGCTAATTTGGGGTGTTTAGGATGAAAATTTGGAGTGCTTCAGATGAATCTTGTGGTGGTTCGGCGTGGGATCCTGACATCTGATCGAACTTGGCACAGGAAGGTCACATTTCTTATTATTTTTATTTTTTTTGGTTTTTAAGCTTTATATGTGATTGTTGAATTCAGTTATGTTTGTTGTGGATTTGGTTAGATGATGTTTTATACTGATGAGGGGAAGTAGATGTAGTGGTGATTGTGTGTCCACTTTGGAATTCTAAGTTGGATTTGAATTACATTTATATTGTTATACATTTTTTATAATAAAAGTATGAGGCTTCATCAGTTACTCTTTCATTTGAGAATTGGATGGAGAAGAACCTTCAAATGTTGCATGTTGTAATTCTATTCCTTTTTAACCCTTTTAAGTCATGACAATTTTGGTATATTTTTTTGGGGTTTTGTATGGCCAGTTCAATTATAGAGTAGAAATAGAAAAAAAAAGAAAGGACATTACTGCCTCTCCATCTACTATCTCCTTTATATTTTGCTCTACTTAGTGGAATTGATTAATTATAATATGAATCTAATATTTAACGTGGAACAATCTTGTTTAAAACCTAGACTTCATTCCATTTGAGTAATTTTGATCAAGACACTGGTTACAATTGGAGAAAATATATCACATGTTTGTTGGCCTATAACATCTGTATGTAACCTTCTATGTTGCTTTGTTTTGGGTATAGTAATCCATCTGCCCTCATTTACCATTATTTTTTCGAAAAAGAACATTCTTGTGTTTCTTTGTTTCCCATTACTTTTAACAGATATCATTTTTAAGATTGCAATTTTTTCCATCTTTCATGTACCTTCACATAAATAAGCTGGATGTTATACCTTTCTTTTAGATAAGTGTAATTCAATTTGGGGTTAAAGGATTCATCGATATATTGTAAAAATAACTTTGATTACAATCTTTTTGTTCAAAATTGCAAGAAGCGGACGTGAAGAAGTTTTTTAAACGAGGACTTTTCGAAGACACATTGGATGAGTTTAAAATCGATAGGTGTGACAAGACAACTTTCGCTTTTAAGAATTCTTAATTACTATTTGCACTTGTTTCACAATGAGAAAATCATGCCAATTATAATTTTCTATATACAATATTGAAAGTATATTTTGTATATATTTTATTTGAAAAAAGAATTTCTGTGTGTATTCCTTTTGAAATATATACTTATACAACTGTACTCTTTCGCAGGAAATGAAAAGAGTAACGCTTAACAAATTTTTATAATTTGAATTTTCTAATATATTCATGTACATGTTGGTTGAGGTCCCTCGACTATCTATAATAATCTATTTTGATCCGGTTACCATAGATATTCATTCATGGGCTTTTAGTCCCCCGTAGTTTTTTTTTTCTTTCTAATTTAAGCAAATTGAATAGTCTTTTCTCCAACAATCATAGCAATTTTTTCAAACATACAACCTCGCCTTCTTAATATGGTTGGTTTTATCTAAAGAGTGAATAAAAACTATTTTTTGTAATTCCTTACAGTGGTTTGTTATTCAAATAATATTTTTTATGTTCATTCTTAAAAGGCTAGAATGCATTGAGTATTATAAAAGATGGTAGATCAAACATGAGAAAAGTTTTCAGATATTCTCTTGACGTATCAAAAAATTTATTCTTAAATATGGTTCAAAAATTTGTGGGGTGATGATGTTACAATTTCTAACTGTTCATGGACATTCATGATAATCTAATCCATTTTTTATATTTAATTTTATATTACATTCGACATATATAGTGGGAGATATTTATATTTCATTCATCTAGACTGTCTTATTCTTCACAAAATCTAAGTGTAACACTTTTCAATTCATATCATAAAAAAAAGTTTAAAACAACACGAGAAATACTTTTGGTCTTTAATATGATAGTTAAAACATAACAATAATTCCATACTAATTTTTAATCATTATTTTCAACAAACTAATTCATGTGCAACGTATATGTGCATTAACTAATGAATTAAAAAAAACATGTGAATCTCAATCCAAATGGAAGACCAATGAGGGGTGGTACATGATATTTTAACTATTACATATTACCAACATGACAAAATCATCAGTATGGTTGTGTCGTGGGAATAAATGTAGTTGGACATAAACTTCCTCAGTTTCCTAATATTTTCAAGAGAGCTATGGTAAAATAGGATTCCGAGTCTTAGACACACTGACTGATTTTCCAATGTATTTCTGCCTCCTGTGTAATTGTTGAGTGACATCTGATACTATTTGTTGTTACTGGAAAGGATGTTGTGGAGTAGTAGGAAGAAAGGTTGGAAGAAAGATGCTGAGTAAAACCCATAGAGAAGAATATTCTAATTTTGCAAGGAAGTTCAGAGTTCTCAGGTCAGGTTCTGGTCCACCGTAACCCGACCAGTTGACAGGTCTACCTGTAGACCACACCAATTTTCATAAACTCAGTTTTATCCTTCCTCAAAACTCACACTCAATATCATCACATCGTCTTCTTCTTCCCCAAATCAACCCTTGCCGCTAGTCACATAATATAAATCATCATCTACAGAATTTAAATACCATTTACAGAAAAGAAACAATCCAACTACAAAGACCACCAAGAATAATGTTTATCAATTCAATAAACACCCACCTTATATATCTAACAATGTTACATTTCATTGCCTTAGATATGACTTTACCATGCATTTTTTAGTAAAAACTGAAGTTATGTCGTATTTATGTTATAGTTGTTATATTGGATATGTAATGTAGATATTTTTTGAATTAATAGAATCCGTTCTTGGTAGTCATTGTAATTAGAGTGTTTCAGTTATGCAAATGGTTGTTTGGAATATGTAAATAGTAGTTTATATTCTGTAACTAGCAGCGACGATAGCCAGGATGTGGAAGGAGGGCGTGGACAGTTGGGAAGTAGAAGGGGGGAGGCAGTGGCTGATTTGGGGTGGTGGCAGGTGATTTGGGGGAGAAGAAGAAAAATTAGAAGAAGAAGAAGAAGAGATGATGATATTGAGTATGGGTTTTGAGAGAGGTAAAATTGGGTTTATGAAAAGTGGTGTGGTATGTAGGGGTATAAAAAAAAAATTGGTGTGGACTACAAGGGTACAGAAAAATTGTTTCAAAAGTTGGGTCCAAGGGTGTTTGAGATATATCATCTATACGCTTTTAAAGAAAAATGTATATCATTCCATTTTGAAATACATGAACTCAATTTTAATAAATGTAAAAAATAAATTAATGAGTTATATATCTCATCGAAGGAGGCATGTACCTCGTTAGATGACTATTGGATGGTTAAAGACAAAACTGGCCCTCAGATGAGAAAACTAAGTGGGGCCCTAGGCCAATTTATAAAATGTGGTCCTATATATATTAAAAATTTTGAGTGAAATTTTTAATCATATTAGTAATATAAAAATCAATACTAAACAAAAAAAATCTTAATAATAATTGAAAAATAAAATTTAACAAAAAAAGAACTTAACGAGTTCTTCTTTTAGAAAGAAATAAAAATCATAAAATAAGATCATTTTCTCTATAGAGAATAAATAAATCCCTACAAAACAGGAGTATATTAAAAATATAATAAATGTAAAAAGATACGGATAAGATTTTTAAAAATCACAAAAAATTTAAATTTTAAATAAATAGGAAGACATATTCAAAGTTTTTTTTTTAAAATAATTTTAATGTAAAAAACTTAACATAAAAAATATTCTTGATTTGGGGGCCCTAGGCGGTTGCCTACTTGGCCTATAGCCAAGGCCGGTCAAGGTTAAAGATGTATATGAGATTGCATTTTAGACTACAATTTTTTTTTTTTTTTTTTGTAGTAGTGCCCTTAAAAAAAATTGTAAATAGAATTGGACATGAACATATCATTTTTTTTAAAAAAAATAAAATAATATGTCCAGTCTCATGTACAATTCTATTTGTAGTTCACACTATTTTTTTTTAAATTATACATTCTCTCATTGAAGTACATACTGTTATATGAAATGAAGTATATACTGAGATGTAATATTATATTTTCTTTTTTAAAAAATAAATTTTTTTATTTCATATGATAGAACTCATAACTATAATAGCGCAATAATCATTATACTATCATAGTGCATGACATTGTAAAACAGATTTAGTGTATCAGCATGGCACGCAATGTGAACACAATTAAAAACATGTCCAACATGGCATGCAATGTGCAAGCCCATTAAACAGTTTGAGTGTTTTTTAGTTGGAAAATACTAGATTCAATCATTCTTATCAATCAAAACTTAATCACACATGTTTTTATTTTTTTATTAACGAGGTACAAAAAAATTTTCTAATGAGATATTCCTTCATTGGATATAACTCGTATAAGAAATAAATTTAACAAAGTATATATATCTTCTAATGAGATATATGTTTCATTGGATTTCTAATAAGGTATATAGGAATGTATTTTGAACTGTAAAAAAAAGCTGAGTGTATATACACCATCTAACGAGTATATGCTTCATTAGATTTCTAACGTTGTATGTAATTATGGACATCGTCTAACGAGTTATTAATAAAAAATTCAATATATAAAAAAAAACTTAACGAGATATATATATATCGTCTAACGAAGTATATGATTCACTGGATTTCTAATGAGGTATATAGAAATATATTTCATTAGTCAAACATATAATTAAAAAAAAAAACACGTGTGAATCACAAACAGGGTTAAAATTTTTCATTATTATTATTATTATTATTATTATTATTATTTTTGTGGGTAAGGTGGCCCCTAGGGCCTAAGGGTAATTTATACAATCATTAGCAAAATTAGTTACAAGATGAGGTTCATTGACCTCCACTATACTATAGACAAAACTTTATAAAACTTCATGTAGGATCTGGAATCCACACTTATAGGATCTCAGCCATGATATCTTGTATTTGAGGTGGTCCAGGACCACTTGATTTTAAAGTTTGTATGATAGAGCTGCTGACTGTCTGAGCAAATTTGAAGGCATTTGAAATTCATATTTTCACAAATCGAATTCCAAGTCTTGTTGCTTCAGCCTCCATTCTACAAGGGGTAGGTAGCTCATGGCCAACCTGCAAATCCTGCTCTAATTATCTGTAAGAAAAATGATATACTCGGTCACATTCACCAACCAAAACTCAAACCTCGCATGTTTTTATTTATTTTTAAATAGTAACATCATTTAATGAGATATATGCTTTGATAAAAAGTGCATATCGCTATATTTTGAGTTGAATGAACCCACTTTAGTAAGTGTAAAAAAAGATTTAGTGAGGTATATACATCATCTAACGAGATATGTGCTTGACTGAATCTGTAATGAGGTATATGGGTCTGTGTTT
This sequence comes from Acorus gramineus, assembly GCA_030737835.1. Taxonomy (NCBI): domain Eukaryota; kingdom Viridiplantae; phylum Streptophyta; class Magnoliopsida; order Acorales; family Acoraceae; genus Acorus; species Acorus gramineus. Next base: position 18,181,238 of record CM060851.1, read on the forward strand.
TGGATTGAGCAAAAAATTGAGTGTAGTAGCACTCTATCTGAAATGGAGAAGGTCTTGCAACATTCCTTTGAACAACCATTGGCTGACAGGTTATGTTAACCATACTTCATTTTCATACTTCATTTTTCCACTAGTTGGAATAATCTGAAATCTAAACAAGCCCACTCCATACTAAACATAGTTGGGATTCAGGAGAATGGAATTGGCATTAGCCAAGGGTCTCCTAAGAAATCTCAGTATCTGATAATTAACCTGGGACATTACATATAAAAGGCTGAATAAGCCTAATTCTATGACATAACGCTTTCCATATATACAATGGATGTCTTGTCCCCCTCACTCAGTTCCCATGGATTTCCTGTCCACCTGTACGCAAAGTAAGAAGTAATATTATTTTTCTTTACTTGAGCCTGCACACAACACATGAAATAAATGTTGTTTTTGTAATAAAGTTAGCATCATCTATAACTTGACATGCTTTTCAGGTGCTCAATGTCAATCCATGTGTTGGCTATCTATAAATTAAAGGATTTTACAAGTCTTCACAACCACTTGGAAAGAACTTTAAAAAGACTTCCTAAAATCAAATTATCTTTATCAATGATTGAACTAATGCATCATAAATCTTGATGCATGGTGTAACCCTTTGAATGGATAGCATTATCACAATTTTGAATGGTACAAAGGAGATTGGCATGGCCCTTGCACATGGATAACATACAAAATATAAAGGCTTTAATGGTCCCCACTACGTATCACTATTAAAATTAGGAAAATGATACGTGTAGCTCCGTGTGCAATCCCGCATATAATCATGCATCCCTTATTGATTTTCTTTTTTAAAAAAATTATATATTTCTCTTTTAAAATACATACTGTTATATGAATTGAAGTATATAATGAAATACATTAACATATTTTTCTTTGAATAGGTGAAAAAATTCCAACCCTATATATTATGACAGATTCCTGTGTTATCGTAGTGTATGAGATTATAGAGGGGGTTATAAAATAGATTAAGTGTATCGGCGCTCATAAATTATGAAAACTGTTACAGTCCTTCTCGTTTCTAGGCCCAAAAGGCCAAGGAAGCATCCCAAAGCTGCTCTATGTCAAAATTGGGTTACATGCAAAAGCATATATATATATGTTATCCAGCTATTATAGCTTGACATGAAACACTATTACCTTAGAAATTTGAAAACACTGACATTCTCTTCAGCTGCTATTTTTGATACAAGAGAACATTGTTCACTCAATAAAATGATTCGATTTGATTGCTGTTTTAATTTATCAAGAAATCATCAAAACCATATGTGAAAGGGATCCAATCTGATGAATGTGACAAGAAAAAACAAACAAAGGCAATTAAACAACTGATCTCTCTCAAGCTTTCTACCACCCTCTGTTATTAATTCACCTGAACAATATAGCATTGTATTCTGTCACAGAAAATGTTACACTCGGTTCATTTTATGATCCAAAACGCAGTCCATCAATGTTTTTATAAAAAAAACAATATATTTTATCTAATGAGATACGTATTTTTATAAAAACTGAAATATATACTTCTATAAATTGAATGATATTATTTATAAAAAATATAAATTTTAATAAGATTTATGTCTCGTTACATGAGTGGAGAGTGCTAACAACATATGTGAAATTGTATTTAAAATTGTAAAAAAGGCCGCATGAATTCTTCTCACATTGGTTGCCATAGTTTGACATAGCAACTTTGGGTGTGTTTGATGGGGTTGGTGTGAGTGGACCTGTGGTTCCTAGTTGAGGCTATGTGTCACATTCTGGATTGAATGGGTGTTTCTATTAATTGACTTTGTATCTGATCATTTATTTTATCTGATTGTCTGTGTTGAATATTTTGCATGAGTGACAGTGACTCTGGGTTTTGCTTTTTAGGTCTGATTCACTTTTAGATAGGGAGCTTGAGTTGTCCTGCATGAGGGGACAAAAACAACAACTCTCCATGATGGGCTTATGAATCATCAAAGCTAGGCTAGATTCCTCTTGGCCTAACGAGAACAAACCACTAGAAGAGGAAGGTGATGTTATTGTAACATCAAATCAAATGTTTGTTTTGCTTTGAAAATGCACATGAATTATGTATTAAGCTAGTGAATAGCACTAGAGATGTGATACATTCACTTTAAAATTAGGGAAACATATGATGTTAAACATCCTTTTATCATTGGTCTAAAATTAATTTGTGATTAGGACTCTAAAAAATTAAGAAAAAAACTTTTTGAATAGCTATTAATAGTGAAAATATGGAGAGATCTAATATAAAATGTTTTTTTTTATTAATTTGGTTTTTCAAGTTAATCAAATTTAGGGGTCAAGGTTACACTCATAAAAAAAATAAGGAAAATTTTGATCTAGTGCACTAAAAACTTTTTGAAATAGCTGTAGTAATAGTAAAAAAAAAAAAATTGTCTAAATAAGTTTCAGGCTCATTAATTTTCTAAAAAAATGAACAATAATCTTTTAGAAATGCAAAAATAAAAATAGAACACAATGATTTTGGACATATCCCTTCTGAAAAGATAAATTTATCTATTGATTTTTTTTTTTTTAGTTTATTGCTGGGCAGCAATTTAAATTAATAAATGAATTAAAAAATTCAATGAAAATCAGTTTCAAAAGGTGAAAAATGTTTATAAACTTTGCTAATGCAATTTATAAAACACAACATAGTCATCCACTCTTGACCCCAACCCAAAAAAAAAAAAGAAAAAAAAAGGAACAACTGAATAGCCATTCTCATCCAGCATGGAATAGCCATTCTCATCCAGCATGACATTTAATATCTGTCCAACCTGTTTGGATGACTTTGGATATTCGGTTGTTACAGCAACCACCCACCTTTTCTTTAATCTATATTTATTTGAACTTTTGTTTTTTGTTCATCCTAATTACTTTCAAACTGGTTATCGAACACTGGAACCATGCATGATCACATTTTTTTTTTTTTGGATAAAAATAAATTCATCATAAAAAATTGAGGAAATTAATTAGAGGTCCTCCCAATCACCCCTCTATTATTTTTAGGTCCCTTGACTTTTTTGAGTTTTCTCTAAATCCTATCTCCCAAACCAATTATTTTTAAGTTCAACTTCACAGTTTCCGTCATATCCCTTTCTTGAACATCCAAAAATGTCCTTTCAAACATTTTATTTTCCAACCCATCCTCTCCTTTCACATTCGAACTCTTCTTCATCGAGCGCTCCCTTTTTTTCTTCTAAAAATCCATTTCTCCTCTCCGATAACACCCTTTTTCCCCCAAATCGCACGGAGAACGAAATCTAAACCATTTGTGCTTCTCCATTCGAAACCTAAAAACCATTGTGATCCATTCTGCATGTAAATGTTAGGGTTTGTTTTTTCTTCCTCTTCTTACCTATAGATTTTCTGTCTCTTGGATTGAGGGATTTACAAAAAGAATATGAGATACAATTTGCTTTTATGGACGGGTTTCTTTTTTCGACTGTGAGATTTTATGTTTGAGACTGATTTGCACACTTTTTTTGCATTAATTCATCCAAATTTGTTTTTTCTATGTTATGAGACAATGATTTTTTTTTTTTGGTATGATAGGTGTATTTGTAGTATTTATTTGAATTTTTTCATACGCTTTCGGTGATTGGCCGTTATTTGATTTCTTCTCAGTACACTATTAGGGATTCTGAGTACATTGTTAACTATATTCAGTAACCTATGTTTGTCTTATGTTATTTGTGGGTATATTGCTATTTGATTTTATTTGAATTAAATCGTTTTTCTTTAGTCATTTCGGGGTAAATGATTTGGAGTCCTAATCACCATAGGTGATCTTTCCTTATTTCTTGTTTAATTTCTTTCTCTTTTTTTCTTGTACATGAATAGCTTAAAATCTCACCTATTCTTGTATGGAAAACCTTTTGGTGCTCTTGTTAAAATACAGAAATGGGTTTTAATTCTTCATTGAATCTGTGATATTAGCTTTTATTTGTCAATTTATGAACTCTCCTAACTTAAGATACCATTTAGAGTACTAATGATTGTCTAAGAGCATATTAGCTGTTATTTTGAAACCTAGTTATGCAAATTCATTATTGTGACCTATTGTTGTTATTGTGTGTAAATTGTTGTTAGCAACTAATTTTATTTTAATTTTATTTTTGCACATTGTGTAGGATTGAAAATGGTTCGAACATAGGATTTAACACTAAGAAGAAGTCTGAGTTTTATAATGGTGGCCATCCACTAAAGCCCCTACTCAAAAGTCATCCACCAAAGCTCCATCCAAGTTATCCACCAAATCTCCTACTCAAAAGTCATTGACAAAACTCCTTCCAAGAATGTTGTATATTATATATAACTTGTGTTATACCATTATGAATGAAAATTGTGTTATGAATGAATCTTGAGTGCATTTGTTGACCAATTGATGTTATGAATATAAGTATTGTTATGATTGGTATAATTTATGTAATACTATTAGTACCTTGCATGCATTGACTATTAGTACATTGTTAGTTCATCTAGGCACATTGTTACACACTACCAGTACAATATTATATCATAGTATTAAAGTATTCTTAAAAGAGGAATAAAGGAACAATTACTCATTCGTCTGATATGATGCACAAAAGACATAAGTTATATATATACCAAAAGACTAAGAATATATATGTACCAAGAGACTAAAATTAGGACCAAGCCAAAATCAGCACTTCATTCTTCCATATGATGTACAAAAATAATGTACCTAATAAAGACATGCTAGCTAACAATCCAGATCAAAATCACAAAAATAAAAACATGAGACTCACAAGTAACATATGCTTACATGATAATGGTGTACCCAAATAGATTAACAGTGTATCCAGATTAATTAACAATGCACCTAGATTAATTAACAATAACAATGTGCATAGCTATAAATCTATGTATTTGATAAACATATTCCATCTGACATATTATATCTGATAAACAAAAGATAAACATACATATCTCATAAGCAAATATATGACTTATATTGATACACATGCATAGCCATATTATATAATTGACAAGATTTCAAAACACCCCATCTTTTATTAAAAGATGTGACTTATACTAGTGGGGGTGATCTAGGACAAAATCACTATATATGCCTTTTTCATAATATATATAATAACAAATAAATTGTACTGATTTGGGGTATCTATCCATTATTAATGTGTATGGTAAAAGAGGGGGGAACATCCTTGCCTGGGCCTATCGATTATATGAAAAGGAAAAAATTTTAAGTGTGATTTTCTATTTAAGTATTACTTCATCCATGTGGTATTGCTAGTCCCAATATTAAACAGGGGTTATCAGTGTTTAAGACTAGGGAAATCTCAGTGTTTAAGACTAGGGAAATCTCATGGAGTATAAAATGGTTAATAAACTCTATGTATCTGATAAACATTCAACAATTAAACATGAAACTCACAATTAACATATACATGCATGATAATAATGTACCCCGATAGATTAAAAATGTACCTAGATTAATTAACCATGTACTCAGATTAATTAAGAATGTACAAAGTACATAACAACATACATTTCACAAAATCAACAAGTGGAATACAGAGAAATGTTTACATCTGTTTCCTTCGATGGAAGCCTTGGATGTTTGAAGTGATTCCTTCTTCATTTCAAACAAGGTAATCATAAGCCATATCAAAATACCAAAATGGATTAAGATAGCTTACAATGGGGAGTCCTTGTGGTTCCATCCCCTCCTCGCCGCCGTCGGTTTAGGGTTTCGAAGTTGGTAGCATGCGTCTTGTGGTTCCTTCTTCGTCACCTTTATCGTCGGAAAGTGTTTGACGGTGTTAATCATTGTCGTCGTGGATTTCTAGGTTCGATTTAGGGTTTCGAAGGCACGATTTTGGGTGGATTAGTCATTGGTGGGTTCTTCTAGAGTTTTGAAGAAAAGGTTTTGAACGATTGGGGAAGAAGAATGAGAGGAATAGTCGGTGTGAAAGAGAAACAATGGGTTTTGGATGTTTCATGGAAAATTTGATTGTTAAAAGGTATTTTCGGTATGCTAACGGAGGCATCCGATGGAAAGTGTTAGTTTGGACTTAGAAATAATGGGATTGAAAATTAGGGATCCAAAAATATCTTAAAAACTTTTAGGGACCTAAAAATAATATAGGGATGGTTGGGAGGACCTCTAATTAATTTCTCCTAAAAAATTAGAGTAACATTGATGAACTCCTCATCATACACCATGATTTTTCATAAAAGGGCACATGTAATCCATTGGCGTATACATTATATTATATATATATATATATACATGTTTTGTTACATTAATCATGCACCTTTGAAAAAAAATTAATTCTTGAAGATTACATGTAGAACCGCAAGCTGGACCATTATTCTTATCATAATTCTTAAAAAGGTTATTAATAATGAAAAATCAGCCTATTTGATGATCAAGTATAATTTGGTAATAACGAAAAAAAGTCGACCCATTCAGTGACCTGATTTGGATCCAAATGACATGACATGTTTTCTTATAATTAGTCCAACAAATTATTAATTACATTTTTTTTACTACACAGATGTTTCTCTTTCAAAATATTTTACCATACATGGGCACTAAATGTTTATTACATTTCCACTACCAACATGAAATTCTTGATGACATGTCATGGCTCCTTTTACATTATATTTTTTTTTAAAAGGGCATGAATAAAAATGTCAGCTCAAAAATGTCAGCTCTTCTTTTTTATTGTGTGTGTAAAGATTGAGTGTAGCATCTAGAAATCTCTCATATTCCATTATGTTACCAACCAGATAAACTTGTCCATCTTTGTTTTTTCTTGCCCATGTGCTCCCTGTTAGGAATCTGATTTTAAAAAAAATGAGAATAATTAATCTCATTAAAATTGAGTAAGATAAATTTTAAAAAAATATTATATTTTTTAATTTATAAGTTCAAATAATTCCACTTAAAGAAAAAATATAATCAAGAGCATCGGGCTAGCCCAAATGCAAAGCATCCCGCAATCCTGGATGACACGAATCACTTGTCTAATGATTTACATAGTTTATACTATAAAAAATGAGATATACCCAAATGTTATATATATAAAGTATTAGAACCGTGAAGTATATTACTTTTTTTTTTCTTTTGGTAATAAAGCTACATCTAAATTTTATCAAAAACATAAACTTTGAATAAATTTAATCTATTACTTAAATAATCATATATTTCATCTAAATATATTTTGTTAGAGAATGAGACTGCAAAATAAGATGGTAAAAGTAATGTCGTTCTAGTAATGTTCAACAAACCCTTAATCATTAAAACTATTGAGTTCACTACTAAATAAAATATGAAAATTAAAAAAAAAGAAGTTGATGCATTCACTCAATCTAAAAATGTGTTTTCAGCTGGTCTGCTCGGTTAGTGGTATTATCAATGTTCTAAAAAGCGCCAAAAAACGGTACCTAGGTGGTGTTTTAGGCGGAGGCGGGCACTGCATGCATCGCCCAGGCCCCAGGCAGCCTGCCTAGGCGGCGTGGCCCTAATTGGCCGTCTAGGCCGGCCTAGTCGGCCCAATCGTAGGGATTTGCTAGGCTTCCTCTGCTGCTCGAGTCCCCGTCGTCACCCGTGCCAAGGGAGGGGGAGTCAATGTTGTGGCAGTGGAACTCGTCGATCACCGGCTTCAGTGACTCGTACTCCGTCTGCGTCAGGTGCGACTGAATCAGATCCACTCTCTCCCTCTGCCATTAATTTCATCGTCGACGGTTCAGATTCTTCATCCATGGTTTCTCGATCTATCGATCGAGAGAGAGATTGTGAAAGAAAATAAAAAATGGTGCTGTATTTATTTTTATTTTTTTTGGGACCGATGATTTTGATTGTGGGTAGGCCTGTCAACGGGTTGGGTCCAGACCCCGGACCCGACCCGACCCGGACCCGATTACACGTGTAATATACCCGACCCGAGTTGGACCCGACCCGGCGGACCCGAACAAACAAACGGGTCGGGTCCGGGTCCACCCCGCCCCGACCCGACCCGTTGGACCCGAGACCCGATTGTTTTATTAAAATATGCTCATATATTATAAGACTATTAGTATTAGTTGATACATAATTTTATTTCTTACTTAACTTATTTTTGTATCTACAAGTTCATAAATCATAATCATAACAAGCCTATAAATCATAAGTCATAATCATAATCATAACATTTTTTTTTTGTGTGTTGATGTTGCAACTTGCAAGAACTTGATTGTTTAATATGTAATAAACTTAGTAATGTATTGTCGTCGATTTGTTTTGGACAATTAACTTATTAGCTTTTGAATTTGTATGATTAATTAGTTTGTTGCATGATTTATGTTTATTATTTAGGTTAATATGTTAGTGTTTATTGTTTTGAATATTGTTTAGGTTAATATTGTTTTGAATGTTTGTATAATTAGTTATGTTTATTATTTAGGTTAATATGTTTTTTATGTTAGTGATTATTGTTTTGGATGTTGTTTAATAATTCATTTACTTCTTTTGAATTGTATAAAATTATATTTAAACATAGTCTCATTAACAATAATGTTTTATTACAAAAAATTTCAAATAGAATGATAAGGCAAACAAATACATGAGCTCTTCTCTCTTTTTTCTTTTTTTTTTACCCAACCATTCGGGTCGGGTCGGACCCGACCCGAGTCCGACGGATCCGGGTCCGGGTCCACATTTCCTCGGACCCGCCGGGTCCTGGGTTGGACCCGGACCCGCTGGGTCTTGCCACGGGGCTCGGGTCCGGGTCCACCCGGACCCGACCCGTTGACAGGCCTAATTGTGGGGGATGCACTTCCGTTCGATGTTTTGGCAAAACGTTTTAATCTTGGAGTTAGCGTGGGTTAGGTTAATTTGGTGTAGAGCACAATAATGGTTTATTTTGTATTATATTTTCAATGTGTGGATATGTATGTAACTATGTATTATATATATATATATACAGGATTGATATTATGCGGTCGGGACGGGAATGGGTGCATCGTGCGGGAATTGATGAGCACCGTCCGATCGCTGAACTTACAATCAGACGGTGCAGATTATTTTTTTATTTTTTTAAAAGAAACCGGATGAAACCGGCTACTATCACACCCGTGACCTCTCCCTTCCACCCATTCCTTCTCTCTCAAACCAGAAGAACAAAAAAACCAAATGAAGGTTTGTTAATGGTGGACTCTCTCTCTTTCTCCCTCATTCATTTTTTTTTTTAGGTTTCTCTCTCAAACCAGATGAACAAAAAAAAAAAAAAAAAACAAATGAAGCTCTGGCCCTTCAAGGTGATCCCCGACCCCGGTGACAAGCCGATGATCGTCATCTCTTTTAAGGACTAGCAGAAGCATTTCGCCCCCAAGGAGATCTCGTCAACGGTGCTCATTAAGATGAAGGAGATCGCGCAGGCCTATTTGGGTTTCTCCTCTCTGTCACATTTTGGGTTGATATTTCTACAACTCTTGATGGAGGAGCTACTGAATGGAAGTCTCTCTGTTTTTTTTTTTTTTAATGGAAAAATGTGTTGTTTAGTTATGCTTATATCAATTGGAATAGTTGTTGTTTGGTTCCTCAAATTATCAGTTGACAAGTCAGTTTGCATTAAAATCCAATATAAAAAATCAATTATGCAGATCTTATTGGATAATACTCCAATTACTAATTAACATATTTTCAGGTTTGGGTCACATTAAAATCCAATCAGGAGAATCAACTCATCATTATGTCTTTAAATCTTAGATGGTTTGGTTTTTCATTGAAGACCAATTTATGTTTCACCAACTATATCTATTCAAATGCCAAGTGAAACTGAACGTGATCAACTATATCTTATTCAATTACTGTTCTCATTAAAAAAAAACTACAAATTAAACATCACACATCAATTTATGCTTTAATCATTACAACTTGTATAACTTACAAATGCCAAGTGAAGTTGAACATGATCAACTACCTGGAAAACCACTGCTACATAGTTAGATGCAGATATTTGATATCTGATGGCCTTCAAAATTCTCCACGTCCATGATTTAACTGCTAATTACATACTATTTTATCAAGAGTTGACTGAAAACTTGATTGTATTAACTAGTTGTAAGATTACATTACATATATATGTTCCTTAACTATCAGTATCGAAGTGCACAGTGTATGAATCGAACTGCATAGCCAATTATGGAGTACAAATATTACTCTATTATTGGATTCAATAGAAGAGTGACACTTATATCCAACAATAATCTTGTATTGTTCGATTTATAGGCTGTGTAGTTTGATTCATAGGCTGTTCAGTTTGATATTGATGGTACTAACCAAATCTAAACCGATCTGGATCCAGTCTCTCAAACAAGCCTAGATACCATCTCAAATGCATTTTCACAAACTATTTCCAAGCATTTCCACTATTAACTGTATCGTCTATATGTCTAATTAATACTATATCCATAAATAGATGTAGTCCAATAAATACAAGTTTAGAGGGTGGGTGTGATTTCCCCCCTCAAAAGTCATTTTTAATTGAGCAAACAAAATCACTCTACGTAACATGATAATAAATATTTTATATTTCAGAACTTACCAGTGAAATAAGCATGTCATGCCACAGACAATAAGGTACACATTGTTTAATGAAACATTAACTATTGTCCATACTTCATCATTCATGGCTATAGTAAAATTCCTTTCAAGGGATGGTAGATGTGGTTAGGACAACTAACTAACCTATACATCATAAGTGTATATTCAATTCTCCAACCCCTTAGGTAACGTGGGGAAAAAGTTTGTACAGCTTTTGGATATTCTATTTTTATATTCTATTTTTATAAAAATCATATTAATCCAAATTCGTTTCTAAACGTTTTTGGTGGTTCTACCTTTTGACAAAGCAAAACATATTTAATTATAAAAAAAACAGTTTACGAGGAAGCTAACAAAAGTAACAAAGCTAAAAAATATAATCAAAATAAAAAAATCTAAAAATTCAAAACTGAATCAGTAGAACCGAAACCTAATACATCTTATTTTGACAAAAAAAAAAAAAAAACTGTCAAATAAAGCTTTTCATTAGAACTCTAAAAATAAAATCCAATTTTTTTATTTACAAGATCATAAAATCTGTATTTTCAGACTCACCGTCAATAGATCTTTATCCACAGAACTTCCAAAACCCATGACACAAGAAAAAATTGATCGTCAATTGATTTTTTCAAACTCACCGTCAATTGATCTTCAATGAGAAGGGATCAGAAAAAATTTAAAAAACAAATGGGATTGATGCAATCATTCTAAATTGTAACCACCTCCTCAAAATATGGAGAGCAATAATAACAAAAATACAATATAACGGTATAATGGATATTATACATGTGCCAATTTATGGGGCTTTTGATGGAGCCTAAAATTTGGGGCTTAAAGATCATTATTGTTTTAAAAATTGTTTATAATAAAAAGTTAAATTTTAATCTGATTTCCAAATGCACCTTAAACGCAATTGAACATGAGCTCGCTCATGCATCATAACCCAATCAATCCACACTAATACTTATTCATTCCCACGACTCTTTCGAACACAACGATTAAACCTTTTTTTTATTGATGAATTTTTTTTTTTTTTAATTCCCCGATCACATCTTCTGCTATTAGAAGGGACAAGAATCAAACACAGGATCTTTCTCTAAAGAGGAGTACCTCTACTAACCTGCCACAACTCACAAGGTGGTTCAGGTTGTTATTTTGTATTTGTTTCATTAAATTATATGTTTCATTAAATTATATTTATATTTTTACTTTGACAAGGAAGAATGTTTTAGTTCACATGACTAATGTGATATTAAAGCAAGCAATACTAAAATACGACTACGATGGATTTTAGATTCTCAATTAAATCTAATTAACTTGTTCATCTCACACATCAACCATGTTATTATAGATGAATAAAAAAATCCTATTTAATTTTTCTAAAAATAAGTCCACACAAATTGTTGAAGTATATCATTTAACTTTAAAAGAATTATCTACTAACTCATCTATACTACTTTAAAAAAAAAATCAAAATGATTAACTATAAAACGATATCGTGTATAACATTTTCTAAATGTAATTAAATAACTAGCTTTCTATTATAGTTACCAAAAATAAAATAAAAACAAACTACCATTGTCTAAATAAACCCAAAAATATAAAAATAAAAACAACTAACACCAAAAAAAAAAAAAGATGAAATTGATTCCGAGTCTTTCAAGAAACCCCTGAATTATTTTTAGGTCCCCAAACCCTATTATATATTATTTTTGGGCCATTCTGTCCGAACACCATTAAGTCCACCATTATATTTTATATATTTACCCCTCATTCTTCATTGTCAATGCACATTGTTAACAAGTATATATACACTCTTAAACTGACACTGCACACTCTTAAAAATATGAATAAAATTGAAAAAAAAAAAAAGATAAAATATAACTCACATTGATTGGAAGAACTTAAAAATAAGTTCAAATGATTTTGAGACTTAAAATTAATTCTAAGGTTCCGAAGCACCCATTTGGATGTGGAATAGGGGTCGGAATATCATGAAATAAATGGGAATTGTGAATTTTGGTTGTTTGGGAGCCTTAAATATCCAGGGATAAACTATGCCAGAATAAATTGGTATATGGATTCTAACCAACCCTTGAAATTAAAATTATTCCACCCAGAGAATATGTGAGTCCACTGTCTAATCAAGTGTCATCACTTCTTATAAATCACTTGTCAAATCAATTATCATCATTTTTTCACTTTCTATAATTCTTTATCTACACTTTTTCACATTTTATCCACACAATAAAAACTTTATAATTATGTTTTCCAACGAGAATAATTCAAAACATAACCAAATATAAAATTACTTATATTTTATGGTGGGCAGGGAGGGAGGGAGGAGTGGATACGACTTGCTAAGATTGGAAGAGATGTCTTGAAGACAGAGATTGAGGGAGGTTTGGTTGAAGGAGGGGGATAATAACACAAAGTTTTTTCATAAGGCGGCAAGTGCAAGACGCCGGATGAATAGAATCAGCAAGATTTAGGTAGACGGGCAGGTCATGGAGGGGGATTGGGCTGTGCAGGAGGCTTTGGTGGCTCATTTCACATACGCATTCAGACGGGATAGATGCTGGAGACCGTTGTGGTATGATGAAGACTTAGGGAGACTCCCTGCAGATGGATTACATAAGTTGGAGGGTTGTTTTTCAGAGGCTGAGATTCAGGCTACGGTATTCGGGGCTGACGCGGATAAGGCTCCTGGGCCAGACGGTTTTGGGGTGCGTTTCTTCCAAGAGTTTTAGGGGGTGGTGAAGGAGGACATTTTGAAAATGTTCGAGGAGTTCTATCAATCATCTGCCGGGGGGGGGGTGTGGTTGGTTGCTTGAATTCCAGATTCATTGCATTGATTCCTAAACATGAGGGAGCGGTTGATATTGGAGACTTCAGACCCATTTGCCTCTTGAATGGGTGATTCAAGATCATTACCAAAGTTCTGGCTAATAGACTCAAAGAGGTTATAGGGTCACTGGTTGACGAGAACCAAACAGCCTTTGTTCCGGGCCGTCTTCTACAAGATGGTTTCATGGTGGTGCAGAAGTGTATTTCGGCGGACAATGCAAGGCGTCATAGGGTTGTGATCAAGCTAGACTTTGCAAAGGCATTTGATAATGTCCATTGGGAGTTCTTGTTGCATGTAATGAGTTGTTATGGTTTTGAACCCAGTTGGTTAAGGATGGTCAAGGCATGTATATCTATGGCAAAGGCCTCCGTGCTCGTGAATGGGAGACCGTGTGGTTTTTTCCATATTCATAGGGATCTACGCCAAGGTGACCCGCTCTCCCCTCTCTTATTTGTGATTGTTACAAACGCCTTTAGCAGGAAGATGAGGATGGCGATAGCGGATGGGTGGGTTAAGGGTCTGCAATGCGGTGTGGGTGGGGCACCCGTGTCTCATGTACAATACGTTGATGATACCATTGTGTTGAGTGTGGCGGAGGATGATGCGGTGAGAGGAGTGAAGTTTATTTGCAAGTGCTTTGAGCTTGTTTCGGGTTTGAAGGTAAACTTCCGAGAGAGTACCATATTGGGGATCAATGTGGAGGAACAGATTTTCTCTAGACTCGCGAGGATCCTTTCATGCGAGGTGAGGTCTGGCCCTTTCCGTGCAGGCACATGGGGCTACCTCTCCACTTGGGGAGGATTCGAAAGGGGGATTGGGACCCTTTGGTCGAGAGGTTCGAAAGAAGACTCCAAGGGTGGAAGAGTAGGTTCTTAAGTTTGGGAGGTCGGCTTACTTTGCTCCAGGCCGTCTTATCGAGCCTGCCTATCTTCTTCTTCTCAGTCTTCAGGGTCTCGAAAGGAGTTTCTGGGAAAATAGAAAAGATTCGTAGGTGGTTTGTTTGGTGCGGTGTAAAGGATGCTCGCGGTCGAGTGCATCAGGTGAAATGGGAGACGGTATGCACAGGGAAGAAACAGGGCAGGGCAGGCGTGCTTGATCTGGCGGACATGAATAAGGCCCTCCTGTTCAAATGGTTGTGGAGGTACATGGTCTCTCTGAATGTGATGTGGAGTAGAGTGGTTCGCGAACAGTATGGTTATGTGGGACGCATGGTTGGCAATTCACCTAGAGGGGCTGCCTGGGGGTCAAAACTGTGGAGGGATATATTGCAGGGTCAAGAGGAAATGCTAGGGGTGGTCAAGTGGGTGATTGGATCGGGTACGACGGTCTGCTTCTGGGATGACATTTGGTTAGGGGATGCCTCACTGAGAGCCAAATTCTCACGCATCTTCCAGATTGCGAGAGATCAGACGGGAATGGTGGAGGACTTTTGGCATCGTCGAGGGGACACTGGATATTGGGAAGTAGAGGTGCGACGAAATCTAAACGATTTGGAGGTTGAGGACTACTTAACTCTACTTGAATTGCTACAAATGACGACGGTGGTTCAAGATAGGAAGGACTGCCCGGTGTGGCATCCATCTCCTACGACGGGCTTCTCGGTGAAGAGCTGTTATGAGTGGCTGCGTTGAGAAAGGCCAATAGTTCATGCAATGGCGGTTAAGCACAAGGAAATATGGGGCTGCAAAATCCCTTTGAAGGTTAAGGCCTTCCTATGGATGGTTTATCTTCGAAAAACCCTCACTAGGACTTCCATAGCACGCTGGTCTCCGGGGATAGACAGAACATGTGGGCTATGTAGCTCTGAGGACGAAACAGTTGATCATTTGTTTATCGCATGTCTAGTGGTGCGCCGGGTTTGGGCTTGGCTGAAGGGGCTACAGGGATTTAGGACGGGTTCGTCGACTTGGAAGGGATGTGGGATGCAGGAAGGAGTTTGAGATCATCAGGAGACCATTAATTGCGGGTTAAGGTCTCTCAATCCTACATTCCAGCATTGTTATGGGCTATTTGGTTGATGAGGAACCTTTCGGTCTTCCGGGGTTAGACATCATATGCAGAAAACATCTGGGAGTTGACAGGCACACTAATTAAAGAATGGGGGAGGTTTTGCGCGGGGGCAGCGGAGGTGAGGGTCGTGGATGGCAACGTGGTCATTAAGTAGGTTCGGTATGGGGAGGATTTGGGGTGGGGTCAACTTCAGTTGGGAGTCGGGTTTTCTAGCCCTCTCACCCTCTTTCTTTTCAGTTTCTCTTTAAAAAGATATGTAACTTTCAATTTTGATTTTTGTCTTTCTTAATATAAAGATAACTGTCTACCCTTTACATAAAAAAAAAATCAAATATAAAATTACTTATTTTACTGTGATATCCACTTATATATGAATAACTATATTCTAAAAAATAAGTTTTATTTTATATTCAAACAAAAAACAGAAATGTGCGGATTAATTTCTTTTAAAAAATACATATATAAAAAAAAAAACAAAAAAAAGTTAAAGCGAATCCCCACCACCCTCACACTCCCAACTGACACATAACACATACATTCAATGAGTTTTGTGGACCCCTACCCTAATTTCTCTCCCATGTGCTCTCTCTTAACCCCATAATAAAAATCCCATCTTCATATCATCATCCCCTCTCATTTCCCCCAAATTATATCAAACAAACAATGGAGATATCCCAGATCCACCACTGCCATCCAAACAGCATCATGACCAACAACAACAACAGAAGACCCAGCACGGACTCCTCCCCTTCTTCACCAGAGTTCCAGTTCTGGGCCCTCCCTCAGCCCGACCTCCTCCTCCCCGCCGACCAGCTCTTCCACCACGGCGTCCTCCGCACATCAGCCCCACCACCACCACCCATTTCGGATCCCGACCCAGACCCGGATCCGGAACCTGAGCCAGGGCCGGTCGGAGGGGGGGCCCCGTCGAGGCGGTGGAAGGACCTCTTCAAGGTCGGGGAGAAGAAGCCCTCGGCGACGCCGGAGGAACGGAAGAAGGGGAGGAGAGCCGGAGTCGGAGCCGGATCGGCGCCGTCCGCGGCGGAGATCAACATAAAGCTGTGGCCTTTTGCGAGGAGCCGGTCCGCGGGGACCGCCGGCGCCGCGGGATCCGCCGCGAGGCCGACGGCGAGGAAGGTCAGCAGCGCGCCTTGCTCCCGGAGCAACTCGAGAGGCGACGAGTCCGGCGGTGGAGGCGCTTCGAAGGCGGCGACGGCGAGGAAGTGGCCGAGCAGCCCTGCCAGGGCGGCGGCGGGGGGGATACACGTGGGGCGGAGCAGCCCGGTGTGGCAGCTCCGCCGCGGCGGAGGAGGTGGTGGTGGGGGTAACCGGCGGAGCACCTTAAGCGGCGGCGGCGGTGGAGGTGGGTTTAATAAGGTGATGAATCTGAACCTGAACGTGAACACGTGCATCGGGTACGGGTACCAGAGCAGCTGTCGGAGGGAGGGTGGCGGCGGCGGAGGGGCGGAGGAGGTGATCACCGGTGCCGGAGAGGGAGAGGAGCATAGGCGGAGCGGGAGCGGAGGAGGGACGACGTTCAGTCTCCGGACACTCTTCACTAAGAAAGTGTATTAAAAGAATGGGTAATCTTTTTTTTTTTTAAAGCTTCTCTGTGTTTTGTGAATGTAAAAATTTGTTGAGAGAAACTATTATTGTACATAGTTGAAACCATGAATCTGACCTTTTAAAAAAACAAACAAAAATTCACTGTCATGTGGTTTGATTTAAGATGGTTTTAGTTTTTCATTTTGGAAGCTTTACATGAATTTTTGAAGCAAATCACTTTATATGGTTTCCCCAAACATGGGAATTTTTTTTTTTAAAAAGAATGTGAGGTTTCATTCATGGCTATGTTGATTAAAAAATGAAAGATGAAAAGTGAGTAGTGTTAAAGTTAAAAAAGAATGTGTAGGATGTGTTGTTGCTTTCTGAAACAGGCACTTGGCTTAGGGACTATTTGGTGAGTTATTGTTATCAATAATAACCATTTGATAAAGTTGTCTTATTTGTGGTCCCATTTAAAAGTATACATGAAGTTATGCTGTAATGAAATGACTGTAATTCTTTTTGCAAGAAATAAAAAAATCATATTTTCATCTGATGGTGTGTGTGTGTGTGTTATCATTAGAACATACTGTAAATGAAAACTATTAGTTGCAAAGTGACCACCCTGCTGGTGTTAAATTCAAAATGTAGATCTCTATTTTTGGAGGGTAAAGGTGTTTTTATTTTTATTTAATTTTCTTTCCAATTTCTGGAAAGTTAACTCACTCCCATGACTGTCAAAATGCACCTTAGGAATGGTTTATGCACTACACACCAAACAACCTTTTCATCAATCAAGGCACTGCTCAGTCATGGTTAAGTTGGGTAAACACATTATCCTTGACCTGCTAATTTATGTGGACAGAGAAATCATGTATTTGTACATCGATTTTATCGATCGATGGGGTCGTCCCAATGAGTTAGTGATATCTATCCATCCAGGGAAAATACACACACTATAAAACAGAAGATTTGGACATGGTATCACATGTGCTCTGCTGATCATTGCTAACGACCCTTCTATGAACCATCAGAGATTTAAAAAGATACACTAATGTACAAATCTATGGTGAGCTCCATGTTAGCCACAATTTATTTCTTGGATGACTCTTTATCATTCAAATGTATGCCAATTGGAGGTCCAGATTATGGTCTCTATCATTCAATTAATGTGATGTATATATGGAGCTCTCTTGTCTCCATGTGAAAATGTGGTCCAGTGTCTCTGACCTCCACTATCTTGATCAATAAGGAGAAATGAAGACATAATAATAATAATAATAATAATAATAATAAATGGATTTTCCATCTTTACAGTTAGCCAAAGGATCTGGTTTGTTGGGCCAAACATCAAAGCAATTGTTTTTGGGAAGAGTTCTGTTACATTCAGTTTTTTTTTTCAGTCTAAAACACAGATCGAAGTATATACCTCGTTAGATGGTTTATTCAACTCGAAATAGAGCGATAAGTACTTTTTATCAAAGCATATACCTCATGTATCATTTTCCTTTTGAAAAATGTTATATTTAGCTACTATAGCTACTTCTGTAAACTGTTCGAGTTTTTTTCACTTCCCTACTGAAATGCATATTTTCATAAAAAAAAAAAATAAATTAAAATATATATTCAAATAAATTGAATGTGAATATTATATATTAATATAACATTAGGTGATGTGATGCCTGTAGGAAGGAACAACACCCTTTGTTTTTAGCAAGATCCCACCAACTCATGGCCAAGAGCTGGAATAGATCCAATCCAGTAAAAAAAAAAAAATTTGGATTTTAGAGTCCAAGAAAAGATGTATTTTTGTCCACCTATATTGCAGTCTCTGATGTACTCAGACACATGCATCCTGGAAAATATGCGCATGCCGAACAAGAGTGTCTGCTACTCTGCTTAAAATCATGAGAAACCTCTCGGAATCTCGCATCCCTGTAAATTTTCTCGGCATCATGCAAGTGTGGTGGTCCAGGAAAATCATCTCAACTATAAGATTGGAGAGGTCCCGTACGTACAAATACGGGATCTCTACAACTGCTGGAGATAGCAAATACCAACCCTCAGGTCCTGCTTTGAATCAGCATGAAGGCCACAGTAATTAAAGAAAAATGAAATACAATTTAGCACAGATAACTGATAACATATAAGACAAGCTACCCCATCAATGAATGCCTCTAAATTGTATTGTTTTGGACTCTGGTGCAAGTGCATCTGTTCGTGTGAATTTGGCACATACCCTTTTGTAATCCAGATTCCATTTTTTTTCCCCTCTCTTATGGCTTTCAAAATCATATATGATATATTATAATGTGTGACACAAGGAATATTTTGCTCATTATAACTGCAGAACGGGCCCGGTGCAAGTTTTTAGAACTCTATCAAACATGCAAAGTGAGAAATAAAACAAAAACAAAAAAAATCAAATCATACACACAAGAATCCCATTTAAAGCCTACTTGTCAAGTCATTCCTGTGAACAGTTTTCAAACTTGTCAATTGAAACTTATTGTGCCCTAACAAATCCTCATCTCATCTCGACCAATCAAAAAAAAATTTCACCAATAAAAAAAAAAAAAAATCCTCATCTCCCATTATTGGTGGAGAAGCACTATGTGCTCCCATGACTATAGTTATCAGAAACAGATGGCAGTCATCATACCCTTCTTCCTCTTCTTTGCCAATTTTTGCCCTTCACATGGTTCCTCCAATTTAAAACCATTCTTTCCCCCAAGTCTCTCTTGTCTTCTTTTTTAAGGAAACATATGTAATTCAGTCACAACAAATGATATGGGTCCATTTTTATTCTGACTGATTCTGTTCTGTTGCAAGAAGAATTTCAACATGACAGGCTGTTGAGAAGGAAGAAGTTCCAATTTAGGGTTTTGTGCTAAGATGCCTAAAACATGGTTGGTAGGGTCTCTTCCTGTGGACAGCTTCTGCAGTGAAATAATGAATCTGATCAGAATAGCTTTCCCTTGGGGGACATTTGTGGAGCTGTCTTTTAAATTTAATATATGAAACTTATTATGTGTTGAAGGCATTATATATTATGTTATAAAATCTCAAACAACATACAGCAAAGTCTCTGCCATCAGAATTCCTCCCCCATGTGGTGCTGATTCCAGAAAATGCCATTAAAAACTTCCAAGGCATCCTGATTTTGCAGGATTGATTTATATTAAAACATTTTGGCCTAGTTTAACAAGGAGACATGGGAAGGGGGAACAAATATTTGTGGAAAAAAGTAATCGGATGAAGTGAAAATAGTTGCCCCAATTTTAAAATGAAAATAATATTTTTTTGTTTCATCTAAATACTAGAATTAGATTCATCTTTCTTCCTGATTTTGACAAATGTAAGCTATGACTCAAGGACAAACTAGATGAACTTTTTATCTTCTAAAATTATGATAAGTTATCATCAAATTCTTATCTCTTTTCCTAATTAGCCCTTATTATATTATTCACGAATAATTCATGTGCTATTCCCTTTTTTTCTTTTTAACTTCCCATTTGAAATTCACATTTAACAAGACAGGATAGATCACATTTCACGTTCCACCTGTCTTAGATACTATGGCTCCATGGAGAATTCTCTCCTTGATGGAATTGATTTATTTTCACCAGTTCCTCGAGTAGTTTTCTTTAGAAAAAGCCATATTTGGGATTTGAAATAACTTATAATTATAATCATTCAATAAAAAAACATATTCTCTTAAAATGGATGGATATGCAAGAGATGGGTGTCTAATGTGAAGGAAAAAAAAAAAAAAATTGTTGGAATTCTTGCATGGATCTGCTATGGCTAGAGTGATTGTCTGGCTTATGACAACTTACATAGAATACAGTGCGAGGCCGGCCCATCCTACACTTTCATCAAATGTCCTTCCATGTTCAAAACTCAAGCCCCCATTTGAAGATTGTTTTTGGGTGATGATATACTCAAATCATTCCTGTAGCCATTCCAACATTATTAACCTTGTGTACATACAAGCATAATATAATAGGAAGAAAAAAAATGTAAAATTGCATGCATTTAATTTATTCGAATATATACTTTACTTCTTTTTTTTTTAATTTTGAATATATGTGTTTTATTAAACAAGTATGTATCGTTGTTTAAAAAAATCAAAACATGTTCAGACTATAAAGCAGCTACAAGACTCAGGAACGACGGTATGTAACAACTTTTTAAAAATTTATGTTCTTCTTTATAAGGGCCCCCGTCAACGGGACAAAGATATATGCAGAACTATAGCTCTATGTTCACATATGTAAGGCGACCTTCTCCCTATGTATTGGTAGAGGTACTCTCTTCACCGAGGCGTACTGAGTTCCAGTTCTCTCTAATCAACAAGAATTTCCATTTCTACCTTTGATGCTGCATAATGGCCAGTGTTTAACACTGATCCCTAACATACCAACAAATCTATTAAGTCTTGCTCGTAGGGGTCACTTAATCCCTTACACAGCCACCACATTAGGGTATACATGGAATGGACCATTTAAAACTTATTTTAAACAAACATCTACCAGCACGATTTTGACAAACATGTTGGGATCTAGATTATAAGAAAATTTATGTATATTTTCCTAAAGGGATCCCAGAATGGATGGATGGCACATCTTTTATATTTTGTAGTTTATATTGATCATGTCATAACATATCCAACCAATACGGTAGCTTAGGATACGTTTGGTTGCGCGATTGTAAAAATGATTCTGTATGAAACTCACCCCCCCCCCTCCCGGCTTTTGAAAATCATAACTTTTAAGTACTATTTGATTAAAATCTATTTACAGAAAGTTGTTATAGTAAAACTCTTCGGTTACATGATTGCAGAAGCAGTTTCCTACAAACACAAAAATTGTGCAATCACGTAACCAAACGCACTCTTAGATTAGTTATCAACGGGACATGTCATTATCATTTTTCTTTGGGTCTTGCTACATGGATCTCAAAATTTGAACCCATTCAAAAGCCCCAATAAGTGTCATTAATTTATTGGTTCCCTGACTTTTTTTAAAGGTAAAAAGTGCAGAGACAATACTATCCTTCCTTTATATTTGAATTTTTTATTATAAAAAACAATCCCTCATTAATTGGGATTGAATAACCGCCTCTAGCACTCCTTTGAAAAAATTTCTTTTTTATCCTCATAAGGCATCCACTACTTCAAAAATTCATACCAGCCGGTGTTCTCATCTCCGGCGATCGGCATCACTATCTTTGGATTGCTCTCGTCGCCCTCTATCATATGAGAGGTGGATCAGCTACCTTTCGAGTACTCCTCCGACCTCCATCTCCTCCAACCTCTACCTCCATTTTTTTCAGATACAGCTACAAATGAATATATTAGACTTTCAGATACAGATTAGTATATTCACATGAAACAATTATATTCTACCTGTTAATGAAGCATTGCTTAGATGATTAATAAAAATATTTAAATATACATGACAAAACAATTAAATATTATTCAGATACACATTAATCAAATCCATTAAAAAGAAAAATAACAAACAACAAATTGAGCTGGGTAAATAATTCAAATACACGTGTATCTGAAATCTGAAATAACAACTTTACATTAGATACAAGTGTATCTGAAATCTGAATGAGTTTAAAAATGAAACAATTATGGTTTATATACTAATGAGACATTGTATAGATGATTAATAAAAGTCTTTAAATATAAATGTCAAAAAATAATTAAATAAAGATACACATTAATCAAATCCACCAAAAGAAAAATAACAAACAACAAATTTGGGGTGGATAAATAATTAAGATACACATATATTTGGAATCTGAATTAGTAACTTTACATTAGATAACAATGTATCTTGAATCCGAATAAGTTAAATAATGATCATGCAAGGTTAAAAATATACTGAACGACTCAATATGCATACTTATACACATACACAACAACAAAAACGATTATACAAATCGTACTTATTCAGATCTCAAAAATCGTACTGAATAATATTATGCAAGGTTAAAAATTCAGATACAGTGGTAATGTATCTGGATTTAAAGTTAAATTCGATCTCAAAAATGTATTGATAATTCAAAGATGAATATAAAATCAGAATAATATGTTTTATTCAGATTGAAAAGCTTAACCTGAATGAATCGTCATTGTTTGCACCACAATCAGATCGCAAATAAAAAAAAATTACTAGAGTAATTATAATCTTCTCCTCCAATCCCCACCAAAACTGAATTCGATATTTTTTCACATATTAATTTGAATAAAAAAATGTAAATCTTATTTTTTTGGTATTCAATTGAATTGATTACTTTAAAAAAGAGAGAGAATATCCTAAATCATAGATTTAAGGAATCGGTTATGAAAAAAACTTCTCCATTTAGATAGAAAGGGTAAAGTGGGTAATTCAATCTTGCCACCTCATGGGGCTTGAGATGAGGTTTATCAATTGGAGCCTAAAAATCATTATTGTTTTTTAGTTATACGAGTGTTCTTTTGTGATTTATCCCATCCGTTTAGATCATTAAATTAGTCAACGTTTTTAGTTAATATCCTCCATTTTGTATGGAATATATATATATATCAGTAAAGCATTTGGTATGAAAATATCAAAATACATGAACGCACTTATTGAGTAATGCAAGTACATCCCAACATAAATCTAGCAGTTCAACCAACACTTCTTGAACTCTGAACTCTAGTTCTTTTAACTTGATGATGACTACATCCGGTATATATTAATAAGAAAAAAGATTCACTGTCCAATTAAAGAGAGACAAAAAAACTAGAAACTTCAAAAAAGAAAAATGTTAAGAGTCATCATCATTTGCAGCTCCAAATACAATTCACATCTTTTTTTTACCACATCTAATCAAGTATTTACTTTTGTAAAAATAAAAAATATATTCTAATAAATTATATTGACTCTTTATAGAACATGTAAATTTTTTTCCAAAGAGATACATATCTTGTATATGAAGGGTTGTAAATGAGACTATAAAATGAACTATCCAAATTAAGGGTGTGTTTTTGGACAAATATGAAGGGAAACTAAAGAAAAATGAAGGAATTTGAGTCAAATAGAAATTGACAGAAAAGAAAATATTTTTCCTTTAACTATTTTATAAGTTGTTTGTGCCTGTTATGGAAAATGATAGAAAATAAAACTATTATTTGTGTCTGTATGATGGAAAATAAAAAACTTTTTTTTGTGCTTGTGCTGAAAAATGATAAAAAATAAAATACATTGTTTGTGTTATCAGAGAAAGTAATGAAAAATGACAAAAAAATAAAATATATTGTTTGTATGCTAATATAAATTAGGGATGCAATTCAATTGGTTTCGTTTGTTTTTTTGCAAGCCTATGTTGAACCAGATTATAATTACATGTAAATTGAAAATCGAACCGAATCGAAAACCGAATTGAACTGTTATATATATATATATATCCATTTTTTTCTTTCTACCGATTTATGTTGGTTAGAGTTTTTTTCGAGGTTGGTAACAACTTTACATAATTATCAAAAGATTAGGATTTATGGTATAAATTAGTGTATCCATTTTATTTTAATATTAATAGTATAACAAAAATATAATTCTTAATATAAAAACAATCATCTTAATGAATATTGATTATGAATAATCATGTGTTTAAATTTAAATCTTTTCGATTCAGTTAATTCGATTTCTTTTAAATAAACTAAACTCAACCCAAAGTCAATCAGTTTATTGATTCTTCAATCCATACCCAAACCAAACAAAAAATCTATTGACCCAGACAAGAAAAAAATCAGTTGGGATTAGTTCGAATTCAGCTTAATTAACCAAAGTTGCACCCCTAATAAAAATATAAAAAGGGTTAAAGACATCTAAGTCCCTACAAACATGGAAAAACCCATATAAGTCTCTACTAAAATTAGGACAGACATACGAGTCCCTGAAAACTCAGAAAAACCTAATTATCATCCCTGAGTTAAATTTCCATCCAAATTTAATGGAATATTCCTAGAATATTCTATCATATATAATTGTGTAGACATTAAAGTCCTTATAAACAGTCATAAAGATAAATTAGTCCCTGCAAAAGACAAAATTGCTCCTGAAATACTTTTACACTAAATTGTGTATATATTGTAGTTCCTATAAATAATCATAAAAACATGTTATTCTTCGCAAAAGATAAAATTATCCTTGAAAGACTTTTACATGTAATGGAATAGACATTACAGTCTTTATAAATAATCGTAAAGACAAATTGATACATGTAAAAGATAAAAATGCCCCTAAAGAATTTTTACATTTAATTGTGTAGAAATTGCAGTCTTTTAGAGGGTATTTAATTTTTAAATTACAATGTCTGTACAATTAAATGTAAAAATCCTTCAGGAGCATTTTTATCTTTTACATGTATCAATTTGTCTTTACGATTATTTATAAGGACTGTAATGTCTATTCAATTACATGTAAAAGTCTTTCAAGGACAATTTTATCTTTTACGGGGACTAATTTATTTTTATGATTATTTATAGGGATTACAATATATACACAATTTAATGTAAAAGTCTTTTAGAGATAATTTTATCTTTTGCAGGGACTAATTTGTCTTTATAACTGTTTATAAGGACTTCAATGTCTATACAACTATATGTGATGGAATATTCTCAGAATATTTCATTAAATTTGGATGAAAATTTAACTCAGGAATGATAATTGGATTTTCTGAGTTTTCAGGGACTCGTACGTCTGTCCCAATTTTAGTAGGGACTTATATGGGTTTTTCCATGTTTGTAGGAACTTAAATGTCTTTAACCCTATAAAAAACAATCTAACTTTTTAAATATTTTTAAATTAATAAAGTTTAAAAGACCAGCAACAAGGACAGGACATGTCACATAATGAATAATTTTTCTAAATAAATATTTTTCTTACTTTATTATAAAACAAAAATAAGAATAAACAAAAAATATTCAATATCACCAAACATGCTATATTAAAAAAAAAAAAATTTTTTTTTTTTTTTTATATCGGAGGGACTCCTCGTAACTGACCTTATGGCCAGAATTTTTCTCTTCTTGGGTGAGAAATTTTTTTTCCACCTCTCCTAAAAAGACAAAATAACATAGGGAAAGTGAATAAATTTTTTTTCTTATTTATTTTTTATTTGGCATATAAAACATGTTTTTTTATGAGCGCTGATACACGCAGTCTTTTTTGTAGCCCATTTTGTAATCCCATACGCTATAATAACGTATTATATATTGCACTATCATAGTGCATGGGTCCTATCATAGTATATGACTCAATTTTTTTTTTCGTTTTTTTATTATGAAAAAAAATAACTATTGTATCTATGCTTCATTTTATATAACAACATAAACTTCAAAAAGGTGAGTGTATGTTTTAAAAAGAAAAAGAAAAATGGGATGAACTGTAATTGAAGTTGCAATGGGGCTATGTGAACCTTTTCCTTTTTTTTTGTATTTTCTTTCAATTTTTCCTCACTCTCTTGAGATGGGTTGGCATACTATCTTGGGATGGGTAGGCATACAGGGGCTATCCCACCGATATTTTTAAAAAAAACTTAAATGCCACACCAAAGAGCTAATAAATGGTTGGGCTCTCTTTTATAACATCGACCTTTAAAAAGAGAGCCCAACCAAACCATGTTGGGCTGAATGTAACATTATTCAACCAGGTATGCCCAAGGGTGTCAACGCAAATAAATCTGATCCTGGACTCTACTTTAAAAATCCCCACCTTCGGACACCGAAAGCCGAGCTAACGTGCGAATCTCACCTCCTCTCTGACTTTCTCTAGGGTTTTTGCCGGCATTCTTTATTGCTAATCTCACCCTCCACGACACGTCACCCAAAAAAAACCCACGGGTCCGGATCCCGGCAACATTGACTTCAGTTTGTAAGATTAGTATCCAACTGCCAACCTCTGAATTCAATAGCATGATCAATTGTTAGGTACAAATATTCAGTTAAATTTAAATTTAATCAATAATACAATTAAATCGTATAATTTGATTAATAGATTGTACAGTTAAATATTGATAAAAGATCAAAGCCCGGCCCGACTCCTAACTCATCAACCCACAGGGCCACAACATCAAACACGCGGCGCACAAATTCAAAACAAACAGCGTGACAATATCACCTCCTTCCACCATCGACGAAAACATAAAAAAACATAAAATCCACTTCTCTCTCCCCCCGTCTCTCTCTCAATCTAAAAATGAAGGCGGTGACGACGGTGCAGCTACTCATCGCCGCCGCCTTCATAACGGCGGCTCTGGCGGCGGATCCATCTCCGCCGCAGTACACAAACCACACGGTCGGCGGCGCCGCCGGATGGTTCTTTTTCGACAAGAAGAACACCTCCGCCACCAACTATTCCGATTGGGCATCCAAAGAGTCATTCAACCTCGGCGACTTCCTCAGTATATCTTTTTCTATTGCGCCCCCCCCCCCCTAACGTTTCAATTAATTACATTCAAGTCCTAAATCCCCAATTGTTTCCTTTTTTTTTAAGTTTTCAATACGGCGAATCGAATGGCGGTGGTTCAGACATTCAACGAGACGACTTACCGGTTGTGCAGTGCCGGAGAAGACGACGGAAATGACACCTACGTGTACTCCGGCGTCGGTGACAGCGGCGGCGGATTCGACGATCCGGTGACGGTGACGGTGCGTCTGACGGTGGAGGGGAAGAGCTACTACTTCTCCGACGCCGGGGAGGGGATGCAGTGCTTCAAGGGGCTTCGATTCTCGATCGTCGTCGGTCACGGGAGGGGGCTTCCGTCGGATCTGAATCGGCCACCTCCGCCGCCGTATAGGGAGGCGTCTCCAACTCCGATGGAGGCGGCGGCGGCGGATGCGACGACGAGTCAGGGAGAGAGGTTCTACAACGGCGGGGAGGGACGAAGGGGGGCCGGCGTGGGTTTTTTTGTAATTTTGGTTGGGTGGTTTTTGGTGTGTTGACGGTGGAGCTTTTTTTTTTTTGTTTGTTTACCCGTCGTTTTCATTATTTATTTATTTATGCTTTGTGTTATTTTTGGGGAGGGTGTTGTCTTTCAATAAATGTCACGTGAGGGATGTGTGGGAGTGGGATTCATGTGATATTTTAATTAATTTTTTTATTATAATTTATACTAGAATATTTAATGATTTAATTTTATTTTTTACTCCACATGGGCTGTTGAATGATCTGTGCGGGCATATCCTAGGTTGAAGTATTATAATGTAAGTGAAATGAGAAATTCAGTTATGATGATTGAAATACATTTTTTTTAAAAATGATATACGTAAGAGTGAGTTGGTTATGTGATTGTAATACAGGAGTGATTATGTAGGAATCTGAGTTTTAAAATTAATTTTTATAAAAAACTCATTCTTCAAGCTTTTAAAAATTGTAATTTTTGAGTACTATTTGTCTGACATCTATATGCAACATTGTAGAAAGCTGTTACGTAAAACTGTTTGATTACACGATTGCAGAAGCAGTTTCCTGCAAACACAAAAGTTGTACAATCACAGAATCAAACGCACT
The DNA here is from genome assembly GCA_030737835.1 of Acorus gramineus. NCBI lineage: Eukaryota > Viridiplantae > Streptophyta > Magnoliopsida > Acorales > Acoraceae > Acorus > Acorus gramineus. The sequence continues at coordinate 18,209,829 of CM060851.1, forward strand.
CTTAATAAATTAAATGTATGCATGTCTGTTATGATTTTCATATATTGAGATGGTATATGTACTACTTTAGACTATTACATGTAGGGATATCAATCTGTCTGCTTTAGGTGAATAAGTTTTATTGATTTAGGTGTCTATAGTATATAATAATGTTATGGGATACTATGATGTATAATAGGTTTCTGAGAATTTTTAGTATTTACCATCATTGGAGTAGTTAGGTTTAGTCCTCTCTATTAGTACGTCAAACTAATAAATCAATAAATTTTTTAGTGCTGATACACTAAATTTTTTTGCAATCCGTTTTATAGTCTTATGCACTATGATAATGTAATATATATATACTGTGTTATTATAGTGTATAGAATATTATCAAAGTGTATGGAGTAATTTTTTTAATTTTTTAATGAAGAAAAAAATACACTAGTGTATCTCAGTATATATAATTTCATATAACAACATGTGCTTCAATAGGAGATTATGATTTAAAAAGAAAAAAAGAAAAAATGGCGTAGGCTGGAAATAGCGCTGCACAAGGGGTTGGACATATCATTTTCCTGAATTTTTTTCTCTTCAACAAAAATCCTTAATAAATAGACGCATACGTGTTGGCTAATTAATAAGTAATTTTAATCTCACTAAAATAACACTAACATGACTTTGGCGTGGTATGTATCACGTCGTAAACTGGCTTAGGTTAGCACAACGTGGCACGTCACATGATACTACATGTTAAGAAAATTGACACGATAGGACACGATGTATGACATTTGAAGGGGATAGGGAGTTGGGCCAGCTTCGCACATGGTCGGCCCTGGATAAAGACCACCAAGATAACTGTTTAGGACCCCGATCCCTACAAAGTTGAGTAGGGTTTAAGTCCCAAAAAAAAATTTATTAAGCTACCTGCTGGACCCTTAAAAACTCACCCCAGGCCCAACAGACTATATCCCCCGAGTCCCCAAAACCCACCCTATGTTTCATATCCCCAGCAATTTTTTCCCTAAAAATATCATAACACCCCCCCCCCCCAAAAATCAAATCCCTAAAAATATCCAAACCAGTCATATCACCCTTTTGGTTCATTTTATGTGGGGCCGGCATAGTGCAGAAGCCACCAAAGCAAATGTTTATGACTCCCACACAGAGAGAGCCCATAGCCTTGCAAATCCTAATAGAATTTAGATACCATTTGGTTTGTGTCATTCTAAAATGAATTTTAGTTCTACGTGAGATTACTAGAAAAAATGTATAAAATCCAATATTTGGTTAGTGATAATTTTGATGGTAATTATGGGCCCCACTAGAATTAAAATCAAGGCAGGTGAAAAAATAGGATGGAATCAAATTCCAACCCCTTTTATGGTAATCTCAATTTCCACGCAGAATCTTAAATTAGATTACTATTCTACCATTTACAAATTAATTAAAGAGTCCTGCTACACAGGCCCCATTATTTAGACCCCAACCACAAGCCCCATTAGGTGTCAATATGTTATTGGTTTCCTAGTTGACTTTTACAAAAGTGCAAAAAAGAAAAATACAAAACTACCCCTATTTGAATCACACTAAATCCCTTTTTTTCTGTGACCGTTTCCTCTTCTTGAAACTTATCCAAACCAGTCATATCACCCTTTTGGTTCATTTTATGTGGGGCCGGCATAGTGCAGAAGCCACCAAAGCAAATGTTTATGACTCCCACACAGAGAGAGCCCATAGCCTTGCAAATCCCAGTAGAATTTAAACACTATTTGGTTTGTGTCATTCTAGAATGAATTTTGGTTTCACGTGAGATTACTAGAAAAAATGTATAAAATCCAATATTTGGTTAGTGATAATTTTGATGGTAATTGTAAGCCCCACTAGAATTAAAATCAAGGCAAGTGAAAAAATAGGATGGAATCAAATTCCAACCCCTTTTTATGGTAATCTCAATTTTCACGCAGAATCTTAAATTAGATTACTATTCTACCATTTACAAATTAATTAAAGAGTCCTGCTACACAGGCCCCATTATTTAGACCCCAACCACAAGCCCCATTAGGTGTCAATATGTTATTGGTTTCCTAGTTGACTTTTACAAAAGTGCAAAAAAGAAAAATACAAAACTACCCGTATTTGAATCACACCAAATCCCTTTTTTTCCGTGACTGTTTCCTCCTCTTGAAACGCATCCCAAAAATATATAACAAGTATTTTTATAGACATTCGTCATTTAAAAAAATCATTCCGGCCGACCTATTCATCTCTGGCGATCGGCGTCACCACCCCTAGATTCCTCTCGCCGTTCTCTATCACATGAGATATGGTTTGGCTATCTTTCAAATCCTCCTCCGGACTCCACCTTTTCAGACTCAGTTACATTTTGTGATTGTAACTTATTACACAAAAATTTCAGTTACATTTGTCAATGTAACTGACTTTTATTATATAAGACATATAAACACCAATTACATTTTAAAAATGTAATTGACTTACAAAATATAATGCATAAATGTTCAAATTAGTTTGAAATGTTACACAACCACACGATAATACAACATCAAAACTCTATAAATCCTCCAAAAACATAAATTTAACATCAAACGCCAGATTTAAAGAAAAAATTATAAACAAAAGTCAAATAAAAGACTGCCAGATTTAATATCAAACACCAAATTGAAGAAAAAATTGTAACAAATGCAAGAATAAGCAATAACAAAGGTCACACCTAAATCGACAGATATTAAAAACGATAGCCAAATTGATCAATTGTTCACAAAAAAGATCAGTTACATTTGTGAATGTAACTGAATTTAGCATTATTTTTAAGTATTGGCTTATATAGTAAAAGTCAGTTACATTCATAAATGTAACTAACTTTTTAAAATATTGCATAATTTGATCAAAATCGTTTAACATGTAATTAACTTATAAATGTTACACACATAGCTATTAATATGAACTTCACTCCATGGCAAAATGTTTAAACGATGTTTTAGATTGTTTAAAAAGAAAAGAACGTGCCAAAAAAAATAATTTAACATCAAACACCATTTTCAACAAAAAAATATATATGTAAAATCAGATGATTAGACCTCAATTGCATAACCAAACAAATAAAAAAGACACACTTGAATCGACAGACATTAAAACGAAAATCAAAATCATTCAAATCAAATCAGTGGTTGTCTTCAAAAAAAAAAAAAAATTTGATCTTCTACTAGGTGTTTTAAAAAAGAAATAAATTATTGATTATGGATGTATAAATAATTCAATTGGAATGAATCCAAAAACAAAAAAAGAAACTTGAATTATAAATGAAAAAGATTTATTGTCACCGTCATTACTCTAACTATATAGGTGGAAAGGAATAATTATAACTGTCTCCTTGATTATGGGAACAATGACCGAATAAAGAAAAAAACCACAAAAAGGGTAAAACAGGTATTATGCATATGGGGCTTACTTGGGGCTTATAAGTTAGGGCTTGTGAATCATTTCCCTTAATTAAATTGCTATCTACATCTATTCTAAAATAAATAGCCTCTATTTTTTTGTACCCACCGTTTATATATTTGTTTTGAGTTTATAACTAAGAAAATCTGTTATAATTGTTATATGTGAAGTGAAAATCTTGACTGTGTATTAGATATTGAATTTTATGTTTTTGAAGTCAGTTTTTATTTTTATAGATGGGTTTAAATAATATTATAATTGGTATAATAGTTTTTATTTATTTTCATTTGTTAAATATTTATAAAAATGTTTATAAAAAATTACTCCTTTTTTTATAATAGTGAAATGGGCAAAAAAATAAATTTTGCAAGTATATGCATAATAATAAAGGTATTTTGAACATTTAAACCAAATTTCTTATCATTTTCCATGTGTGAACCAAACCCTGGAAATTGATTATTTAGAAAAATCCACTAGCGAACGAAACAGTATGATAAAATCTGGATTTTTGGTAAAATGATTCCTTGTTATATGATTTCTGGTAAAGTAATTTTATTAAAAAAATGACATGAACCAAACGGAACCTTCTATAATTAAAAACTTGTTGAGCCAGCTACTGGACCATTGAAAACTGACCCCAAGCCAAACAAATTATGTCCCCCAAATCCCCAAAACCCATCCTATGTTTCATATCCCCAGCAAATTTTTTCCAACCGTTTCACCCCCATTAAACTTCCTGAAAATCCTCCCCCCACCAGATCCCTAAAAATCTCTCAACCAATTAGCCATGTCTCCCTTATTTGCTGCTTCACATCTCTAAATCTCTCCAACATCTCTCTCTCTCTCTCTCTCTCTCACACACACACACACACAGATTCATTAAACATTCAAGCCACAATCTCTCTATATATATCTTGATCTCTGTTTTCAATTTTTTGTATATGTATCTCTCTCAATCTTTTGTTTATATGAAAATGTGTTCTCTCTTACAAACTCAATGCCATATCTCTCTCTCTCTCTCTTTCTCCATATATGTCTCCCTTCAAGCCCCCAAAATTTCTTATCACTGAATGATTGATGTTCTTACCCTCTTTTAAGGTACTTTTGGATTTTTATTTTTTGCATTCCAATAAGATCTTTTTTTTTTTTTTTTTTGTTGCTTTTCAAGTTTTAATGAGGCTTTTTTTTAGAGCTGCTACAGTAAAACTGTTTGGTTGCACGATTGTAGAAAGAACTTCTTGTAAACATAAAAGCTTTACACTGCGTAACCAAACACACTCTTAATAAATTAAATGTATATTTTTCTATTCCGATTTTCATATATTGAGATAGTATATGTACTACTTTAGACTATTACAGGTAGGAACAACAATCTGTCTGCTTTAGGTGGATAAGTTTTATTGATTTCGGTGTCTATAGTATATAATAATGTTATGGGATACTATGATGTATAATATATTTATGAGAATTTTTAGTATTTACCATTATTGTAGTAGTTTGGTTTAGTCCCCTCTATTAGTACGCAACTAATAAATCAATAAATTTTTTAGCGCTAATACACTCAATTTTTTTGCAATCCATTTTACAGTCTCATACATTATGATAATATAGTATATACTGTGTTATCATAATGTATAGAGTACTATCATAGTGTATGAATTTTTTTTTTAATTTTTGCATAAAAAAATACGCTAGTGTATCTCAGTATATATAATTTCATATAACAATATGTAGTTCAATAGGAGAATATGATTTAAAAAGAAAAAGAAAAAATGAAAAACGGCTTGGACTGTAAATGGTGCATTGGCGCTGCACAAGGGGTTGACATATCATTTTCCTGAATTTTTTTCTCTTCAACGAAAATCCTTAATAAACAGACGCATGCGTGTTAGCTAATTAATAAGTAATTTTAATCTCGCTAAAGTAACACTAACATATCTTTGGCATGGTATGTATCACGTCCTATAAGTAGAGCTGTAAACCGGCTTAGGTTAGCACAATGTGGCACATCATAGGATACTACATGATAAGAAAATCGACACAATATGACACGATGTGTGACACATGAATGGGATAGGGTGTTGGGCCAACTCTGCGTATGGCTGTTCTTGGACAGAGGCCACTAAGGCAACTGTCTAAGACCCACCTTGCAAAGCCCAGTAGAATTTAAGTCTAAAAAAAAAAAAAAATACTTGCTAAGCTGCCTGTTGAACCCTTAAAAACTCATCCCAGGCCCAATAGACTATATCTCCCAAGTCCCCAAAACCTACCCTATGTTTCATATCCCCAACAATTTTTCCAACCGTTTAGTCCCCATTAAAATCCCTAAACTCCCAACCCAACACCCCCCCCCCCCCCCAATCAAATACCTTAAAATCTCCAAACCAATAAGTCATATCTCCCTTTTGGTTCTCTCCATGCTGGGCGGCCTTGGGCAGAGACTACTAAGACAACTGTTTAGGGCTCCCACATAAGGAGAGCCCCTAATCTTGCAAGGCCCAGTAGGATTTATGTTCCATTTGGTTTGTGTCATTCTAGGATGGATTTTGATTCCATGTGTGATTACTCAGAAAGTGTATAAAATCCAATGTTTGGTTAGTGGTAATCTTGATGGTGATTATGGGCCCCACTAGAATTAAAATCAAGGCAGGTGGGAAAATATAGTTAAATGAAATTCCCACCCTTTTTTGTGATAATCACAAATTTCACCCAAAATCTTAAATTATATTACTATTCTACCGTACACAAATTAATTAAATTGCTATCTACATTTTTTTTAAAATAATATAAATAGCCTCCTCTCTGTTTTTTTTTACCTACTGTTAATTTATATATTCGTTTTGATTTTATAACTAATAAAAGTCTGCTATAATTGGTATATGTGAAGTGAAAATCTTGACTGTGTATTAAACATTGATTTTTATGTTTTTGAATTCACTTTTTATTTTTATAGATGGGTTTAAATATTATTATAATTGGTATAATAGTTTTTATTAATTTTCATTTGTTAAATATTTATAAAAAATTACTCTATTTTCATAATTGTGAAATGAGCAAAGAAATAAATTTTACAAGTATATGTATAATAATAAGGGTAGTTTGGACATTTAAACCAAATTTCTTATCATTTTCCATGTGAACCAAACACTAGAAATTGATTCTTTAGAGAAATTTAATAATGAACCAAATAGTATGATGAAATCTGGATTCTTAGTAAAATGATTCTTGGTAAAATAATTCATGGTAAAATAATTTTACAAAAAAAAATGACGCGAACCAAACAGAGCTTTAAATCCATAATAACAACCTGTTGAGCTGGCTACTGGACCCTTGAAAACTGACCCCAAGCCAAACAAATTATGTCCCCTAAATCCCCAAAACCATCTTATGTTTCATATCCCCATAAATTTTTTTCCAACTGCTTTCATCCTCATTAAAATTCCTAAAAATCTTCCCCCCACCAAATCCCTAAAAATCTCTCAACCAATTAGCCATGTCTGCCTTCCGTGCAGTTTCACATCTCTAACATCTCTCTCACACACACATAGATTCATCAAGCATTCAAGCCACTATCTCTCTATATATATCTTGATCTTTATTTTCATTTTTTTGTATATCTATCTCTCTCAATTTTTCTGTTTATATGCATATGAGTTCTCTCTTACAAACTCAAAGCCATCTCTCTATATCACTCTCCATCTCTCTACATATTTGTCCTTCTTAAAGTCCACAAAATTTCTTATTGATGTTCATACCCTCTTTTTAAGGTATTTTCAGATTTTTATTTTTTTTTCATTCCAATAAGATCTTTTTTTTTTGTTGCTTTTCAAGTTTTAATTAGGCACTTTTTTTTAGAGCTGCCGAGGTATTTTTTTTAATTAGTTGCATGCTTTTTTTGGGGACAGAGAGGTGTATGAATTAAAAGTATTTCTAAATTTTATTTATTGACTTATTTTTCAAATATTTATTTTATATACTTGATTGTTGGTTGTTAGATATTTTATAATATAATAATGTCTACTGGAAAATACAATGGCGGATATGAAAAAAGGAAAAAGAAAAAAAATTGACGAATTTATTCAATCTCAAGGAGGAGCTCTTGATAAATTTTTAAAATATAATAAACAATTACAAAGATTTGTGAATGAAGATAACATGATTGAAAATAATGATGAAGATACGAATAAATGAAGAACATATGAATGAAAAACATAATAATGCAGGACATATGAATGAATAATATAACAGTGAAGAATAAATATATATATATATATATATGAAAATGAAAATAGACATGAAAATGATGATTGGAATAAAGAATATGAAATTCTAAAAGTTAGTTTAGGAACTTCAACAATTCATCAACTCAAATAGACGGATGTTTGATGTAGGGAGTAATAATGAAATACTGTCTGAAGTTCCGGACTCAAAATGAATATGAAGAAGGGATGGATCGATTACTAAATAATATAATTTACATAGATTTAAAAATAAAAATTCATTTCTTTAAACATGTATGATCCATGAAATTGGACAAATATTGATCAAAATTTAAGAGACTTATTAAAATGATTACGTGGTGTAACATAATTCTGCACGCCAGAAAGAATGAAGAATTGTTTCACTGTATATCAAGTAATCAACATGGAAAAGTGTTCATTTTTTAAATGAATTTTGTTTTATATATATATATATAAAGAGAGAGAGAGAGAGATAAATCTAGTGAGACAACTTATAATTTTGTGTGGGTATCTTTAACTTGTTTGCATGAGTATTCTATCACCACCCAATCCGATACTTTTCACCTCCAACTCCGTCATCCATTACATCACTTTCCCAAACCTGGACTTCTCGTACCACCCAAGTCTAGGTTCTCTGTTTGACTTTCTATACTTGAAAATATATGCTTCTGGAAGATGTGCAGGAGATGAAGAAGACGGAGGAGGACGAAGAGGCAGAGGTGGAGGAGACATCCGGTGGTGCTCATGCTGTGGTGGAATTCAAAATAAATAAAATGAATTTTTATCTGTCTCTGTTTGTGGGATTCTTTATATTTGATCAATCAAAACATGATTTTTTTGGGTATTTTTCTTCTTCTTTTGATCAATTTTGAAAATTTATGTTTCAACTCCTTTAAACCATCCATTTATTGATTTTGATTTCTTTATCTAATCGGCTCCATGTTATTGCATCTTGCGAATCTAAAATATATCACCAAGTGAGATTCATGACTTCATTGTTGGAGAAGAAATTGAAGCACAATCAAGAAACAAAAGAAACAATAAACTACATAGAGGAAGCCACTGCAAATTCTGGTGACTGCGGTGGTCGTACGTCTCTGTGAAGGAGACAATAAATGTATTGTGTTGTGTTCTGTAGTGATTTAATCTAGAGATCACAGCGCAAAACAATTTTCAACCGTCCAATTTAATTGTTTTGTGATTAAATGTGGGGTCTACAGTACAAAAGAATTTTCAACCGTCTGATTCAACTGTGTATACATGGCATATTCAAATAGAAAAAATAAAGCAAGCAGATCATCCAGACCCGTACCACCCACCATTTTCTATAATTTGGAAACTATATTGACTATCATTTACCAAGAACCTTCATTTAATTTCCCTGTGCATATAAACCATCACTTTCTATAAAGCTCTTATTACTTATGTATTGGTACACTATGTTAGGATGGGATCCTCTGTGATCACTATAGGAAACACCATGTAGTAATCAATGAGAATGTATCACGTAAGTTCATTCAAAAGTAGAACTTTCAATCAAAAGACCCTTAGCAGTAAAAGTCTATTCAAATATATTTGTTAACTTTTTCTTCCCATACGAGACGTCTTCTCATTGGTTGCTATAGGATGTTTCCTGTAGCAGATCACAGAGAATTCTATCCCAACCACATTGATTACTATTTTCCAGTTTTTCCTATGCTTCCACTTACCCATACATTGGTACACTACATAAGTTATATTGTGCACCAAATTCTCACAAATCATTTCCCATACCACCTTGCCTATACAAAAACCCCCTCTCCACCATTTTCAAATTAACTCATCTCACAAAATTCCAACACCATCTAAAAAATATTTGTGTAAGCTTGTTTAGTTGTCCAACTTTGAACGTAAGTTTGAATCTTATAGTGAAATTAATTTTAAATTGTCAATTTTCTTTTATCTTCTTAGAGTTGTTCATTCTTTTTTATTTTTTTGTTGTGAGTTTTGAGCTGGTGTGATTTTGGTTGTATTATTCAAGAACCACATCTCTCCATAAAAAAAAACTTTAGCCTCTCGATCTCTTCACTAGTACCAGTCATTTATCTATCTTAAATAGGGCTGGTAAACGAACAAAGCCGCTCGGGCTCGGCTCAGTTTGAGCTCGCTCAGGCTCGTTCAATTAGACAAATGAGGAAGCTTGAATAATTCTTAAACTTGGTTAGGCTCGGGAACTGGATCGAGCTTCATTTTGTGTTCAAATTCAACTCGTTGTGTTATAAAAAACTTAGTTGAAACTTGAATAAACTCCTTTATAAAATCAGAACATTAAATTAATACAAAGCTATGTTCGTTTAGGCTCATGAATTTGTCTCATTTAGACTAAAATTTTGTTTTTAATCTTTAAAAACTCTAAAATGAAGAAGAACGCTAGGCTTGTGCGCTCGGTTCGACTCCGCTCGGCTCGACTCGTTTATAAACAAGCTAAGCTTGAACATGTCAAAGCTCGACTCGTTCGGCTCGTTTACCACCTCTAATCTTAAACCTATCAAGGAATAAGCTACAAAAGATTAGATTTTCTTCTGTTACCATGATATCATTGTCTTTAGAACCCAAGGCAAATACATCTTAATGACATATTTGATATATGATTCAATTCGCATTGATCATACTGTTATACAGACAATTCATCAACATAGAAGGCAAACACATTAATCCCATACTTTTAAACAAAACTTACATTGACTAAGATGAGATTTTAAGGAATGACTGAATTCAATCTTGTTTTGATAAATTCTCAGTACAAATAAGTTCTCCAAGAAAATAAAATAACAGATTGTGTGAAATTATAACAGTCTATATATATAAATATATATTGTACATAAAATCAAATTGTTCTAATGCACTAGCTAATCTGTAAGTTATAATTCACAAACAATTTTTGTTCTGTTCGAATGTCGCGAACTCTAACAGCCAGAGTATATTTGCATCTGGCTCAGTATGTGTTCAAAGTTGTCATTAGATTTCTGGATTGGATGTGTGTGAATCCCTTCATAAGTAGTGACCACAACTCCTTCATCTTTTGATAGCCTTTGGACTTGTTTCTTCACACTGCAGCCTTGATGGGTGCACCTATAATAGCTTCTGCAAGTAATGAAAACAGATAAATCAATATTAGTAACCTCTTTTAATTTGTTACGTATCTTCTTCATAAATTTAGTTTATGTTTGTTTCACGAATAAGAAGATAGATTAAGTGCCGATAGGTTTAATTATGAAAAACATCTTTAACATGGATTAACTTTATTTGGTAAGTAGTGAAATTTAGTATATACGATTATACGTACCTTGATAACTACATGCATGAGGAACACGGATATAGTTTATTAATCCCACTATAAACACAATATACAAAAATTTACTCACAAACAAAGGAATATCAACCAAACAGATCTCATCTAATTCTCTAGCTTCTATCATTGTATAACTATTTTATGTTTAAATAAGATATATATATCTGTAAACCAAACTGGGGATAATTGGCCAATTCCAATGAGAACAATATGTTATGAAAAAACAAGTGGATTACATAAATGTGAGTATTAATTGGATCTCATACATGATAATTTATTTTTACTTGAAGCCTCAAAAGAAAGTGTCACATAGAATACCCATTGGAGCTGCCATATGAAGCAGTTCTTATTGTTTTTCTTATATTCATGTGCACCATGTAGCTTTGCATTTCCAATGGGGTCAATCTCAAACTGGATTCAACAATGGAGTATAGTTGCTAATTCCTAAGTAAGAAATTTCTCACAATGGTGTAGAAAGAAAACCATTTTTTTTTTATGTATCGAAATAATTAATCAGATATGATCATTCATAATTAAAATTCAACTTAATAAATTTTCCAACTGTACAACATGGTCAGTTCTTTCATAATTAAATCCTAGTATAAGGATGTGATGCCCCCTTCAATGTTCACATGATATGAGAGGTAGGCCATCTATTTATGTTAGACAATATAAGGAAAAAATATAATTATATAGAAACCAATAGTACAGAATCAAAGAGGATTAATATGAGGCACCCAAGTTTACTTCATGAGGTAATTAATTACAGGCGATTATTCCATGAGAAGAGATGTGTATGAAAAAAATGAAACATTCATAAATATGAAATAAAGGTCCTGAGAACTTGAGTCTTACTCATGTTGATAGTATAATATTGAACTATAGAAAAAAAAACCTTTCCAAAAAAAAATCATAAATGAAATGGTGGTCTTCGTTACAATACTCACCATGGAAACACAAAATAACCATGGAAGACAAACATAGATCCAAGCAGAAGCTTTCATATTTTATAAAGCTAGTTTCCCAACACACATACTGCCAAAATAGTTCAATATTCTTATCAACACTAATCCAATCATGTGAAACCGTCTAGATATCTTGTTAACCCAATGAAGCTTCCATTGTTTTCTCTCTGGATATAACACTTTACACCTCAAATGAAATATATATATATATATATATAAAGACACATGCAAAGTAAATTGAAGTTAGTGGATATCACTTTCACATCGAACCAAATCCTGAAGTGGGTCTTCTTGTTTTTCTTTCAAAAAATTATCGCATCTTATGTTGATTCAGAGTTACACTTTAATTTGGTCATCCCTTAAATCACCAAATCGAATATGTATTGAATTCTTTCTGATGAAATACATACCTTCACAAAAAGATGAAATACATATTTCAATAATTAATTAAATGCATACGTTTTCATATTTTCTAAAATATATATTGATTTCCTATCTTTCAAAACCACTGTATCTAACATTATTGGGGAAATGTTACACTCCCAATTACTTTTGTTAATCGAACATGTTTCATAATAAAGTATATGATAAGCCAATAGAATTGGGATTTCATGTAGTGCGTTAGGTGACATGGCATATGCATGATCAATCAAACACACATGAACAATAACTTAAAAAAGAAATTCACCTTGGGAACTTGTTGTTCTTGACAGATTTCTGACCATACTTCCTCCAACGATACCCATCATCAAGAATATCAACCTGGCTCCTCGTCTGAAAAGCATACTTCTCCCTCCTCACCTTCTTCTTCATCTTCTTCACCATCCCACCCTGCTCCTCCTCCTCCTCCCCCTCCTCCTCCGGCCGCCGCTTGATCAACCCACCACCTTGGCTGCTTATAATCTTTTCATCATTTGAATTGCTACTGAAGAGGAACTCATGAAGACTCCCAATGTTGTTGTTGTTGTTGTCAGATGTGGTGGTAGTACTGAAGGGGAGGAGGTTTTGTGGGTAGTGATCATAATTATAATAAGGTGGTGTTTGTGATGGTTGGGTGTTGAACATCATCATCTGATAGTTCTCCATTTTTTTTGGGTGGTGGAAGATGTGATTGAGAAGAGGATAGTGGGATGAAGGAGGGGGTGTATTTATATAAAGGTGGTGTGGGGTGAGAAAAGTAAGGAAGGGCGGCTGATGATAAACAATGTATGGTTTTTGGCTTTTCACAGATGTGTGGATCTTTGTATGGGATAGAATCGTGTATTATAAGATGTGTCGTGAACGTCACGTAATCTCTTCATCTCTCACAGCTGATTTTAAGAGATAAATAAAAACAGGTCATTATTTACTTTTGTTACTACATATCGACAGAGATGAATTAATGTTATTCTTATTAGATTCCATTTACAGAAACTGATGTTCGCAGAAACTGAGTGCTGATATACTATTTATTTTACAGTTTTATTTTATAATTGATTTTTGTAGTACGTAGTTTTATCATAGTGTATAACATAAAAAAAAAAAATTTTATTTTTTTAAAATAAAAAAAAAATGTTATCCGATCTTAATATATATTATATTTCATATAAGATGTAGACTAAAAATAAGACTGTACAAGGAATTAGACATATCATTTTTTTTCAAAAATTTAGGGGTTAAAATTCCATGTAAAGATATTGTTTTGGAAACTTTATCAAATGACGTTGATAGAATGTGGAAATAAAAATTTTGTTTAGAGTATAACAAACATGATAAATTACTCTTAATTATTAAATTTTTTATCTCACCATTTATCTCGTTGTCAATTCTGTGTAGGTATCTTTTCTTCCTTGGTTTCTAATATAATTCAATCATAAAATAGTTATGCTACGACATAAAAAAATTAAACAAATTTCAATTAGATTATCTGATACAAAACGGGTGGCGGACGCGTTCCAAGAGCGATGAACTCAAAAGGGGTCATTCGAGATTTTTAAATATTTACTAGAGGTAGATATCGAGGAGATCTACAAAATTTTTCGCTACTACGCTACAACACGCGCTTATTTTTTTATTTTTTCCATTTTTCGACCCTCAAAATGGCCTTTTTGCTATTTTAATAACCTTTTAGATTCTGCATATCTCCTTCATAATAATTCGGATTTGACTGAAATCAAATCCGAAGATTTTCTAAGATCATCTAGAGTTAATTATAACAAATTTTCGTTTTTGCTATTTTTAGTAACTTTTTAGTATAAAAGGGATATTTGTAATTTAAGGTTGGCAGTTTTTAATAACATATTTCTGAGTTGAGAATTGTGGTTTGTTGAATGATCTTTGTTGGATCTTTATTTTAGTTTTTCGCTGCGTTATTATCATTTATTTTTTAATTTAGATAATTTTTTTTAATCTTTTGTGTTTATCTTCTAAAATAGTTATGGTTTTTGGATAAATAACATCAATGGACTACAACTATCAAAATTTATTTTAGTTTATCTTGTCATTTTTTTTTTTTTGGGTATAAACATACTCTTTCATTAAAATGAGAGGCTAACACATGTACCTCAAATATTTAACATAAGAGGGTTTAAAAATATTTTTTTTTACACTTACCATGACTTAAACAGCTGCAATCGATTAGAGTTTTTAGGCATGCAAAGATGATGATTGATTTTGAATTTAAGCCGCCGGATCAAGATCTGGCGGCGGAGAATTAGGCGTCCTGTTTTATCACATGCTTTTAATCGGTGGGTCTCCGGGTTCATCGGCGCTGATATCTTTGAATGATATCTTGGAATAAAAATTTCATATATATATATATGTGTGTGTGTGTGTGTTTTAATAATGTGATTGTCGATAATGTCATTTATTTGACTTTGTCAAATCACACACTTACCTGATCTAAAAGCTTATACACGTCACAACGTGGCAAAAAGAAACATATAATTAATTTATTGAAAATGCTATCACTTACTTTGCTATTTATTTATTTTTTAAACAGTTTTATGCCATCTACATGACATATATATGCTCATAGGTACATTACACAGAGATTCTTTGAATATTTAACATGAGTGATTTCCTTCGCTTATATGGGAGGTTGAAGTGTGTCCGCTTTAAGGTGATGAAATAACTTAAAATAAAATGATTGAATTTTCTAATGTATAACATGATTTAAAAATAATAAATTAATATTTATTTTATCAACACTCAATAACTTTCTATTTTTAACAAATCGTATATCAATGACTCTATTTTTAAAACAATGAAAATCTGAACATAAGATTTATAGTTTACAAATTTTATTGTTAACTATTGAGTTATAAATGTAAACTCAGTAACTGGAATATAGTTTTTAAAGGCGATCACTAAGAAACTTTTTAAGTGAATTTAAAAAAAATGCCACATAACCACCTGTCCATTTTTTTTTTTTTGTATATATTTATCTGTTTGTGTGAATATAATAATTTTTGAAATAATATTTAAATACATCAGATCCTAAAGTTAACTACTTCGTGACAGGGAGAGAATATTTTAAATTTAATCATCTCATTGCATACTAATCTTCTTTTATTAAAAGAGTTGGATTAGTTCACCTATGTTTCTTAAGATGATGATAATAATATTATGAACATGCTAACCAGGTGTACGTGTTCTTCTCTTCAAAGCTTTTTAATTAGCTGCACCCATGTATTTATTTTCTTATTGTTTTTGAAGATACACAAATGATTTTGTGAACATGCATGTTAGCTAGGTTTCACACATGCATGTGATAATTCTTCCATACTTTTTGTTAAAACACATTTTTTTGTGGTTTGTTTATGACAATATATAATTTTTGGGTTATAAATACCTAACCTCCTAGAAGCTAGCACCCTAATTTAATTATGTAGACCATTTTTATATGTTAGTTCTTCCATGATGATGTAAACCTCATAATCAACTGATCGACAGTATAGATTGGATACCTTAATTATAATTGTAAATTTTTTTAAAATTTTTTGGATATTACATCTTAATGTGTTTGAATTTGAATCAACATTAAATATTTTTAAGATAATTGAAATATTTAAACGTAGATATTAGTTGGAGAATGATACATGCATTCATCTGAATATAATTGATGGGGGTTTGGAGACTTCAAGCTTCTCACTTTTTTCATAATATCCTAAAAAGAAAATGCACGAGTTATATAAACTTAAAGATTATAAATTAAATAATCATACAAGATAATAAAATTAATTTAAGAGTGATAATGCACTCGGTCTATTTACAAACACATATACTATGATAGCATATATAATTTATATTGCACTATCATAATATATAAAATAATTTTTTTTAATTTTTTTAAAATGTGCTATTGAATCTCAATATATATTTTATTTTATATAATAATATATATAGATGTATTACAATGGAAGAGTGTATAATTATTTTAAAGAAAAATGATATGGTAACCCAAAATATGATTAGAAAGTTGACTCAAACCAATAATAGCATGACAACTTTATCTTTTTAAACTGACCCAAAAGTAATAGGATGATATATTTCCCTTTTATTAATTTGTTTGAATTTGTTGACTTGAAAAACTAATCCAAGTTTTTGCAACATGATCTGAACCCAAATTTGATATGTCATGGAAAAATGGACTGACCTCATTAATTGGAGACTGGTCTTTTAAGTTGGTCTTTGTCACGTAGACAAAATATATATATATATTATAGTAAAAAAAAAATTCCATTCAACATTTCAATCAAAGACCAAACACCAACCTCATCTGGTTTTCCTGGAACCTTCACAGCCAGCCTAAGTATATTTTTTTTCTAAGGAAACTTGACCAATCAACGTCACTCAACCCTTATTGTGCCGAATTTTGAACATTGATACACTCAATTTATTTTACAGTTACGTTTATACTCCCATACACTATGATAACATATGAGGTTATAAAAAAAAATTTATTTTTTAAAAATACAGTAGTATAACTCGATATATATACTCTAATTCATATAATAGTATGTACTTCAATTATAAAAACGCATATTTTTTTAAAATAAAAAAAAAATCAATGAAGACTGCACATGAGATTTGCATAAGGATTGAACATATCATTTTCTTCTTTGGAGGCAACTCAGTGTGAAAGGAAACTCAGAATTGTGAAACATGTGTGTTTGAACGTACAAATGAAAGTATCCAATGATGCAGACTGTATTATTTGATTAAGAAAAAAATGCAGTCTTTTCTGTGCTTTGCATGCATTAGTTAATGGTTGTGTGAGATTGTTTCATTTTCATTGTGATGAGGATAGTGAGGTTTGTCTACTTTGAAATTTTTTTGAGATTTTATGTTCTTTTTCATGAGACGATTTGAGGTATAATATACAAATAGTTTAAGAATGGTGAGGTATAATTTTGAGTTTTGACAATGTTTTTATGTACAGTAGAATTAGGATAACTTAATTATCCCCCAAAAATTTTATTCTCAAATAGTAGTTGGTATCAAAACCTATATCTCAAGTTTGTATATCATATATTTCTACCCAAAAAAAAAAAAAACAAAAAAGTTTGTATCTCATGTATGATATCTAAGCTATATATATAACTTAGATGATTTATTAGCAGGGTCGACTCTTTTATTAGGCAACTTAGGCAATTGCCTAAGACCCTCAGATGCACAAAGACCCTTAAATTGTTTTTATTTATAAGTAGATCTACATGTTAGCCAATGATAACTTAACACCTTGCAAAAAAATATTTATTTTTCAAAACAATTAATAGTCATTTTGATATAGTTAAAAAGTAACCAATAAAAATTTGACAAAATCTTTTGATACCTAAAAAATAGCAAAACAAAAAAAATTTGCATAACCAATAGGATTTAAAATCTTTTTTGAATCCCAAAAAATAGAAATATGAAACGGTGAGGCCTTAAAAAGTGTTGTTATTGTTTTTCACACTCTTTTATCATTTTCAATACATTCCTTCTTTATATAAAAGAACCTCCTGATTTTCTATTTGCTGGAGACAAAAAACAATTATGTGGTGTAGACAACAAGGAATAAAGTCTTTTTTTATTTGAATCAAATAAAAATTTACATATAAAAATTCATTAATAATTTTGCAGTCTAAAAAACGAGAAGAATGATTTTTAATTAAAAAAGTTAATAATTTAAAATTAAAATAAATATTAATTAATTGCCTTAGGCCCATAATATATCAGGCCGGCCCTGTTTATTAGATGATGTATATGTGAGATTTTAAATGGTTAAGACACCAAATAGAAGAATGAGAACATCCAAGAGCTAAGTAATTTGTCTAGTATTGAAGAGTTCTTCACCCACCAAACAAGAGAAACTTCTGAACACATTTTAAAGTCTCTATCAATCTAGATACACATGCTGTTGTCTCAAGACTAGAAGGATAGGAATTATAGATGGATTTATTTGGTCCAACGAAATGAATAGTCCACAAGTTTTTTATTTGCTACAAATTGTTGGATTTGCTTGTACCTTTAGGATCCTTAATTGAATGAGAAAAAAAGGAAGCTTCCACCACATTTCACATGCTTGAAGCTCCTACATCTTTTGGTAAAAGTCAAGTGTTCTAGACAAATATTTCTCATCCTTTTTATAAATGTTGGTCCATTGATATGGAAGTGAGTCGAAATCTTAGTCAATAATTTAAGACCATAAAATTGGATTCCCTTTGAATTAATCAGTCCATGTCCGGTTCATATCATTCTTTGCATTCTAGAATTATTTAGAATCATTTGTCAAATTGATTCAATTTTTATAAAATCATTTTTTGGGGGTATGATTGAACTTCAACTATTGGTTTTTGAATTTTAGCTTCATATGTTATAAACCACTGATCAATTTTATGAAAAGACTGGTGGAGGGTGGCTTTTATTAAAAAGCTGATTGAAAATAGCTTTTATGAAATAATTAATTTGATTCTAATTAAGATATATGAAGTGTGATAGAATTGGAACATAGTTCCATCTTTGACCACTCTAACCTAGGTTGACTATGATTTTAAATGGGCTGGATGGAACCCTAACTCTTATATTAAGCCTTTCATATATTTGCACACAAAAAATATTTTGGTAAGTATCTACAGAATAATTACCAAGAAAAAAAAGTTAAATCTTGATGATAAAAACGGATTTAGGAGCCCTCTCAAGCGAGATGGTGGACAGAGGCGACCATGCTCATGGAGTCCTTTTTTAAGAGTGTTGATACACTCAGTCTATTTTGTAGCCCGTTTTGCAACCCCATATATTATGATAATGTACGTATTATATACTGCATTATCATATTATATATATGAGATTCTATCAAAATTGTGGAGGTAAAAATCCGCATCATGTTAGAAAACGACACATGTCACACCAAGACAGATATGGGTAATCACACTTGGAGCCCACAAATCCGGATCCGAATTTACAATGTCGTAATGACGCTCCCGAGCACGCTGGCACGACTATATCAAGGGTCTAGTCGGACATTCAGACACCCTGTGGGTGAATGTCACCTCGAATAGTTAAGGCACGATCAGATTAGAGGTCTGATCGGACAATCTTACTCCTCGCGAACGAGTAGGGGAGACACGACCAGATGTGTGGTCGGGCTATCTTTCACCTCGCGGACACACTTGAAGATGTAACAGACGAACGAACAGGCCAAAGGGCCACAAGCAGAGCCAAAGAAACTGTCAGAGGGCTATAAAAGCTTGTAACTGCCAGACGGACAGTTAAATCCTACTAATTGCGCAACATGGATAATTAGTGGGCATGATGTGCCTCATTAACATGGGGGGGGGGGGGGTTTCCTCCAAAGTCGCCCACTAAGTGTTTAATGGGAAGAAGGTTATAACCGCCAAAGGATAGTGGAAGCGACAATCTAGCTGAGATGATCATATAAAAAGGAAAGTAACTCAAAAAGCTAAGGTATCGAATCAAATCTGATTTACTACTTTGAAGCCACCAAATTTTAAGTGAGTTTTGAATCCCCAACTGATACATCTCTTCGGAGGCCCTTTGACTGGCACCACACCGGTGTCCCCTTGATTTCTTTGTGAGTGCATGATCCATCTCCATTCGGGTCTGAGTTTGTGAAGGAAGGCTCCAAAGACCGATAGTTTAATTGAAGAGGAAAATATCCTCCTAAAAAATGTATGGCACATATTTTTTTTTATCATTTTTTTAACTTGAAAAATAAAAAAAATAATGTATCTCAATATATACTTCATTTCATATAACAACATGTACTTCAATTTGAGAGATATGATTTTTCTTAAAAAACAATCGGAGTGGATTGCAATTGAGGCTGTAATGAGGGTTGGATGTATCATTTTTCCCTTTTTATTAGTCATCTAGATACGCTAACATGATAGAACTCCTAACATTGTATGGATTAGTCCGGATCATGTTAGAACCGGCTCCAGTTAGTCCCATCAATATCGAATTGCATGCACCATCTAGGAATCAAATTGTCTAGCCAATTATTAAACACATGTATCACTCTCCTATTGAGGCCAATCAAGCTTAGGTTTGTTTAGTAAAGTGGTGGACCCATGATTTGTTTTAGGGGAGGGGCTTAAAAAAATGTTCAAAATACAAATAAAAAACATTATGAATATACATTGTATCATTATTATTAATCAATAAAGATCAATATAACATACAATCTAATAACCTAAAATCAAACTCAATAATTAAATCTCTTAGCCTCAAATATAAAAGTATACAAATCTCTTAGCCTCAAATATAAAAGTATACAAATAATAAAAGAAGAAGAAATATTAAAAGAATATACCCAACATCGGGACTAAATTGATTGATTTTGCGAGAAAAGATAGGTTGTTTAATTTTAGAGAAGAAAATTTGTTTTTTCTTTTTCCGTCTCTTTTATAAAATTTTAATGGTTGGGATTTCTTTCATTTTAAGCATTTGTTGGGTTGAGATATGGAAAAAAATATAGAAGATTTGTTACTTTTTATTATTAAATTTTAATGACCGAGAATTTTTTTTATATTGTTATATGGTTGACTTATCATGATTTTTATGGGGGCCTATGTTACCACCCAGCAGATATATTCACCCCATCTTTTTAAATATTAATAAAACTATTTTCACATACTTTTGAAAAAGTAAAACTCACTCCTTCCTATTCCACCCCAGATTCTATTCCAAATGAAACCCCACCACCAAATCAAATATGAAAAACCTAAAAAATCATTCTTCAATTTAAGGGGGTAGTGGATACGGACTTTGATGGATTTCTGTGAACATTATGTAAGTGATAGACTTTTATAGACTTTTCAGACTTTCACAGACTTTTGCAGACTTTCGTAAACTTTTGCAGACTTTTACAAATTGACAGTCATGGATTTTCACATACTTTTACAGATTTTCACATATTGACTCTCATGGACTTTCACAGACATTTGCAGACTTTCATAAATCACTCTCATGGACTTTCACAAACTTTCACAGATTGTCTCTTTTCACATGTGGATTTCTATCAATAAACACAATAAGATTTTTAAAATAACAAATAAAGAACTCAAATATTCAAATTCAACATAAATTATGCATACCCAACATAAAATGTAATTTAATATAGTAAATATCAATATTCACATATCTGAAATGCATATTGCTAGAATGTCATGATAAAAAATGAAATAAAAGCAATCAGTATATTTAGTCATATATGTATATATGCCTAAATATATCTTTTTATTTTTATATATGTCTCAACATTATAAAATATATATATATGCATCTATATTGTACAATAATAGAAACATTTTCAAGGAAAATCAAATCAAACATTATACATATAATCAAATATATGATAAATCTATATTTTAGAAAATAATTGTGGATGATCTAGGCATATATTATATAATATAATCTACCATTCTCATATATTCATCAAACATATGAGGTGATAGGAATATTTCATACATATGGACATTCATAAAAAAAAGATGATAAATAAAAAAACAAAATGTGAATAAAAATATGAAAGGCATGGGATAAAAATTATAAAGAAGTTGTTAAAAGAAAAAAAGAAGAAATATTCACAATGCTGGAATAAAAGTCCATGAGAATCCCACCCATTTAGGTGGGATTTTGAAATGACTTTTTCCTTTATATTTCTCTCTCTAAAGTCCACAAAAGTCCACAAGAATCCATCACTTATGAAAGTCTTCACAAATCTTGTTTCAATTGAATAACACATGACAAAATGTCTACTATGAGAAGTCAATCGAATAACACTGGACTTTTTGCCCACGAAATAATGTCTCAATCGAATAACGCTGGACTTTATGTCCATGAAATAATATCTCAATTGAATAACGCTAGACTTTTTGTCCATGAAATAATGTCTCAATCGAATAACGCTAGACTTTTTGTCCATGAAATAATGTCTCAATTAAATAACGCTAGACTTTTTGTCTACGAACCAATGTCTTGATTAAAAAACACAAGATTTACAAATCCATGAACATGAACATTTTATCCATGAAAATCCTAATTGACTATCTCCTGTAAACCCATTTCACTATTAAAATAATAAAATCATTACAAACCCAGGCATATCCGAACCCCCAAAAGACAAACCTAATTAATCGCAAATCCCCCCAAAAAAAATCTAATTGAGAGAGAATCCCCCGAGAACCCATTTCCTTCTTAACTTACACAGAAACAAGAGACATGAAAAACATGAATCGATGATCGATGGCTTTCTTGTGGTGACGGAGGAGACGGCGACGGCCCCAGGGGGTTGACGGAGATTGGGGAAGAAGACAGAGAAAATAAGCTTATGAAATTATAGGGGTGGGTTTGTAAGGTGTCATGAACATTTCTTTATTGTCAGGGTGGGTTTACCGTTATTAAAGAATTGAATGGATAGGTAGGATAACGGGGTGGGTTAGATAAGTACTAGGGTGAAAATAACCACCCCCATTTTTATGACACCCCCATTTTTATGAGGGGGCTTTTAATTTGATGGAGAAATTGGTAGAATGTTTGTTTTATAATTAATGGTTAAGATTTTTTTTTTCTTTTTCAATTCCATATTATTCAATAAGAGAGATGCATGCACCTAACGATTGGTTGTGCAATTCAATTAATAGACCATGTAGTTAGATTTTGTGTAATTCGATACTGATAGGAATAACTGGAGTCAGTCCTAACTGGATCTAACAAGCACTGTATGGATAGTGGTCCCTTGTGTGGGGCAGCTTTAGAATGCTGTATCCTTGTAATGATGTATAGTAGCATCCATCTGGCCTCCAGTAACAAAAAAATATTTTTAGTAAAACTAAAAGAACTGAATTCAAGTTGATTTAGGTAGTGTATTTTAGACAATTTTTGTAGATTTTGTTTATACATGGCTCATATTGATCCTGTATAATGTGGGCAGCTCTAGAATGTTTTATCGTTATAATGATATCAACTAAACCTATTTACCAAAAAACACATGTATTTATATTTATTAAAAACTAAAACAACCGAATTTGAGTCGATTTAGATAGTGCTTGGAAATGAGTTTGGACAACTTTGTGGAGCAGCTGTAAAATGCTGTACTAGTTGTAAAGATGAATAGTAGTATTCATCAGAGCTCGTCGAATTCTAATTTGCTTAAATAATGTTTAATTTTCTTTTAATAGGATTTAGAACTAGTTAAAACTTGTTCCAAACGATCGTTGTCTTTTTTTTTAATATATCGGAGGGATATGGTTCACCTTACGGTCAAGCTAGAAAAACAACATCCACTTGTTTTTCCTGGTCCCACAGAAAATTCTTTCAAAAAATCGTCAACAAACAGATGGGTCACAATCGTTGACTTAAATAGCTTTTAAAAATGAGTTTTAAGCATATCAATCAAACGGATACGGATCGGATAGGCCCATATCCGTATCCGTATCCGAACTAGATATCCAAAAAAATATCTGCATCCGATATCCAATGGATATTAAAAGTAGATATCCGTATCCGGTCCGAAAATCCGGATACGGATAATTACCCGAAATATCTAAAAATTCAAAATAAATATGGAATGACTAAAATATCCAAAGTTCCAATATCCAAAAATAAAAAAGTATATATCTAATATTTGAAATATGTAAAAAAAATATAATAATTACATAATATAAAATATAAAATTATAAGTATATACATAAAACATTACATACTTTGAGTAAAAATAAAAATAAAAAACTCATACTAATTCTAAAAATATAAATATATAATTAAATAAATAATAATATAATAATATTTTCGGATACGGATATTTTTTGGATCGGATACGGGCATATCTGTGTCCGATCCAAAAAAATTTTGATACGGATAATTTTTTCGGATACGGATACGAATTTTTTAGATATCGGATATTTTTTCAGATAATTAAAAGGCTTAATGAGTTTGAACAATCTTTATAGATTTTTCTTTTACATAAATTAGACCTAGTCAAAACTTGTTCCAAATGCCCCAAGTGATCCCAGGTATCCTTAAAAAATAATTTAAATTTAATTTAAAACATAAAACTATTTAAGAACCTTAAAAAAAGAAATATATGCCTTTAAAACTATCTAGTTCATAATTTATTTTAAACAAAAAAATTATTAGTGACTCGTCAAAGATCTTAAAGAAGATTAGCGATGAGAGAACCATCATGCTATTTTGTTTGGAAAAAGATACACATAACCCCTGTTGCAGCCCCAATTACAGTTCATCCTATTTTTTTTCTTTTTAAATCATACACTCACCTTTTGAAGTGCATGCTGTTATATGAAATGAAGTATATACTGAGATACATTAGTGTATTTTTTTCATAATGAAAAAGTAAAAAAAATTGAGTCATATACTATGATAGGACCCATACACTATGATAGCGCAGTATATACTATGTTATCATAGCATATGGGGTTGCAAAAAAGACTGCGTCTATCGGCGCTTATTTTGTTTATCTGTGTGATAGTTTCTTGACAATTGTACCATGTAAGTGTGAGTGCAAATAACATGAACTATTGTTTTTTCATGATGCATCACCTATGCATGACAACAAAAATCAACTTTTAATTTTGAAAAATAACTCATTAGGAATATAAAAAAATCACTGAAACCTAATCTTAATAATTATTTTAAGCAAAAATTTTCTTTCAAACAGTTTCAAATGCTTAATAACTAAAAAAATATTAGCCTAAACCTTAATTAGTGAATTTGACTTAACAAAGATCTAAAAAAGATTAGTGAGAAGAAAATCAGAAACCCCGTTTGGATAGAAGAATAAGGGCAATAATAACTAAAACAAATTATTTATTTAAGAATAAACATAATAATTATGTTTAGATAAGTTATGTTATATCATTGTAATAATTTTTTTAAAGAAGACTATAATAGTCTATTTATATCTTACAAGATTTTATACAATCGAAAAAAAATACTAAAACACAAATGATGATGATAGAATGGACAATCCATACTAACAAATCACATGAATAACTATGCACATCGGAATACCAATATCTTATTCTATTGTTTAATTTTTTTAAAAAAAATTAATATTAATGATTTTGCTCGAATAGCAGTTTCTTATGACACTTGTACCTTGAAAGTGTGAATCAAAAGTTACATCAACTATCGTTTTTTCAAGATGCATCATCTTCAATACGTGACAACAGCAAGGTTTGAATTTTTTATGCAGCATGTGTTTGACCATATCTATTTTATCATTTGAAATGGAACAGAACAAGCCAATGCAGCTTATGTGTCATAAAATGAGAGTGATTTGCCATTGTTTGCGTCTGAAGGTCGGTCACTAAATGTTGGAATTTTAAGTGATAAAAAATGCATTTGTCTCTTTTTACTAATTAAACCTCTGCAGCCATTTTTGAGGAGTTTGCCATTGAACCATTTTACACCTTATTGCATGCATTTCATTTCTTTAAAATGAAACAGTCAGCCATTGGTGAGTGTTTAATGTGTAATTGAATGTTTAATGTGCAATCGGGGTGACATTTATTTGCTTGCATGCATTGGTTCATGTCCTATATATATGTGGCTCACTCCGTGTGAAATAATATGAAGTGTTCCACCATCAAATTATCCTATTTTATCAGTCTCATTTGACCATACAAAGAGCTTTCCATCCACCATGAAATAGACATATAAAATCTTCAACCATATTATTTTCTATGATCTGGGCGTCTGAAAGGATCGCAGTCTGTTCACCGTAGTTCTTCAGTTGCTCACACCATAGAAAAACAAACATACTGTAATTGTATCTCTCAGTGGTACAAGTCATTCAACCCTGTGTTGGAGATATGGATGAGTCAATTAAAGATAAAGATTAGTATCCCACTATTTTAAAAAGTAGTTATTGTGATTAATTACTTTGACTATTTGTTACGGAGTGGAACACGTTTTCTTTTCATCATAATCTCACTTAAAGTGGCCCACGGTGTGATTCCATTAAGATCTCATTACTGAGATTTGGCCCCCCTCTTAGCATATAAATGGGATAGGATCCCATTAGATATTCTAAGTCAGTAAAGCTAAAGAGAGGAAGTCAAATTTTCTTTTATCCCTTTTATTTTTCGTTGTAGAGAAGAAAAAAGACAGAAGGAAGAAGAGTTACAGACAGATCGTGATCGACTTCCAATCATTCAGATTTAATTATGTCGATCCGTAAGTCTCTAATCCTGTAAATTTAGTCTAACACTCTGTGCGTGAGGGGGTCTTATTCACCAAGGACAGAATGTCATTACTCACTTCCATATTTCCAGATAAACTTTCTTAATCCTTAACTCTTTTTATATCTTGTTTTTATTGTAAATTTGAGAATGCATGACTACAATATATATTTGTGTTTACAGCATCGATTTGATAATTATAAGAATTTGTGTTTAATCTAATATTTGTTTGTCACGAG
The DNA here is from genome assembly GCA_030737835.1 of Acorus gramineus. Lineage (NCBI taxonomy): Eukaryota > Viridiplantae > Streptophyta > Magnoliopsida > Acorales > Acoraceae > Acorus > Acorus gramineus. The sequence continues at coordinate 18,236,733 of CM060851.1, forward strand.
CAACAACGAGACTTCATTAAATTTGCTGATATTATTTAAGTAATATTTATTATTATTCCACGTGTGGTGTCAAAACTTACATATTTATCCATATACAAAGGTAGCAATTATTGATTTAGATAAAGGTTGTAATTATATATTTATATCCTCAAACACTACTGTCCACAACAGCGAGTGTAAATGTGTAATGTGTCATCATCTAGTCACTTCATTTGGCACATGAGTTATAAATTATAAAGATAAACAGTAGATCACCATGTGACATATCCTGCATTATCTACTTGTGGCTCAATAGATATCCAATGTGAACTCTCTATTTAGTCATGTGCTGCTTCTAACTCAGTCTGAGAGGTCCATGACCTAGGTCACTGATCCGAAACTCCCACACCCATTATCTAAATCCACCCTAGAGCCAACAATATAATATGTAATGGTCTTTTATCTGCTAAGAAGCATTGGCATGTTAGACCCATTAGACCTCAGATAGTTTCACATGCTCAAAACATGTCATTATTATTTTTCCGCCGTAGATTGCATATAATTTATGTTGATATTATGAGATAGACGATTATATAATTACAAAAGTAGTTCTATTAGAAAAACAAATAAGCACTCTTACAAAATTAATTGCATTAATTTTTTCTCATTTACATTTTTTTATTCTACTTCATGATTTTTTCTTCCTTTTTATTATCATCTCCTTGTAAATTGGATAGATAGGGTTTGGAACATTTGATGGTGTTGGAGAAGCACAAGTTTTGACGCAATAAAAATATCTCAACGTAAACAGTGTAAAAAAAGAAGAAGTTATAATTGTCATGTCTAGTATTTTGGTAAATGGAGATACAAAAAAAAATAACGAATCGAGTTCGAATCGATATGATCCGTCCGCTCCGCTTCTTTCGACGACTTCCGCTGGATGACCGGCGATCCTCCTCCTTGTGAATGTAGCCTTCGGCCATGGAGATGATATCAGTTATACTAGTGGGCGGCTTTCAGATGAGAGATTCGTAGAAGTGTCTCGGTGCCAAGAGCCTCAAGCGGAAAGCCATGGCTGCGATCTGGGGGTCACGGCCTTCTACCTGGGTCATCTCTACGCTGAAACACGTGAGATAATCCTTCAATCGCTCGTTCTCAGCTTATTTCATTCCAAACAAGTTTGCAATATCTCTTTTTAGCTTGTAGTGACAGACGTAGTGTCTGATAAATACCTCGCACAAGCCACGGAAGCTAGAGATGGAACCGGCGTGGAGTTTTTAGAACCACACGAGAACTTGCCCCCCAAGGCTTTATGGGAATACCTTGCAAAGGAGGGTGTCATCCCCCGCCTCGAGGGACATACGTTGTTAGTAGTGGTACAGATGCTCATTGGGTTGGACTTGCCCACGTAGAATTTAAACTTTGAGAGGGAGAACTTGTCCGGCCTCGGTGTGCGCAACATCTCCGCAGAGAAAGGGGAGAGATGGATCAGGTCTGCGGTTTGGAGTGCGAGATCAGTGGTCGTGTGTAGTTTCATGGTGCGAAAACATAGGTCCATCTCTTTTATGATGTCATCCCTTAATCCAAGGTCGTCCTAACGATGCCGTTTGGAATTGGCGGCCGCGTTTGACGACCCGGTGGGCTGCTCGAAGGGGGCACGGTCGGCGGGGACTTGGTTGTCACCCGTATGCCCCGTGTGTCCATGGCCTTGTTGGCGATCGTCACCCAACATGTTATATTATATGAATATATTTTTCTTTATAAAAAAAATCAAAGTTATTAATTAGAACTACAGGTGAGGTTGTTCCTAATAGTATCTTAATTTGGACATAATGGAAGGGCAGCCTTCAATTATATTGTGTGATGATAAATTAACAAAATTCAAAAATTAGAATTGAACATTTGCTTTTCATTTCCAAGAACTATCTTGATTGAGTATTATTAGCCACATAAACCAACTATTACTTATGACTTTGTCTTATGTTGCAACCAAAGTTTAAGGGTGTGTTTAGTATGTGATTGCAAAACTGATTTTCTGTAAACGCTGAATTTTAAAACATATTCTGCAGGAAGTTGTCCCCCCCCCCCGGTGCTCGGTAAAGCTTTTGAAAAACGTAACTTTTAGATATTATTTGCTTAAATATGTTTACAGAAAGCTGCCTCAATTTTTCTGTTTGGTTGCACAATTACAAAACCCAGCTTTCTATATACAAACACAAAAGCTATCAAATCGTGCAGCCAAACACATCCTCAGTCAAAGTCCATATTATAACTAAATATATATCCCAAAGATTTGCATGTGGATCAATGAAGTCCGTGAAATTAAAATATGACTTCTGTTTATTAACTATAAGAGAACAGATTTTATAAACATCTCGAGCATGATAACGTGTCTTGTACTAAAAGGTTTAGAGTGTGTGATATTGATATGTTTATAATTTAATATAAGAGATATTTAAATCATCAGAGCTCGAATTCATACAAAAAAACTATGCAACAACAATGGAAGAACATTAATGTAACACCGACATTTCATATTTAAAAGTTGACCTTTATTATTTTTTTACCCATTCTGCTGGTCATCATCTTTATGATTTGTTGGCTTTTTCAAGGAGCTTTGATATACTAAAACACCTAGCTGAGGATTTATATATTAAACTTTTTTTAATTATCATTATTATAATAAAATTTAATGATCCAATATGACATGGACCAACGATAAAAGAATAATCAATTCTTACCAAAGTGATAGTTCGAAATGTCTTTTTCTCAATGGTTCTTCATCATTTTGAATTGATCAAGGGATCAATTCACATTTGCCCCCTTTAGTTAGTGTCATTTAGGGATGAATTTTGGGTCCTATTTGATTAGTGGTAATTTTGATTATAATTATGGATCCACTAAAATTAAAATCAATGCATGTGAAAAAATAGAGTGGAATCAAAATTTCACATTTTTTATGGTAATCTCAAATTCAATCAGGAATCTTAAATTATATTATTATTCTACCATTTATAAATTAATTAAATTATTATTTACCTTCTTTCTAAAATAAATAGCCTTCTCTCTTTTTTTACCCACCGTTTATATATTCGTTTTGATTTTATAACTAAGAAACTCTGTTATAATTGGTATATGTGATGTGAAAATCTTGAGTGTGTATTAGACATTGATTTATGTTTTAATTTTTATAGATGGGTTTAGATATTATTATAATTGGTATAATATGTGATGTGTGATGTAGGTTTAGGCATAAAGCAAAACCTCCAACTCCGTAACTAAAAGCGAAGGGGTAAGAGCATTTCCAAAAGCCTCTCTATTGTTCACCTACATTGTGGGGGAGAGATTGATGGCATGTTAAGAGCCATTTTGTTTTTCTCATTTCCAAAAGCCTCATAATTCTTACCCCATTTTCATTTAAAATGACTAAATGCCCGAAGTCATATTTATAAATTACAAGATGTCCAAATATCAAATAAATAAAAGCATACTCTAAAATTTATCAAATATTGACTTAGAATAAATATCATTTAAATAAAAATATTAATAATGAATAAAAATTAATTAAAAGTAAATTAAAATTTTAAAAAACATGATAATAAATAAAAATTATTTATAATAAATAATTATTAATTATTAATAATGAATAAAAAAATTCATGTAGGGAAATACCCATTATACCCATATAAAGAAACAAAAAATGAAAGAAGGAGAAGGGGGCAATAAAGTCATTTTGTGATACAAGAGTGAGTTAAGGAAAAATGTAGTGAGGGAGGGGGTGTAGGGAGGCTTTTGGAGCTGGGTTTTAAAATTTTTGATTCCCTGAGTGAAGAAAAAAGTGGTGTAGAGAGGTTTTTGGAGATGCTGCTCTAAGCGTAACTAGGTATTTTAAGAAGATTACTATTATTATGTATTTAATTATATGATTAGTTGTTTTATTTATTTTCATTAATTAAATATTTATAAAAATATTTATAAAAAATTACTCCTTTTTTATACTTTTGATATGGGTAAAGAAATAATTTTGTAAGTATATGTATAATAGTAAAGGTATTTAGACATATAAACTAAGTTCCTTATCATTTTTCATGTGTTAACCAAACACTGAAAAATGATTTTTTGGTGAAATCCACTGGCGAAGCAAACAATCTGATAAAATTTAGATTCCTATTAAAATCATTCATAGTAAAATGTTCATGGTAAAGTAATTCTACGGAAAAAAATGACACGAACCAAACGGTATCTTGATTCCATGTGAGATTACCAGTAAAGTGTGTAAAATCCAGTGTGTGGTTAGTGATATTCTTGATGGTAATTGTTTGTCCCATTGGATTTAGATTCAATGCACATAAAAAAATAGGGTGGAATCAAATTCTCACCTTAGTAATCTCAAATTCCACCAGTATTATTAAATTAGATGACTATTCTATCAATTACAAATTAATTAAATAACTATCTATATCCCTTCTAAAATAAATAACCTCCTCTCTTTTTTTACCCACCATTTATATAGTCATTTTGATTTAATAACTAAGAAATTCTGTTATAATTAATTTACGGTTTTTAATTCAATTTTTATTTTTTATAAATGGGTTTAGATATTATTATAATTGGTATAATTTATAGATAGGTTTTATTTATTTGCATTCTTTAAATATATATATAAATATTTATAAAACAATTACTCCTTTTTATAATTATGATATGGGTAAAAAAATAAATTTTACAAGTATATGTATAATAGTAAGGATATTTTAGATATTTAAACCAAATTCTTTATTATTTTTCATGTGTCAACCAAATATTAGAAAATGATTCTTTAAAAAAATTCACTAGCAAACCAACCAGTATGATGAAATTTGGATTCCTAGTAAAATTATTACTGGTAAAATGATTCTTGTTAAAGTGAATCTATAAAAAAAAATGAGACGAACCAAACAGGGCTTAGGCATCTTGATATTTGTATTCTATAATATAACATTTCGACAATGATTAAATTTGAATCTTTTCATATTTGGTGCAGATATTTTTTCCATGTGAGAGAGATTGTAGAATTAAATATGTAATTTCTGGGCTTCATATATTTTTTTAGAGATTTATACATACTAGTTAAATTTGTCATTAATAATGGATAAAGGTATATATAATTTTATAATATGTGAGATTCAGATATTTTTTTTGGAGTGGATTTTTAATATCTATATTCATACTCCATATAATTTCTGATTTTTTTGGATAGTTTTCAAAGCGGATATGTATATTTTTTTATAATTCACAAACTTTGTTTTTGTTTTTTTTTATTATATATGAGGAATCCTCTGTTACTGATTTTACGATCAAACTAGAAAGATTACCTCCCTTGTTTGCTTCAACTCAATGAAAAATTCTATTGAATAATCGCCAATAAATAGTAGGCAAGGTACTCCAAAACTCGAACCCAAGACATACCCTTAACACAAGTAAGAGCACCTCTAAAAGACTCCCCTACACCACATTTTTCTCCATATAGGGAGTCAAAAACTTTAAAATCCACCTCCAAAAGACTCCCCACACCCTTCTCTACCATATTTTTTCCCTACAAGGCTCAAAAACTACCATGTATTGAGCTTTGTAGGGAAAACTACAATGCAAAAAGAATTTTTTATCCCTTTCAACAAAATCCTATTTTTTTTTTTTTAACCAACTCTCTCTCTCCCCATTTTTTAAATCATCTCCCCCAACCCCAAATGTATCCCATCTTCCTCTCTAACCTAAAAACCCTAAAAAAATAAAAAATCAAAACCTTCCATTACATCTGTCGTCCGTCCCACCCGTCGTCTGTCCGTCCACCCACCCCGTCTGTCGTCCGTCCGCCCGCCGTCTGTCCACCGGTCTCTCTCTCTCTCTCTCTAAATCTTTAGTGACTTTGTGGATTGTGGTTTGTTGTGAGGGTTCTTTTGAAGCTTGGTATTGATTTGTTCTAGGGTGTGTTGATCTTAAAAGATTGTGGTTTGTTGTGAGGGTTTTCATTTCCAAAAATTATTTGATAAAATGTTTCTAAAATCCTAATCACAGATCTGGTGCAACTACACTAAATTATATTTTTTATGTTTTATTTAAAAAAATTAATTTACTTTTAATTAATTTTTATTCATTATTAATAATTTTATTTAAATGATCTTTATTCCAAGTCTTGATAAATTTTAGAATGTGCTTTGATTCATTTGAGATTTAAATATCTTGTAATTTATAGATATGAATTGGGGTAAATTGATCATTTGGAATGAATATAGGGTAAGAATGAGAAGGTTTTTGGAGTGATAAAAAAAAAAACTTTCATAGAGAGCTTTTTTTTTTCCCACAATATAAAAAAACATTGGAAAGACTTTTAAAAATGCTCTAAACCTTATATATTTCAAATCATAGTTCTAATTGTACTATGTATTTCAGTCAAACTTTGTGTAACATTGTTCTTATTAAAATCATATTTTTTCCATTCAACACTAATATCAAGATCGACGAAAAAAGGGCATTATTAAAGATGTGATCAGGACAATGTTGTCACTTCCCATTAAATCCGTGGCACGTGTCTCTTCAAATGTTTAATACATGAGATTGTTTATAGATTTATAATTATTTTTAAACACATGTTAGTCTTTCATTAAAAACTAACAAAGATGGGATACAATATTATAATTGGCTTCAAAATTAGCACCACAAAAAACAATGGATCGCCATCAAAGTAGGTGAGAAGAGCTGGGTTTGTTGGGGGTTTGAACAAAATCTCAGCCACCACTGAGTCAATGAATTGAGCTGTTCTTTTCACTTATGATTGCTTGGATGCCAATAAAACAATTGCTTATCTTGCTTAGGCATTTGTTTTTTTAATCCCTCCTCCTGTTGCACCTAAAAAAATTTCTCAATGGTGGGATGGAGATTGGGTTGGTGAGAATAAATGTTTCCTAGTATAATAATATTTAATAGTGAAAATACAAATTTTAATCAATCTCATATCACATGTATTCCTTATATTTTCATCACAGGTGCTCATTTGCTCATTTGGGTGAGCCATCTTCAATTATAGCATGTGACGCTTATTTTTGTAGTCTTAACACATTTTAATTTATTCTTTGTACCCCCTTCTCCGTCTTGTTGCTTTGTTTTAGCTTTCATTTTTTGTATTTTGTTTTACTCTTTGTTCAAACTTGTACTATGACAACTTCATTAATGAAACCGTGGTAGAATATTTACCTTTGATTCAAAAAAAAAAAAAAAAAACACGTTTTAATTTATTATAAAGATATATAATTATTTTATAAAATAAAATATATATTCATTTAAATTAAGCTTATATCCTTACCATTTTTTTTTCTAATATAATATATACATGTTTAATCGATGATATATTTTACCAGAGATTTAATATAATGTTGGGACCATATAAAGACTGAGTCTATACTCGTGGTAACATGTAAATATGAACACAATTGCAAACATCATCTCATCTTCCTTGAAAAAAATTCCTTGAGAAGCCTTTACATGGTAATGATTAATGGAGACTTGACCAACATTTTCTTTTTTATAACCAATGAAATGGAACATAAAAACAGGTTACCAATGTTGAGTTTCTATTTCCTTCGTGAGAAAGGAAACAAAAGAAAATTTTCCCACACATTTGGTCTAACATGGTGAGATCATGAGAGTTGAACAATTATCAACTCTAGAACACCCGTTTTTTTTAGGTTGTTCTTCTTCAGTCACTTTTTTTTTTTTTTTTTGGACTCTGTATCTAAAGCAGATAAAAACATGGCTATTAGACCCTTAACAACCAGCTCAGAGGGCTGTAACAACTAGTCCAGATGACTAGATCGTGTTTTTCTCTTATCCTGCGTCCTGCAGGAATCGAGAACTTAACCTTCTACAAATGAGAGGGTGTCCCTACCACCACGCTAAGCGTGTGGGGACTTTTCAGTCACTTTTTTTTTTTGTTGACGTATTTGAATGAAATAATGTATCTAGAACATAGTAACTTTGAAGAACTCACCATTCATTAATGGTCAAATTTTATAGAAATAACAAAATAATAGGTGTTGACAAATCAATTATTGGTGTGACAATGTAAGTGGTGGGATAATAGAAAAAAATTAGAATAAATGAAAAGAGAACAATTTATTTTGTTTGACATAAAAATAATCTGAAAATAATGCAGACAGTTGTTCAGATTTTAAAATATAAATAGAGATGTTTGTTCCATCTAAATATTGGAATTGAATAACATATATCCTCACTTTTTTTTCATTTTGACAAATGTATAAAATGACAAAAATGATGAATTTTTTATCCCTTAAAATTAAGACAATATATCCTAAAAAACCTTTAACTCATTATCAAACCAGCCTTTTTAAGTTTCGATCTTAACATCTAATTAATAATAACAAGAATAAATCCACACAAAATAACATGTAGATTTATGTGATTTGATAAAATTCGCACACATCTGCATATGAGAGGATGAATCAATTCATTACATCAAATAATCGGATTAGGCTGTGGGTTTGTGGGCCTCTTCCCACTGGTTCATCTGGGTCTTTGTTGGCCCAGGTCTGCAGTGTCCCCATGTCCAAGTCTTGTATACAAGAAAACAAAAAATGAGATTACAAAATCTTTTAACCTTTCTCTCTCTCTCTCATCACCACTATCCATTTATGTCAAATCAAATTAAACATGTATATGAGATCCTCACAAAAAAATTAATCTGTTTTTACTCTAACAAGGAAGAGCCTACAATATTGTCGTCGGACCTTCATGAATAAGTCCACTCATTCAAGAATACAAAATATTTCACAACAATAGAACAAAAATCTAGATCACTTTTCAACAAGGATTCTAGATTCATTTAGTTTGATAATTTTAATTTCAAATAAAAATTCTTCATTATCTAGAATCTAGATTCTGCTAGATTCTATGGAAAAAAAAAAATTTGATTTGGAATGTCTAGGAATGAACACAAAAATTAAGGATTTCAAACGTATTCTTCTGAGTGTTCTAGCAAATTGAAAATGAGAATGAACGTCAAACATATCCTAATAGTGAGATGTTGAGGAATGAACGTGATCATTCCATCACTAATATATTTATATTGTTATACAAAATCATGTATATGATATATAGCTGTCGTTTATATAATTGAAAAGTGTTGTAAACAACATTTATTTTTCTTTAATAATAACAACCTACGCATTAACGATTTAAGAAGTCATAAACATGTTAAATTCTTGGAAAATGATACATTCATCTCCTATTGGAGTCGTTTTTATTTTTTTATAAAACCATACACTCTTCCATTAAAGTGTATCATGTTGTGTGAAATGATATATATGTTGAGATACAATAATATATTTTGTTTCGTTTTAAAAAAATGAAAAACAAATTATGCCATACACTATGATAGAAGAATCCTATACACTATTAATGCAATATATGATATGTTATTATAGTGTATAAGAATACAAAATGAACTGCAAAACAGACTAAGTATATCAGCGCTCTAAATTCTTTTGCACCAAAAAGGTGAATGTTATCTTTGGAGGCTGGTCTATGGGCTACAGGCCTATTGCTTATTCTGGGCTCATGGATCCGATTCTCCTCTCCCTATTTGTAGTGAGAATTATGTAACCCATTTGTGTTTTTTCCAACTAGGTCCATGTGATGAACTGCTCTGGATATATAAGATAATGTAAGTCTATAATTGTTTTAAATTTTTTTAAAATAGTATATCTTATTTTTACATATTTTTATAAAAAAGAAGCATATATTCTAATGAATTACATTGATACATTTATAGAAACAGTGGTGATACCCAGGCCTCAAAAAATAAGCTTCACTCATAGGCCCCATAAGATGTGATCACTTATTGGTTCTTATTAATTGGTTTGTTGACTTTTCAAAAATGGTAAAATGTTAAAATACAAATCTGTCCATCATTAAAAATCTATCCCATTAACCTAAATCCTCCATTTTCTCTATTCGGTTATGACTCTTCTATATGAATCTTGAAATTTATTTATCAATTTCAAATTTTGAATTTTGAAATCATTACCTAAATTACAATTAAACCTAGATTACACCAAAAGTTACCTAAATTGTTTTCGTCAAAATTCTTCAAATGGCCTAGATTTTTTTTTCAAACTTATATTCTTAATATACACATTAATTTTCTTTTTTTTTAAGAATGTTATTAACTGAGCATTAAAAAATTCAGGTATTTATTGTATTCAAATTTAAATAAAAAAACACATTACATTTCTTAAATATTTATATCTTTCACAACGATTTGTTACATTTACATAAAATTGTTACATTTACCTAAATGTAAAACCTAAATATTTTATATTACATGCAATGTTTAAACAATTTAGAAAAAAAATTTATTTTCAATAGTCAGTTACATTTTATGGAAAATGTCAAACATATTTTTTTGTTGTGTGTTACATTTAACAAATATATATACTTGACTGTTACATTAATAAATGTAACAAATATAAATTACTATTTGCATTGAAAGAAATGCAATACACGAATGAATGTTATATTTCAAACTGTTACATTTATGAATGTAACAAAAATTAGAATATGAGTATTTCGATGTCAGAAATGTGACATTAATATCATACAAACCATATATAAATTAAATGTTACCAACCTTAGAAACAGTAAAACAAAGAAACAGATGATTTTGAAACAATTTACAGCATCCTCTACTATTGTCATCATCTCCTCCTTTCAAGCAGTGAATGTCATTCCAATCCCATGTCAAATATACACCTTGAGAAAATGATGATGATTTTGCTTTAATTTTCCGTATCTAAAGATTCCTTACGAAACCTTCTTTCTTCTTTATCGGTAGTCTATATTGAAAAAATCTTCTTTGTATTTTTGGTCCATGGGAGAAGTGGAGAGGATGATAAGTAAAGGTTTGCAAGATGATGTGGATTATGGAAAAAAAGTAAAACATAATTGTCTCCTAATTTTGTGGGGATCAATCACCAAAAAACAAAATAATCATACAAGGGTATAACAGGTATTAGATATATGTCATCTCATTGGGCATGTGATGGGGCCTGTGATGTTGGGGCCTAGAAAACATTATTCTTATAGAAAATGTGAAATTATTTTATCGAAGCATATACCTCATTAAGTTGAGTATATGCTCCGATAAGCTTCTATAGACGCATGTGGGATTGAAATTAGGGCTGGAATAAAACATGTGTGTATAACAGCATTCCGTAACTTTTTTATTAAAAAATGAAAGTGTTAGACTCAATCATTTTTACTGTCTAAAACTCTGACAACATATGTTTTCATTTTTTTTTATAAATAGTAAACTTCATCTAATGAAGTATACGCTTATATCACTCCATTTCGAATTTAATTAATCCATTTTTAGTAAGTGTAAGAAAAAAATTAACGAGGTATATACATCGTTAATTCTTCATTTAATTTCTAACGAGATATATAGAACTGCATTTTAAATTATAAAAAAAATAACTAAGTGTAATAGCGTCCATCAAGAAAAGGTCAATGTCATAGACAATTACGTCTACAGTCTCGTGCAGTCCTCACATAGTTTGATGCCTCTTTAAATTGTATAATCATGTAGAATAATATCAGAGATAATGCGAGTATATTTTCAATAACTTCAACAAAATGTAAGGACCACTTATAAAAAAAACAAAAAAAAAAAATTTAGTTATACAAGACTGTTCAGGGAATCGATGTAAATGAGATTACAAATAGTACTATAACCGTGACTGTGTATAATAACATTATTTTGAAAAGTATATATTTGTCTAATAAAATACATATGTTTATAAAAAAATAAAATATATACTTAAATAAATTGAATATATATATTTTTTAAATTCTAATCTATAGAGAATGTTAGGCACAACTCCAAATGCAACCCAAAATGCAGTCCTTCCATGTTTTAATTTAAATTTTTAAAAATAGTAAACATTATTCAATGAGATATATTTTTTTTATAAAAAATGTATATCATTCTATTTCAAATTGAATTGACTTATTTTTAACAAATGTAAAAAAAATTAATAAGGTATATATCTCCTTAACGGCACCCATTAATAAAGTATATATTGAATGATTATTGGATGACTAAAGAAATATACGAGTGTATTTGAGACTGTAAAAAAACTATATAACGGCCGCCCATTGTGTATATTATTACATAACATATAGTAAGGGTGGCACAACTCTTCGGAGTGATTGAATGGCCATCCTATGGACCTGTCACTTGAGTGACCCAGTCCAATCCACAATCTGCGTGGGCCAACTCTTCATACAAAAATATAAGGATAATGTTATATTCAGCCTTAATTTTAGTTTATATGTATTTTGAATTTTTTTAAAATAGCATACATCATCTAATAAGGTAAATGTTTTTATAAAAAATAAAGTATATACTTTAATTAATTGCATGAATACATCCATAGAAAATATAAAAATATTTTTTTGAAGCATATGTCTTGTTAACGTGAGCATATGTGTCATTAATTTTTTATCGACGCATATAGTACTAAAATTAAAGCTGGAAACGGATCTGGGTGTAACAGCCTCTTTAACATGTATGATATTTCTATTTGAACCCCTCAAATTATATACACGCTGCCTTGTTTGCACGCCTCATATGTATTAGACATCTACTTTAGAAGCCCATCTACTCTTCCATTGTATGCCCCGCATCTTATTATCTCTCACTGCTATTTAAAACGTCAGAAAAATCCTAAAATAATATTTACTGGTTCTTGAATTTTTTTGTCAATAATCCGTAATGGTTTTGGAAGAAGAGAGGGGGAGATGAAAATACTTGTTTCTGGTGAATAAAGTGAAAGGTATGACTGTCCTAACATATTTTTGTTTTTAAGGGTGTGTTTATGTCACATAGAAAGTGAGGAAAAATGAAAAAAAGTAAAAAAAAAAAAAAATTAATCACATAAAACCAGTTGTTTTGTGAAATTTTTTTTAAAAACTGTCTTTTTGTTATTTCATCTTAGAGATTTTTAGTTTTTAGTCCCTATAAAGTATGGTATTTAGAGATCGATCCATGCATTCTGAACATTTCATTTTTAACTCCCCACATTCTATGACACTGTTAGTTATCAGTCCCCATTCCAAACGCCCGTTAGCATATACGACGAATATTCGATTTAACAAACGGATTTGATTTTGATTTTTTTAAAAATTCCAACACTACCCTCCTACCCTCACGTGAGTTGCACATGACCCCTCCCAACAGTCACCTTCTCCCCCATTTAAGAGTATGACCTCTCTTTCTTCCCCCTCCCAACGGTCACTTCTTCTTCTGCTTCTCACTTCAGTCCTTCTGCTGCTGCATTCAACCTTCCTCTTTTCCTTCTCCTTCTCCTTCTCTGCTTCAGTCCATCTTCTTCTGCCGCACTCATTCTTCCTCTTCTTGCTCTTGAAGTAAGTCTTTCTTCCTCTTCTCCCTCTCTGCTCCAATTTCTAAAATTCCCTAAAGAACGACAACATCAACCTTAACCAGTCTATTTGAAGTGTGTTCAGTTGAACAATGTCTGATTTTGTAAGTATTTAATGATTTTTTACTTATACACAAAGTGTTTGATGAAATGTCTAAACTAGACTATTTTTGCATTTTTAGGTGTCAAGTAGCAATTTTGGTGCCACTTCAACCCCAATCCGAGAGTGTGGGTGCAAAAAGAGATGTCGAATTTATGTTTCCAAACGTGAGCAATCAAAAGGTCATCGTTTTTTTAGATGCCCGGCATGGAAGGCGGAAGAGGATTGTGGTTTTTGAGTGGGTGGACGATACGAACCACACCACCCTTGATTTGAAGTATCAGATGTTTGAAGTTGAAGAGAAGTTGAACCAGAAAATTGATCTTCTGACTATAAAATTGCTGAAGAGCATGAAGTGGATAAATGTTGTAATTGTTGCTTTGCTTATCATGAATCTTGTCGTGTTATGTATGAAATGATCATTTCTTTAAGTTTATGAATTACTGTTATGTAGTGTGTATTGTTCACATGTTCTTATATGGTCTTTAAAGCAAAAAAATATCTCATTCTCATAAGGTGTGTTAGCAGCAAGTTTTTCATACAAATGCTTATACGTGAACAGCATACACCATCAAAACTATCCACAACATCTGTCAAAACCTGCTTGAATGTCCAGACCACCTATTTTCAAAAAATTTAAAACTCTGACACAATGTGTGAGCAACAGATTTACAAACCACTGTTTAAAACCTGCTTATATGTGAGCAACTAATTGTTTGAAACCTGAACAACAAAGTGATCTTCAATAATAACTCAAACTTCAAATATCTATCACATTGTTTAAACCATAAACCACTGTAAAAAAACATCTTATGTATCCAAACATATCTGTCAGACTATTTAAACCTTAAACCATTGTCTAAAGACAAGCAAAATGTTACAAACTTCACACCATTGTCTAAACAGAAGCAAAATGTTACAACCATGACATCACTGTTTAAACATAAACAAAAAATTACAACTTGCACATCTTTGTTTAAATAGAGACAAAAAGTTTTAACCTTCACACACCAGTCATTATCAAAATGTTTTCATTTTGGTTCCTTCACTGACTTCCTGAATCAAATCCAAATTGCATGGAGCAACTCCCTGAAATGTTGGTTGACACCTGGCTTGAAACATGAGCACGTGACTGGGTATCAGCCACCACATCTGAATGGTTATCAGCTCTAGATTTCTTGTTCTTTGTCCTGCATTGAGGAAAACACAATGTATAAGCATGCCCTCATATTGCATTGAGTTGTTGAAATCATAAATCTGAGTTGTAATTTATACCTACGCCTGGGAACTAGTTTTCTGGGTGGTCTAGGCACTGCCTGTGATCCTTGAGCTTCTATGCATTTGAGAGGTTCCTTACAACTTGACTTGTGATGACCCCAATTGCCACACCTTCCACACTTGTGCATTCTCTTTGTCTTCTTCAATTCATTAGGATTTCTGATCCTTTTCTTCTTTGGCCTGCCCCTTGGCCTACGTGATTCTGGTGGGAGGACCATGTATGGCAGGTGCACATGCTCCCAAAGAGCTCTATCCACTAGAGGGTTCACCCGCATCTCATATGTTGCCCGATATGTATCTGTGAAGTAGCATTGATCAATGAATTTGAGGATATCAAGTCCTCTAATTTCTTGGATTAAGGCAGTGGCATGAGAGCATGGCAACCCAGTCAACTGCCACCTGTTACAGCTACATGTCATGGCCTCCAAATCAACAACTGCCCTATGGGTTGGTGAAGTCTCCTCAGCCCTGTAATCATCTGCTCTCCTAACAATGAACTCATTTGTCATTTTTCTAACATCCTGTATATATTTTAAAGCATTTGGAACAAGTGGATGTTTCCATCTTATCCCACACCTACGCCTGGTATCTAACTTCATCATAATCTTCTGTCTGATCATATCAATTAGCTCCACTATTGGCAACTCTCTAGCCTCCCCTATGAATGTATTGAATGATTCAGACAGATTGTTGGTGATGTAATGACACTTTCCACTTAGCCCAAACTGGTGTCTAGACCACACTGCATCAATGTCTGTTAGGTACCTGGCAGCTCCTTCATCAACACCCTTGAGTCTCTCCACAGCAATCTCAAATGCAAGCCTTGTGAATGACCTGGCTGCTTCACACACTGCATATCTTAAAAAATTCCCCAGGCCATATCTTGCAGAAATTCTTATATATATGCCGCATGCACATTCTATGTTCATATTTGGGGTAAACAGTAGCAATTGAACCCTCAATACCTTTGTCCATATCAGATAGGAAGACCAAACCTTCTCTCTCTCTAATGGCTTCTTTCAGACACTCAAAAAACCAAGTCCATGTCTCAGCACTTTCTCCTTCACACACTGCATAAGCTATAGGAAAAATGCCATGGTTTCCATCAATTGAAGTGGCAGCCAACAGAACACCTTTGTACTTTCCCTTTAAGTGACAACCATCCACACCAATAACTGGCCTGCAGCCCACAAGAAACCCACTGCTACATGCAGCAAAACAGACAAAAAATCTGAAAAAAATAGAGACAATAAACAGATGTTACAATAAACAGAGAAACAACAAATACAAGATAAATCTTGAAAAAAGGAAACCTACACTATCAACATATTTCTCACCTTTGAAAGCTATGGTTTGGTGAGATCTTATAATGCACTACAGACCTAGGATTTTGCTTCAACAACTCATTGTGTAAGTCTGGAATCTGCTTGTATGAATCCTCCATCTTCCCATGGATCTTCTCATAAGCTATCTCCCTTGCAGTCCACACCCTATGATAAGGGACTTTGATATTGTACTGCTTTTGAAGATCCTTCTGAAAATCAGCAATTGACTTCTTGGCATTGCTCTTTACAGTGTCCAATATCTTGTCACAGATCCAGGCTTTAGAAGCCATCTTGCTATTCACCTTCTTCATATTACTGCAGGTGTGTTCATCATCCATTGTTTTTACTTGGAATGTCACACCATCTTGAAGGCGTGATGCATGCACCCTCCATGGACATTCATGCATGGGACACCTAACAGTCGCCCTCAACTGATCATTCTTCATGAATAAAAACTCTGACTGTTTGGATATAACATGCATTCTCAAACATAATCTGTACTCATCAACATCCTTGAATGTTGCCCCCACAACAATTTCAGAAGCATCTCTGTCTACCTCCATATACTCACCCTCATAATCCTGTACACCCTCAGACAGGGACTCATCTGAACCAGGTGGGACACTGTGGTAACTGTCAGATGTCTCCACTTGGTCTGAATCCTCAAAGGAAGAGGCAATCCATGCGCCATCAGTTTCATGTCCTCTGTTGCTTTGTTCCCACTTTGCATCATCATCAATTGCAAGTCTCTCATCATCATATTCATGAAACAAAGGCATAATAGATTCCTCAATAGTGGGTTGAACCGCAGGCACTTCTGAAATCTGAAAACAAGGTTGATCTAGCTCTGCATCAGGCTGATTTGACTCAGCATCAGTCTCTTCATCTTCATGATACCTTGCATCATGCTCTTCACCTGCAAGATAAACAGGCTTTGCATTTGGCTGTTCAATATCTGAGTCACTTGCATCCAAGTTAACCACTGAGGGGGGACCAACTTGTTTAGATGACTGGGCATGATACCTTGCACTCCTTTGCCTTAGAGATTGCCTTCTAGGAGCCAAAACTTGTTTTCCACATTTTTCTACACTAAGCCAAATACTAAATTTTCTTGAATGATTGTTCTCTCTAAATAGTTTTGACAATTGGGCATCATTGGTGAGCCTCTCATACTTAGGAGGACAAAATTTTGGAATCTTCAAATAAAAAACCACATTGTGCCCAGCAGCCTATTGAGAAACATAACTGACTTCCTCTGCTAATGTCAGCATGTTGCAGTGCTCTTCACTCATCAGAATTGTCTTTTGCTTTGCATACATATATTTCTGCACCCCCTTCTTTGATGTTTTCCAGAATCCACCATGGTAAAAGGTGATCTTATATGGTGTCTCATCCATTTCAACTAAACAATTACATATGATTTCACATTAATTCAGTTCAACAAAATAGAAAACACAGTACAGTTCGTATAAACTTGAATCACAATGACAAATAAAAATTAGACAATTTAGCGAAATCACAATATAAAAACCTTCCATGTTATTCTATTTCTTTTTTATAAAAAAAATCTCTCTGGACTTCTTGTTTGCTGTAGACACGAAAAAATTCTATGGTGTGGATAACAAGGAACAAGGCCTTCTTTTATTTAAATCAAATAAAAATTTGAATATAAAAACTTAGCTAGTAATTTTACATCCCAAAAGGCCTGGAAAACTAGTAAATAAAACAAAGAGTGATATCTGACTCTAGCCAGTAACCAATCAGAACGTCATCGAGGTTATCAATGACCAAAGGGTCCACAGCTACTATACAGATACACTCTATAAGGTAATAGACATTGTTATCCCTCAAAATCTAATGAATAACTATGAAATGGTACATTCACATTATACATTTACTTCTTGAGGAACAACCCACTATTGCACACACCATAAAATGCAACATGCCTTTGAAAGAGATTTTTCACCAGTCCATGTAATTTATTCCATTTGCAAGAACTAAACCAAACACCTATGAGAATAATGATCAACCACAAAATTAGAAACTGGACATGCAACAAATCCACAAAATTATGCCCTAACTTAATCTAAACAAATAGAAATTATACCCTAACAAACCCAATCACACCATCTAATCCATACAAACCCAGTATCTTGTCATTTAAACCATAAACAAACCTAACAATACCATTCCAATGAATTTATACAAACAAACATGATTAATATGAAACCCAAATAAAAGAAACCCATGCAAAGGAAACCAAAAAGAGCAATGACAGATTATCCAAATAAAAATAGGGATCAATTGTACCGGGGATGATATGTTTGGGTGGACATTTTAGGGGTTTCATTTAGGGATTTAAGTGGATGGGGGTAATTTAGGGATTTCAAGTGTCAGTTACCATATAGTTTGGAATGGAGACTGATTACTAACGGTGTCATAGAATGTGGGGAGTTAAAACAAAATGTTCAGAATGCAGGAATCGATCCCTAAATACCATATTTTATAGGGACTTAAAATTAAAAATCCCTTTATCTTATTAGGAGATGAGGGGAAAAAAATTTCTCACTCTAGAGAAGGGAAAGTGAAGAAAAGTAAGTTTTTTTTTTAGGTTTCAATATTAAATGTTTTGTGATATTGAATATTTTTTTATTATTATTTTATAATAAAAAAATAAAAATATTTGTTTAAATTTTTTATTTATTATGTGACACGTCCTTGTTGATTGTCTTTCAAAATTTTATTTATTTAAAAATATTTAATTGATAAGTTAGATTGTTTTTATATTATATTTAAAGTAGCATACAAACAATATTTTTTTTAAATCATTTTTCATCACTTTCTCTGATAATATAAACAGTATATTTCATTTTCGGTCATTTTTACCATAAGCACAAAAAATACTTTTTATTTTTCATCATAGGCACAAACAATAGTTTTTATTTTCCATTACTTTTCTTAACAGGCACAAACAACATATAAACTAGTGAAAGGAAAAATAATTTTTTTTCCATCACTTTTCATTTGATTCAAATTCTTTCATTTTCTTTTATTTTTTCTTTGAGATTTTGAACAAACACACCCTAAATAATCCATAAATTATAATCTGAAAAACACTCATAACCCAGTTTAGAGATTATAACTTTTAAAAGTATTTTTAACTTAAATTAGCTTCAATAAATTCAAACAAACCCGTAATAAACTATTTATTTTAAATTAAAAACTATAATATACAGCTTTATCAAACTTTTATACAAATTTTCTTTTACAACATTATAACATGCATCTAAACCGTCTCTCTGTCACACACAGATTCAATGAATATGTATATGTTGATTTATTGTCTGGGGGGGGGGGGGGGGGGGGGGGGCGGGGGGGGGGGGGGGGGGGTGGGGGGGGAGGGCGGGGGGAGGGGGGGGGGGGGGGGGTTAGGGAGAAGGGCGCGTCTATCCCTACCAAGTCTTTTCTTACCCCGACAATTCAACAAAAAAAAAAAAACGGTGTTTTTTCTATTCGCACCGATCCGGCTAGGTCGACCAAACTTGGTTTGTCATTTTAAGTTTTCTGCGACCGAACTTGATCGTCATTTCATATTTTGGACGACCTAACTTGATCGCCATTTCAGGTTTTGGACGACCGAACTTGGTCGAATAATATTTATAATAAAGTTTTTAATTTTTTTTCTTAAAAATTTAATCACATGATGTGTTTCCTCCTTCGATCTTTCATGCTACTTCAAGTCTTAGTTGTAATATAGGGAGAATCAATTATTATTCTTAAATATAAAACATAAGAACAACTTTTTTACATAAGTGACAGATAAATTTTTAAAAATTAAATATAAAATATATTTGGATCAACTGGTAGGTTTTTTTTGTTTTTAAACAAAGAATCTGCTTAACTACGAATTCAAACGAAGCTTAAAAATGATATATATTGGTCTAATAAGATATTTTTCAATAAAAATTTGAATTAATTGAAAGTATACCTACTTATATTTTCAGTCCTTTAGCTGTTATTTGGATAAAAGAATAAATGTAAAATATGATAGATAAATTCAAAAATTTATTTGTTTACAAAGAACATGTAAATATAATTCTGGACCTTGTTCGACTAATTTCGGTCACCTAAAACCTGAAATAACGACTAAGTTCGATCGTCCAAAACTTGAAATGACGATTAAATTTGGTCGTTTAAAACCTGAAATGGCGATCAAGTTCGATCAATCTGGATTGATAAAAACAATCAAACACTAGATTTTTTTTTTATGATGAATTAAATGAAACGTTTGGTGGGGATAGCAGCGTCCTACCTACGGAGAAACCGATTGAAAATTGCATCGGTGAACAATTATATTCATTAATATAATTTAATTAAATAAATTAAAAGAGAATCTGTGCCCAACGTGACAGTGATACTGATACATACGCTGATGATGATAGCATGTAATGTCACATCTGACCAAATGTTGGTGTATCATATGTCACCTTTTTTTTTTTTTTTTTTTGTTGATATATAGAAAATTTGATTTTGCCAACAATTTAAAACTTTTCTTTACCGACGAATACATGGAGAAACACGTACATGTGGTTGACTTAAAAAACATATAAATATCAGATTCTTTGTTTATATTATTAAAGTTTTTTTTAGTAACGGCTGTTAAGTTACTCTATTAACATTTTTATTTTTTTGAGAAAGATAAATCTTGTTACCGTCACTTCCATTATTAAAAGTAGTTTACAAATTCGAATAGAAGATAAGAGGATATAAAAAAATAAACAAGAAAAAAATACATTGTGGCGCATAAACAAAAAGGCACGAGGGGGTTTGGGTGATCAGTAGACGAGATTTCTACCAATTATTCTAAGAGACTCTCCCCCCCTCCCCCCTCTCACGCAACTCTATGCAACTACAAGGTGATGTTCAAACGATCTCTGTTAACATTTTTATAACCCTCCCCTTCACCAAATGCACATTGTTAATATGTCTGGATAAATTGTTAACAGATCTGAATACCTTTTTATTACGGGAGGGAGAGAGTAGGAGGGAGGGGGTGACAGAAGACCGCGCGCGGAGGGAGGGGCTGTCGTCGGTGTGGATGGAAGAGTGAAGTTGACACAAGACAGGGATAAAAATAAAATAAATTATTTTTAAAAAATCAAATATGCAACCAGGTGCTGGAAATCGAGTTATACATAATAGTTTCCAGTAACGAAGTATATATATCATCTAACGAGGTATATGCTTCACTGAATCTATAACGAGGTATATAGCTTTGTGTTTTGGATTGAGGAAAAAATGAGTGTAGCGGCACTCTAAAATAGGGTGGCTTTATTTGCACCCCTCAAAGTAAGCCCCCCTTCTAAGTACATCTTTTGTGTTTGACATTCACTTTTGAAGCTTCACATATTTAACCCAATTCTTATTAGGGTCATCTGTTTGTTTTTATATATTTGTATCTTACTTGACTTTCTTTGTGGTAATGCCACATCATCACATTTAAAATCAGACGAATACAAATGCATAGGAATGAAAAAAATCAATTTCACTTAATACATTTACAATCACATGATGTTATGCATGATGTTGTAGCAAATCCACATGAGTCAAAGAAGATACAAGTACAATAAAAACAAGTAGAGGATCTGGATCCTAATTGACCACCACATATAATGTGGCGCCGCGATTAATCTCCTAATCATAATGGATTAATCGCGGACATCGCACCGCTGCCGGTGGTGGCGGCTCTTTCCGCGGTTCGATGGTGATGCGACCCCCCTCATCATGGAGACCCTCTCCCTCTCTCCGCCGCCACATGTGCCGACCAGGGGCGGATGCAAAGGTTGGCTGGGCCAGGCTATAGCCTGACCCAGTCTTTACAATTTTTTTTATTTATATGATAATATTTTATAATGTATAGTTTTTATGTTTCTATATAAAAAAAATATTCTTTTGAATTATTTTAAACATAAAAATTCTGAATTTAATCTCTTGTGTCAATATGCCATTGTGAAAATATTACATAAAATATTTTTTCCAATCCCAGTTTCAATTCATACATGTTTTAATTTCTTTAAAAATTGATAAGGTATATGCTTTGGGAAAACATGAATTATACACCCCAGAATTGCAAGGATCCATTTATAGAAAAAATGAAAAAAACTTGTGGTATATGACTCGTTAATGTTGGTATATGATGTTAAAGAGATATATGTGGCTAGAATTAGAGTTTGAAAAAGGACTGCTAGTTTAAATAATTTCTTTTTTTGTGAAAAAGACTCATGGTCTTGTTAAGCATGAGAGTAGAAGTTTTACTAAAAATATAATTTAGCCCACACCAAAATTTTGTCCTAGCTCCTCCCCTGGTGTTGACGCTTCACCACTCCACACGTGCCTCCACTCTCTCCCTCCCTTGCCCCAGGCCATCCAAGACCCTCTCCACGAAAGCATCCGCCGCCTTGACCTCCATTGAAATGGAGGAGAAGAAGACAGGTTTGTCTTCTTCAGCAATTGTTTAGCTGAAGAAGGACATGAGCAATTCGTTGCAGTACAAAAGCGGGTATGTCGCAGCTACAACATAGGGTGCGCCTAACACCCTAGCTTACTTGACGGACATCCTATCCTCTACCCCTGTTTGGATCGAGAAATAAGTTATTTTAGGGTTTATACCAGTGATTTTCTGTTTGGTTGCGTTTTTTTTTATTTTCATTGAAAAACATAATAATAAAGTTTGAGTTGTTTGATTGATGAAGTGATATCGCGATCAAGCTAAGTCACTTAGGAACAAATTTGGGGGTGTACTTATCAAGCAGATTTTAAATTGATCTTTTGTAACACAAACCATACAAAGAGTGGCTTACTCATAGATTGGAGGTCCACAAATAGATTCACTCATGATATTATGTTTTAGCTTTTTATTAAAATATAGTTTTCAATCCGAATCTGAACTCAAGTGCCTCGAACATAATTCGAGTTGGATTTGGATTGGTCTCTCACCCTGTCCAATCCGAGTTGCACCTGTGTTAGTGAAATGAACCCACATGTCGCCTCACAAATGAAATGTAAGACGTTAAAGGTACCTATCAAGTGTCGATCATATGTACAGTGGCCAATTAATGCACCCACGCTATCATAAACTTTGTATCTTCAATTACATGTGACTCAACTATTTAAATAAAATCTTGAGATTTTTTTGTTTTCTAAGAAAAAGATATACCATTTATAACTTAGTTGAAGCACATGTGCGTTGCACATGAATTATTTTGTTGATAATTTAACAAACAAAGAGTAAGATATTTAATTTCTTTTGAATTATTATGTCCCATTTTTTACTTATTTTCTGTTTGAATAATTTATATATATTTGTACTTTCTTGTTAGTGTTAGATTATGATAATGAATGTTTTTCAAGGATTAGTACTTTCATTGGTAGTATAGAATAGATAGATATAGATATAGATATAGATATATATTTATAATAATTTATATAGATTGATTAAAACATAAATTTCATGTACAATCATGTAATTGATTGTGAAGAATGTTAGATGGTAAATACGAATAAATGTATAGAATTGAAATAAATGTATAAATTAAATACATTAAACACATTATATAGGGTATTTGATTTCAAAAAATTGAAAGGGTAAATATGTCTAATCAAATGTCATTTGGGGTAGGAGTGGATTTTCATGAATTGGTAAGGGTAAATATGTCCAATGAATGTTTTTCAAGGATTGGTATTTTTATAGGTAGTATAGATAGTGAAAAGAGCTGCATATGACCTGACTGGACCAGGGCCGGGCCTTAAGATTAACTAAATGAGACGGGCCCTAGACGGACTCATGAAATGGGCCCTATTAACATAACAAAAATAATTTTAAAATTTAACTTTTTTTTACACAATTAAATCTAACAAAACCTAATCCCAACAAAATAAAAATAAATAAATTAATGTAAAGTTTGAAAAAATAGAGACTAAATTATAAAAACAAATATAAAAAATATGATGTACTATGAATTCTTTCTTTGTATATAATAAAAATAAAACAAAATCCCTTGTAAAATAGAGACAAATGATAACAAACTAAAACAAATATGGGTAAACTTTTAAAAAGAAAAACCCCAATAAATAGGGAGGAAAAATCATAGGAGTTAAAATAAACAAAAAAATGAATAACATAAAAATAAAAAATGAATAAAAATAGAAAATAACATGCGATGAAACAAAACTAACAAATGAAAAAAAAGATATGGATAGGTTTTAAAATAAATATTAAATTATCCAAATAATCCCAATAAAATAGGGAATGAAAACAAAATTCAATTAAAATTTAAAACAATCAATAAAATAAAAACAAAAATACAAAAAAAAATTATAAAAAATAAATATGAAACTACCATGTGTTGATTTTTCCTTTCTACAAATCAAATAATAAATAAAAGAGTTTTAAAATTAATATGAAGTACTTCAAATAAAAGTAAGAAATCCCAATAAAATAGGGATTAGAAAACTTTTTTATTTAAAGATTGGGGGACCCTCCTAAAATAGGGGGCCTAGGCGACAACTGTCTTGGTCGTCTATGCTCAAGGCCGACCCTGTACTAGACAAAGACAAACATAAAGAAAAGGAAATAGAAAAAAAGGATGACATGAGAAAATCATAAGAGATTTGCAAATATCTCTAGTTATCCAAAGGAAAATGAGCGCTCATACATGCAATCTCATTTACAACCCGATACATTATGATAGTGTAGTATATACTGTATTATCATAGTTTATAGCTTCTATCATAATGTATGATACGATTTTTTTTAATTTTTTTAACTCAAAAAAATTATACTATTATATCTCAGTATATAAATTATTTCATATAATAGCATACACTTTAAAAGAAAAGTGTATGATTTTTTTAAAAATAGAAAACGTAATAAACTATAATTAGAGCTACAATAAGGTTGGATGTATTTTTTTTCAAAGAAAACAGAAAAATAAATTGAGAGGGGCCTTCAAACAAGAAAAGAACTGTGAGAAGGGGAAGATAACAAACATAAAGAAGGGAGGAGAACAGCCTTGAACCTTGTTAATCCATGCCTAGCCATTAATCATAATGTCTCATCACGTAGTTGGGATTGTATCTCTCTGTCCGGACCTTTGTTAAAAATAGTAAAATAAAAATCTGCCAAAGTTAAGCAGCAGAGACATATCCAAAGACACGTTCATGAAACAGAACGTGTTGTTTCTTCCACAGCCATCCGATCCTAAACGACAAAGAACAACCACATGATCGTTCCACGTCAGAAGAAAAAAAAAAAAATTACTCTCTCACGCACTCGAAACGCCCACAGATTCAATTAATATTTTGTTTGTCGATTTAAAGTTGGATTTATAATAACCAAAATTGGATTCGTCCTCTTTTATTTAAATAAATAAAATAAAATAAAAGAGAATCTGATGATAGCATTTTATGTCACAGCTGACGAAACTTTGCTGTATTATTACATAATAATACAGAGAAAATTTGACATGCCAAAAATTTGAGACTTTTTCACTCTCTGTAAAGACATAGTTCAATGTACTAATATGCTAGTTAGCATCTTATATTTGTATTAACGATATATATATATATATATATATATATGCTTTGATATAATGTTTTTAATATTTTCTTTAAATGTAAACCATACAATTTATTAAAATATATATTAAGCTTTTTTTTTTTATAAAAAACACACACACGTATATATCTCATTAGATAAGATATCGTTTTAAAAAAATAAAAGTATGTGTAGACTGTAATTGGATTGTATGTAACAATATTCTTTTTTAAAAGTTACACTTGACTGTTTTTTAACTTTTCAATGTTGTCTTATGTATCTCATTAACCCTCTCCACTCACTATAATTAATGAGTTATATGTCTTGTTGAAAATTTTCACATTTTTTTTATATGATATTATTCAATTTATTGAAGTATATATTTCATATTTTATAGAATGTCATGCATATATATCTTCTTAAATAATGTATATGATTTTTAGAAAAAAGAAAAACATATAACTGTATTTAGGACTAAAAAAAATACTGAGTGTGACATTTTCCTTTTTTATGTGTATTTTTTCTGCAATAGATGACTGGTTTCTTATGCCCTGCCTCGGTTTTCTCGTTATTTTTTCAGGGTGTTGAGTTATTCATGCACTTTTTTAAAAGTATGTTATAAGATGTCTGGTATTCTAACATGAGTGGCTTATTTGTGAAAGCTTAGGGTCGGGCTGAATTTTATTATGTGTATTTATGTAATTTGATGCATTTGTACCTTATTTATTTAATGTCTTCCTTGTTAGAATTTAATTGAGAGACTTTATTTTTGTATGAAACAACCATACTAGGGTTTCTTCTATGAGAGAAAGGGAGGGTAGGCATGTTATACTATGATTTTATACTACGATTACTTGATATATATTTAATAATTTTCATACTCTTCTCCATGGATGCATGTAGGCATATCATCGCATGTGTAGTATTTTGTTTTCTTGATAGATCTACAGGTGTTAAGATCTAATCCTAAAGATGTCGCTGCATCAACAAAGTCCATTTATTTGAATAATCATTTTTTTTTATGATTACATGTATTTCAATAGATAATTAATTAAAATAATTCATAATTAAAAAATGAATATTGGTTTTATATTTCGTGATGGGTAACTTGTGAGGGAGCAAAATGTGAACTTTTCACGATTCGATTTATAAAAAAAAACATCTGAACAGGCTGCGAATAAAAAAATAAAGCACTTATTTGAATTAAAATTAAAATTATCTCCCTTCTCATCTCTTGTCTCTCTTTGAGAGGCTCCGGACTAATTATAACTTTATATGGGTTATAAAAAGTTTACCGTTTCTTTAAAAAAAAAAAATTAAAAAGCTACAAAATAATGTGCGGGAACCTATTTAAAAAGTCACGCCGACCACTTGTTCATTAAAGATGCTTTAAAAAAAAAAAAATATTACTTGTTTATTGAGGGTATGTTGGTGGCTTCACTTTGTATTCATCATATATTTGATGTTCTTTAATAAATAAAAACTTGGAACCATTTCAATTTATTAGTTCCATATCATGTTATTCAATTTTTTGATACTTTGAAAAAAAGACATACATAATAAAATAGTTTAAGAGCAACAAAATGAAAAGGGGGCTATATAATTGCCTATAATTTTATTCCAAAAACTAACTATTCAAAATATAAAAAACATATTTGATCTTTTTTATGAAAAATTATAAAATTATATCAAATGTTTCGTTTGAGTTTAGAAAAGCTAGCATATAAGGTTTGTTAAAAAAGAAGAAGAAGCATGTAACGTGTGATCTCGCACTAGGTGATCTATATTAAGTTATATCATTTTGGATAGACAATTGATTAAAGTTAAAGGAGACCCCCTCTTCTTCTTTTATCGTTTTTTAATGTACCCATTTAAAAAATTATGGTGTTGGAGTCTCATTTGAATAACAAAGTAAAAAAGTACACAATGTAGTGAAGTTTATTTTCTATGAAATTATATGTTTCATTACATGTATTATATATTTAAAAAAATTTAAACATGTGAAACTGCACTATTTTTAACACAATCTTTCAATGTTACTTCTAATCTCAATTTGTTGAAATGTGATATATTTGTTGATGCGATATATTTGTTGAGATACTTCATTTCAACAACCATCTTTTTATGCAGAGAATTGGTTGGAGAGATAGAGTGAGCACCGCATGTATAACGTGATCGGGAGAATTGGTTAGAGATCAGAAAGATTGAACACCCCGTATAACGTGTTTATTAAAATGCTTGTTAGCATTTTAAATCTCTTATTTTTTGGGCATTCTGTTATTAACACCAAATGCATGGTTTCATGCCAATGGCATGGAATGTTATCATAATGACATTTTTAATTTTTAATTTGTTTCATTTTCAATTGTCACGTGGAACTGTGGAAGACAATAGAAAGAATATCATGTCTAACTAAAGTTGTGGAATATATAAAGATATTAGGTGTTGAAATATATTAAAATCTTATACTTTGTCTCCCCTGATAACTTGTATGATATCTTCTTTTTTAAAAAAAAAATAAAAAAAGGAAGTTACCATGAGTGTTTATTTATTAAAAATTTTGTACTTCTTTTTGTTGGATTTTGAGGAGTTTTGAAAATCAGATTTACCTATTTAAAATCAATTCTGCGAAAACTTATGACCAGATTTCTTCAATGTACAATTGCAAATCAGAGTTCATAATTTTAAAAAAAATCACTTAATTTAATCATTCAAATCCTCCTATAAATTTAATTGATTTAAACAGCTAGAATTTTACATACAATTAAAATCATTAAAGCACACTACATTAATCAGGCCTCACCCAGGTTGTAGATAGAGTTCTACGTATTCACATGTATTCGAATAAAAAGGTTTATAAGTTGTCATACATTTTTCTTAGATAATTACTTTATAAAAACAAAACTTTTGGAGGTGCTTTTCAATCAAAAAAGCTCTTTTCAACCACTTTTCCCCTTCAAACAAAACATTTTCCTTCATAAATAAAAAAAAGGATGCTACTACACTTTTTTTTTTTTTTTTTTTTAAGAAAAGGATGCTCCTACACTTAATCATTCCATTAATTATATCAAGTTGTAGTTTGAACATATGATTTAATTTCTTTAATCAAGTATATAAACACTCAAACGAGAAATTTACAAAAAAAATTATACATTTTATTCATTGAAACACATATATATTTCATTATGAAAATGTTCTTTTCATTAGATACCTATATACTTTTTTTTTTTTTTTTTGAAGAATTGTTGAATTACTGAAAATGATTACTCAAATAATTTTTTGTTACTGTTTCTACAATAATTATAATGAATGATTATTATTAAAGATAATTAAATAACAGATATCTGATGAATTTTATGACCAAATTGATGTGCACGTCACAAGTGATCTTTTCTTTTATCATTGATAGGGATTAAAAAATATTTATCATATTATCAAGACTATATTATATTTTGCCGAACAAAACATGCTTGTCCTCCATGCACGTGTTTTATTGGTAGTAGCTTCACGTAATCAGACCAACTGTCACGATCAACAACGCCGCGTGATTGGTCTCTCTCTCTCGCTTTAAATTTTGAGTTGTAATTGTTTATCCTACTTTTTGTACTCGCGCGATTTGGAATCAAATAATCTTTGACGAAATAGATTGTTAAAATTAAGGTTAAACTCACCATGAATTCATCACAACCCGAACGAAACGTCACACAATCCATTCGTGGAGTGGGCCGATAAAAAAAAAAAAAATCTGTATTCAACGTTCGTTAAAAATATATATATGTTTATATTATATATTATTCATATTTTATTTTTTAAAATGATTAATCATAAAAATAATATATTATATTATTATTAAAATTTTAATGTATGATATCTGAAAGAGAAAAAACATTAAAATCTTAATTTTAATTTTCATATTTTTCTATTGATTATTGAAATCAATGTTTATCGAAATTAATGTTTATATCTACACATGTCAATTATCCAAAAATATTTGAATTTGAAAATTAATTTTTTTTTTAAAAGAAAGTAGGCCAATTTTATAACAAAGAAGACTGTTATACAATTAATGTGAAAAGTGACGCAATGAAGGTAGAGAGATACATGCTCGACTGAGGACCCAAAGGGGAAGCTCGACTAACGAAAGCTAGGATATGGATATTAACGTATCCGATCCGTATTCGTTCGAGTGACAAGTTTATAGTTGTTTGGTTATTTTGTGATAGAGCCCTACTAATATACCTCATTAGCCTTGTTTCGAGGTATACCATTAGGATGTTTTCATATTTTTTTATAAATAATAACATTTAATTCATTATAGTGTATACTTCCGATTTGATAAAAATATGGAGGTATATGATTTAGGAAAATAAAAATGTTTGAGGTTTACATTTTGGACTGTAAAATGAAATGAGTGTAATAATTTCCTTTGTGATAAATAGAGAAATTAATTGAGAGTGGTAATGTTTAAAAATTGAATCTTTCGTTCAATTGGAAAAATGAACAAGTTAAAGAATATTAGTTCTTCTTTAGACTGATCGGATTTGTAATGTGACATTATATTGATATAATAAATATATTAATTAAACTATTATTAATAAATAAATTTATTAAAATTATAATATATTTTAGAAAAATTTTGAATAATTATCAAATTTTAAATCTTAATGCTTTTTAAGATTTTACTGAAACATTATATCATGATTTTTATTGTATAAGATCTAAACTTTTAATAGATTTAATATTTTAATAAGTGATTAGTGTAGTTTATGTGAATAAAGATTTGTTGATATGTTAACATATAAAGAAAATTCAAGATATAAATCAACACTTTAAATACAAATAATTAAAAGTAACTATGAGATTGTTGGAAATTGTGCGTTGATAAACACAATCACATTAGGGCAATCCCCCCCCCCCCTCCACATAAAACAAAAATCAATTTTTATTCTCATTTTCATCGACTCCTAAGCTATAAAAAATTTCTTTTTTTATCTTATTGTTATTTTTTTTAATCATCAATATGAAATTTGACATATTGTTTTAAAATATGATAATTATCTTTTAGAATCATTCATTGATATGTTTTATATGAAGACTTTTATTTCAATTTATACATATTCATTTTCATTTTTTTAATCTATGCTATTGAAATTAAAAAAATATATACAATGATATAATTTTAGAAAATATTTACATAAGTCACATTAGACCCTCCTTATGAAAATTCTGGCTCGGTCATTGACCATATGCTATTATAAAACCTCATACGTTATGATAGCGTAATATATACTTGGGTTATTTAGTTTCCACGCCTTCTAAAACAGTCAAATTACTAAAAACCTCTTCTAAAACACAATATTATTATAAACCCCCTTTAAATATTAACTGAATTTGTAAAAAACTCAAATGAGTTATTTTTTAACAGAATAGATTATTTAAATGATGGATTGACAATAATACCCTCACTAAAAAAATCCTAACTTGATAGAAAAAAAAATGTTATTTAGTTTCTACCCCTCCTAAAATAGGAAAATTATTAAAAATAACACTATAAAGCACAATATCATTATAAACCCTCTTTAAATGTTAAGTGGATTTGTAAAACCCAACAGTCAACAAAACGAAAAGAAATTAGTACTCCCAAATTTTTTTTGATGGAAAGGGGTTTATGTTAATAAAAGGGTTTTTTCTATCAAGTTAGGATATTTTTTAATAAGGGTATTATTGTCAATCCATCATTTAATAACCTATTCCGTCAAAAAATAACTTATTTGGGTTTTTTACAAATCCAGTTAGCATTTAAAGGGGTTTATAATAATATTGTGTTTTGGAGGGATTTTTTTAATAATTGACTTGTTTTAAAAGGGGTGGAAACTAAATAACCCTATATACTATTATACTTATATGCTAGCCCTCTATATGGTGCGGAACATTAGGCGAGAATAAGGGAGAATACATGAGAATAGCTCAAAATTGTTTGTTTTGATATAATGAACTCTGATAGTTATGTCTTGATAAGTTATGATAAAGCTTCATAATTATTCTAAAGAAATGTTAGAATTGCTTATTAGAGCTTATCTATGCCAACGGATAAAAAAAATTTCTCTATCATTTTAAAAAATTTATCTCACCAAATAGTCTCATATAGTGATACAGATTCCAAAAACTATCACATCTATTAAATCAGCCATACATCTCTCACACTATTCCCAGGGGTATAGTTGTCATTTAAAATTCATAAACTCTTATGCCTAGTTTGGTAAAGGGATAAATTTTTAGGATAAGTTAGCATAATTTATAGGGATAAAAAAAACCATTATTTTTATCAAGATTTATATTTGGTAATGCTTTTTATTATCTTCATTTTTTGTGTTCTTATCCTCAATCTTGTATTTGAATCAAATATGAGATAACTTTAATTTTAAAAAATACCAGATCTACCCTTCCTATTTATAGGACATTAATATTGTTTGGTGGAACATATTCTTTTTTTTTTGTTTTTGTTTTTATTTTATTTTTGTTGGGAAGGGTAGTCATAAATGTTATCCCAATTTTACAAAATAGGGATAAAAAATTAGGACAAAGTCTGTTCCACATTTTACCTAGAACAAACCATCCCTATTTTTTATCTCAAAATGTGAACAATTATCTATGCTCTATTCCTTTGTTTTTTAATGCCATATGAGATAACAAGTAATTTAATCCAATTTTTTCATTATCCCAACCCCTTATTCTCATGTCAAACTAAGTCTTATTCATCTATTATCAATAATTTATGATCACTTTATCCGAGCTATTTTTACATTTCTCAATGAGAATAACAGAAAAAACAACTAAATAAAAATTTATTTATTTAATCTGAATTGTTATCTATTAAAGTATAATTATCAAGAATGAATAACCCAATATCACACCTTTACATGGATAAGTTGTTATAATGTATGAGACTGTAAAAAGGATAAGTGAGCTTAACTGTCAGAATCAAAATTAAATTTTAACCCAAACCCTACTCATCGGAGAGTTAGCCCCTGGCCCATCATGAATCAGTCATAACCTGTTGAATCGGGCTGACTGACGCGGTCTTAAAGACTCTTGAAACCACAGCCATCCCTTCCCGAATATACGAACTCATCTCTCTCTCTCTATCTCACACACACACAGATTCACTGAACGAGCGGCGCAACTGCGAAACGTCTGTCGATTGGTTTTGTTTCTTTGTTTTTATTTGTTTTTGTCATTATAAATAACAGAGAAAATCGTTTCTGTTCCAGACGAGAAGAGACTCACATCGTGCTTTCTTCGGTTTCTTGTTTTCTCCAGTGTTTTTATTTTTATTTTGTTTTTGTGGGTTACAATGGAATTCAATGGGAAGAGAGTGTTGGTGACCTCTAATGGGGACGAGATCTCAAAGGGTATCGCTTTTCACCTCGCCAAATGCGGTTGCAGGTCTGTGTAGTGATTGTGATTGTCATCTTTTTGTTTGTTCGTTGATTCATTAGTGATTGAAATTGTCAATCTTTTGATGGTTTTGAATATGGGTTCTTCTAAAAAAGTCATCTTTTTTATGGGTTTCTTTGACAGTTTATTGAGTTCCTTGTTTTTTCCTTTGTTACTTATTTGGAGTCTGTTGGTTCACTTTTTCTTTGGTGATTGAAAGTATCAATGTTGTTGTGTGTTTTCATGTGAGTTCCTTCTTTTTTGTTTTTTGTTATTTGAATTTGAAGGGGCTGCCCTGTTCAATTATTTTTTTCCCTTCTTTTTTGTTTTTTGTTATTTGAATTTGAAGGGGCTGCCCTGTTCAATTATTTTTTTCCCTTCTCTTTGTTCCCTGTGATATTGTTCTTAAGATTATTATTTTTTTTTCAAAAAAAATTAACATGCTTTTATGCCTTGTTGGATGTATCTACACATATGTATAAAATGTATACGTATATTCACTTTAACATGTTACTGTCTCATTCATTCCAGTTTTGAAGTTCTCTGATTTACGTTTAATTCCCCGAAATATGTTTTTCTGCTCAACATGTAGTAGATTTTTTTTTTTTCATGGTGTATATAGATAATCTGCATATGTCTATAGTAATTGTTTATGTATTCTTGATGAATAGGTTGGTTTTGGCTGGAGACGAGGCTTCCCTTAGTACGGTTGCAAGGGAAATTATGAGTTCTTTAAATGGGATCAGCCCAATTGAAGTTATTGGCCTAGATATGGAAGATGACAAGGAGGCGGTTTTTGATGAGGCGGTGGACCGGGCTTGGAAACGTTTGGGGAGTTTGGATGCTTTGGTTAATTGTTCTCTCTATGAAGGTATTTTAAAATTCTTGTGTTGGAATATTTGTTGACCATTGTGGATTATTCATCTTTTCTTTAGTCCTTTTGAACTGCCTGTTGTCATTGGAATTGGGTATTGGGGAGATGAAGTTAGTAGTTGAATTGGCAAAGACAAAACTTTTGACTAGTTGAGCAAATGAGCCAATAAGTTATTATAGATGTGATTTACATTGACAAGTCAATGGAACCCTGAGTCAATTATATATCATCCCCTCTTATCAATAAAACTTTTGATCTTTACTTCTTCTTGTTCTCTGTTTGTGTTGTTTGCCCAAACTTGCTGTATACATTGCAATTACTAAATCTCTGCATCATTTCATTAGAATTTATGTGGGGTTTATGAAATAGGATTGCGTTTGATATGTATGTTGATATGATATTCTATACGTCACGTAAGCCTGCATAATTCTTTATTCTCAAGGCCTTCTTCACATTGTTTAGGGTTGGCTTTTCGTGGAAAAATCAGAATTTCATGGATAAATCATATTTTTTTTCCACATAGAATAAGAATAAGAAGAATAAGAAGAGCGTGTTGCATAACCATGCTACCAGAGGAACTTTTGAGTTGTAAAATTGGATAAGGTAATAATGGTTAAGATTTATTTGTTCAGCTGCATGCCTAATTGTTGATGAGGTTATCTAATGTTTCTTGGAGAAGTGTTATTATTTAGTCTCGTAAATGTGTCCGGTATGTTCACCCAGTCACTTTTTGATCTGTATATGTTTTCTATGTGTTGGTATATTATTGATCCATGACATGTAACAGGAGATATTCAAGATCTTCTCCATGTAACTGAAGATGAAATGAAGAAGACAGTCAAAATCAATTTCATGGCAGCCTGGTTTCTGTTAAAAGCTATCGCTACAAGAATGCGAGATTGTAAGACAGGAGGGTCTATCATATTTCTTACCTCGTTAATAGGTGCAGAAAGAGGCCTTTATCCTGGAGCAGCTGCTTTTGGTTCTTGTTTGGCTGGAATAGAGCAATTGGTCAGAGTATGTAAATTGTTACCTTGCATCTTCTTCTTCTGAAATTCAATAGTCACATAACTTATTTGCACTACATGCAACATAGTCACACATGATATAAAAGTTAATAGATGGTGTTGGCCAGAACATTAGGTTATAGGAAGCAACACATAATCAGATGATTTGAAAATTGACTTTATCTAGGCTGAGAGTAGGAAGATTTTGATGGAGGATTTTCTGTTATTCTCTATGTCCACAGAGAGTTGGATACAACACTAATATGAAAAGTAAGGATTGGGAAGAGGAGGTGAAGAGAGGGGATGAGATCTGGATCCCATTGGTTTGACGAGCACTGATAGGACCCAAACCTCAAAAGACTTGGACAAACATTTCAGTTGTATGAAAGATTATGGACAAGAATAATTGCATTAATGTGCCGTAACAATACTGCACAGTTGCTCAATAGTTCAGGTCCCATGGAGGTAGGACATAAGCAGTAACAGAGTTTTAAAGTATTTGTTTGTAGGCTCTGTGTTGTTGCACTCTTTCTTCCAATTTTTGCATGATTTCATTATTGAGACTGTGTCTTAGTGAAAGACTTGAGGGATACAGAATACTATGTCTTTCTCTTACTAATATTAACTATACAACTGCATCCTAAATATTCAATTTTTTTAAGGCATTGTTAGTAAGATGTTGAGTGTATTAATTATATGTCCATCATATTCAATTATCTAGTTGCAGGGAAATTTCCTAATCCCCAGAGGTTAATTTACTGTTTTTAAAATTTGATAAAGAACTTCTTGTATCATTAAAATAATGAAGTTATATTAAGCCATAGGATGACACAAGTAAAGGGCAGGTAATAAATAGTACTGTGGAATTGATAAAAGAAATGAGGTAGATTATGATGATTTTCAGTCTCCCCCATTTTTGTAATGAAGATACATGAGATGATGTTATTCGGCTTGGATACCCTGTTTTTGTTTGGTCACATTGTGTATATCTTGTATTAACATCTCAGTTGCTTGAATTGCTTTTTCTAATCTGTACCTATTTATGCTTCTTCATATGACTGACTCTGAGTCGTGTTTATATCACTAATCGTATGGTGTTCTATTGAGCCATCTTCCTTTTTAGTAAAGAAGACTTTGTTTTTAGAGGAAAAAAGTTGAGTTTGAAGGTTAGATTAGAGAGTGACTGATTCAATGAAATTTGTATGGTTTGTGTTTATGGCTTAGATGTTTGGTCAATTTTCATATAAAATTATAGATGTGTAATCCATTACTCTCAGTTCTGGAATCTGGAAATTGTCAATGCTGGTCGGAACCATAATTATTATGGGAAACTGAGATAAGGCTTATTGGTCTTGTATTATTATAAAATAAATTTGGGTATTATTATAAAATAAATATAGAGATTGGGTTTCCATGATTTCAAGTGTTGACACACCATCTACCATTATGGGTACATTGTGGTTTGGGAGGTGAATCTTTGGGGTGGTCTCCATAAGGAGAGACTCCTCTATGCGCCCTCACCCCTTCTTTTCTTTGTACGAGATCCATTGTCTCCCTTGCTCGTGGTTTCTTTATCAATTAGCTTGTATATTTTATTCAAAAGAAAAGGAAGGCAAATTTCAAAAAATCAAGTATTATGACTTAATGGAATGAGGCTGATACTTACCATCTGACCCTGAGGTAAGGCTGATGATATGAAATCTAGGACACAGATACTTTGTCACATGTTTGTCAACAGTTCAATTAGAGGTTGTTGAAAAAAAAAGAGATATTTTTTAGTATCTGTGACATAATTTTTAAAAGAAAACAAAAGAACCTACCTTGCCATTGAAGCTGACTATCTCAGAAGGCTGATCTCTCAATCTGATTATCGGTTGGAATTTAATTTAAAGATGACTCTGCATCCATTTAAGGTCTATCGTTCAACATGCATGATCATTATAGATGATGTAATGCATCTGATTTAAAATCACTGTCTTGTTCTGTTGATTTTTATGGACAGATATGAATAACAGGCCTTAAATTTTGCGATGCTTGAACTCCAACAAATGGAATTTCATTTAATCAAATATTGGCTTGAGTTATGTGGAGGACATGACATATAGATATTAATAATGGACAATCTTTGTTGTGTAGAATTCTGAAGGCCATGACCAGAAAAAGTTATGTATATATGATTGAGAAATTGGTGCAATATCTTAGGTGCCTGGAATCTTCTCAAAGTTTTTTTTGGATTCTTTAGTTAGCTGTCTACATGACCCCAAGCATTGCAAACTGGCTATGTTGACTTGAATTCCAGCTGGGGCATGACTAAGTGAAATTAGTAGATTTCCTTTTAGGCCCCCGTTTATAACCAATTGTCTGCAAAATCAATTTTCAGATAATTGGTTCCAAACATTTTTTATATGTATATATAACATTATAACTATAGCTTTTAGTTTTGTAATTTGGGTTTTATATGTATAAAATGACAACAAAACAACTCTTATAAAAAAGCTGGTTGAGGGTAGCTGTCATGAAAAAGTTGTTTTTTGAAAATGGTTTCAAATGAGGGGAGCTTTAGTTGAATTACCATAGCAATTATTCATTTTGGCTTATCATAGCAATTTTCTTGAATGCTCATTTTTCTTTTGAAAATTTTCATTATTCTATTTCTTTGTTACTACGTTCACTAGGTAGTAAAGTTGTAAATGATCAATGCTTATAGGGCACTGAGATACTAAATTCATTTTGCATTTACTTTTATAATAGATGCCATGTAATACAACAAGAGATCGTTTCCGTGACATATATTCTATATGTTATGAAAAACATAAAAATACATACAAATGCAATGCATTCAATTTGTACGAGTATGTAAGTGTAATTAAAAATTCCAAAAAGTGACTGAAAAAATGATTTGAGCATAATATTTCTGTATAGTTAAACATTTTGTGTTAACTCTAAATCTTGTGTTTTAACAACCAGACATCGGCGTTGGAGGTCGGTAAACACAAGATAAGGGTGAACGGTGTTGCGCGCGGCCTGCACATCGACGACAAGTACCCGCTTTCGGTCGGGAAAGAGAGGGCGGAGAGCCACATGAAGGATGTGATGCCACTGCAGCGATGGCTCGACCCGAAGAACGACGTGGCCTCGACGGTGATCTACCTGATCAGCGACGACTCCCGGTACATGACCGGAACCACCATCTTTGTTGATGGCGGTCAGTCCATTGTCAGGCCGCGCATGCGCTCCTATATGTGATCCACTTAACATAGAATAAAAACATGGAATTACAATCACCTCTGTTTGCTTTCAAAGTTGGTCCTTTTTTTAGTGGTTGTTTACTTCATCATTCCATGAAAGAAGTTAGATGCAATCTTATTTGTACTTTTATTTACAGTTTGTGTTTTGAGTCTTTTTTAGAGTCATATATTATATATATTATATATTTTATCAAATGAATTGTACATGAATAAATTGAATGTATTTTTGTCATAATTTTTTTTCCCGAAAATCATATACTTCATCCACCTTGCATTATCATCCATCATCACATTGCGTTCATTGAAGATGTAGAGTTATCTTTTCATGGAGAGAAAGTGATGTTGGGATTGGACCCATAACTCCATTTTCAATCTTATATGCTGACCATATTCACAGATTATTCATTAGATTTTTTTTATATCTTTGATAAATTAATCTACCCAATTTATTAAAATATATATTTCAATTTTTATAATAAATATATATCTCATTAAATGAGTGATTATGAGTATTTTGGATATTGGTGATGAAATAAATAGATTATATACTCTATTACCAAAATTATAAAAATAGGTAGCTGGGAAAGGGATATACTTTATTTTTTTGTGAGAGTATGTACTTATAAAAAGGGAATCAAAACGTGTTCAGATTGCAAATATTACTACTAGAATAACTGTGTGTAATGTTTCCCAAACTATATTAAGCTAAAAGGAGTCAAATGACATAATCATTATGTGCCAAAAGGCAAGGAATAAAAAGTACAGATCATTGAACTTGTTTGATGAGCCCTGTCCTTTGATTCCATCCTGAAGAAAAATCACTTACATTATATAAGCCAATCATTGTTATGAGCTACAAAAAAGGAATTTTATCACTGTAGTCAGGCAGAGGTTCCTCTTTGAGAACTCCTCCCTTCTCCATCTTCCATGACCTGTCCACTAATGGTGACAATTCCCTGCAATTCATCTCATCATCAAATATTTTATAACATGATACCATCCTAATCTGATTTGCAAAACTGTCTAGCAGAACTTAGTCTAATTTGCAAAAGTTAGCTTCCACTAAAAGTGTGAATTTCATTCATAAGAATATATTACTCAAAACAAAAGATATAGTAAATTTTAGAAGAAAAAAATGATTGCTGAAAATATTCAGATGCAAGGAGGTAAAGCATCAAATGCGAACACTACTTACGTTCATCATGTTGTGGAGAGATGTACAGAATTCTAGAGAGAAATTATGTGCCCATATCATATTAATATCCACTTAGTGGCATAATAGTGTAGATCAAAGAGATTATACACTACCCTTTAATTGAATGATACTGAGATGAAAACTTTATAATATAATATTTAAGTGAGCTAAACAATTGATAGACCCTACCGCAAGTCGTGGCTGACAACCAGAATAGTTAGACTCTTCTTTAGATGCTTCAGTAATTTTGCAACATCGGCACGGGCCTTCCAATCTGATTTTTCAAAAGAGGGACATACATAAGAAATCAAACTGACTAATACATAAAAACATTGGAGGAACATAAAAGACAATGTTTCAGTAAGCATGAAGCATTCTAACCCAATGTCAGAACAAAAGGTTAAGGTTGTTATTTTTCAGACTACACAGAAACAATGGTACATTCTCAGGTTTATATAAAATGATATATGTTCAACATGATCTACAATATTTTTAGACACAACTCTCTCTTTTAAATTCCAGAACATCCATGAAACTTTGTAGGAGAAAGCACAAGATACTGTGAACCTACTTGATGCCTATATTGTCTTACTATGTTGTGTATTTCATATATGTCATATTCCCATTTACCAGAACAAACTATCTTTTATAATAATAAGAATTATTTCTTTCAACTCTCACAACTTCAATTATCATTATATTTAGTAAGGGTTCTATTATTGGAAGTAAAATACAAATCATAAAGTTCTAAAAAAATAGTTGGAACTTTAAGTCCAAATGACATGAGAGTGGATATCATTTTTCCCATAAGACATCCTGGTTTTAGAGATAATTTGTTATCTACTTTAATGTTGCGAAACAAAAGAGAGGTATGACTTACTCAAGTCAACCAGGCTGAACCTCAGGTTGATTCTACAAGGTAACTATTCACATATTCATGCTCTAGTAATATTTTGATATATTTAGAGATCAGCTACCATGAATATGAACATAGACAATATAGTTGTAACTTTAAGTAAACATAGTAACATACCAAGTCCGGCTAGAGGCTCATCTAACAATAGCAGATCTGGTGTTTGTACCTGAAAGGAGTTTGGAAGCAAATTCAATAACAAATTGATCAAAATTAAATCATACTCTTAGATCTTTTTTTTTTTCCACACAAGAACTTGGACCCTTAAAGGAAAGTCCATACTAATTGAATTGCCAAGGCGAGACGCCGTTTGAAGCCACCACTTAGAGAGTGTGGGTCAACATCCAAGGAGATACCATTCAATCCAACCTGTGCTATCAACAAATAAAAATTCGAAGAGTGATGATAAATTTGTTCAACTAGGAATTCAAATTTGAATTACGTTGTTGGACATACTGCAAAGTGTAATAGATTTTACTGATATTATATAACACTAAGTGGTGTACATTATGTCTGTTGCAAACTATAAATATTGATACTGTTTAAATAATTGCAAACATAGGGAACCAGGTGATGAATCTTTGGTAAATTAGCAATGTATTGTCTATTTAAAGAAGAAGCACAAATACCGAATTAAAGGCCAACTGAAGCTGGAATGCAAGCTTTTCTCTGAATGCAAGGCTTGCATTCTCCCTTGGCCATCCAAAAGTAATTTCCTCAATCAATGTATCTGCCAAAAAATACCTAAAGTAAAATATATCACAAGCTCATACAAGGATTTGCGCATAGTAAACCAATAGTTTTCTGTTAGAGCAGACAACAAACAGCCATTGTCAAATTATAAAGAAAGATGTTGCTATCGCATGGTTACAGGAAAGCTATGAAATGAATGAATTAAATTAATGTATTAGGTCCATCTTCCCTCAATCTTCATGCCTATGATTTATGTTCTATGATGCCTAGATACTTCAGAATGACCCATATACCTGTATTGTATCATGTCATATCCGTACTACAACATTTTTTTGTTCGGTAAGCACTGGGACTTGAATCCATGACCTTGTGGTTGCACATTCTATTGTCAACCATTCAGCTATAGGTCCAAGCCCCTAAATATATCAATTTTGATTCATGCAATCCATAATATCCCATCCCTCGCTTCATGCAATATTGATACCTGTGGACAAGCCGAATCCAGAAACATAGTTTTTTCTTTGTGCCCATAAACATACAACAATACTGCAAATTTTCTCTGAAGGTTTGAATAACATTCATTGGACTTGACAGAAATGTGAGTAAACAACATGAACATGGAATGAATAGTTCAGAATGAAGAGAGAAACTCATTTCACATAAGCAAAAGATGACGATGAAGAAGTAGCTTCTCATACGATGGCAACACGTGCAAACAACGATCCATTATTTTTATCGCATGAAATTAACGCATTCAGGGTATTCTTCTACATTTACTAATTCAATATGCAATGACAAGCTCACATAAGATGTTGCAATGCTTGATAAGCAGCACAGGAGATTGAATTAAGCAAGTCATCTTCCGCTTAACTGTTACAAAGAAAACGGTGAAGCATGTTACCTCTCTGGAAACTGGAAAACAATGCCGACTTTTTCTGGGGATAGTATTTCTGTAGGATGACTTGGTCTATTATCACTTCCGTATCTCTGAATGCAGATGGACCCTGATGTTGGTGCAGATAACCCCGCAATTAGCTGGAGAATAAATTACATAGGAGCCTGTAAGTTACAAGAATTGAACAAAACTTACATGTGTCAATCTTCAGCAAACAATAAAACTCAATTAAATAAAAACCTGCAAGAGAGTGGTCTTTCCACTTCCACTTCGTCCGTATATCAAGCCAAAGCTGCAGGGAAAAAACAAATGAGGACCCACAAATGCTTGAAACTATTTCTAAAGAGAACACGTGAATTTCTAAAATACTGTAAAACAAAAATGTCCAATCTGCAGAAATACAACACATAGATATCTCCATGTTTTTGTTTACCTTTTCTCAGGAACAGAAAGACTGACTTCATTCAATATGTTGTTCTGGGTCCCCGGAGGTCGGTAACTGACACCCCTTACCTTAACCAAACCAATTGCACCATTAGGGGATCTTCAATGCTACTAATCTTAATCATCCAATTCAAGTAACAAAATTGAAGGTAATAAAATAAATTACTTTGTAATGGTATACTTTTCCAAAAAAATTCCCATGTTGGTCATGGTTATTAGAAGTATTGTTGCACAGAATCACCATTCATCTAGTCCAATGTGTGTTTCATATACTTATTGAAAAAATGGTGAGCCAATACACTATGAAAAAAATTATAGATGTCAATTGAAACCAAAACCATTAATTTACATATCAAGATACATGGTAAAATTGTAGGTGACCCAAACCACTACAACATATCCTCCAAAACAAATCTGCTGAACATTAACAAAGATATATTCTTTATGACTCTAAACAAAAGCAAACTCGGCCCATACATGTATTCAATATGCATGCAAGCATTTTCATATATTGACACACACAACTGAATCAATGACAAGGTATGTCAAGTAGGTAAATATGTAATTGCTATAAAAAAAAATCCACTCACAACATCAATTGAATACACACACTGTCACACACTTTCATGACACATTGTATTCGCAAAATATTTCTTCAAATGAATTGGGGATACCATGATTGATTACAAAGTTCCATAAACAGTAATGCCAATCAGTACCTAACCATGTAAAGAAGAACAAAGGATCAATATCACCAATTCGGACCAGCTTAACCAGTCAAATGGCTCAGTGAAAAACACACCATCTAAAACACTAAATTTTTATCTACTCTAATTCACTACAAGATTATATACTTATGGGTATATGATTGGGCATACTTGAAGGCAATATCATATGTTTCATAAATTCTCAAAATATGTAAATCCTGCATACAATTTCCATATACCATAACTATCAAATCAGCAGCTTTAGTGAAGGAGAACTTCAAAATTGCCAATCCAACAGATTAACCTTGCCCAGCAAACTATTGAAGGAAACAAAAATTCCAAACCCGATAAATATCGCGTTGTTTG
The DNA here is from genome assembly GCA_030737835.1 of Acorus gramineus. Classification (NCBI taxonomy): domain Eukaryota; kingdom Viridiplantae; phylum Streptophyta; class Magnoliopsida; order Acorales; family Acoraceae; genus Acorus; species Acorus gramineus. Next base: position 18,280,282 of record CM060851.1, read on the forward strand.
AAAAGATTATCAACTGGGTATCAATCGAATTCCTTGAATTTAAAAGATGAACTATAATAAGAGACAGCCCAGCAAAAAAATATAATAAAAATAATAAGAGACATGGGTCTGAAGCAAAACAAAAACTGAATTGATTTTTCAGACCAAGAATCAATCTTTCCAAAAAGGCATTGAAGAAAACGAATAAAAAGGGAGCCTTTTTTTTTCACTCACTTCGAAGCATGAATGATCGGATGAGATCCTCAACTTCTGTGGCTTCCTCACTCTCCTATGGAAAACCCATCAAAGCATATTAAAAAAAGAATCACAAACATAGACAACATGAAGAGAGAGAGAGAGAGAGTATAACCAGAGACGACGATGTTGGTGGTGGAGGATTCCATGATAACAAGAGAGAGAGGTCCCGCACTTCGCCATGGCTGCAACAGCTGCTGCTCCCTTGTTCAATTCGGATCCATATGAGTATATATGGGAATCCGACCCGAATTTGATCAACTGATTAAAGGGTGGATCTATTGGGTGGCTCTATTTGAGCCCCTCTAAATTTCAAAGTAAACCCCTCGTATTTTAATTATTTGATGTACAAGCCTCTCATATATTAACCTCATATACAAGTAATGAGTAAGCCCCTTTCACACCAAAATCTCTTTCCCACAAGAATCCTAGACCCTAAAAAAATTAAAAATTCAAACCTTATATAAACGAGATGAGAGGTATGCTTATTAAAATGATGATAATTAAATATTTTAAAAAATAAATTATGTGGGTTTATTCATTAGGGGCGTACTTATTAAGAAAATCTAAATGGATCTTTAACAATAAAATTCATTTAAATGGTTTACTTACAAATTAGAGGGGCTCAAATGGAGTCAACCGGATTTATTTGCGCTCGCTCATCAAATCTGTAAGTAACCTCCCCTGTAAATGGATTGTGATATAAAAGATCCATTTAAATATACTAATTTATAACAAAAACCCCCCCCCACCCAGTTTAGACGCCTAACCTCTTATTTTTAAAAAAACCATTTTTTAACATTTCGCCCACTTTTCTCAACCAAATTAAATATTATTCTTGCCATGCGCGGGAAAGTGGACAAGGAGAAGAAGGATATCTTACGTTGTCGCCAAGCATGGCATTTTCTTCACTAAATAATGAGGTAGAAAGTTTATCTCTTCATTTTTTTTTTTTGTTTTTGAAGAACCATGCAATCTTCAACCCCGTGGTAACACCTAACAGCAAGATGGCTAAAACAGAGGAAAAAATAAAAATGCCTAAACACATATGGTTTGATCTTTGATAAGAGAATCTGTAAGGTTTAATGGCTCAAGATATACTTAATCTATTCATATACGCAATGGAAAATATTCATCTACGCATTCAATTTGATCTTTCATGTCTCCGTTTAAAACAGGAATAAGCTCCCGGATAATCTCAGATAAAGGGAATAAGGGATAAAGGGTGTTCGAAAACATAGAATAACTAGGGATAAAGTATACAAGAATAAACTGGTATGAAGTGGTATATGGATTCCAATCAACCCCTGAAATAAAAGTTATCCTAGGTTATTCTACCCAAAGAATATGTGGGCCCACTGTTAAATCAACTGTCATCACCTATTATAAATCACCTATCAAATCAACTATCATCATTTTTTCATCTTTTATAAATCTTTATCCATACTCTATTCACATTTTACTGAAACAAAAAAACATTTATTCTTACGTTTACTAACGAGAATAATTTAAAATACAACCAAACACAAAATTATTTTATCCTCATTTATGCTGAAATAAATGTATACCCAAGAATAAGTCGTATTCCCGTTTCAAACGGGGATATACTTAATCAATACAGCAGGGGCGACGAAGCGGATGGCGTCGTGGTGGTAGTTGACGCGATCCTTCACTGTTGCCGCGGCGCGCTTCCGCAACCTCGTCGGGGTTATAGTGGTCGACTGACGCTATGGATGCAATTTTGAGAAAGACGGAAAACTCAATCACAACAAAACAAGCTTTCTTCATTCGGTACCCCAAATATAAATTTAAAAAAAAACCCAAAATCTTTCCTTTTTGATTCGCGATTAGATTATAAGTAAATTAAAATAAAAAAAACTTACAAAACCCTAATAAGTTCCACCATGGGAAGGTCGGTGAAGAAGAAGCTTTTATTGAGGTATCCCTCCCTACAAACCCTACAAAACCCAAAATCGAAGAGTTATCCCTCAAAACCCAAAATGCAGTTGAGTTATCCCTCCCCTCCATGTCTGCCAATAGTGAGTGAGATAGGAAGAGAAGGGGGTGGGTTCCTCTCTATTAAAAAAAATTAATTTTTCATTTTTTGGGGGTTGGTTGAGTAACCTAAGGGTTGAAAATAAAAGCCCCAGTCTCTTTTGCACAAGAGAAATTGGAGTTTTAATCCAATTAGTACTGACTTTAATCAGTCCCATCAGTATCAAACTGCACAGCTTATGAAATTGCACAACCAATTATTAAGCATATGTTATGTAATTCGATTCATATACTAGAACTGATAAAAAATCAGCCATGATTGGATTTGGACATGATAAAGTGAAAGAGAAAGAGAGAGAACACAGTGACTTTGTTTTATTAATATTTAGGTAGATATTTGCCGTCGATTTCATTTCTGAATAATCGAATTACAAACTCTAAAAGTGGAGGGAAAGTAGACAAAATAGTTTTTAAAGAAAAACAAAGTCAATTTGCACTGATCATCTCCTTAATAGAAGAGACATCTAACCCGAAGGAGACCAAAACACCAAGTGCGATTATCCCACGATGCAAAGACGCCCATCTTGGAAGTAGATATCGCGTACCCATGCGATACCTTTCCCCCAATCTCGCAAGTTCGAACAAAACATTTCCCACATATTGTTTCATGTGGTAAAGTGATAGAGGAATAAAGAGAACACTGGATTTTGTTTCATGGGGTTGAAGGCATGTAAAGGTTAAGGGTATTCTCATAATCTTCAATGTGTAGTTAGGGTTAATCAGATATCTAGTTAGTTGTTGTAACAATAGTGACTGACATAATAATTTTTAAATAGCATAGAGACAGTGTAATGATTAATCGATTTTATAGGCATTTTTTTTATTTAACTAAGTTTTTAAGGAGCTATATCGATTTTTCCTTCAATTTTTTTTTACTTTTTTTTTCATGTAAATTGAGTCGCTTGTACATTTTCTTTTAGGCGGGTTGGATTCTCTCCAGCACGTGCACACAGAAGTCGCAAAAACTGGATTTAGCTAGAATAATAATTCCATTTTTTTCATTCAGTAATAAATAATCCAATTTCATGGGTCATCATAGATGAAAAATTTTAAATGAATTTCACACGCCCTAGAAGTTTTTCTAAAGTTGTTTCATAGCACATAAAATCCATCAGTAAATATAATAACACAGGTTAATTTAAAATCTATTTTTTTAAGATCATATACAACAACTAACAACTGGAAAAAAAAATGGAGGCAAGTGCCATGTTGTAGAGGATAAAATTGACTGAACAAGGAATACGAATACTCGAATAAGTCAGAATTTAGGGAAGAGTCACACTGAAATCGGACAATGTTCACCTCGGAATCCGAGGTGCTGACCAAGCCTTAGAGGATTATATGCATCCGAGAAAAGGAGCCTGACCTGAGGTCTATGCGTGCCTGAGATGCAAGAACTTAGTGTCCGAGGATCGAGCATGTCCGGCGAAAAAGGCACAATGACATGTGTGTTTGACTCATCCCATAAATATTGCAATTAATTACATCAAAAGATTATAAGATATCCAAGAGGACATGACAACTGGAGCCAGGTCACTCGATTGACTCAGTCAAAAGAGAAGAAATGAGCATACACACATCCAACCATTGACCCTCATAGAAGATTTTTCCATGTCAACAGAGAATGCTCGATACGCCACCGTCGGTTTATATATAAAAGGGTATCCCCTTCTGAATGGTATGCACAAATATTTACTCGAACTCTTGAATTTTTGTTTATACACATGGTTAAATCCACTCTAACTTGAGTGTTGGAGTCTTTTAGACTGACATCGTCCTCCGCAACGTTGATTATATTTTACATGAGTGTGTATTTTATGTTTTATAAAATAATTAATTAGATAGGTATACACTTCAAAAAAACCATATCAAAATGCATGTATAATGCAAACCAGGCCATAGACGAGCCAATTAAGGTGCCCCCACTAAAATAAAAATAAAAAAAAATTCTGAATAGGTCAGCTAGGTTGCCATAAAAAAAAATGCATATTTACAAATTTCATTTTTTTAATTAGTAAACAACTTGGTTAATCTAGGTTGTAGTAGACGTTTAAGAGGGTTAAATATTTTATTTCTTGTCTTCTAAATTTTAGAAAAGTTGTTTTATTTTGGGTTATTAATATTCCATTGTTTGAAATTTTTATGGGAGTTCATAATATTCAACTTACTGAGGAAGATTACTGTTATTATGTGTTTAATTATATATTCAGTTGTTTTATTTATTTGCATTTGTTACATATTTATAAAAATATTTATAAAAAGATTACTCATTCTTTGTAATTGAGATATGGATAAAATAAATAAATTTTGTAAGTACATGTATAAAACTATTAGTAACGGTATTTTAGATATTTAAATTAAATTAATTTATCATTTTTCATACGTTGAACCAAACACTTACAATGATTCTTTTACAAAAATCCACTAATGAACCAATCTGTGTGATTGAATCTGAATTTTTGATAAAATGATTCCTGATAAAGTCAAACGGACCTTAATGAGATGCTCTCCTGCGTTACAAGCTTTTTTATAATATAGAAGAAAACAGAACTTATGTGGCTGAATTGTTGACACCCATCGATTTTTAGAAAATTATATTGTTTGAATGAAATATTTAATCTTTAGCTTCGCGTTTAATATGTGGCCTATGTATCTTTGCATCCAAGTATCTGAATAATAAATATATCATTTTATAATAAATCTATAAACAGTTAACTACCTATACATTTTCTATTAATCAGTTTGTTTGACAAAAATAAAATAAAATGGAGGACTATATTATAAATGATTAATTATGTGAAATAGTAATTTGTGAATGATTTAGTAGCTACAAGATGACAAAGAATTCAGTCATTCACGGAAAACTAGTTTACATTCAAATTGGAAGTTATTGTTTGGTTTTTTTTTTTTTGTACAAATGCTCTATATCCAGAGCATACAGATATTGGGCCACTAGATCCCTATAACAGCCGGCCTAAGGGCTGTAGACTAGTCCTTGAGGACTAAGGGTGCGATTGGTTGCGCGATTGCAAAATTGATTCTGCAGGAAGCTCACTTTCTCAGCTTTCTGAAATCGCAGCTTTTGGGCATTATTTATCTGAAATTTGTATGCAGGAAGCTACTACAGTAAAACTGTTTGGTTGAACGATTGTAAACGCAGCTTCCTGCAATCGCAGTGCAATCGCGTAACCAAACGCACCCTAAATTTAGTTTAACATAAAATATTAAACCATCAAACCAGTCTAGACTGTTACAGTACTGGTCTCTAAGACCAAACCACATTTTTTCCTCTCTTGCGTCCCAGGGGGATTCAATCTCATCACCTCCCATGAAGGGGAGGGTGTCCCAACCGCCACGCTAAGCGTGCGGGGACATATGCGACCATTTGCTTTGATTTGTTTGAAGTTGCACACCTAATGCAATGAACTATGTACCTTTTATCAGATTAAATTATATACTTTAATAAATTATTTCACATAACAAATAAAAAAAAACATATATTTTTATTTAATAAAAACAAATCTTATTAGCGTGAGAGGTCCCTATGTGGTTTGTGCACCTTTTTTTATTTTTGTACTTAAAAATCTCAAATTTATAGATCTTAAACCCCCGTTCGGTTCGAGAATAAATCCAAAATAAATGAAAATGAGTCAGAATAACCATAAAATGAGTGATGGAATGAGAACATATCATAATTAACTGGTATAAAAAGGTATATGGATTTCATCCAGCACCTGGAATTAAATTATTCAAGTTTATTCAACCCAAAAGAATATTTAGATCCACTGTCCAATCAATTGACATCACCTCTTACAATCAATTGACAAATTAACTTCATCATTTTTTTACCTTTTATAAATCTTTATTTACATCATTTTCATATTTTATATAAACAACAAAAACTTTATTATTACGTTTTTTCAACGAGAATAATTCAAAACACAATCAAATAGAAAATCAATTTATTTTTATTTATATTAGAATAGTCATAAACAAACCGCATAACAACTATTAATCTCGAATCAAATGGGGGGTAAGAATCTCATTCATGGATATCCAAAAAAACAACAGAAAAAACATAGGATGCCACCCTTTCTACAAATGGATACTGATTCACTATTTCTCATAGGTGAAGCACATGAAGAGAGAGAAGTTCTAGCCCCCATATCAGAGGGACATGTACCTGCATTTCATTGTGAACTTTGGTTATGGACACCTGTGTGATGAAACTGGACTATCAAATAAGTAATTGATGTAGAGCGATCACAGTCTATACTAGGATATAATTTATAAATTGATAAGTTTATTTATAAATTATATCCTAATGGTTCTCAACATTGATCGAATATGAATTAATTATAATTTATGATATCATTAGGATATAATTTTCTATTTTATTTAGTATTTAGTTAGGTTTTCTTTTATGTTATAAGGATTTTAGGTGATTTGAAGAGATCCTAATTCATTAGGATTCTCACCTTTATAAATAAACTATGTAATTTATTCTCTTTTCTTTTCTATTATTTTTGTTATTCTTGATGCATAACAGATTCATAGAAATCCATCCTAGTTAAGACTTCTTTTAAATAGTTGTCCTCCGGGGCATGTCATTAAATAAAACGGAAAAAAAACCCTCTATTTAAATGTGACTAGGATTAACCAACTTGCATGGTTTCCTTCATTTAGCAGAGAAGGAATAGTGATTGAATATAGAAACAATGAAATTGCCCTAGAAATCACTGAGGCTCCACATAGAAAATATTCCTGTTATAAGAAAATCAATGTATTTGATGCGAAAGAAAGTAACACATAATAGTCTGCAGTGAAATTGAAAATCCAGATTTCCTTTTTTTTTTTTTTTTTAAGATGAGTTCACATCAATGCAGCAAGCACAAGATATTCTATAACTGGCTGAAGGACTTGCAAATGCATCCTTACTCAAACTACATTTGCTGCAACAAACTCTGAACCACAGCAGAAGCTTGTAAATGGTCATCCAGCATTGGTTAGTCTCTTCACCAACAATTGTCTATTTACCAAAGGCATCAAACTTTCCATGCATAAACAAGGGAAAGCGTCGCCATAGCAGAGGATCGTCTCAAAAGTATTAGTCCCAGGATCATACCAAAGGAGTCCATAGGGCGGATCTTCCAATATCAGCTTACCCTTCCAATGGTACAGGGAAAAGATATTATAAATCATCCAACAGGTTTCAATTGAATACTGTTTGACCCATCCACGAGCATTGTCATCTTTCATCATCCATATTTCCAGCTTATGGTTTACTGAATTTCTATTATAATAGTCGCATGTCAAGCACAGGGTCCCTTGGAGTACCCCCAAAGATACAGCTGACTTGCCCTCTAATGCATGGCAATCTGGTGGGCCTGAGAATGCTCCAAACCGCTCATCTCCAACATTGAAAGTTGCTATTTCTTCTACAGAATCAGGTCCTCTTTTCTTGGTGCAGGTAAGCCAATACATGATTCCATTCAGCGTAATAGAATTTTTCTTTGGGTGAAGCACATACGGAACATTGTCAATGGGTCTCCATGACTTGGTGCCCAATGTTAGGACCCCAAATTTAGATGAAAGGGGTGAACATCCATCAATGAGCTTGTTGTGAATCAGTTGGACCACCTTATATTCCTTCGTACTGGGACTATAACCAAAGCCATGCATGGATGGCTCCTCCAGAGAGTTTGATCTGGGCAGCGTTACTAGTTCTCGAGTGCTTGGATTACATAAGTGAATGCCTGCTGATCCACTTATGCAGATCAGGCCTTCACAAGAATATACTGATGAGATGTCCTCAATGTCAATCTTCAGTGATGCACTGAGCTTCGGCTGGTTCTCATTGTCAAATTTGAAGATTAAAATTTCCCATGCAGTGCTAGATGGCAGATTAGCACAGATGACAAGGTTGATGGAATCACAATTCGAGCGTTGCAGGTGCAACTCAGCAAGAATAGGATCATTGATGAGAGAATACCAATGTTTTGACACACACTTGCACCGCATTAGGGACTTCAAGGGAAGCCTTGAAAGAATGTTTAGGATGATATCCTGTGAAATCTTCTCTATAGCATCCATCTCCAGATTTATTCCTAGAAGTCAATACAAAGAAATTATTTGCACATTCACTAGTATGAAGTTTTAGTGTCAGAAGGAAACATGTTCTTAGCAGAAAAAAAAACACCGAAAATGAGAGTGACACTTCAATGGACATTAATAGCCAAGAAGTGATCTGAATACAACTTATATCATGCAAAAAATGAGAGCATGCACAAGAAAATATATTGTAGAATTACAGAATTATTTTAAACAATTTTCAGAGAACAAGGTAGTTTAGATTTAGTTGTCAGAAATTAATTCTTGTTGTATCTTTTTGGTGTTTGTTCAAGTAAGCTCAGTACATGGACACCATATACAGAAACAATCAATAGAGGCAAGTCTCTGTGCATGAAGCAGGCAATGGGATTGGAGACCTATAGATAAAGCTTTTAGAAATAGATGATCTGCTATTATGTAGATAGTCATTGGATGTTCAAAGTTGAGAAATAAGAATATTGTTGGTTTCTATAATAATTTCACAATTATTGAAAGAGCAATTTATGTAATTTGTTAAAAGAACCAAAATTTAAAAGAGCTTCCTAGGGGATTCTCCAATGTTATGCCAGACTAGATTAGCACATAATTTCAACTTATCAAATAATTTGAATAATGCAGAACTCATTGTTACTTCCCTTCACAAATCTGTCTAGCAAAGAAAAAGCATACTACAGTTGAGAGTAGCATGTGGATAAGTTATGTAGACGAATAGAGACTTGGAAGGAAGAATTTAGAAGTTAGAATAGATCAGAGAGATGACAAAGTTCCTCTAAATATGACTATGACCTCAGATGAGAAACACACATGCGACATTATAAATTTGTAAAGCCAAGCCCAAGTGAACAGTTCCCTTAATTATTTTTATATGATCTATGAAAATTAGCACCCTACATTTGGTAAATCCTTTATCTGTTTCATGCAAAAAAAAAACAAAAAAAAAAGATATACATAAAAACCCATACAACAAATAGTTATCACGGATCATATCACTAAAGGTGAAAGCTATGAAACACGGACACGGACACGGTGTCACAGCGACACGGACACGGCAACACATCAATTTTTGGAAAATTAGGATACGGGTAAGGCTAGGACACGGCAACAAATAAATTATTATAATAAACAAATATATATCAATATTTTATATAAACAAACATATTTCATTTAATTCACTATTTATAACAAATTGTATAAACTAATAAATCATTGTTTTTATAAATCAAAGTTTTAAACTAATAAATCACTATATTATTTAACCTTAAGAAAGTTATTTTGTTTAAATGAATTGTTTTAAGCTGTTTTAAATGAGTTGAATACTTGTGGGCTATGTTTGGGCCTTCATTTTCTTTTTCCTTTTTACTTTTGGGCTAAAACTGACTGGGCCATGTCCCAAGCGTGTCCCGCCGTGTCCGTGTCCGACACGGGTATGGGGCCTCCAGGGAAGTGTATGTGCTTTGTAGGGTGAAAGGCAATATTGTACAAAATATATGCTTTCTTGAACACTAAATCAGATGCGAAAATGAAAATTAGAAGCATCTAGACATAAAATTCATGCAAAGGAATTGGAGCAATTATCAAAATGAGAAGGTATTATGGCCAGTACACTAACTAAGAAAAAATATACAAAACAGATCATAAGTCAACTATTAAGAACAGAAAGACTGAATATTTAATTATGGCAAACAGGGTTGGTCATGAAACAGATTAGTGGAAAAAAAATTAGTGATAAGTGGAGAAAAAGGGCCCCATCCTCCGGAACATCAACAAGATAGTGCATAGGAACATTTTGCTAAAAATTATTGTATATTCAGATACAGAGCAGTTACAAGAAACTAATGCATTTAAATTAACAAATGCAGAATTGAGAAAGAAGAATATAAAAAAATGACTGTTAGTAGTGATGACTTTTCATCCAGATCATGTGAGAAGTTCTTGAAGTCAAAATTGGGGAGCAGAGGGGGATGCTTAGTGAAACACTCCACCAACAGTGCTCATACTATTGTTTCTTCTGAAATTCACATCCATATCCTTCATGGAAATTAAAAAAGAGAGTTAAAGCAAAATGTTTGCCAGTGACTTAATTATTTTTCTCCTACCAGTTTTCATAGTATTAAATTTACAACTATTTGCATAATTCAGGATGACTGTGAATACCTGCGCTGATGACATATAAACCCACAAATTTCACAAGTTGGCCATAGCAGGAAACTTTGAGGATATAACCTTAGAACATGAACTATCCTTCCAAAAAGAAAAAAAAAACCCAGTGAATTTACGGAGATAAACTGCAACGAGATCATTGGGCAATTTAGAAAATTGATCAGCCTCAACTACCACTTGTACCCCGTTTGGAAGTGCAGTAGGGAGGGAGAGATTTTGAAAATCTACTTCGTTTTTCAAAAGAATTGTTTTGGCAACTTCTCAAATGCAGGAGAAATAACACGTTGAATGCTGAAAATGCAGAGAATGCGGCATTTGAAGAAGAAGAAAAAAAATGTTTGCATCCACGTTTGGTTGTTGAAACGCAAATCTGCCCAAACGCGGATAAAAAAGGGGCCTTAATGTTCACATCCATGCTAAGGGTGAATTTGGTTAGATCCTATTTGGAAACAGGTTTGGACAGCCTTTGGGTTTGTAGAAAACTGCTTTTCCCAAACCCATTTCCAAACAGAAAAACTAGGCCCAAAACTACAAATAGATTAATGTGAAAAAATACCTAAAACCTGAGTTTTACAGAAGCTGTGGAGAGGCAGCTTCCTGCAAACTCAATTTTAAACTCAATTTTGCAATAATATAACCAAAAGTAGCCTAAGGCGATCTGGAAAGCAGTTTTCATCTGAAGCTCGATTTGATAGAGTTTTCAAAGGTTTGATTTACGACCATAGATTCTGACAATCATGTTTGGTTCATATTCCAAAGTTGTGAAACCCCATTTGCAAAAAACAAAGTTATCCTGATTTTAAATGCTCAAAAGTCTGAAATACCCTCAAATATCATTTACTTTAATGCCCTAATCATTTCCCCATCCTTCTTCTTCTCTCTCTCTCTAGTTTATCCGAGCTTCTACACCAGCGTCTGTTTTCATCATTCAAAACATTTCACATATAATAAATCATGAAGAACAGAAAAAAAACAAGGACAATCAAACTGCAAGTGTGCTTTTCAAAAAAAGAAAAAGAAGAAAAAAAGTGCAGTTGTAGAGGATCTTACAATGGTGAAGAATGGGTAACTTTGAACACTTGAAGAGGATTGAAAAGGTCGTTCTTAAGGTGGGAGGGGGCTGTTAGGGTTTGTTCGCAGGGCTGCGAAGATGTTATGAAGAGAGAGTGAGGGATATCTTCTCAGGTGGATGTTTAAATAGGCTAGTAATAATGAAAAAAGAGTTGGGGTAGTTTGGTCTTTACAAGTCAACGTTAATAAGTATCCCTTGCCCGTTTGGACGTGGAACATGGGACTCGATAACACGTAATAAAGTAGAATAGGAGAATTTGGATGTTTTGATTCATTGAATATCTAAGGATAATGTATGCTTGAATAAATTAATATAAAGTGGTATATGTATTCAGTCAATCTTTAAAATTAAAGTTATTTTAGGTTATTCTACTTAAAAAGTATGTAGGCTCAATGTGAATCAACTGAAATCACCTCTTGTAAATCACCTATCAAATCAACTATCATCATTTTTTAACTTTTTATAAATCTTTATCCACACTTTATTCAAACAACAAAAACTTTATTACAACAAGAATAATTCAAAATATAACCAAACACTAAATCACTTATTTCACGGTTATACCCACTTATGCTGGTATAATTGTATACCCTGTAATACATCTTTTTTTGTATCCAAACAGGGGCTTAGGGGTGCAACTCGAGCAGACCCAACCCGGCTCATGGGCATGTTTGGGTTTTGGGTGAGCCCTTCTAAATTGTAAGTAAGTCCCTCTTATTAGTAAGCTCTTCATATTTTAATAATTTAATTTATAAGCCCTTCATATATTAACCTCGTATTCAAACAATTAGTAAGCTCCTCTCACATCAAACTGAGGGGCAAAAATCGGCTTATCAGACTCAGTTAGTTGGATCTATCCACTCCAACTCTCTTCCGATCTGTTGGTGGTTTCCGCCGCCGGTAAGTGGCATTGAGGACACATGGAGGTGGGGACCTGCAGAAGACCCTCCAACGCTCAAGTCAATAATGGTAGCCAAATTAAGGTTTTTGGGAAAAGAATTTCACATACCTCTAAAGAAAATTAGATCCTTATTTATAGTGTTTTTTTAGGATTGCCTTGGAATCAATGATAGTGATCGATATTTTCCCTATCTGACGGATGGAAAGAGATTCCTGATTTATGGATCAAATATATGGATATTAAGGGATCTTTGAGCGGGTCGATGGGCCAGGATAGTGGGTCACGGGTCACCTAGGCCACTGACCCTCGTATTCAGGTCATGGGCTGCAGGTAGAGGTGTAAAACGGGCCGTGCCGTGCCGGCCCGGCCCGCTAAACAACCGGGCTAACGGGCTAACGGCCCGGCCCGTTTCATGTGACCGTGCCGTGCCGGCACGGCACGGGCCGCAGGGGGTCGGCCCAGCACGGCCCTCCGTGCCAGCCCGGCGGGCCACCGTGCCGTGCCGTGCTAGCCCGGCGGGCCAAACGGGCCGGGCCCATTGACGGGCCAACGGGCCGACCCATTAAAATGTCCATTTTTTTTTAATTTTTAAAGTTTAATATTTAATTCCATGTTTAATTTACTAGTTCCTTTAAATTAAAAAATAAAAAAAATATACATAAGTCATTCATAAAAATTGAAAACTAAAAAGAATTAAGAATACAAATATTTATTTTATTGAATATTGAATTTCTTGAGTACATGAACAATAATTAAATAAATGATAAAATGAATAAAAAAATACACAAATAGTACATTGATGAATAAAAATAAATTATACAATTCTTAAAAAATATGATAAACTAGTCGTTGGTGGAGGTGTGGCCCGCGGCACAAACCGTGCCGCGGGACTAGCGGGCCGTGCCGCTAGGCCGTGCCAGAAACGGCACGCGGACCGGATGTCAAACCCAGCCCGCGTCGCCACCCAAACGGGCCGGCCCACGGCACGGCCCGTGCCGTGCCATGCTGGCACGGGCCCTTAACGGGCCGTGCCACGGGCCGTGCCGGGCCAACCCGTCCCGTTTGACACCTCTAGCTGCAGGGTGCCCGATCTGTTTATAGGGGCACAGAAAATTGGCCCCGCAAACCCTCTCTCTCACCTTCATGGCTTTGACTCCCCCACAGATGCTCTCTCTCTCTCTCTCTCATCTTCTTGATAGTTTAGTGTTATTGGTGAAATCATTATTAAGTGTGTGATGCAATCCTTTGATGTTCTTGATGTTATCATCTTCTTGTTTATATGATGGTCTTTTGGTTGCTAATGTTTGTTGGGTTAATGTGAAAGTTGGCCTTTCTTGATAGAGAAATGTTATTTTATTAGTGGTGATAATTGTTGCATCCATTACCTTGATTTCTGATCTTCTTCATCTGGTCTCTTTTGTTTATTGTGTATATTGATTGCCAAAAGAAACACCTCCCCCCCCCCCCCCCCAAAAAAAAAAAAAAAAAAAACCCTTTTTATGTTTATGATATGATGATATATAATTTGTGGGTTTGTTTCTTGGATTGACATAGGATGTGTGTAATTTTTTATTTTTTATATTTTGGCCCGGACCTCTGCTTCGGAGAAGAGCACTCAATACTCAATTTTTTTTATGTATTTTTTTTAAATGATATGTATTCAGAGAAACACTCAGTTATTCTTTCCTACCAATGATATATATATTCAAGAATTTATAAATAAATCAAATAATTTATATGAAATGGGGGCATGTTTATTAAAAGAATATTAATTATATATTTTAGGGTTCTGTTATACTAGATCCATTTTCAATCCCAATTTTAGTTCTATATGTGTTTATAGAAAATTAATGACGCATATGCTCACGTTAACAAGACACGTGCTTCAAAAGAATTTTTTTACATTTTCTATAAATGCATCAATGTATTGGAGTATATGCTTCATTTTTTATAAAAACATGTACCTCATTAGATAAGGTATACTATTTTTAAAAAATTCAAAACATATGTAGACTAGAATTGAGGTTGAAAATGGAGTTGTGCGTAACATTATCCACCCTTGGTGCAAATAGAACACCCCCGCCCCCCCCCCCCCCTCAGCTTTGTCATGGCTGTTCAATTTGGATCAACTGATTCTATGATCCGATGAACCCCATTAATAAAGGTTATTTTATTTGAACCACTCAAAATCAATTGGGTCCGGCTATTTGCACCCTATCTTTGCTTTACACACCAAATTCTTTTCACACCCAATCCAAATAAGGTATATTCTTTCAACACCCCCATATTTAAATGGAGATAGGGTTTCCAATGCACACCCCAATCCATCCCTTTGAAACCCAAAAAACCCCATCAGCCATGGTAGCCACCATGACCTCCTCCTTCATTAAACTCACAAAGCTCTACACCTCCTCCTCCTTCCACGGCCTCCCCCGCTTCACCACCGCCACCGTCTACTTCTCCTCCACCACCACCTCTGCCAACTACAACCTTCAGTCCTTTAAGTTCTCACCAACCAAAGAATCCATCGTCATGGAGGGAGTGGTGGGCATAGGCGGAGACGAAGTTGGGGAGGGGGATGGAATTTAAGATGCAAACAAATCGACCTTATTTTGTGCTCATAGACACTATCAGTGTTGACGATTTTACATATCGTAGACATCCCATGTGTCGATCTTTTCAGAAAAAAATCATTAACATTTCATTTGTGATTCCCTCCAAATCTAAGAAAGAAAAAAAAAACTTGACCGTCTCCCTCGCCTCCCTCTTCATTGTGTTCATTTTTATGGTAATTGCTCATATCCCCTCCAAGAATCATTTGACTTTGTTTCTATAACCTCGTCGACAGATCTAGTGTTTACGAGTTTTAACTCTGTTGACAGTTCCAGTGTCTACAAAGCCCAGAAATCATTTAACTTTATTTCTATTATCTCGTCGATAGATTTAATGTCAACAAAATCTAAATCAATTGACAGTTCCAATGTCACTGGGTTCAGAAACCACTTGGCTTTATTTTTGAGAACTCGTCGATAGATCTAGTGTCTACAAAATCTGATTATATTGACTATTTCAATGTCTGCAAGTATAGCATCCAGCGACAGTTGTAGTGTCAAAGCATCCAATCTTATCAAATTCAAATTTGGAAGTCAGAAATTCAGATTTACCTATACGATTGATTGTGTTTTTGTTCATTCACATTTGAAACATGCAAAAAAAAAATCATACGCTGTGCAATAACACTTCCGAGTTTGACATGCCATATCACCTCCTAGTACTTTCGAGCCTTGCATACCATAACACCTCTGAGTACCTCCAGTTTGAGTACCTTGAGCCCAATGTGCCCCGCCGAGGCCTCTACTGCGTCCTCTCCTCATGGTCTACATGTGGGTGTGTAAAGAATATGGTAATAAACAAATCTTTTATTCTTGACCCGTTTATTTTGGGTGTGGAGAGCAAAAACAGAGGTGCAAATAGCCGGACCCAAATCAATTTCACTCCCAATTAACCAATCTGCACACCCCTGTTAAGCATCCTATAATAATTGAAAAATGCTTGACCCAGTATTGTTTTCAATCTCAAATACAATACGCATCGTTTTTTTTTTTTTTCTAATGAGACATGTATGAAGTAAATGATATTATTAAATGTAGGGGTCATCAAAAAGCCCGAGGCTCGAAAGCCCGGCCAGCCCGGCCTGAACCCGTTCGCAGACCCGCCCGAACCCGATTATGGGGCCCGAGCCTGGCCCGCAAACCCGCCCGAACTGGGCCCGTTTGGGCTGGCCCGTAGGCCCGCCCATGGGCCCGGCTCGTAAGCCCATGTGGGGCAATCCAATAAATATGTCACATGTAATTTTATGTAATTTTTATTTGAATTATGGTTGAACTATATAAATTATTGATATTTATGTAAGTGTAAACCTAGTTAAGTACATGTAGTTGTTTATTTTTTTAAGTAATTAATTCATTTAATATTTTTATTTTTAAAAATTCAATAGATATAAATATTTTTCGAACATTATATTTTAAATTTTGTGTTATTTACATTATATATAACTGAACAACTTAAAATTAAAAAAAAAAAGATGTTTAAAATCTGGGCCCGTAGGCCCGCCCATGGGCCCGAAGCCCGAGCCTGGCCCGTCAGGCCCGTTCAAGCCCAGGCCTGTGGATAAGGCCCGGGCCCTCTTTTTTTGCCTCGGGCCGGCTTGGGCCCACTAGCCAAGCAGGCCCGCGGGCAACGGGCCGGGCAGGCCCGCTGGCCGACCCCTAGTGTTGAGTATAATGATTAGCTCAAGTTGGAATTCGAAAGTTTGTGCTGGTGTCTGGCCCAAAATGAAAAGGAAAAGAATAATAAATGAGCGTTGATACATGCAGCCTGTTTTGCAGCCCCATACGCTATGATAATATAATATATATTATGTTGTCATAGTATATGGGGTTCTATTATAATATATGACGCAAAATAATTTATAATTTTTTTAACTTAAAAAAATACACTAATGTTAATATATCTCAGTATATACTTCATTTTATATAACAGCATACATTTCAATTGGAGGGTTATTGATTTTTCTAAAAAAAAAAAATCGACGTGGACTACAACTGGGGCTGCAATAAGGGTTGGGCGTATCATTTTCCATAACAAATGCTTCATGATTATTATGGATAGGAAAATGTCACGCTCAACCAGGCCTTTTTTAGCCCAAGCTCCAGTTTGCACTTATGGTTTTTTTAAATGAAATATTTTTTAATAAACAATAAAATACATGCTCATATCATGAATTGAATACATATATGGTTATATTTTTCATAATAATTCATATACTAACAAAATGAAATATATAATATGTTAGACATTTTCATATTCTGTGTTAATAATGTAATGCAAATGGGATTGTAAAAAGGATTGAGCGTATAGTTATACAATTCACTTAGCAAAGTTGTTAAATTAATTATTTTAAATTTTATGAGAAAATAAAAAATATCCAACATATGTAAGTTTACTAAATAATAAATTTACCATCACTAGATATAAATAAAATACTATTTCTTTCTCAAAATTTTTATGCCTCAGGCATTATTGAGGGTGTCAATAAAGCATTTTTAATTAGGTTTTTATTTCTTTTTCTTATTGATTGTTTATTTTAGTAGTTTAACCATTTTATTTTGCCCCCAATGGTTTTGCCGAGGTGAGATGGACACCCTTGCTTATAAAAAGGTAAAATAAAGGAAAATGTTAAGACTCAGTCACATTTATCGATCAAAACTCATACCATATATGTTTTCTTTTTTTTTTTTTAAATAGTAAACATCATCTAATAAGATATATGTTTTGATAAAAAATATATATCGCTCCATTTCAAGTTTATTGAATCCATTTTTAGTAAGTTTAAGAAAATATTTAACGAAGTATATATATTTTTTAACGAAGTATATGTTTTACTGAATTTTTAAAGAAGTACATATGACTGTATTTTTAAATTGTAAAAAAAAAAAACTGAGTATAACAACACTTTAAAATAAAATGTGTAGCCCTCTTGGGCTGTTATCATGGGCTTTTGGCTCACATGATGATCAGGTCCATGTTGACCTGTTTGTCTAGTGTCACCCTGTCTGGGCTTTCTTAGTCGTACCAAAAAGATCTTCAACTCTTCATTGATTACAACAACAACAATCTCCAACTTCTAACCAACCAAAAAAAACAAAGAAAGAAAAAAAGAAGCAATTTTCAACAAAGGTAGCGTTTGATAGTGGGATGACAAAACTGAGTTTTTGTAAATGTTGGGTTTAAAACTGATCCTACAAGACGCTGTCTCCCCTCAGTCAACAAAGGTAGCGTTTGATAGTGGGATGGCAAAATTGAGTTTTTGTAAATGTTGGGTTTAAAACTGATCCTACAAGACGCTGTCTCCCCTCAGCTTTCTCCAATAGTGGCTTTTAGACACTATTTACCTGAAATCTGTCTGCAGGAAGCTGTGATTACAAAACTTTTTAATTGCACGATTGTAGAACCAGTTTTTTACAAACGTAAAAACTGTTCAATAACAGAACCAATCCTCATCTCAAGTATGTTATTAAAAACGACCGCGACCATCTCACAGTTGTTCATACCGGTGGGAGCGTAGACGATATGGCGTACCAGAAACGACCTCATCTTCAGAGGAGCGTAAGTTTATCAAGAGAACATGCTCATCGTGTTTCATGGATCCGTGCAGGACTGGGGACGCTTCATCGCAAACGCCAAAGAGATTTATTTCACAAACGGCCGGATAAGGATTGTGGAGTGAGTACTGGAGGAAGTCTGCTTTCGGTTAGATACCTCTTCTAACTGGAAAAGGATGTGCGCAGTTATCCTTTTTTTATTGTCTTTCATTTACGTTGTTTAAATCTCTAATCTCCCCCCCTTCAGAGTTTGTAATTCGAATTCAGAAATGGAATCAAGTAGTAAATATCTACCTTTTTTTTTTTCAAAAAAAAAAGTATGTTATTAAAAAGGTGTTTGTTATACCCAGGTTCTTATTTTCAATCATGCCATTTCATTTCGATAAGGAGATATGTAATATGTTACATGAGTTGTACGTGTATAACTTTATTATATATGAGCTGTATGTAATCTGTTACTTTATGTAATCTACTAGATAGAGTATTATATTTTATTTTTTAAAAAATAATTTTTTACATGAAGTTTACACTTTGATGCTGTTGAGTAACATTATCTCTAAAATAAAATAAACTATATTAGATGGCTAACAAATTATTTTTTACAAATAAATGAGAGCATCATTATTTAAAATCAAAGAGATAAATGATTTTAAGATCAACCTGCCCGGATTCCAGTCCAGTTAACTCACCAGACTCGATGTATTCTAAGAACTGTTGAAACTCCGGGTTTTGAAAACTGATACCGAGTTAGATGAACCGATCAATTTCTTAAGATGTGTAAAATCAATGTTAAAAAGAATAACTATCTTGCCAAAAACATATTTTTTTAGAGAACTTACCAAAAAAATGTTAAAAAGAGTTTCTAATTTTAATTAGTTAACTAATTAAAATTAAAAATTAATTATTTAAAAATTTAGAGAACTTAACCAATGTTGGAGCTTTTAAAAGATTTAAAAATTAATTATTTCATCATCAAAAAATTTTAAAAAAATTTAGATTCATGTATTGCCTAATTGCACTTAAAAAAGGGAAAAACCATTGAAGTTTTTACAATAGTTACCTCTTCTTAGAAAAGTTAGTTCATATTTAACTGGAATCTCATATAAAATATATTAAATTTAAAATAAACACAATTTTATTCATGTTACAACTGTAATTATAAATAAAATCGTCATACTTTTTATGTATTGTGATATATAAATATTTGAAAAAGTAAAGACTTGATAATTGTAAAGTTTTTCTAGAATGCTTCATTTTTTTTTATAATTTTAAAGTAATAACATAAATAATATGTTTATTATGCCATGATCATGTTACGGTTTGATTCTGGTTCACCCAACGGTTGAACCGGTAAACCAGTCATTTTTCCAGTCCTGTTAGGTTTTTAAAATATTGTTTAAGATATAAGTTTTTTTTTTTTTTTTTTGAAGAAATGGTGCTCACCAGGATTTGATCCATTGACCTCTTTCATAGAGGTGGGAGATGCTTACTTACTTAACCAAAGCTCAGTTCGCAAGTTAAATACGGTTAAACCAACAAAACAAAACATTCTCTGAACAAAAATAATACAGTGAGTTGACTCCTCAACAGTCATGAGCTAGTAGCCTTTGGTCTCTGTCTTTGATTTTATTTTATTTTTCTATACAAGTACCCTTATAGTTGCGGGGCGGTTATTACCACCCCATTTTATGTGATCCCCACCCCGTTAATTAACCCACCCCCTTCAAATGTTATGAAACCCTATCCCACCTCTATATATATATGGGGTTTATGAAATTTCAATCCCACCCCCACACATTTTCCATCTCCCTCGTCCTCTTCCTCTTTCTCCTTCCACCTCCAAAATCTCCATTCATCCCATATCTATGCCATCCGACATCCGTTGTCGTTGTTCAAAGGCCTCCCCCATGGCATCGTCTCCTTCTTCCACCGCTCCCAGGTTCCAACCCCTATCGTGGCTCCCTATTTCGACGACTCCCCTCTCCACATTTAATGAAGAAGGATAGATCTCTTCTTTTTTCTTTTCATTTTTCTTGTTATATTCATTGTATATGTCACATTTATGATACATATGTTTGTATAAAGTTTCAATAAAAAACTCTAGATTGATTTATTTCAAACATAACCCTAATCCTATTTTTAGGGTGGTTGGAGTTTTTTTTTTTTTTTTTGAAAAAAATGTTGGAGAAATGGTTGGAGATGGTTTTTTTTAAGGAGATTATTTTTATTGGTTAATGGAATGAGTAACATTGGTTTGTTTAAAGAAAAAAATTGGGTTGTTGGAGGATGATTTCTTGTATTGATTAGTTAATTGTAAAATGTTACTAAAATCGTTATGGTTTGGAGAATAATGAATATAAACCTTGATGCATGGTGATTGGTTAAATGTGTTGATCAGTTGATTGAATATTTTTTGATGATTCAATGCCTTCCATTGGGTTAGTGATAAATGGCTATACATGGGTTATGGTCTCCATTATTGCATGAGATTAATGTTCTTGCAAATCTTCTGATTGAATGATCACGTGTTCCATCCATCCTCTTTCAACATGATTTGTTTTTTTTTTCCGCATATGCATGAGCACTAAATTAATTTTTTCAATGCTAAGGATGACTTTGAAGGAACGGGTGCGCTTCCAATCGAAAGACTAGATCGAAAGATATGCCTTCAAGTTTTCAAAATATTGTTGATGACCCACAAGAAGAGGAAGTGGTGGTAGAAGAGGTAGAGGAAGATTCAGAGATTGACAAAAAACAGCTTGAAAGGTTCATTTCAAGGTGGACCAATAAATAATGATATCCTTGTCAATTACCGATACCATGTAGCGTATCGTATCTAGAAAGACAAGGTATATGCTATACAAAGATTGTTGTATATTTATTTAAATAAAATTATATTTTCACTTGGAATTGTGTATATTTTTCACAAGAGCGTTCCGTGTTATAGTGTTGTTAACCTGTCACCCAGCTAGATAACTAAAGATTAGATGATGAAGCTACCATCTTTGTTGATAGAAGAGGTTTAATGTGTTTTGAATGGTCATGAGCATGTGTTTTGAATGGTATATGCAATGTATTTTCAAGTGTTTTATGAAATGCTGGTTGAATGTTTTGATTGGCTGATTGAATTAATGAAAGCACCTAGAAGACATGATGCTGTCCTGGGAGGTTTGACACTGAACCTGTCGACAGTTTTTAATTTCATCGACATTAATATTGTCGATGGGTATTGAATTTGTTGCAGTATATGTATTGTAAGGATCGACAACTTTAATGCCGACCTGGGCATCATCCATTGACTCTATGGGTGTCGAATCTGTTTATAACAAGGATAGTATCTTCTGAGTTGACATCGACACTAAACTTGTCGATTGTAATATGTCACGTCGACACACATAGTGTCGAACATAGGGACAATAGCTCACTGGTTAAAGTCGACATAATGGATATCGACGTTCAGTAGGTTCTGTCGACATTATCTCTGTCAAATATGAGACAGTACCTGCCTTGTCACATTCGACACTATGACTGTCGACTAATAAAGGTTCCATCGACACACAATATGTCGAACATAGGGACAATGAAGGGGTAGGTTTGGTTACTTTCAAAAGTCCATGATAACATATTTTCATTGTTTTTTCTGGGTGGGGTGAATATCCGATGAGGTGGTAATAACACTGCCCCCCCCCCCCCCATTAGTTGCTAACTCACAATGCATGATTAATCACTATTAATATATGTCAAAGAGATTTTGGTTAATATGAACCCAGTTACCCAGAACAAATCAAATTAATGGATTATATAGTCTCTTTTAACATTCAACGACTGAGCACTACTGTTACTAAAAAAATTTGAATTAATACACAAACCCATATGGTTGTACAAAGTCCATTAATAAATGACTAAAATTTAATCTTTCTTTGGTTTGTGTTGTTTCATTAAAGGGAAAAATCCATATAGTTAAACTGTACGAAATATCCATATGACCGAGTTAAATTTATATTGACATATGAGAAATATTCTGTTTGATTAATCTTCATTAAAAACAAAGTATACCAAAAGCCTCGTACAATATGTTAAAAATGCGAAAAATCATTTATAAATGATAATTTTATCTTTTCAGATAGAGTTTTATAATATATTTAAAGAGATAAAATATTCATTTATCAAGGATTTCTGCATTTTAAACACATCGTAGGAGAATTTTTATAAATTATGTTTTCAATTAGAATTAATTAAACGGAATATTAACATAATAATTTTCATTTGTTAACGGAAATTTAGCTTAAGGAATTATTTGGATATATATAATGTTTTCAGGGGGTGGTCATGTAGTGTAAAAATTGTTTTAAACTTCATGTGAATTGAACATACATTTTTTTATATATTTAATTTGTTGGATCCTCTCGTGGAAGTTACAACTGAATTTAGCTAGAATAATAATTCCAGAATTTTCATTCATTATAAATGAATAATTGGTCATCCATCATAGATTCACAGTTCTAAAAAGATCAATTGCACACGTACGAGCGACAAGTTTTCTATAATACTGCTTCATAGCACATACAATCCCCATCAAGGATCAATCTATATAATAACTGATCAAGCTAATTTTAAATGTTTTTTTTTCCCTTGTGAAGAACATATATTGAAATGAAACAAATAAGAGAATTGGAGGCAAATGCCACTCAAATAAGATTAAGGGATGATTGTAAATAAAATGTGATATGTCATGTGTCAATATTGTACACATCTTTTTAAAAAGAAACAATCAAACGCAAACAGTTGGGGGCGGTTGGTTGAAGTTAGCCGACGAAGAGGGGCAGTTAGTTTGAAGTATCCATCAGGGTTTTGTACAGGTTTACAATGGATTTGGGCTAAGGTGTCCGTCACCTACTCCAATGTAGCCGTCAAAGGGGGGACAACTGGTCTCTATCAGCCGCCTCCTTGTAGTTTTGGCCTCTTGTTTCTATATCCTCATGTATTTCTTTAAGTAGTCTTTTATATGACTCAATGTATTTTAATTTTAAAATGTTCATTGAGATAAGTTTTTATTTTTTGGAAGATCAAAATTGTGGTATCTACATCTACTCTTACCCATAAAAGAATCTTTCTTCCACTCACCTATCTCAAAAACAGAGTCTCTTAATAGAGCCTCTAGCACACTATATTGAAGGTTGATGCAAATCCAGCCATCCATCTATCAAATAAAGTGTGTTTGAATGTTTTTTTTTTTTTTTTTCTGTTACCATGTTTTTAGGAAGTTGTTGTTTAGTGGAGTGAAATGGGTAACCCACATTATGAAGAATGTGGAGAACATCCACGTTTTTTATAATGCTCTATTTTTCTGTTTTTGTGAAGCCTATATAACAGGCATGTCTTGTACTTGGTTTTGATTATTCTATCTAATATAGAAGTTTATTCTCAGCACTTAATTGATCTATTGCTGTAGCAGGAACCTTTTCTTATGTGCTCTATCTATTTTTCCAACACACTACGCACAATTCTATCCCTAAAAAGTAAACCCCCTCAAAACCCAAGCAAGAAGAAAGACCTCTCTCTCCATTTCAAAACCAACTATACAACAAACCAAAAAAAAAAAAAACAAAACGATGCACCTCCATTTCAAAACCAACACCAACAAACAAAAAAAAAAACACAAATCTGTAGTTGTAAAATTTAATTTGGAAACTTTCATCTGAGACTAGGATCCCTCTCAACACCTTCAGCTGGGGATATTCCTGGTATGTGAAGACTCCAAACAAAAGACCTAATAGAAGGCCATGCATGCAAGCTGGCTAAGGAGCATGGGAGAGGCAATTTATTCACAATCACATCATCACAAACTTCATGCGTTGAATGTAGCCATTTATTAATCATTCACATCAACAGCTTATAAATATGAAAATGTATTCACTCACACAACTTAAACTCACTTTTCATGGCAGACCTTATGAAGCACCAACATCAACAGTTGTTCACTCCCTGTTGCTCTAGAGCTCTAGCACCAGATCTGCAATGCCCATGTCAGGCAAAATAGGTCCCCAAGAAACTTATAAATAATGTAGCTAGGTAGCTATGATACATGAATAAAAGTCAAATATAGACATTAATTATTTCTGAGCAGGAAAAAAGTCAATGAAAGTTTTGTTTTGGAAAGAGACCATATTTTTTTTTTACCGTGATCAGTCTTGCTCTACCCAAAAACTTTCACCAAGAAAAATTAAAAAATTAAAACTAAATAACATTATTTACCCAAAAAAAGAGTTTCTTTAAAATTTCATAGAAAAACAAGCTAATTAGTTATTGGTCTTAAACAACAGCACATGAAGGATTCACTGGTGGCATCTATATATTAGTACTGGAAAATTTCTATGTAATTTTCATTCATCATATTTTAATCTTTGGGAAAAAGACAAAGAACTAAAAACCAAAAAAAAAAAAAGTGATATCAATTTCATTAATATCACTTTAAGTATTTTTATATAATCAATGATCTTAGACACACGTTTTATTGACATCCAATTTTAAAGAACAATGTATGCATGTAATATCAATTTTGATTTATAGGGCTTACACATTTTTCTTTTATGTATTGTTATTGTTTTGTTATGTGTAAATATTTTTTTTAGTCAAATTTTTTTCTATGGAGACTAGAAGATTTAAATCCAAGCCCCTTCACTAAATAATGGTATATCTACCATCCTCTCAAAAAGTTGTTGCAGTACTTACAGTCTGCGTCGGTTTTGATCCAGAACTCGCGGTTACCATTTGATTCGCACCCACCGATCACGAAAGGCCCCGCACCGCCAGCCGCCGGTTGCTGGTACTTCATGGCCTGCATATTCTCTTTCCCACCACCTACCACCCCCGATCGATCGGCGATCAACGCTTTTCGGACCTCTTCGGGCTCCTTCCATGCCTTACTTGATTTCTTCAATGGTGTAGGACTCTCAGGGTGGACCTTCCTGTGAAATATCTGCAGTATCTGCATATAATCACACATGCACTCAAAACATAGTCACATGATTTTATTTGAATGATAACTATTACTCAGCAGGAGTGCTGATAAGCTCAAACCTACTTTTAGTTCCTTTTATATCATCCAAGAAATGGCCATATACAATTTATTTTGGAAGGTGTATTTGCGTGATAAAATGGACTAAAAGTAGAGCTGTGTGGAATATTTTCCAATGAGGAATTGGATTCAACTATTGTAATTGTTGTGATTATCAAAAAGTCATTGAACAAATAAGTTATTGATACAAAATTATAATCGAAGCACTCCTGATTTATTCATTTTATAAAAGTTTTTACTTGATTTTACAGATAGCGAGACAACATTTGGTGTCTAGGAGAATGATTTTAAACTTTGAAAAACTTTGTGTTGTCCGATTGGAGGTTGCCAAAAGGAATTTAAACATACATTTTTTTTAAAAAAAAATACTATATATAAAAAAGTGACATTTTATGCATGATCTTTTTGGCCACTTATGCTACACAAGATCTGAAATTCTAGATTAGATAATGATTTAGTAATTAAAAATATAACTAAATATTTGACCCAAACCAATAAAAATATGATAACTCATTTTATGTATTCTTTTAATAAATTAAAATTTTGATCAATTTTTTTTTTATCACGTTATCAATGCCTTCTGACATACAACCCATGTATCTGTGCTTAGGATGTAAATGATGGAAAGTTTATCCATTCAATTTAACGTTTGAACCTACGTTGGATTGACTATTTGACTAGAAATACAAAGTTAACGTGAGACTTTGACTTCGAATTTTTCATACTTATCTGATGATCAGTGTTTTGAGTAACCATTATTTTAAAACTTATCTGGCCGGTTGAATCGGTTAAACATTCACCCCCTTTGAATTTAGGTTCAATTTATTCACAAAACCTATTCGTATAAAAAAAACAGATAAAACACAATTAACCCACTGATTAAACCAACAATTTTATAGAATTGACTATGGATTGATTAAATCAGCTGATTTTTTATTCATAAAAATTATGATTAGTTATTGTTTGTTAAAATACAAAATCTAAGGAAAATTTTAAATTTTATAAAATAAAATCATGTTATAATGTTTAGGTAAAAGTTTAAAAAGTACTAAATTAAGATTTAATAACTATGTAAAACAATTTCTAAAAAATTTCATATTTTATAAATCTATTTGTTTAGTAATAATAAATGATATTTTTATAATGTCACGGAATTCAAAATTTGTTGACTCAATGGTTGAACCAGTGGCAATCTGTTCATTTGTTAAGTTCAATGAACGGTACAGTTTTTGAAACATTGGTACTAACCTTCTGCATCTTGTTCTCCAAACCGGCAGCCGCGGCACCACCCCCGCCGCCGCCACCCATCAAGCCGTAACCGTTGCCGCCCTTGACATACGACCTCCGCTTCATCATCTTCTTCACCAGGTGCATCACCGCCGTTGATTTTTCCTCCGCCGC
This sequence comes from Acorus gramineus, assembly GCA_030737835.1. NCBI lineage: Eukaryota > Viridiplantae > Streptophyta > Magnoliopsida > Acorales > Acoraceae > Acorus > Acorus gramineus. The sequence goes on from CM060851.1 coordinate 18,307,458, forward strand.
CTCCTCCACCTTCCTCATCGGCTCCTCCTCCTTCGCCCTCATAAAGAGCTCCCCAAGCGAGGTCCTTTGGTGGTTGTGCTCCTTCTTCGCCGTCCTCGTCTCCCCCATCTCCACCGGCGACCCGAAGAGGTACCCCTGCAGCGGACACACCGTGACAGCCCCACCGTCCGATTCAACTTCGACGGCCGCCGCCGCCGCCTCGTCTTTGGGCGGCGGCGGTTCCGCAAAGAGGACCTTCTCAAGCTCGGCGTTGATGAGCTTCAAATCTATCTCTAACTGCGCTTCGGCTTCGGCTTCGGCTTTGACTTCGGCGGCTATCTCGTCGGAGAGGAGGCCGCAGCCGGCCCCGAGGGTGCCGATGGCGAGGAGGCCGTCGATGAGATCGGACGGCGGGGGAGGCGGTGCGGCATAGTCGACGTATGGGTAGAGGTTGGTGGAGGACCTCTTCGCATCGGACGGTCGGGAGAGGTGGTGGTGGTGGGTGTCGACGGAGGATGGACGGCCAGGGATGCAACTGCATGAATGGCCTGCTGTGATGAAAAAATTAGGCGCAGTTTAGTGAGCGTGTAATGGGTTTTGCTAATGTGAGCTGATTGATGTGAGCTGATTTTTTTTTTTTTTTTTTGCTGTGGCCACGTGAGCCCTACATGGTCTTGCATGGCTTCCTTGAAAGTCTAATTATAATATTCTATCGCTTGCTTTTTTAAGGGAGGATTTGTATTGGGTCTGGGATTGGTCTGAACAATTAGATTGTCTAAAGTTTTCGTAATGATTTTATTACCTTTAGATAAACAATGTGATTTAGATATTTTGTCTAATTTTAAAATTAAAATTAGGATTTAAATAAATTATAATTTTATTTTTTTAGGATTTTTCTCAATTTTTTATACCTTGAAATGGTAAGGTCAGATAATCATATATGAGTTAAACAATCTAATTGTCCATCATGTGTTGGACTTAACTCAGTCCTATTTCTATTGTACAAATCGATTATGAGTTAATTACACACTGATTGAACGGACAAATGATTGAATGATTCTGTTTTCAATTTCAGATGCAATATGCATTTTTTTTTTCTTTCAGAATACCTCATCCAAAAATATATTCTTTAATTAAGATGAAATTTTTTATTAATAAGATATTTACATTGTCACAGTGAGTGTAAATGGTTAATGATGTATGACACGATTGTAAATAGAGTTAAAAAAATGAACTGAGTGTAAGTGTCCAACGGTTGCGGCCGGCCGGTTGGAAACAGTGGTCAATTAAGATTGATCGGCATACATTGAAGACATCATGATATCATGAGATATTTCTCATATTATAAATAATTTGATCAATAACCATTACTTGTCATTTTGGTGAGACATATATATATATTAAAAATCAAGGTGAGAGAGAGAATTGAAGCAGAGATGAAACACTCACCACTCACTAAATCTTTGTACGGCTCGCCGCTTCCCTGCCGGAATTTGCGATGCATCCAACCTAATAACTGAAACATACACACATTTATTTATTTTTTAAAAATGGAGATATGATAAAAAAAAAAAAAGGAAAAAAAGAAAGAAGAAGAGCTGTTGATCTCTCACCTTCATTTTGTTTGGTCTCCAATTGAAAGGATTGAATATGGACACAGAAAGAGAAGTTGGAGAAGGAAAGGAGAGGAGGTGGTGGTGGTGGTCTGAGGGAGTTTTTGTTAAGGAAATGTGTGGTCTGAGGGAGTTGTTGTTAAGGAAATGTGTGGACTCTTTGTTTGGGGTTGTCAAGACTCAAGAGGTGCATAAAAGTGGGAGTGGTGATCTTGGTGGGTAGAGAGTAACGTATAGAAAGATACAATTGTGTTTTTGGCTGGACCTTCCTTCACTTCTTTTCATCATTATTTATATTGCTATACAAACGACATGGAGTGATCCTGTGTGGTTTGCTGATGATCTTGATGGTTTTGATTTATTTAAAAAGAATTCTAGGTTTTTTTTTTTTTTTTAATATGAAATAATTAAGCAGGTCTCGTCAGTCCACCTCGATATCGACCTAGACATGGACACATGCAGAGAACATAAAGACAGGGTCGCACATCAAATCTTAGTGAGCTGAGGCACATAACTAAATAAATAAATAATTGTTGTGTATATATATTACGATTATATGAATAAGTTGATATATCAACTATCAGTTCTATGGTTACACCAAAAAAAAAAACTATCAGTTCTATGGAGATTTTTTTCGTCATTTGGTCTCGTGTGAACATAATTTTTACAATGATTATTCATAAAAAAGTTATAACAATGTCTCTCATGTATAAGTGTCATATATATATCCACTTCGTCTCATTCAATTCATGTGCTAATTTTAAATTTTAAAAAACATGTAGGGTTTGTGTCTTATGTTATATTAGTTAAATATATGTTAGACATGAACATGACATGTTCATTGAAGTGTTTGTGTTTTTTTTTTTTTTAGAGAATGACACGTGATGCAAAATATGTATTTAAAGTGTAATTCACATTTTATACTATTTGAGTGAAAATTAAAAACTGTAGTCAATATTGGACTTAATTTTTTGTTCATTTTTTATTTTTAGTGGACGCGTGTGACGGAGGGTACTCGTACTTGTACCTGGACCTACATGTTGGAAGATGATAAGATAATATGTGTTTATGAATTGATGTTCTCCTCATGTTGGGTTTCTGATCATGTATATAATGGTTGCAATATTAATATGTACTATACATGAATGTTCTGGTCCTAATGAGAATAATGTGAGCCAACTATACATTATGAATGCATGTGTCCTCACAAAAGAAAAGTTGAAATAACATTATTGTGATTGACATTCGGATCTTGATACCCACATTGTTGTTTTCTTGTTGACGTCTTGCATAATGTATATATGTATTATATATATTGCGTGTGTACGAGATCTGGCTAATTTTATGTTTTAGTCCTTTCACTTAAAATAAATTTGAAGCCATATATATAAATTAACAAGAAGTTTGCCTGTATAATTATTATAATAATAATGAGATATTAATTAGGAGTCCCTGTGGTCACCTGTCTATTATTTTTAGATCCTTTAAATTTTTTAAGTTTTTTTAAGTTCTTAAGATGGTGAGAATATTTTTTTTAGATCCTTCCAGCGGATTGTTGTTAAAAAAATATTGAAAATGCCCCCTGCCTAATTATTTAGTATACTATTAACACTTTTCAATACATTGTTAAGTATCTCCAACACACTGTTAACACTTTCAAGTACATTGTTAACCTTCGCATATTTGGACGAGAACATTTTTGGTATTTTTGAACAATAGCCGATTGGAGGGACTTAAAGATAATTTTTTATCACCTTAAGGACATAAAAAAAAAACTTACAAATTTTCAGGGATCTAAAAATAATAAACGAATGACCACAAAGACCCCTAATTAATTTTTCCAAATTATAATAATAATAATTACTAAACAAATATTCCTTTATTGTATTATGATATAATTATACAACGAATAGCAATGGGGATGTTCCAAACTGGAATTAATATATAATTCTGTGTAACTGGCTTGTCTCCTTCCCATTGCAATATTGCATTCTATAGATTTACATGATTGACACATTCCTTAATTGGCTGCACTGTCGACTTTTACAGGTTGCATTACACCATGGATATTCAAGCATGTGAATAGATGGACCTGTTCTAGCTTGTCCCTCCTTTTGTCTAGTATACTGTATATTGAGATTTTTCAGGCTTAGAACCAGTCCATATCCACTCTGAAAATTAGAGAGGCCTAAGACTACTTCTGTGTGTCCACTAGAAGGATATGTCATGTAGATGATAAAAAAATGTACTTAAAAATTTCCTCATTAAATTCCCTAATCTGTACCATCTACGTGACTAATGCTGATTAACTAAAATAGAATTACTCGATGTTTGAAACATATACTTGATCCCATCAGTGGTAGAGTCAGGCATTTGCTATAGTGGGAGCAGCTACAGTACTGGAAGTGTAAACTTCAACTACAACATTTATACTTTTTTTCTTTTCTTTTTCTGATGATATATTCTTTTGGAGTGAGGATTCGTTTTTGTTATACACAAGCGATTTCAAAGATGTGGGTACTTCAAGCTACAAATAAAAAAATTAACTATATAACTACATTCTTTTAGAACTATTCAAGAAATAAAATATTTAATGTATGTGTCTTAGATAAAAGAATGAACACAAATTATTTAATTCTCTTGTATCCTATAACTATTTTTTACCTAAACAAATTATAATGAACCATACTATAATTAAGGCTGAAAAACGAAAATGAAATTTTGCATTTCACTATTATAAACATCAATATTAAAGATTTAACCAACAATTAGAAATAATTGTTAACTTTGATTAATTAATTAAAATTCATTCATCTTTAAAAATATATACCACACAAACTTACCAAATAAAAAAGTCACAAAAACTAGGTCTTTTGTGACTTGACTAAGCGTCTTCATCATTTGTTAAAATACAGAGAATTTCACCATGTACAAGATATGCAAATTCTTTATACAGTGTCATATTTGGAAGGTTGTCAGCATTATGTTGACAAATCAAACGGTAAGTCTTCACCATATATGGATGTGAAAGTTCACAGATGAAGAAAAATGTTATCATGGAAGATAATTCTTTTTAAAATTATTTTAAGATTTTATATATAATAAAAGAAAAAAGAAAATTGCAGCAATTTTCTCATGAATTTCTGCAATAAAGATTTGTAAGGAGAAAAAAAAGGACTTATATAAGTTCAGGATGCTCAAATTTTTATGTAGTGGAAAATAAAATGAAAAAGTGAGCATCTCAGAATAAATGTTAGATTTATATCTTGCATTCTGATTTTTGTATATCAAATAAAACAGTGGTAAATAAGTTGTCTCCTAATTGAAATATTTTTTGCCACTACTCATGAAAACACAAGTCAAGTTACACAAGCTTGCTGTGGGTAAAGATAGAGGATATGATCATTTTTTATGCATTTGTATTCACGTGTAATGACAATATGTAATTCCTCACCTCTTGGTTATGGGGGGAGGGGGGTTGCATTGTGTAATGTGTATATATATATATATGCTCTTTTGTAAGTTAAGGTTTTTCGTACCACTGAGAGGTAGTCATGAGACTTTGAGAGGGGGAGTCTAAGTCTTTAGCCCCACTTCACATGTTTGTATGCTTTTTTTTTTTTCTCTATTTGGATATTGGCCTATTTTTTCCAACACTAACCTTCAAGATCACATGCATGAGTCTTTTAAAATATGCAACACTTCCTTAATGTGTCTATAAATACCACAATCTCATGTGTCATTTTAATTCATGGAAGCTGACAATTACTAATGGGATCCCATCTTAGAATATAAGCTTTTGATTCTTCATTCCACTGGATAAAAGGAAACTAAACCTTAAATTTAAGTTAAAAATACTTACAAAACTAAAATTCTAATTCACTTGAACTAGGCCCCTAAATCAACTCAAAACTCCTTGAAAGCATGGAACAAAGGCAGACAAAATATCCAAATCAAACATAAACCAACCTAACTATTTCCCCGCACTAACAAAAGACTCAATGCAAGGTACTTCTGTGTGTGCCCCACATGGAACCCTAAATAGTTTGGGCTGCATCTGCTTAACTATGTCATCTATGTTCATGTCACATGTTAACTTGATTCGGCTTGTCGGCAGTGTGCAAAGCAGAATAGAGCCCACAAGCATCCCTGGCAGTTCATGAACGTGAGCACAGGCAAAAATTTTTTTTATGAAGTTATGACTTATGAGACAAAGAAAAATCCATGCAACACTTAAATGACTTCCCCACTAGGTCGGTGTTGGCAACAACTAATTATGTAGAAGAGTACAAGAAACTGCTGTAGTTGAATTTGGCCCCAGTGTCTTTGATTGAAGATAAAAATCATTTTCTCATCTTTGGAATATTGTAGGTTTCTTGGAAGGGCTTGTATTATCTCTCTCCCTCTCTCTCTAAAATTTAAAATTTTATTAAAATAAGAATTAGTGCAAAAGCAAGGGAGTTACAAACACAAATCTTTATGAAAAAATTGATATTGTTTCACTCAACTTACTCGGCACTCGCCATGGTGTAAGCAATGTTTTAGAACTATGGATTTGGGAATTTTATATCATGCAAAAGTTTGAAGATCAGGTATAAAAATGAAATAGAATAAATAAAATATTTTGAGGTGTTTTTATAAATTTAATGTGGAGTTCTTTTTAAACATTTTGTGAAACAGATAGACCATTAAGTTTTTCCACAGCCAGGAGGGTTTCAATTACAATAAGAAAAATGTAAGGGACAACTATTCCCGGCAGTCACTGGCTTTTACAATCTGACGTGTTTTTAATTTATTTATTTTTAATATATACTTATCTAATGAAATACTATATTCATACACTCACAAAAGCAAGTTAATTGATTAATTATATATCCGAATGCATCATTTTCTTTTGAAAATAACGATATCCAAATGAATTAAATGCATATATTCTTGTGTATTTTTTTCTAATTGAGTATATACACACTTACTCAATAGAGATTTTATATAATCATTTAAGACGACATGAGAAAGTCTGATCTTTCAACACCCTTAAAATAATAGTGATGTTCACTTCAAAAAATTTATGATGAGAAATTGTGAAAATCAGCCAAGTTAAACCCATGTTGATATGCAATGAAACTACCAAATGCACAAATATATATATATTTATAATTTTAAGCTTTCATTGCTTTTAATTTAGCACTTAATCAGTATATTTTTAGATACTGGGGCCAAATAAAATCTATTATATGTAGTAATAGTGGAGAAGGTGTTAAGTACATATAGTTAGCGTATTATACATTCTCATTTCTTCATAAATGCTTGGATTTATCCACTCGGAGCATTTAAATGGATCAACACATCTACATCATAAGATAATGCATGTTAGGCTCATTGAACCTGTGTTTCCAATCAAACTTGATTATTGCTCAGCTTACTCTTTGGCTTTATTTTCTTCAAGTGGATGCTTTGTTTAACTTGATATGACTTGATCAAAAAAACATTGTTGTACATGAAGATAAACAGGCCATGACATCATAAAGTATCTTGGCAGCATGGAATATCGGATTATCACTGATCTCTCTCTCTCTCTCTATCTTGGCAGCATGCTTTCTTTGGCTGTCTCAAAAAATTACGGTTACAGAAAAATATCTTTCATAATTGCTCTTAAATCCCAATTTTAGGATCAACTTGAAAGGTTCGTAGGCCGTTTTTTCGTGGATTTAGACATCCTACCTATGTCCCTTATTTAGGATGTGATTGTGCATGATGGGAAATGAAGGAAAGTGAGGGAAAGTAAAAAATTTCTTTTTGACCATTCAAAAAGCTAGCATTTGTGTCAAAAAAGGAAAAGAAAAAAATTTCCATCACTTTCCCTCTCCTATTTTGTCTTATAAGAAATAATAGGAAAAATTTTTCATTTCCCCATAGGCGAGAGTTTGAGAGATAGAAACTTTTTCTACCATATGCACAAACACCATGAAAGTTAGTCAAAAGAAAAAAAAATTTACTTTTCAACACTTTCCCTTTGACCCAAATTTCCTTACTTTCTTTCATTTTCCTTTCAAATTTCTGCATAAACACACCCTAAGTTATAACTCACAACACTGTTTAAAGCATCCAACAACCAAGGGTTTAAAGTCACACACATGATACATGTATTCCTAAAATATTTGGATAAGTACCCACTTTACTTCTGAGTAGTTATAATTCCGTATTTGGTGAAACTCAACCACCTGTGAAAAGTTTACATTCCGTTGTTGCCGTTGGTTTTAAAAAGGCCAGGGTAAGGTGTAAATGACAATAGTATAGTAATTAACTGTGAATGATTATCAGGCAAGAGCTGTGATATATATATATATATATATATATATATATAAAATGAAATGATAAGATGCGGTCACCATATCCTCTTCCTTAAGTGTGGTCACCATGTCATTACCATCCGATTAAATGGATTTTAATCAGACGGTTAAAATAACCACCCCATGAAATCACATATATCCCTATGAATCATGATCCCTCTTTTTTCTCCACATGATCTCCCCTTTTATCTCTTGTGATTCTTTTATGGATCATTTTCTCACTATATGATTAAATGCACCCTTTTTGTATGGTGATTAGAAGGTGACCGCATATTAAAAGGGGGTATGGTGTCCACACCATATCACCTCTCTCTCTCTCTCTCTCTCTCTCTCTATATATATATATATATATATATATATATATATATATATATATTACTTACTTATTAAAAGAATTCTGTGACCCAGTATTTTCATTTTTCTTTTTATCATTTATTTAATTACTAATACTAATAGATCTATTTAAACTTTTAGAATTTTAAATTATCTAATAAGATTATGATTAGTAACAGATTTATTTAAATTTTAAAATTATTCAATGATACAATTTTATCTAATAATAAAATTATAATATTATTTAATGATACATTAATCTATTAAAGAATTCTGTGACTCAGTATTTTCATTTTCCTTTTTATCTTTTAATCATTTATTCTATTACTTACTTATTAAAAGAATTCTGCGACCCAGTATTTTCATTTCCCTTTTTTATCCTTTAATCATTTATTTAATTATTAATACTAATACTAATAGATTTACTTAAGGAAAATTTTCATAAATAACCCTGATTATTTTTTTAATTTCACTTTTAACCGTCCCCCATTTTTGTTTGCGGATTCTAACCATAGACTCAGTCAACGCGGCCAAGTCAGCGCTAACAGAGGTTTTTTTTTTTTTAACGGAGGTGTGTTATATATAACACGTCTCTAGTATAAAAACAGCATCCACCTGGGTGCTGTTTTTTTTATCTGATTAACACTGATGACGTGTTATATATAACACACCACCAATGCAAAACAATTTTTAAGTGGAGGTGTATTTTATATAACACACCTTCAGCGAAAAACAGTTTAGAATTTTATCTAATAAGATTATGTTATAAGATTATGATGGAGTCCTATCTAATAAGATTATGATTAGTAACAGATTTATTTAAATTTTAAAATTATTCAATGAAAATAATATATTTATTTAAATTTAAAAAATTTAAAATTATTCAATGATAGAATTTTATCTAATAATAAAATTATAATATTATTTAATGATACATTAATATACTTAAATAAATTGATATAATCTATTACTCTAATACTTATTAAAAGGATTATGTGACCCAATATTTTCATTTTCCTTTTTATCCTTTAATCAATTATTTAATTACTCAAGAGTAATAGATTTGTTTAAATTTAAAATTTTAAAATTATTCAATGATACAATCTAATCTAATAAGATCTTTTGTATCCTTTAACCAATTTTTTAATTATTAATATTAATAGATTTATTTAAATTTTAAAAATTTAAAATTATTCAATGATACAATCTGATCTAATAAGGTTGTGATATGATAAAAAAAATTATTATCTATTTTTTGTTAGATGTGATCCAGCTTTTTCAAGTTTATTTTTACACCATAAATTTATTAAAAAAAATTTATTTAATTTTTAAAACTTATTCATATTTTTTATTTATTATTTGACTTTTTAAATAATAAAATCAATGTACATGTTATATTTCATACATTACATATTTGTATTTTTTGGTCTTTCTTTTATTCGATTGTTTTCAATTTTTTAATCACACATAATTTTTATTTTTTTTATTTTTTTCTATTTATTTCCATTTATGCTTATCTTCTTTTATTTCAAAATTTTTACACCCTATTTATTGTGATTCTTATTAATAAAAATTTTCTATTACTTACTTATTAAAAGAATTCTGTGACCCAATATTTTTATTTCTCCTTTTATCCTTTAATCAATTGTTTTATGAATAATAGATTTAAATTTTGAAATTTATACTTATCTGTATCACATTACACCTCCACTTAAAAAGGTGGAGGTGTAATCTGCATCACTACTGATTTAGATAATTATCTTAAAAAAATTCACATATCTTTTGCATGGTTATCTTTCTATTTAAAATTCTACATCAGAAATTCTATATCAAATACATTATATATAGTTATTTGTATCATTGGCCTACAATGAAAAAAATATATTTTGCATCGATACCCCTCTTAAAACCCATATTTTTGGAATTACCCATGTTATATCCACCATTAAATAAATACCGCTAAAATTTTAATAAATTGTAAAAATTTGCCCTCATCGTTGTTAAGAACATAGACCGAACCATGATTAGATTCTTAACCCTACCAGTACCTTGTAAAATGATCAGTTTGTCCCTCACTTAAATCACACACCCTACTCAACCTTACATGAAAAAGAAAGAGAGAAGGTTTAAGGAGGAAGAAGGAACTAGGGTTCGACCATCCAAACAGACCGTAGTGAGGGTATTTTGGACTATTTACATGTGATTAATGTGGCTAATGGAGATATTCTAATCAATCCTCATGAACACTAACCTTATAGGCAAATTTGCACGATGTAGTAAAAGTTCATGAGTATTTATGTAATGGTGTAAATAAAAGGGGTAATTCTGCAAATATGAATTTTATGAGGGGTATATGCCAAAAAAGTAAAAATAAAACTCACTTTGAGTAATCTGAGGGTACAAGGGTCATTTCAACATCAATAACAGAATGACAACGGAAAATATTAACCACACCAACAGAATTTGACCACAGGGGTATGGTTGCACTCACATAAAGTTTTTGAGTGGTATTTTTGCACTATGAGTTTTTTAAATGTATTTTGACAAAATTAAAATTTAACAAGGGTATATATACAAAAATCTCAAAAAAATATAGGAATGTGGGGAAACATACAGGCTTAATGGAGCTACATACATAGATGCAACACTTTGATAGTTACATATATGTAGAAAGTCCCTTCACCACTTGCTATGTTTTGCCACTTCAATATGATATTGGGGTAGCATTGTCTACCGGTTTCAAAAAAAAAAAAAATAATAATAATGTCCCTTCACCATCACATATTTTATTGACTTCCCACCTATTGCTTGTTTGGACTCTAAAATTCTCACTAGCCTACCCCTATTGTATTTTGGGAGAAAAAGATAGATCAAGAGAAATGGACAAGAAAGTGTGTCCGTTCATCCACCCAATTTCTTTCATTCTCACAACAGAAATGGAGAGACCAGTTACTACTCACTAGAGGATATGAATGTTTACAAGTTCACAATTGAGGAAGTCTACATATCTAAACTAAGCCTGTAACGAGTCAGATCTGGGTCGGGTCCGGGTGGTCCGGGTCCCGGCGGATCCGGGGAAAAGTGAACCCAGACCCGGACCCGGACCCGTTGGACCCGGTCGGGTCCGGGTCAGACTCGACCCGGATGGTTGGGTAAAAAAAAGAAAAGAGAGAAGAGCTCATGTATTTGTTTGCCTTATCATTCTATTTGAAATTTTTTGTAATAAAACATTATTGTTAATGAGACTATGTTTGAATATAATTTTATACAATTCAAAAGAAGTAAATGAATTATTAAACAACATCCAAAACAATAATCACTAACATAAAAAACATATTAACCTAAATAATAAACATAACTAACCTAAACAACATTCAAAACAATATTAACCTAAACAACATTCAAAACAATAAACATTAACATATTAACCTAAATAATAAACATAAATCATGCAACAAACTAATTAGTCATACAAATTCAAAAGCTAATAAGTTAATTGTCCAAAACAAACCGATTTATAGGCTTGTTATGATTATGATTTATGAACTTGTAGATACAAAAATAAGTTAAGTAAGAAATAAAATTATGTATCAACTAATACTAATGGTTTTATAATATATGAGCATATTTTAATAAAACAATCAGGTCTCGGGTCCAACGGGTCGGGGCGGGGTGGACCCGGACCCGACCCGTTTGTTTGTTCGGGTCCGCCAGGTCGGGTCCAAATCGGGTCGGGTATATTACACGTGTAATCGGGTCCGGATCGGGTCGGGTCGGGTCGGGTCTGGACTCGACCCATTGACAAGCCTAATCTAAACTGACATCCACTGAATATATAGCATTTCTTAGCAGAGATAGAGAAATTAGCTTTGGGAGTGCAGTGAAGAAGACCGCGTTTTCGAAATCCTTCGGTTGAAAACCACGTTGGAGAAGCATAGTTTTGGAAGCTTCTCCAACGCCAACATTTTTGTGGAAAAAAAGAGTGAAACACATCTGTAACGTCAATCACTCAAATTTGCTCCACTCGGTGGTGGCATTTTTTCAACTTTCTCACTGTGGAATCCATCTCATCACATATCCAAACAAGACCTAAGACAATCACAGACACGGAAACCATGAAATATAAGCTCACAAATCTAATCCAGAGGACTAAACACATGGTTTTTGCCTACCTGCATATGGATATTTTATACTGAAATTTGAATCACACAAATTGTAATGCGTGCTTCAATGGCTAATTAATTAGCTTGTCTTCTTCATTGAAAATACTTATATGCAAATCAATACCTAGCTCACCAGTGTTAGCGCTCACACCACACAACAATGTTACTAATCAGAATAATAGCCTCTAGGTCTTAATCTTATCAATTGTAGACCAATGATTGAAAATAAATCTAAGTAAATTAAAACGCACGATAGTACAAGAGATCTCGATAATGTGTTCCATATATTTTTTTTTTTTACATCCACAAAACAGAAAGGAAAATTGATTCACTGAATCAAATAATTAAATTACAAAAATTTTATTGTCTCTGGTGAACCTAAGGAATGATGAGACTATAAAGAAATAGGGATACATTTATAAGAGGGCAATGTTACACAGTCTTTTTTACAGTCTTTAATGCAGTCTCATATGCCTCGTTAGTTATCCCCTGAGGTATATACCTCATTAAAAAAAATTACATTTACTAAAATAGATCTATTCAATTTGAAATGAAACAATATATATATTTCATCAAAGCATATACTTTATTAAACAAGATTTACTATTTTAAAATTAAAACGTGTGCGAATTGTTTATAGGACTGCATCTGGGATTGTAATTAACATTATCATTTATAAAATTTGTGGTATTTGGCCCTCTCCTTGATGCAACATCAAAATTTGATTGGTACTCTTATGAACAACTCTCCAAAACATCCCCTTCACTGATTGATGAAGCTTTTGTGACACAACTATATATTAATAGATGTACCAGAGAAAAAGAAAAAGAAAAAAAAGAAATGGACACGTTTGTTCCTTCATGTTCACTGCAAACACTTTCAGAAAAACATCACACACAGAAACAGCTTCTCAACACACAGAATTCCCCATTAGGGAGAGAGAGAGAGAGAGAGAGATCCTTCCACGAAAACAAACGAAGGACTAGAAAACGCAGGAATCCAAGGTTTTAGACCATCAGTACTGATAAACAGAGAAGGGAATGAAGAGTAGAATCCAACAATCAGAGAAACAATGATTTTGGGAAGATAAAAAGATGGGAGTGGTTTAAAGGGTCCCCCCCCATCTGCATGGGCTCTCATTCTTAAAAGAGACATATACATTGTTGTCGTTGTTGCACTGTTCCATCTCATGGAGTTTGGATTGTTGTTGTTGTTTGGGGGCTGAGAGTTTTCAGTCAAAAAATACATACATCAATGCAAGTGTGGTTTTTATATCCTGTTCAAATCATGTCATGAGTGGAAAACAATCAAATGAATCCATAGATATGATGGTGACACTAATCCATGATCCAAGTGGGTTAGTTCTCTCCTAAGAACTATGAGCTGTCGGAGAAGAAAGAGTGGCTTGGATCAATCGAGGGTGGTATTGTAACTCGAGCAAGTTGGATTTGTTTGGAACTCATCAATTATGTTGTGAGATAGATAATTAAGTTATTCAGATGTCTATGATTATTCTAATATAAATAAGGATAAAATGATTTTTTGTGTGATTGTATTTTAAATTATTCTCGTTGAGAAATCTAATAATAAAATTTTTGTTGTTAGGATAAAATGTAAATAAAATGTAAATAATAATTTATTAAAGTTGAAAAAATGATGATAGTTGATTTGATAGTTAATTTGACAGCAGACCCACGTATTCTTTTGGATTGAATAACCTGAAATAACTTAATTCTAGGGGTTGGCTGAAATCCACATATCACTTTATATCAGTTGATTCTGACACATAGATTCTCATTTATCACAACATTCCAAACACCTATTTTAAGGCTATTTTAACACATTTTCACTTATTCCTTACTCTATTCTCAAACTAAACAGAGGCTAAAAAATCTGACCTACAATAATTTATCAAAAATAACTCTAAAAGGAAAGGAAACAATTAATGTTAATGTTGAAAATGAAATTGGCATTTAGGCTACATGTCTCTTCATGTAATAACTCAATTAGAAATTTAATTGAATCAAATACAGAAAATTATGAAAATTTTAAAAAAAATTAAATGGGTATTGCTTCCAATTATTATGAGGTTGTAGAAGGCATACTGAATTGATGATAATCAATTATACTTTTAGAAAAGGGAAGATGTCATTCAAAATTTTATTATTAGAAAATGGTTTTAATGAAGGAATTTGATCAAAATTTACTTTGTCAATAGTACATGCAGCCGTTTGATCCGGATTCTGTCCATGATATACTCTAGCACGACAATTTTTATTAGATTTTGAGATCTTTGCCATTATTCCATTTTCATGGTTCCATTTCCTGGACCCCTTCGGATGGTCCAATCGTTCATTCGTCCTATATCAATTTCATTCAAAAAATGATAATTTAAATCATTCTTACTTTATATTAACTACTCTAAAATAAATTAGATGGGATCTAGTCAGTGAATCCCATCAATGCGTTAGTCCTCAACGGAAGATTGAAATGTTGTTTAAAATTATCAACTCACATTTTAATTGATTTAACTTATATATAAGGTGACACACAAACACGTGTTAAGTCTTTCATTTGAGGCAAGTTAATGAGTAAGATGTGACAGTTTTTGGAATCTATGTGAGTATGTTAGGTGAGATGAATTTTTTAAAATGATAGAGAAGGGTATTTTTATATATTGGTATAGATAAGTCTTGATAAGCAATTCCACAATTTCCTTATAATAGTTATCAGACCTTATCCTAGCTTATCCAGACATAACTATCGGGGTTTATTCTGTCAAAACAAACAGTTTTTTTTTACTGTTCTCCTGTATTCTTCCTTATTCTGGATTTATGTCTCTAGTCATAGGGGGGTAAGGGTGAAGAGAGACATATTATTCCTTATTTCCAAAAAAATAATAAAAAGACTGTATCGCACCCTTACCCTTTTTTTACTTTTTTGTTTGCTAACTCGACACACAAAAAGGGACGGCCTCCACTGGTTTCTCACCAGAAATCTCTCTTACACTCTTTTTTAATTTTTTTTTATTTTGATGTCTATGTTACAAAAAAATCTCTCACATAAAAGAGATGTTCATCATTTTTATCCTTCAAATGATCGTTATTTCGAGTTAATATTTGATAAATTTCAGGATGTGATTTTATTCATTTGATATTTAGAGATTTTATAATTTATAGATATGATTTATGATATTTGATAATAAAAATATGATAAGAATGATGAGGGATAAGGTTTTAGAAGTGACAAAAAAATAATGGTTCCATACATATCATATAGAGTTAATCTATCCTCCACAATGTAAGAAAATAATAGAGAGACTTTTAGAGATGCATTAACACCCATCTCAAAATAAGCACTCTAATGCTAATGTGTTTTTCTCTTTCTAAACCAGTATACATCAATCAAGACCAATAAGTCTGTCATCTTGAATAACCATTATTAAGGGGATTTGTTTAGGTACGTTATTGGAATAAGTTTGAATTCCTTTCTACTTTGTTTGAGCTAGTAAAACATATGAGTTCTACCTAACAAGTGTGTGTAAATTGAGTTTCATGAAAGCCACTGGAAAGATTTGAAATGGATCCAATGTGTTTTATGAATCCTGGCCTTCACGTGAGGCTTGAGTGAGAGGAATTAGTTCATATATGACACCTCAACCACCAACCAGGATCTCCTTGTCTTCTATATTTTCACTTTTTCATCATAGGAGGCACTGATGGGACCTCACGTTCTTTCTTTCACATTATTGAGTCCTTGAATCAAGTGTATGGGAACATTCATTCAACATAATGTCTCTGCTAAGAAATGTCAAAGGCATTTCTTCAAGTGGCTTTCAAATCCTGGAGAGAATCGTTTTTCAAAAAAAAAAAAAAAATCATACCATGACATTTGTTTAAAAAAAAAAAAAAAAAGAAAATGCTAAGGAATATATGATTAAATGATAAGGTTAAAAGATATGCATTCTACAAGCAAAGATATGTAAAATTTTTTATATTGTGTGTGAATACAATGATGACAATAAGAATTGGTTTTTGTAATTATGAAGAATATGAAAAATCATTGAAATTAAATGAATATCCGGATTAAATGTACTAATCAAATGCATCTATAGGTATGGGATGTATCATGTGGGGGTACTTCTCTAGATGTTTGAAAATTACGTGATATCATTAAAATATTATTTGAAGGGGGAATACTAACATTGAAATCAAGCGAATTCAATATATAAAATTAAATTAGCTTTAAACCTTGTTTGAAAATGGATTTGAGAATTAATTTTTTTTCAAAAACTGAGTTTAAAATTGAATTAGTAAGGAGCTGTCTTTTCACCACAACCAAAAAATGGACCAAAGGCGACAGACTGTCTTTCCTTTCAGCGATGGATTATAGCCGTTGTAAAATGGGGGCGGCTTTAAGCCCTCACCAAAACCTTATGCAAGTAGTGACAACATGTTAAACAGGTAATCGGGTCCGGATTCAGGTGATTGCGCGTTTAACACAACGGTGAACGTGGATGGAGTGGGGGTGGCACTCAAACCCTAATCAGTTCGCCGTCTACACTTTTGAGGGGATCGGAATGATTATGCCCGCATGAGAAGCAGGCTACTTATTCACTCTGTTTCTTTGCACTGTTTTTGTGTCATTGGCATTAGATGGCCGCCGCCCCCTCTTCTTACATCAGATAAGAGAAAGGTCCATTCACTTTTTGTAGATATGTTAATATATCCAAATATTCAAAATAAATCTTTTTTCTAGGAAAAAAAAAACATTTTACATTTTTATGTTTGAATGAATCAGGAAGTTGGAGACCCTAAGTGGGCTTTTGTGATAATTTTTTTCCCTGATTTCATCTGTTTAATAAGAACTGATATTTGAGCAACTAATAATCATCACCATGTGTTCATATAATATTGCTGTTGAGGGTGTAGGTCCTGTAGAAAACATTCAAGAAGTTGGACCGTGATGCAAATATTCAAGATTTTCTTGGTACAAGGTATTGGTTAAACTTTAATTCAGTCATTACCCATACATATAAAGGATTGTCCAGTATCTGATTTTATTTTTTTGTTGGTAGTTTTGCAGTATGGATACAATTAAGGTACATTTCAGATCTCTAGGCTTTGCATATCCCCTTCCCTTATAAGCTTTCTACTGCTATTTTATTATATGAAGAAATTGAATTCTCATTGCACTACTTTTCACAGGAACTGAGTAACCATTCAAGGTCATTGCAAGTTCAATAGTAGAAGTACAAGAAAGATTAAGGTGCACACATTGGGACTTGAACATATATGCAGCTGTTTCAATGTTATGGTACCATAAATTATCATAATTGTTTTTAATAATGCCATAGCTATGATGTTGGATATCAGAAATTTATTAAATGCCATCAAAATGTCATCACCCAAAGTGGTCCTGCATAAAGCAATGGCTCCTTACTGATAAATAATAAGTCCTATTATTTTTTTTTACATTCTTGTAGTGTAAAATTTTTAATAATGCCATAGCTTGTGGCCGTCGTAGAATGTCTACAGTAACGGATACAGGCCGTTGGGGATAATTAAATTTCTTGTTGTGCACATATTATAAAAAAAGTTAGATTTTGGATATATATTTTTACAAAAATGTGTCGATAGTTTTTAATTAAGTTTTTTTTTTTTTTAAACGGAACGGGTTTAGGGAACTCATCTTCCTGCAAATCCAAAAACTCTCCAAACTGATTCCTAAACGAGGCCTTAGTAAGAAAAACTATAAGGATATTTTGGGGCCTGTTTTTTAAGTTAGCCCACAGTCTTACCCATCTCGATCACTTTAAGGGTAGAGCACTAGTTAATTTAAAGGATTAAGACTACCTTTTTGTTGCACTCAATCATTTTTACAATCACACATACAATCTTCTTATCTTATTTCAAAATTTTTATGCGCCACATATTTTATTTCAAAAAAATAAAGATTCTTGAATCTAGAAAATGAAAAAATTTAGACATGACCTCATATAATACAATTTCACTTGCAGTACACACTGTTTTGATTTTTAAAAAAAGAAAAAATTCATATAACCCCCTATAAACTGCCCAAAATCCATATAACCCCTGACTTCTCTTGAAGTTCATACATGACTATTTTACCTCTCCAGATATAATTTTACAATCTATTGAGAGGTTTAAATAGTCATTTATAGAGGGTTTTTTTTATTTTTAACACATTGTAGAAGTTTTTTAATGTAATGTGTTTTCATCCACGGATAACCAAATGAAATATTCACAAAATATTTCTCATATGTCAACAGAAATTTAACACATGAGTTATTTAGATTTACATAGGTATTTTCAAGGAGATATATAGACTTTAAAAGTCAAGGAATTATATGGATATCGGACAGTTTATAAAGGGTTATTTGAATTTTTTTCTTTTAAAAAATAGTATACATCATCTAATTAGTTATGTATTTTTATCAAATGAAATGTATAGTCTAACAAATTGTATGAACCCATTTATACAAAAAAGTATAAAAAATTTCTACAAATTGTATAGACGAGATATAGAAATTTCTATAAATTAATTATATAATCCAACAAATCGCAAAGGCCAGTTATATAGGCATATTGAATTTTAGGCAGGGCTATAATGAGAAAATATGTAATAACAGATAAGAAAAACTTTAAAAGCATTGATATACTCGGTCTATTTTGTAACCCCAGTCGTGGTCTCCATATCACTAATGTTTTTTTGAGGTGTATTGTATAAGAGTAAGTATTTAATTTTTATAATATAATATACTTGAGTAATGAAAAATATAAAAAAAATCAAAATGCATGTGTACTGTGAATGCGATGTCAAAAGAACCTAACATAACATTTTCCAATACTTTATCATCATCAACTTTGACACTGGTTCTGTTCCTCACAAAAAATCTACTTACAGGATTAGCTTAGCAGCATGATAAGATTTTGAACATAGATTATTCTATTTGTAGGGGATAAAAAATTAATCATTTTTTTCATTATATACATTTATCAAAATCAAGACTATCATAGAGAATAAATGTTGTTCTTTCGTATCCTTTATATTAATCAAAAGATCCTCATACATTTCAAAATATGAACAATTGGTCACATTACTTATTTTCTAAAACAATCGCAATAAAATTTCTCACATTTTTCATCAAATTTATTGCTTAGAAAATGTTACACTCAGTCTTTTTTACAGTCATAAACGTTATTCCCACATGTTTTTTCTTTTAAATCATATACATCATCTAATGAGACATACATTTTTATAAAAATATAAAAAAAATATATACTACAATGAATTGAATGGTGTCATTTATACAAAAATTTAAAAATTATTTAACGAGACATATACCATATTATGGTGAGTATACAGGACTAATAAGGAATATAAGATTGTATTCAATACCATAAAAATGATTTGAGTGCTTTTACCCCTTTATTTCACCACCTACCAAATTAGCCAATAGAGCCTCAAAGTGGGGGAGCGGCCCACTAAATCCCCTGAACAACATGCAGTACCTGGCCCATATTAGAGCGGACGACGAGGCCCACAATGGAGCGAATGATGCACAGTAACAACTTGGACGGGTTGAACTCAACCTAAAATTTGAGCAGATTTGGATTGAGTATCGATTGAGGGTTCAAATAACCCGAACCAATCTGAACCCAAAATTTCCATATCTAAATAATATGTTATGAGTAAAATTATAATTTATTAATTTGTAAGATAAAATTTAAGTTGTACAATTTATTTTTAGCTAGAATCTTTTCACTTTTACAATTTTCATATCGTTTTTCTCTAAATAAAAATATTCATCGTTTTCATATTTTTTATTTTTGTTGTGCAGAGAATTAACTCTTGCAAACTTTTAATTGTTTAAAATAATACATTTTTCCAAGTCAAACATGAACTTCAACTCAAGCCCAACCCAACTCGAATCAAATTCGAACCCAACCCGAACTCAAACAAACCCGACAGATAGGGTTTGGATTGATCTTCTCAAACCTGAGGGTTGGATTGAGTTGGGTTGGGTTTGGGTCAGCTTTCTCCAACATTGGATTGGATTTGGGTTGAGCTTCAACCCGGCCCAAGCTGTCCGAGTTACAGCCCTAGATGAAAGTCTAGTAGTCAAAGGAAAATTTTACACTTAAATTAATTTTACAGTCCAAAACGCAATCCATCCATATCTTTATTTTGAGCGCTGTTACATTTAATTTTTTTTACAGTCCAAAATACAATTCTCTATGCCTCATTAGAAATCTAATGAAGTATAATAATATATACCCTATTAAACGATGTATATGTCTCGTTAAAGTTTTTTCTTACACTTACTATAAATATATAAATATATTCATTCAATTCGAAATGAAACGATGTACACTTTTTATCAAAGCATATACCTTATCAGATGATGACCCACTTATCCATTTTGAATAATACATTCTAAAAATTGTTACACTCAATATGTTTTATAAGCCAAGCACAGAACACACATGTTTTCATTTTTTATTTTTAAATCATATACAACATCTAATGATGTATATGGTTTTATAATATTATCATTTATGAAAAATGTATAAATTTTTTAACAAAGTATATATTTTGAATCTTCGAAACAGCGAGTAGATGGTGCTACCGAGATATATAAGATTATATTTTAGATTGTAAAAAAGACTTGATACATCAGTGCTCATGTAAAATATAGTGGAATACAAAATACAATAATATATTTTTTTTGTTTTAATAAAACGAAACAATTTTTGTATTATATAACATGATAGAACTCATTTACAATAATAGAGTGGCAATATATTAGTGTACGAGCTATAGACATATCAAGTCCCTGCGTCCGTCGCTCTGGTCCCGTACCCCGCCATCATCCCTCGTCATAATGTTATTCCTATCCCCGACCATCCAAACGTCGCCAATTCCCCATCACAAAAACAAATCAAACCTCCGCGACTTTTTGTCGCTAATATCACGCCGACTACGGTCTACTTAAACTAATTCTATATTAATTAGTATCTCAGTCCGAGGAGATAATCATTAACACCTTCAATTCCTAAATTACCCCCAACAGTGGGTTTTATGGATGAATTATAAACAGCAATTGTGGTCATATCAAATGCTTTTTCGTGATTTTACGTGTTTCGTTGGTAAATCACGATCAACGACACCTACTTAGAAATAAACCCAAAAAAAATTGCCATTTCAACTTTAAAAAAAAATGGAAAACTTAGAGAGCAAGAAATATCGGACAAATTGTGTTTTTTTTTTTTCTCACCTTTTTTAAGGTTTTCGGAAATCATAAAAAAAAAAAAAAAAAAAACAGTAGTACCTCAGACAGCCGGACTCCAAAGGCCCCATAAACGCGAGGTGAATAAACCCATCACGTCCGGCCAGGCCTTCCTCTGCTGCTGCGGCGCTTCCACAACCTCCAACCGGTTCCCGGTCACCTCCCGGTCATCACAGTTATCCTCCTCCGCCGAAACCGTACGGACATCATCACAGTGACCTTCACCCGCTCCATCCACCGGCGATTCATCGCCGATTTTCTCATCCTCCGTCGCCACTCGTTGTTTCGCCTCCTTTGGACCCTTCGACTTCTCCCCCGATTTTTCGATCGATCGGCGATCCTTCTTACGGCTCTTCACGGCCTTCTTCGACGACAACGACGACGATTCGAGGTGCTCCTCGAACGCCTCGATCACTCGGTGGATGAGCTCGCGATCGGGCGACGAGTCCCAGCGGCACCAGTAGCTCATGTAGCACCCGAAGCAGCCGCAGTCGAAGGCGGCCCTGTGGAGACCTCCGCCGCCGGAGGCGAGGCGGCCGCGGAGGGCTTCTTGTTGCAGCGCCGCTTCTCCTCGGACGGCGGCGAGGGGAGGTTGAGGGACTGGGTGAGGAGGTACGCGAGGACCTCCCGGTCGTCGGCGCCGAGGGCGGCGGTGAGAGCGAGGATCGCCGCCGGGAGGAGGCTGAGGACGGAGAAGGAAGGGTCGGCCGGAGGGGAAGACGAAGACGGCGACGGGTGGACCTTTCGGTGCTTCATTTTTTTTAATTTTCGAAATCGGATTCTGAAGAGAACTAAAGAAGGGAGTGTTTTAGGGTTTATCTTTTCTTTTTTTTTTAATTTTATTTTATCTTAAAAAGCACGGCAGGACTCGCTTTTGGAAGTTAGTTTGGATGTTTGTCGGGTGTAAATAGGGAGACATACTCGCGAGTGTAAATGGAGAAAAACTTAGGTGGGGAATGGCAGGTGTAGGGGTGTATTTTGGGAAATGAAGAAATGGTTGGTGGGGTTATCAGAAAGAACGTAAAATCGGTGGTCCACGGTGTACTGTTGTGGCCTGCGAGTCTGTGGCGGGTGTGGTCCATGCATTGGGAATCGGGGTTATGTTTTTATTTTGGCTAAATGCATATGACCCCCTGAAAATTAACTTATATCTGTATTTCATCCGCCTCATGAATCAGTGGTTAATTAATTTGAATTATGAAATAATCTAAATTATCCTCCGCTTCAAATTTAAACCTCAACCTAGAACCCATGAATTGGCTTTCTTTCAAACAACGCCGTCACCTCTCCAACTAGTGTCTTTGCCTCTCTCACTATTCTCAACCTCTCTTCATCTCTATGTGCCTCTCTTTCCCAAAAAATAATTACTTAAACATTCCATCAAACACATGAATAGCACAACTATAAACACTTACACTTTCTGACATAATCACCAAAAAGACTTCAAAAGTTCAATCAAAGTGTCAAAATAATACAATGGCAAAACACAAATAAGGAGGAATAAGAAGAAGAAGATTGAATAAGGTTTATATAAACAATCATAGCAATGGTCAGAAAAATGACGGTTGGGGAAGAGAAAAATATAGCAAGTGGATCCTTTTGCATTTTTGAACAAATTATGGGGTTATATGAATATGTGAAATCAGAAAGTGTGTTCTTTTAAATTTTTTGAACAAATCAAGAGGGTTATATGAATACATGAAATAACTCTCATAACAAATGACGGAATATTCCCAATATATTTTTTGTTTTTTTTACGGAGAGTTACCAAAGAGACTAAATACATAATTATCTAATAAATAGTGGGTTATATGGATATTCAATGAAATGGGAAATACAAATATATACTAACTTTCAGGGTTAACCCTGTTATTTTTGGGTGGTTAGAGTTACCGGAGGTGATGGTTGCTTCATACTTGATTGAGATAGTACTATACGAGTTAGATACACTGAGGCCTAGTTTGGTTAAGGGATAAATATTTAGGATAAGTTAACTTAATTTATGGGGATAAAAAAACCACTATTTTTTTATTCAGATTTGCATTTGGTAATGCTTTTTATTATCCTCATTTTTTATTTTCTTATTCTCAATCTTGCATTTGGATCAAATATGGGATAACTTAAAAATTTTTAAAAAAATATTAAATCTACCCTTCCTATTAATGGGGCATTAATATTGTTTAGTAGACCACATTCTTTCTTTTTTTTATTTTTTATTTATTTTCTTGGAAATGGTAGTAATAAATGTTATCCCAATTTTACAAAATTAGGATAAAAAAATTTGGACAAAGTCTGTTCCACCTTTTACCCAGAACAAACTATCCCTATTTTTTATCTCAAAATGTGAACAATTGTCCATAATTTATCCCCATTTTTTTTTATGCCATATGGGATAACAAGTGATTTAATCTAATTTTTTTCTTATCTTAACTCCTTATCCCCATACCAAACTAGGCCTGAGAGTCGTCATGGGTGGGGTCACTACTCTAGAGGATATGTTTTTAATGACTATATTTTATTTTTATTTTTTTTATCTATTTGATACCAAAAAAAAAAAAAAAATCCATAAAACACCCTGAACTCTAACTGAAATCCATATAACCCCCTGGATTTTCTTAAAATCCATATAATCCCCTCAAAACACCTAGTAAATCTAAATAACCCCCTGAATAAAATTTTCGTTAGATGATGAATATTTTGTGAATATTTCATCTGGTTAACCCTAACTGAAAACATAATATAATAAATAAACCACTAATGTGTTAAAAATATGAAAAGTCCTGTAAAAATAACGATTTTACTCTCTTTTGATATATTATAAAACACTATCCGGATGAGTAAAATGGTCATTTATAGAAGATTTTTAGCATTTTTAATACATTGTAAGGTTTTTTTTGTATCCTATGTTTTCTATTATAGTTAATAAACATAATATTCACAAAACATTCAACATATGTAAACGTAAATTTTATTTAGGGGGTTATTTGGATTTACTAGGTGTTTTCAGGGGATTACAGGGATTTTAAAAATAGTCAGGGGATTATATGGATTTTAGTAAGTTTATAGAGGGTTATATGGATTTTTTTCAAAATAAAATTGTATATGACTTGAGTCATCATTTAAAAAATGAGTCTACGAAATCAGTGTAGAGGACTGACTGTAAATGGAATATGAAATTCTAAAATAGGTCCGATCATTACTAGTACTGTAAAGATGTTAGATTTATTAGGGATAAAAAATGGAGTTGAATAGATAGTGTGCTCTAGGCTTTCCCCAGTTGCAATCAATGTATTTTCACAACGTGAAAACCCTGACGGTCTCTAATCTGTTTTGGTGAAAATTTATTGATTGTTACATGGAAGAGTGGGCTTATAGTAAAATACAAATGATTTAATCCCATCAAAAATGAACCGGAGAACAAGAGTATGAAAACACTTAAAAGTGGGCATGAATACCTATTGAACTGGATATCACATTTAGGGAGGGCATATTAGGAATTTGGCAAAACAAATTAAGCATTTTTTTTTTTTTGTACAAATGATTTAATGGACTAGAAAATTCTTAAGTCGGATCCTTGATTGGAGGTGTTGATGTTCAACCAAAAGACCATCGATCTAAGGGACAAAAAAATTATATCTTTTGCACACAATAGAAGTGTTTGGTGGCTCCATATAATTGATCACATTATTTAGTGGTAGTCATCTTATTGAATGAATAAACTCTTAAGTCAGATTTGCTTTGATTAGTTCGCTAGCGTCTTCTTTTTCTATAAAGGAAGTCAAAATATCAAACCTAAGAGAACACTCATTTTCAGAAGGAAAGAAAAAAAAAAACAAAAATTGAATGCCAGGTTGTGTTATCCTATTGACTCAATTATCCAGTAAAGTAAGTACACCACCTTTTTTCGATCTTGAGATTTTGTAGATATCTCTTCTACCTAATTTTTTTTTCCTTTTTTTTTTTTGGGTTTAGCTTCTTTTCTTTTCTATTGTATTGTATGTTTTGGGTATTATATAACTTTCATTTAACAATAAAATTGAGAGAAATTGTCTAACATTTGATCACTAAAAAAAAAAACTACACTACCATACAGCAAAATTTATGAAGTACAATAATGAATAATGTATATTTTAAGCATGATGAATAGGATAAAAAAATATCATAAATGACTGTTAATGTCAAAATCAATCTTTCGCAAACTTTGTCAATAGTAACCAAGTAGTGGACAAGTGTATCCACACTAATTTATGACTCTTTCAACTTCCAAAATCTAAATATATATTGGAATAAATGAATTTTTTTTTTCCCTTGAGCTCGTTCTATGTTTGGATTAATAAGATAGTCCAAAATTCATCAAACGAAATGGGTTCTTTCATAATGCATAGTTTCATTTGTTTGATGAAAAAAAAAGCGTGTGTATTCAAGAAAAAACAAGCATGTACAAGCAGAAACCAGAAAATTCATTTCCAAACTTATATGTGTAAAAAAAAAAAAGCATGTTTTTTAGTAGAGGTTCAAGGAACCAATGCGTATATATGCCAGCAAATATCTTTAACATACATATATTGAATACATGAAACCTAGATTTATCAAGTATATATATTATAGGTTATTTGATTTTATTTGATTTTTAATATTCACGTATATATTTTCCAAAAATTATATTTGTAATATATATACCTTTTATAAATATATAATAAAATTATCTATAATATATATAATATAATGATCCTTTTTTTGGTAAGTAAGTCAATGATCCTTGTATACAAGTATATTTCAACAGGTGCACTAATATCATTTTTTTAGGGTTTTTTGTATGTATACCATCCAAAAATATGTTATTTATGTTATACCACTCCAAATAATCTACTTTATTTTTATACCGTTGTAATATGTTGAAATTATGCACATTTACCATTCTAATTAACTTCCTTCCAAATTTCTATCAAAATCGTTAAAGTCTTGAAAAAATGATCAAATTATTCATAAGTTTTATATTACATATTTTACCTTTCCAAATAAAATATTTATAAAAACAAAAAAAACATTAATTTTAACATGAAAATGATAAATTTCATCTAAAATCTAAAAACATAAAAATTAAACATACAAACTATTTATTTATAAAGACATAGTAATTATTATAATTCTTACATTAGTAGTAAAATTATTTGAGAACAACTAATTACAAATATTACCAAATGACTAATTTTGAAAGAAAACCTAGATTTTGATTGGAAGAAAAGGAAAGGAGCAAGTTTGAATGACTCACAATTGATTAGGAAAGAACAATAGTTTAATTTGGTTATTTTGTTTAATTATTTATATTATGAGAAATATTATGTTAAGGTTATTTTGTTAGTTAAGTTTTATTTTGATTAAAAAAAGATAAAGAGGGGCACATTTTCTAATGTTATAAAAATAAATATATTATTTGTGATTGGATAAAAATAAATAACATATATGTTCATGGTATATATCCAAAAAATCCTTTTTTTAATTAGTAATTTACTCTAATATTTGATTATGTTCTAATCTATTCAGATGTAACAAGTTACATCACATCCAATTCAAATTTGAATAATTCATATCAATGGTTACAGTTCATATTAATTTTCAGATAATTGACCCTCTCAATTGATTCTAGAAAAACATATTAGACAAATGATATAGCGTTGATACACTCAATCCATTTTATAGCCTCATATACTATAATAACGTAATGTATACTACTTTTCATAGTGTATGACCCTAAATTTTTTAATCATTGTTCAACGAGAAAATACGATAATGTATATAAGTATATACTTCATTTCATATAACAACATATATCCCAATGACGAGTGTATGATTTAAAAAAAAAAAAGGTGTAAACGATAATTGAGCTGCACAAGAGGGGGTGGACATATCGTTTTCCCACATGAAAGTGAGTTCACCTGGGCAGTGGCACTTCTCAAGTTGCCAACTTGACTTGCAACCAAATTGAGATATTTCTTCAGCAAGGCATATCTCCCTTTTATATTATTTCATGAAGAATATAAAAAAAAACAAGCATGGTCAAACAAAATTCTACATAGAGCCACCAACCCTACCTAGATAATATGATGAGACTTGGCTGTCACACTTTTGGATGCTAGTCCACCTTTCATAGTCATTGTGGGTCCATCGATACAAACCGTCCGATCTATGTACCTACCTAATCTGGCCTTCAGATAGACCTCTTTTCAGTAGGCTTATAAAAACATTGAGACAACAAAACCATAGGGTTGTCAATTTAAGTTTTCTTTTTCGGCTTGATACATGCATTTATTTATACAATAATTAATGTATTTATATAAATACTTGTTTATGTTCTTTTTTTTCAAGACCCTGTAAGGCTGTAACCATGGCTAACATCAGGTAAACCATTATTATATGTTGCTTCTGTAACATAATTATATCTGATAAGATATAAGACTAAATACCATGAACTAACAACAATGTTCTTGTCATAATAGGGCATCATAATTATTATATTTTAATTATTATTATTATTATTTAAAGAAATGATGTTCCTCGGGATCCCTTAATCTTTTTCCAGAGGGGTGGAAGATACTTATCGACTTAATCAAAATCTTTAATAGTAATTTCAAGCGTATTAAAATAATTTTATTTATGTCAACATATTAAAAAAAATTTCGTCATATTTTGAGACTAATTAACTAAATGAGATTGACCCTGCTTATAAAATGGGCCCTGTTCACAATAAAAAATATATATTTTTAAATTCAATCATTATTTTTTTACACAATTAAATCTAACAAAAACCAAACCCAACAAAATAGAAAATTTTAAAAATTAAAAAAATAAATGTTTGAAAAAATAGAGAATAAATGATAAAAACGAATATAAAAAATAGGGTTAAAGACATTTAAGTCTCTACAAACATGGAAAAACCCATATAAGTCCCTACTAAATTTGAGATAGACGTACGAGTCCCTGAAAACTCAGAAAAACTCAATTATCATCCCTAAGTTAAATTTTCATCAAAACTTAACTGAATATTCCCAGAATATTCCATCACATATAATTGTGTAGACATTGAAGTCCTTATAAACAGTCATAAAGACAAATTAGTCTCTCCAAAAGATAAAATTGTCCCTAAAAGACTTTTACATTAAATTGTGTATATATTATAGTCCCTATAAATAATCATAAAGACAAATTAGTCTCCGCAAAAAATAAAATTACCCTTCAAAATCTTTTACATGTAATTGAATAGACGTTACAATCTTTATAAACAATCATAAAGACAAATTAATCCCTCTAAAAGATAAAAATACCCTTCAAGGATTTTTATATTTAATTGTGCATACATTGCAATTTAAAAATTAAATACCCTCTAAAAGACTGCAATTTCTACACAATTAAATGTAAAAATTCTTCAGGGGCATTTTTATCTTTTACATGTACCAATTTGTTTTTAAGATTATTTATAAGGACTGTAATGTCTATCCAATTAAATGTAAAAATCTTTCAGGGGCAATTTTATCTTTTGCAAGGACTAATTTGTCTTTATGATTGTTTATAGGGACTGTAATGTCTATCCAATTAAATGTAAAAATCTTTCAGGGGCAATTTTATCTTTTGCAAGGACTAATTTGTCTTTATGATTGTTTATAGGGACTGCAATGTGTACACAATTTAATGTAAAAGTCTTTCAGGGACAATTTTATCTTTTGCAGGGACTAATTTGTCTTTATGATTGTTTATAAGGACTTCAATGTCAACACAATTATATGTGATAGAATATTCTAGAAATATTCTGTTAAGTTTGGATGAAAATTTAACTCAGGGATGATAATTGGATTTTTCTGAGTTTTCAGATACTCGTACGTCTGTCCCAATTTTAGTAGGGACTTATATGGGTTTTTCCATGTTTGTAGGGACCTAGATGTCTTTAACCCAACTAAGATTTTGTTTTTTTTATATCAAATAAAATAAAACAAAATCCTATAAAATAAAGACAAATGAAATTAGCAAACAAAAAGAAAATATGGATGAGCTTTTAAAAATAAAATAAAATAGTTTAAAAATAAATATCCCACTAAAGTAGGGAGGAAAAATTATAAAATAATATAAATGGAAAAATGAATAACATAAAAATAAAAATAAATAAACATGGAAAAAAACTTGTGATATAAAACTAACAAATGAAGAGAAGCATATGAAGTTTCAAAAATAAATATTAAATTATCCAAATATCAATAATATTGAATAAAAATAAAAATAATTGAAATTTTAAAACAGTCGTATAAAATAAAAATGAAAAAAATAAAAAATGTATAAAAACAAATATTAAAATAACATGCATGTTGATTTTTCGTCTTTACAAATCAACTAAGAAATAAAATAGTTTTAAATTAATATAAGGGAAAATACCCAAAAAGATCTTCTAAAAATTAGAAATGATCAAATCAGCTACTTTTTAAAATTATACAAAAAAAAAACCTCAT
The DNA here is from genome assembly GCA_030737835.1 of Acorus gramineus. Classification (NCBI taxonomy): domain Eukaryota; kingdom Viridiplantae; phylum Streptophyta; class Magnoliopsida; order Acorales; family Acoraceae; genus Acorus; species Acorus gramineus. The sequence continues at coordinate 18,337,704 of CM060851.1, forward strand.
TTCACAATTTTGAAAATTAGAAAGACTAACATACCCTTATGTAATTTTTAAACTCTCTCTAATCATATTTAAAACTTTTCATGACCATCATCTAATTGAAAAATAATATTAATATAAGAAATAATTTTTATATTAGAGCGATTTTACATGTTATTAAATATTTTATAATGAAAATTTTCAATTTTTTACAAATTTAAATCTTATTGTTGCATTTAGATATACAAAAAAATAATAATAAATTTCATGTACAAAGCAAAAAATATTTTATTATTTATTAATATTTTTTAATTGGATATTAAATAATTAAATATATGTGATAATATTTAAATAATAGATAACATAGGGGTAGTCAAGTCATTGTAATTTCTAAAATCGTGAAACAAGACTTGTTTAGGTATAATTTTAAAAAGCGGTTGATTTAGTTATTTCTAACTTTTAAAATATTTTTTTTTAATACTTTCCCTTAATATAAAGTATGTCAAAGAAGAGTAAGAAAATCCCAATAAAATAGGGAATAGAAAAAAATTTATTTTGAGAGTTGGGGTCCCTCCTAATATAAGGGACCTAGGCCATGGTCGCCTAGGCCCTGACTTACATACATTTACAAATAAAAAAAAAAGTGCAATTATGTCATTTAAAAGCTTTTAAATTAAAGCTTAATCCATTATATTATCTTTGATCCAAATGATAACTTTAATATTTTGTGATAATAATAATAATAATAAAATAAATAAAAAAGTTTATACACCAGCGTAATCGTGTATAGTCAATAGTTTTATAGTGATTCCATATTAATTATCAAATTGTCCCCATGGTGTCATTATATTGCGTTAAGATATGCGCATGATATCTTTAACATATTCATCAACATAAATATATTCTACTTAAAATCAAACACTATACCAATTTTTCAAACATCATATCATTGATGCAGTATATGAAACCATTCAACGTAATATATATTCCACTGAAAATGATTACACTACAAGAAATTTGGTTTATGGTGGTGGTTTTTTTTTACTAAGGTTTTATAAACTGCGGGTATATGTATGATGTAACTACGGTTTTAAGAAAACCGTAGCATTATTTTTTAAAGTTCCAAAATAATTCATTTTTATAGGAGAGAACCGTAGCCACATAAATAAATTAGGTGGGAGCAAAATCTATGGGATTGTGGTGCTATGTATGTCTGCGGCTTTTTTAGAAACCTTGGTAATACAACTTATTTAATGCTGCTTTTTATGGAAATTGCAAAATTAAAATAATTAATGCTAAGGAATTTTTAAAAATTGCCACAAAATGACCATATATGGCTACCACTCATCTTCTCCATTGCAAATTTTTCTTCTCATTCAAAAAATAGGTAATCACCATAAAGCTCCACAAGTCTTTTTTTCAACTCCATCTATCACCCTCATTCCCCATCTTCTCCACATCACTCTGTTAAAAATGATCGAGCAGGCTCGGATCACATCCCCTTTGAACTAACAAAACCAGTGAGGATCTCTCTATTTATTTCTTATGAAATTTTTTGACTTTCACGATTTCTTATGAAGTAGAATATGTTTTTTGTATTTTTTTGTTTGGTTATGTTCTTGAATGTAGAATGTTTTTGTTCATTCTAACCGATTATAAATAAATCTGATTTTTAAAATTATTATTTCAGGCAAAAATAAATGATTATGTTGTTGATATGGGAGAAGCAAATGATGAGAATCATCCAGATATGTTGATTGAAGCTAAACAGATGATAATGGAGATATTAAGAGAGATGGAAGATGATGAGCACAACGATCAACAAATGCAATAATAATAAAAAAAAAAACTGAAGGACCAAGAAGAGGAGAAGACATAGGAAAAGATGCAAGAGATACAAGAATAATAGTCCCTTTTTAGAAATTTTATGTTATTTTTTTGTTTTAAATGGTGATCTTTAACTTTTGTTATATAATTTCATTTCTATATAAATTCAGATTTTGTCTAGCTAGTTTTAGACTTTTGTTATATATATATATAGAGTTCAATTTTCTTGTACTGCAGCACTGTTTAGAAATACAAATTTGTATTTTATAATATTTTGTGCTCCTTTTAATTAATCTGTCTTTATAATTAAATAAAAAAAAACAAATATTTAGGAGAATTTGACGGGCGTACACACAGGCAAAAAAAGGGAAAAATTAATTGGCCTAGGAATACTTTTAGCTGCGGTGAATGAAATTGTCCCCATAAAAACCGTCGCTATAAAAATAAAGACCGTCGCCAAAACTTAATAAGACAGTACATGTAAAGGCGGATTACTAACCGCTGGAATTAGTTATGGCTGCGGTTTTACTTATGTGGTGACGGTTTATAACCACGGCTATAAGACCATTTTCTTGTAGTGTTAAGTAACAGAACTTGATAATTTTTGTAACATAATTTGGATGAGAATCAATTACAAAAGTTATAGCATCTTGATTAAAAAAAAAGGATAGAAAGACACGACCTCTTGCAATTGGTCTGGATCACCGAATTAGTTAATATATAAAATTGTTGCATTCAATTGACATACGGTCTATTTGATCCCCATTTACATATATTCTACTGTGAAAATGTCAAATCCATATGGTTTTCTGCAAATGTTATAGATTCGACTTATTTTCGCATTTCATTTGAACATTTTTCGATGTTTCAAAAGTTTTCAACACAATATTTATCAAAATGGATTAGAATTTTAAAAAGTCAGTACGTTCAAACACGAATCCAAAGAACCCATAGCATAACATGTAATTCATGTCTAAAAGGACCTATAACACATGCACATGCACATGCACATGCACATGCGAGCCGTCCATATCAGAAGAGCCACTGAATCGATGGTCCCCGAGGGACAATGATTTCAGATGACAATATATATATATGTATATTTATACATTAAAAATGGGGGACCACGAGACCAATTTAAATATAAAAAACTTGTGTCTTCAGAACATCTAAAGTGATGTCCGATTCAGTCCCTTTATTTATTTATTCATTATGTAGAGATTGACATCTCTAAAGTGATTCGGATATGTGACCCCAGAAGAGAATAATAAATTACAATAATTACTGACTACGTCCCGTCAGGGGTCAGGGGCCACTTCTCTGCATATATTTTGTTAGACGGTAAATGCATTTTGTTACAAAAAAATTTATATTTATTAATAATAATTTTATTCAATTTAAAATAGATTAATATATATTTTTTATTAAAACATATATATTATTAAATGATATTTATTATTTTTTTTTAAATAAAAATATATGTGATCTGAGTTTTGATTAGAAAAAAATGATTCAATCTAACATTTTTTCTGCACATATATGTTTGAAATTCTCACAAGATCAAATCTGGCTTTGATAAGTTAATGAGTCCACGAAACCACTTAAATTTTAATAAAAATAAATGAAAGTAAAATATAAATGATAAAAAATAACTTAAATAATCCCTTAAATGTAATGATTCAGATCAAATGTGATTACCATTTGATGAACACTTAACATCACAAAAAGCTTCATAGTAAGTGCATCCATCCATTTTTTCCACGTATATAACAAAATATAGCTTTTTAATGCTCTATTTTTTAATATGAGTTTAAGTAGATTTTATGTTTAAAAATTTAAAAAATTTTAAACTCAATTCTAAATAAATTTTTAGCGTTTAACTTTTCAAATCATCGTCTTTCTTTTTTAATCAAAAAAATCTTGCAAATTAAAAAACTAATAAAATAATGATTTTCAAAAGCTAAGGCCCGTTTGGCTCCGCTTAATTAAAGCGATTCCGCTTTTAATTAAGCAAAAAGCTAAAAAGTGTTGTAAAATGCATTCTAAAAAGCTGGCTTAATTAAAAAGTTACTTTCAGCTTTTAGTGCAAAAAATGTTGATTTTTAAAAAGCAAAAAAAATCCGCTTTTTAGGAATCAAGTCTATTTTAAATCACTCTATTCAAAATCTTATTTTTCATACGTGTTTCCAAACGGACCCACAGGATTATAAAAATCGCAACATTTCAACCTCACATTCAAACGCAGTCTAAAACAATAATTAACGTGTCAATAGCATAAATAAGTAGAAAGTGACACGTGTGAATGCATTTTAGTATTTCACTTAAGCTCCTCTTTGGGGAGAAAAATAGATGTGAAATAGGACAACTGTGAACCAGCCCAAAATGCTTATTTGTTTATAATGAATAGATGGATGCAACTATATCAAAATAGATAAGAATAAATTGGTATTCTAGATCCTTTTGAAATTGTGTTATCCTACCCATTATATTTCCACTTATATATGAGAATGTTACACCTATTAAATCACTTGCTATTATCTCTTGTAAATCAGGAAGACACATTTCAAATCATTTTTCAACTTTTATAAATTTTTATTCATATATTATTCAAACAACAAAAAATCAAATAACAAAAAATACAACCAAATATAAAATGATATACTCCACTCGTATAATTATCTATACTAGAATAATTATTTAAAAAATATGTTTGTTGATAAAGAATGGGTGGGTATATTTATACCAGAATAAATATAAATAAGTTAATATTACTAATCCGAGTCCTCATTTAGCCCCGTTAGTTGAAGTACTTAATCTTTCCTAAGCATTCTGAATTTGAGTTTTACTCCTATCAGTAGGAGAATAATTAATTAAGAAAAAAGAAACAATAAAAATTGCTTGGTCTACCTATAAAAACACAATAATCTATGAAAGGTCGTTATCTCTGTCCGAAGAAGTTCATATTATATTCTTCAACAATAAAAGTTAGTATCACTGTGTTAACGAGATATATTCAACATTGCATGACAGTCAAACGTAACATTTATTCTTCTATAAAATGTCAATGAAATCCTTATAGCCAGGTCCATGGAAAGACCTATGTGTGTATCTTAATTTGGTAGGTCTACAGATACAGTCATACAGATATGTTGTTTTTATGAGAAGACAAGAATAATTGCCCTATCCTATTCGTGGCACACCACATAACCTCATAAAATTCAGAACAGATGTGTTCATACATGATTTCTTTATTTAAGTTTAAAGCTATGTTATACACAGTTTCTTTTTTTAGTCACAAGTACAGTCTCTTATATTTCGGTAGTATCATACACATGAGCTGATTCAAAGGGGGGCAGGCTGAGGCTCGGGTCACCCCAAGCTGTCATGGGTGAATATGCCATGTCCCTATCTTCATTTCTGTTTAATCATTGTGGCCACTCACTTTCATTTTCTAATATTCTGTATTTTATTACAGATGTAAAGTGGTTTTGGATAACCCACTATCATCATAGCATGCCCTAGGTTAATCATAGCTATCTAATTTTGGGACTGACGTTCATAGCCATGAGTGATTTAAAATTGTAAAATGTTTTATTCAGTCTTGCTTGCATCGCAATTAATATGCATATATTTGATTTTTTTAAAGTACATATTTATATAATGAAGTATATCTTAATCTTTTATAGAAAATAAAATATGTGTTCATATGAAATAAATGCATATATTTAATTTATGGGTTAAAGGCATCTAAGTCCCTACAAACATGAGAAAACCTATATAAGTCCCTATTAAAATTGGGACAGACGTACAAGTCCCTGAAAACTCAGAAAAACCCAATTATCATCCCTGAGTTAAATTTCCATCCAAACTTAACGGAATATTCCCAGAATATTCCATCACATGTAATTGTGTTGACATTGAAGTCCTTATAAACAGTCATAAAGACAAATTAATCCCTGCAAAAGACAAAATTGTCCCTAAAAGACTTTTACATTAAATTGTGTACACATTGCTGTCCCTATAAATAATCATAAAGAAAATTAATCCCCGCAAAAGACAAAATTGTCCCTGAAAGACTTTTACATTTAATTGAATAGACATTACAGTATTTATAAATAATCGTAAAAACAAATTGGTCCCTGTAAAAGACAAAAATACGCCTAAATGATTTTTACATTTAATTGTGTAGACATTGCAGTCTTTATAAACAATCATAAAGACAAATAATATAATTTATTTATTTATTTTTTCATCTTCTATCCTATCAATCACACTCCATCTGAAGATCATAATTTGGATGTAAAACCAATATTTTAACCGGTAGAATGCATTCTTCACGGGCATTTTGGTCTTTTATAGGGATCATTTTGTCTTTACGATTATTTATAAGGACTGTAATGTTTATCCAATTAAATGTAAAAATCTTTCAGGGGCAATTTTGTCTTTTGTAGGGATTAATTTATCTTTATGATTGTTTATAGGGACTGCAATGTGTACACAATTTAATGTAAAAGTCTTTCAGGGGCAATTTTGTCTTTTGCAGGGACTAATTTATCTTTATGACTGTTTATAAGGACTTCAATGTCTATACAATTATATGTGATGGAATATTCTGAGAATATTCCGTTAAGTTTGGATGGAAATTTAACTCGGGGATGATAATTGGGTTTTTCTGAGTTTTCAGGGACTCGTACGTCTGTCCCAATTTTAGTAGGGATTTTATATGAGTTTTTCCATGTTTGTAGGGACTTAGATGTCTCTAACCCTTAATTTATTTTTTTATAATAGTTTATATGGAAATAGTGAAATATATATTGAGATAACTAATTTTATATACTCCGTTAAATGGGATAAATAAAAATAGGGCTATAAAATGGACTTAACATATAAATGCTCATTGAATATTTTGAGATTTGGTGGCGTGGGATTTTTTAAAAAAATTATGAAATTTTTTATTTTTAAGGAAATGTTGGTATCTAGTTTTACAGGGTTGAAAAATCATTGATTTAGATTTTCTTTAACAATATTTTTAATTTATTTTGATTTTTATAGTCTCAATTTTTTTAAAAGTTAGGTTTTAAATTCTCTTTCTAAAATATAAATTTAAATGATATCTTTATATGTTTTTGTGATCAATTAGTTTATTCATATTCATTTTTTTAATTTTTAAAACCCTATTTTTTGTCTCATAGCCCTTTGATCTGCCACCCCTTTGATCTCATATTCATATGATGGGAATAATGAGATTTAAAAAAATACTCAAATTATTGAGTTATATATATCGTTGAATTTTTTTATTAGGTGTAACTCCAGTCATAGTTCATGAAAACAAAGAAACAGAACCTTTAATTATCACATAATTTCAACTCTCTGGATGGAGTCTCACTGTGTTCTCAAACATACAACAAAAACACAAAACTTACATGGCTGATGCTGATCACATGAGAGGTAGACCCACGGATCTCTCAAACATACAACAAAAACACAACACTTACATGACTGATCACATGAAAGATAGACCCACGGATCTCTCAGTCGGTTTTCTTGTCCTCCTCCATCGTCGTCTTCGTCGCCTGTGCTCCCGAGGCGGCCTTGTCCTCGGCCATCTTGGAGTAAACTTCATCCCTCTCCTTGAAGTACCTCTCGAAGGCCCTCGGAAGGAACCGAGGGATCAAGAACCCGAAGAGGTTTACGGAGAAGTAGACGAGGTTTGCCACCGCTAATACCTTCCCAAACCATAACCATGCTACATCCTTCACATGAAAGAACATGTTATATGTTACGTCGTTTTTGGTCACTTTTACAGTCCAAAATAATTTTTTTATTTTTCTTTTACAAAAAAATGAAATGCATACGAACGAATTGAATATATAATTTTCACATTTTCAGCAACAATGACTGTGTGTTTACATTGATAAATCAAACCGGCATCAACAACAATGACATTGGCTTTAACAATACATATATTTACTTGTTAAGCAAATAAGAGGGCTCTTATTAGAGAATTAACCTGTTTAAATTCCAAATCAGTAGATCATGACCTCATGAATAACAAATGAGCAGACAAACACCCTTTGATTACTCCGAATTAGTTTTATACATAGTAAATGAAGGGATGCAATTTGGACTTCATGAAGGTGTCTCTTTTAATTTTTGTACTTTTTTATATTGAATCAGGTGAAATCCACAATGTGTGTATGTCCTAAACATATGACCTTGACTGAGAAACTGTTTGTACATTAGTTAAATCATCACTCCTCACAATGGATTAAGTAGATTACTAAGAACATATCCAATGGAGGCCTTCATTTTGAAGACTCTCATTGAAGATTTTGGATATTTAAAGGGCCCTCAACTCCAATGGTCTTCATTTTAAAGATGGTGGATCTTCAAATTTTATTTATGAATATTCAAATCATTATTTTAAATTTTTTTTTTTAAAACCATTATATCATTTGTTTTTCTATTAAATGCAAAGGATAAATTAAGGATATGTAATAACATAAGAGTTCAATGTCATTTATATAAAAGATATTCAAATGTATTTGATGATTTTTTTGAGGTGATGGGACATTTGGAGACCAAAAAATGGATCTCCAAATATAGAGGCTGAATAGGATTTGAGGAGGATTGAGTTTAAATAAAGTTCTACTATAGGGTATGCTTTCAAACTGGTTAAAACTATACATCAACAAATCCCCCACCCCTGTTTGGGGTGCAGAATATCCCAAGAATAAAGGGAAATAGGAAAAATATTTTTTTTAACGAATTATAGGCATTTTTCATTTAAAAAATATCAAAATAGATGATGTTCGAATTTGAGATGAAAAAGAATAGATTAAAAAAGAAAAATACAGAAGAAGATAGTGACCGCGCCCAAGAAGAAGGAGAGATGTAGAAATAATAAAAATATCGTTTAAACTATGACGGGATAAGTTCGAATGAGCCTTACTTTTGTATAGTAAACTTAGGAAGGTGAAAAAATATATATGGGTCGTAAGGAAATGGATAAATAGTAAATTATTTTCATTTGACAAACTTCTTTTCTACTTTGTGCGTATGAATGAAAAGAAAAAAAAAATTGTTTGTCTGTGACAGATAATAAAACTATCATCCCTCACATTCCCTTCCTAGAGGGAACAAAAACTTTCCCAGACAAGGCCTTCACATGCATGTTTGATTTTCTTGGGCCCAAAGAGATCATTTTAACTTTCCTTGCCTTCCTTGTGTTTCCCCCATCCATAGACACATCTTAAGAGCTGGTTTGATAAGAGAATAAGTACTGAGATAAGAGATAACTGGGAGGATAAATGAGAGAGTATGACAACTTATCATAATTAGTATAAAAAATAATCAAGATAAAATATGAACAATAGTCTTGATTTTAAAAATGAAATGCTGACAATGAGTTAAGGTGTTAAGGACGTGCTATCCTAATTTTAAGGGATAAAAAATGCATCAATTTTATTCATATTTGAGAGTAAAATAGATGTCATTATAGTTTTTAGGTAAAACAAAAAATCTTCATTTTCATTTCAAAATCACAACATATATCCACATTTTATCCCGATTATTATTTTTATATGTAGGACAGAATATGTAGTGGGGGCACCAAAAGAGGTCCATCAGATAAATTACAAATCAATGGTCACGATCTCGGAATCGCACGAAATTTTACATGGTGAAATATATCGAGGAGATCTTCTGGATTAGTTGTTATACAACTAACAATTCTTATTTTTCAAAAATTAATTCATTTAGGCCTTTAAATTAGCGATTTTACTATTTTTAGTAAGTTTTAGATTTGTGATATCTCAATCATAACAGATCGAAATTGATTTCTATCAATTCCTATGATCATTGAGGATCTCATAGAATCAGAAAAATTAGTTTTCGAATTTTACTATTTTTAGTAATTTTTAATTTTATGTTATTAGTATAAATAGCAGACTTGTAATCTAGGGTTGACAGTTTTTATCAATAATATTTCGAATTTCCTCTATTTTGGGGCTTTCTTCCTTGTGGATTCAAGGATTCCTTGTGGATTCAAGGAGCTTATGAGATCTCAACGCTGGTTGGATCTTTTTATCAGTTTCACGCTGCGTTAGGTGGTATCAGAGCGAGGATTTGCCTTGTTGTGATGGCAAATAACGGAGGGAGACAACCAATCTAATGACGCTGGTCGTGGATTGGAGGATGTGCGGAAGGCGATCGAGGAACAACGCGATCAGATGCGAGAGATCCGCACGATGATTGCTGGCCTGAACCTCAACGCCAATAACAGGCATCCTGAAGGTGATAGGAGATGCGCCGAGGGAGTTGCCCAAGGCCGACCTATTGCTCAGAACATCGTTCGACGTCCCACTCGTTATCAACCTGATGATGAGGAAGACTCGGAGGATGAAGGTGATGGACTTCATAGATATCAGCCGGGGAGGCGGCGCATGAAATACAATGATTACCGATTGAAGGCGGATCTTCCATATTTCAATGGTAATATGCAGATCGAAGACTTCCTTGATTGGATCTCAGAGGTCGAGAGATTCTTTGATATGATGGAGGTTCCAGAGGAGAAGATGGTCAAATTGGTGGCTTTTCGATTAAAAAGTGATGCCGCTGCTTGGTGGGACCAACTTCAGAGAACCCGACAACAACGAGGAAGAACACTTGTTCATACGTGGAGGAGGATGAAACAACTCCTCATGGATCAATTTCTACCACGAAATTATGAACGATATTTACCCCAATTGTATCGAAATTGTCAAACCGTAAGGGTGAAATCACGATCGGAGATATCAAAGGCGCAAGAGGTGATAAGAGCAAGTCCTCCAAAAGATGGGGATGATTCGAGGGCCAACCCTTATGATCTACCATCATCAGAGAAGTACGGAGGTTCCAATGAACCAGAACTTTGCTCAAATCAAAATCAACAAGAGAGCGAAGTTTTAGCTGAACAAGAAGTTGATGATATATATGATGGCGCAGAGTTCGCAGAAGAAGAAGGAGAGCGGGTCAACTTCATCGTTGAACCAGAGATCGATGAGGACATGAGCAATAAAGAAGCAGAGGATGTTGTTTTCTCTGGTGATTCTGAAGATGTCATTGGAGGAGAACAAGAGGAGTTGTTTCCACAGTCCATAGCGGTGACCTCCAAGATGAGAGAGCCCCTAAAGAAGCTCGTGTTGCAAAATATATGCATCATCAACAAAAGTGTTTTGGATGCCATCATCAACATTGATAACGATGAAGACTTTGTGGCTACTATTGTGGTGAAGAAATTTGGGCTACAAATCGAGGGGCATTCAATTTTCTACATGATCGATTTTATTGAGAAGAAATTTGAAGTCAAGAAATATCTCTTCTCTTGCCGAAGGTGAAATACAAAGAAACATCAATTGAAGAGCGGAAGAACTCGAGGACGAGTTCTTTTGAAGAAGAGGAGTCTGATGTAGGACAGATTATGCAGATGGGAGCACCAAAAGAGGTCCATCAGATAAATTACAAATCAATGGTCACGATCTCGGAATCGCACGAAATTTTACATGGTGAAATATATCGAGGAGATCTTCTGGATTAGTTGTTATACAACTAACAATTCTTATTTTTCAAAAATTAATTCATTTAGGCCTTTAAATTAGCGATTTTACTATTTTTAGTAAGTTTTAGATTTGTGATATCTCAATCATAACAGATCGAATTGATTTCTATCAATTCCTATGATCATTGAGGATCTCATAGAATCAGAAAAATTAGTTTTCGAATTTTACTATTTTTAATAATTTTTAATTTCATGTTATTAGTATAAATAGCAGACTTGTAATCTAGGGTTGACAGTTTTTCTTCAATAATATTTCGAATTTCCTCTATTTTGGGGCTTTCTTCCTTGTGGATTCAAGGATTCCTTGTGGATTCAAGGAGCTTATGAGATCTCAACGCTGGTTGGATCTTTTTATCAGTTTCACGCTGCGTTATATACCAAACATGAATTATTTTTTTTATCAAAAGATATAAATTATCATTTCTCAAACTTATTCCTACAAATCCTTATCCCCTTGCTAAACAAGTCATGTTCTGTTGAATCCACCCCCCCCCCCCCCCCCCCCCCCCCCCAAAAAAAAAAAAAAAAACTATATGTTTATCAATTTCGAATTCCTAAAAAACGAGAAATTCTCATCTTGAACCAAGCCCCAAATAACAACCAAGCCCAACTTAATAATTCATGAACTAAACTTAATAACCCATGAATCAAATTTAAAAATTAAAAAAAAAAAAAAGGTGATAAAAGAAGGCAGTACAGTATATATATATACATACCTTAACAGGAGCATTAGCAGGCAAAGCCTTATTAATCCAAACATCATAGATCCAATCCACGACCACAAAAATCCTCCTCACCGTATAAAGCAACGGCACCATCGCCCTCACCGGCGCCGAGAACAAGCCCAACCCACTGATCACATTCTCCGTCAGAATCTGACACGACAACAGAAACAGATGCGGCGTCGCCGACCTCACCGCGTGCTCGTCCCCTCTCGCGAACCCACCAAGCACGTACGCCAACGGCAAGAACAGCCCCACCGTCGTCCCCACCACCACGTACGCCCTGAACATGCCGGACCCATGGAAGATCTCCGGCGAACGGCCGTCATACGAGGAGGCGGGGAAGGCGAGGCGGGAGAGGGAGAGGATGTAGAGGGTGGCGAAGGCGGGGAAGGCGAGGTCGAGGAGGGGGACGAGCCCGCTCGCGGAGAAGACCATTATGAAGGCGACGAGCTGGAGCTCGATCACGCGGAGGGACCCCATCACGGACGGCTGGGATTGACGGCTGGGGACTGGGGGCTTTGCGGGCTGGCCCGGGTCCGTGCGCGGGCCGACGGCGAGGGAGACACCTGACATGGTTTGAGAGTTGTTTGGGAGGTGGTGGTGGTGGTGGTGGTGGATTTAGTGGGAGGTCTGGTCTGCATGTGGAGTATGACACGTGTGGTGGAAGGATTTGTGGGGGACGTGACACGTGTGGGGATACGTGGCGACTGGGGATGGTTCGAAGCCTGAGACCATTTCAATGCGTAATAGTTTAAACCGTTTGATTTGATTGGGTTGCATGCGATGGAGGCGTCTTGACCCGTTCGTTGGGGAGAGTAGCTGGCCCATTAATTAGAAGAGCCCACTTCCCGTCTGTAAATTAGCCGCAGATGGGACTAAATTAAATGTATCGTTTTTATTTGAGTTAAGCATGTGAATTATTCGAAGATCAACAACACAATGTTGTATATCCACCAAGCATTTGAGGTCAACCAAATTGCATGTATAGATCAAACCAATATTACGAGTTCATTAAGTTCGTTGTGGCGGATGGACTCAACATTTCAGGATTTGACTCAACATTTTATGATTATAATTTACTCTTCATGATGGTTTCATTATTATAATTTACTCTTTTTTTGGATTGATTAATCATGTAAAGAAGACAAATGAATGTATTTATGACATAGTTCATAAGAAAATGATTTAATGATAAAAAAGTTATTCAATATTCTGACCCAAACTAAGTGACGTGAACAAATCCAAAAATTATAACATTCGTACTAAAAATTGATAGGATGATACATTTTTTAGTGTTTAGTTTGATCAAATTTTGTTATAGATAGTTGATAGAACCAACTCCTACTTTTGATTTTTTTCACCGCTTCATAAGTAATCATTTAAATGTTACGTGACTTCTAAAGTGAATCATATATAACGTTTGGGAAGTAAAACGTAACTGAATAAAAGTTAAGTGTGGGTGAATCATTTTCCATTAATCATACGTATCCAGTTCTTATAAAATTGACACCATTAGAGATGCATCATTCAGCATCTGCAGTGCCTAGTGTTCAATATGATAGTGAGAGAACCATTAGAATTTCATGTCCCAATTAATGTGCCCACACATTTTTTTTATATTGGGGACATCACAAAACAAGAAGTCTTAGCTTGGTTTCTCTGTATCTGATTATGGTGATCCCTGAAAACTCGTTAAGAGGGAAAAAGGTGTAAAATTTGATTGTTTGATGCTGTGTTTTGATTTTCGTAATTGTATTTAAGTTTTATATTTGATGGTCAAGTGAGAACATTAATGCCAAATTTGAATATATCTGTCGAATAACTCATATATGTCACCACTTGCGCACTAGGAGGACAATATTATATCTCTCTTTCCTTGTAATGGGATGAGGAGGCAAATCACATCTTTCATTAAATAAAACATGATGTTGCTTGATATTACAAATTTAGAAATGCATAGAGTACATTTATTTTCTATGAAGATACTTTTAATTCAATAAAATATATTTTTATAAAACTAACTACATGTATGACTCTCTTTGATTAGAGTAGACTAGAAAGATGATTTCAAGAAGATTTTTAAAATGTCTATTGCAATTGAACACTTGAACATGTTATATATTTTTTTCTCTTTTTCTCATTAGTTAGCACAAATATGTCTAGAATAAAATTATAGATAGCCTGGTTAAAAAATGTATATTGTTTAATTTTTAATTTATTTTAAAAAATATAAAAAAAAATTAATAAGATATGTAACTCATAAAATAATGACTATGGAAGTAAACCGCGGAACAAACAATGCTGATATGTCAATAAATAAATAATCATTAAACGCCATCGAAGCCCAAACACACATCGAACCCTCTCAACCGATCATCCACAAAACCAAAAATTCAACGGCTCTGATCAACAGAAAACCCATAAAAGAAAAGCGAAACTTCCCGTGTGAAAACCGACAAACCCCCGAATCTCATCCGACAGAGATTTAAAAAATACACAATTAACGATCACCACGTGGCACGAAACAAACCGTTCATTCATGATATTTAACGGAACCATCTAGTAATCCACGGTTACTTCAACACCAGGCGTTACAAATCCTCTTTGTCCCCTGTTATGGCAAATCACCTCTTAATTCTTGACCGGATCTTGATGACTCTAATAAATTCCCCCAAGTTTTTCACACTATTTACGAATCATCAACACAAAACTCCGAGTACCAAGCAGGGGCACTTCAGTCTTTGCACAGATAAACCCCCTCCCCTGTATTAATCATCTTTTCTTCCACTCTCTCTGTAATCCGTTTTAAAACCCAAAACCGATTCTGTTTATCGATCGAGAGAGAGAGAGAGAGACTTACAGAGACGGAGGAGATGTTCGCGGCGATGGCGGCGGAGAAGCGGTGGTTCGCGGCGGTGGCGATCGCGGCACTAATCGCCGGAGCGCTCCTCATCACCAGCTTCGTCCGCTCCGGCGACCGATCCGTCGTCCTCTGCTCCCTCTCCGCCTCCACATCCTCCTCCACCACCAACGACGACCACCTCCTCTCGACGATCCTCCACTACGCGACGACCCCGGTCACGCCTCAACAGAGCCTCGCCGAGATCCGCATCACCTACGACGTCCTCCGCTCCTCCTCCGCCGTCAACTTCCTCGTCTTCGGCCTCGGCCACGACTCCCCGATGTGGTCCGCCTTCAACCACCGCGGGACCACTCTATTTCTCGAAGAGGACCCCAAATGGTACCAAATCGTTCTCAAAAACTCCCCCAATTTGAAAGCTCACCCCGTGAAATACCCGACGAAGCTCGTCCAAGCCGACGATCTCCTCAAAACCTACAGATCTGAGCCGTCCTGTCTCCCCCCGAAGGCCCATTTGAAGGGCAATCGACGGTGCAGATTAGCCCTATCGGATCTGCCGAGGGAGGTGTATGAGAGAGAGTGGGATCTGATCATGATCGACGCGCCGAAGGGGTACTACGACGAGGCGCCGGGACGGATGGGGGCGATATACTCGGCCGCGGTGATGGCGAGGGGGAGGAGATCGGACGGTCCGACGCACGTGTTCTTACACGACGTCAATCGGAGGGTCGAGAAGGCTTTCGCGATGGAGTTCCTCTGCAAGAAGAACCTCGTGAAGGCGATCGGACGGCTCTGGCACTTCGTCATCCATCCCGTCAGGGGTGGTGATGCGAATCGGACGGCTGGGTTTTGTTGACGGTCGGAGGGGGTTGCTTGATCGGACGGTCTGATGTGGAGGGAGTTTTGATGGTCCCTTTTTGGGGTTGGTGGACCAAATCCAACGGTTGTCAGGTGCGTTTGTGGAATGACTTAGGGGGTGGGTTTAGATCACGGTGACTTTTAGTAGGACGCTTTGACTTCTAGTTATTGAGCTACTTATATATTTATTATTATTATTATATTAATAGAAATACTGATGAAATAGTTTACCAATGTTTCCAAGTTTGAATTTATTTAGATCATTTATGTGCACTGTTTTTTGTACTTGTATGTCTGGAATTATATGCTTTCCTAGATTAAAGAGGGTGACTTTTCATTTTTCGGGAAATGAGTACGTTTTATTATTGATGAAACATACATGCATGGTTTGAAACATATGCTTCTGTAGAGATTGGGACATCGGTTAATGTTTTTTTTTTAAAAAAAAAAAAATTAGATTTTTATTTCTAAATTCAAATTATAAACTCTCAGATAGGATTCTGTTAATGTTATATCCCATAAATTTTTTTCAGGACCAATATGATATTTTTAGTATCAAAACAAGTGCCAAGTGCCCTCTTCGTTTACCAAATCATGTCACGCTAGGAAAATAAAATTATGATTGAGAGGCGCATAATAGTGTGTACTATTTTTATTTATTTTTATGTAATTTTTTTAGAGGTATATAGGAAAAAAAACATTAAATTTTTTTTGAGATTTGATAAATATAGATATGATATCATCCAATTTAGATAGATACACATATTTAATATAAAATCAATAAAAAATGATGATATGACATGATCAATATCATTCATGATTTAATTCCTTGTATCTTTGAAAAATTCGTGGAATCAAAGATGAATTTGATGAACATCTTACGTTTCTTTTAAATATATTGATATTGTTATAAAATAAAAGAGAAAAAGATAGAAACACAAAAGAAATACAAAAGTGATTGGAGCACAAGAGGCGTAGAGAAGCTATTATTCAAGAGATTCTTATTTCATTTTCATACCTTATATATTTGACAAACCCTCTATTTATATGTGTAATAATCATCAGTCATGCATTTATAACATACATGAATTTACAATTAATTTTGACACGCTAATAGCTGACAATTTAAAATAGTATCACTAATATATACATACACCTATAGGTCATCCACAATTGCATGCGTCCACACTTACACGCATATTCATACGCATGTATTTCACAACACACTTACGTGCATGTATTTTACAACACATCCTCTTGGATGACTATCACACAAGAATATTTCTCGTTAAAGCCTTGTTAAGAAAAACTTTGTGGGAAAAAAACTTAGCGAAGGAAAAAGAATACAATATTCTTGTATATGCTTGACAATTGCCTTAAAACCTTGCTAGAAAAACCTAGTGAGAAAAATCTGGTTGAATAGAAAAAAAGTACAACACAAAAAAAAATAAAATTAAATCACTCCCCCTGTTCTGATGTTTTGCACTAGCTTTTTGAACGTTGTAGTTGGTAATACTTTAGTGAATAAATCTTCCAAATTATCACTTCATCGAATCTTTTGATGAAGCCTTCGGCTTGCTTCATGAATTGCGAGCATCTCCGAGTGTTTTGAAGATCTAAAGGTGAATGTCTACTTCACAAACAACCATGATATTGCTACATTCATTCCAATCTCTTCGAGTTGGTGCAAAGCTGTATCTTACTAATAAATTTATAGAAAATGCTATATCAAGTCGTGTGCAATGAGCAATGTACATTAGAGTATTATCAATTGCACCAAGGGCGGTTTCTATTTGAATTTTTTTTAAAAAAACTTATAATCTCATTATTTACATTCACACAAAATTTTAAAAAATAATAAGCTTGAAAAAAATTAAAAAATAAATTTGAAAAAACAATTGATCACGACACTAGGATACACTTAAAGCATATATTTAGAAAATTAACTTCCAAAAAAGCCCGAGATATTCAAATTAGCGATCATGAAAAAACAAAATAAATAAAAATCTTTAACAAATAAATAGCTGTGGTTTTTCAACCACCGTCCTTTAAACCAAGTTTTTTTTTACCAATTTTAAAAAAATGCAACCCATTTGTAGTCATGTAACTAATGTATTATACTATCTCAGTATATCTTTTATACACAAAATATAATTAAAATATATGCATTCAATTAATTTATATAAGTATGTATTTAATTTTTATGAGGGAAGGTACTCAGTTAGTTAAGTATATATTAACAAAATTGTATGAGATGCATAATGATTACTAACTAGGTTGCTCAACCCCAGTACTCATCTAATATTTCAATTCATTTCATTACCCCCACCACCACACCCTACAATAATAATAATAATAATAATAATAATAATACAATTTTCAAAATGGTCTTTTCCAAGGAAAACTTTTCCTGGGTAATATATACTTACATTGCATAATTAATACGAAATTTTTACCTAAGAAAATATTTTACCAAGGAATATGTTTTCATAGGGGAATTTTTTACTGAGAAATGTTTTCTTTGGTAATACTATTTACCAACGAATTTATATCATTTATCAAGGAAATATTTCGTGGCTAAATATCATATTTTTCTTATAGTCACTTTCACTCATGGTTTCGGCCTTGGGGGGGCCCGGGCCGCAGCCCGTCCCCTCTTGGCTCCGCCCCTGAATTGCACTAAGATATAATACTTCTAGATAATCTTTTTGTCGAAAAGGACATTTTTTACATCAAGTGAATAGAGAACTTAATGGATAAGCTTTATCCATATAAAAGTCCATCACAATTTTATCTCTATGTATAAACAAATATTCAATTTGTAGTGTACGACAAAATTTTATTTTTTTTAAAATTTTCATCTCAAATTCTTTCTTTAAATATAAAGCGGTTTTTGTAAGCTCTTTATTGAAAAATAAGCAATCGCAGTTTGGGCCTATGAGAGGGCTCCACGTGGTCATAACATCATAACAAACCCACAGTCTCGAATCTCATGAAATCTTCCACGTCAGAATTTCCAATAAGAGCAGAGGGACGTCTGGGCGGAAAGTGACATGGCTACTCACTCAGTTACAAAGGCAAAAGGAGGAGGAGAGAGGAAAAGGGGACAAGTACCAATTCTAATTCTATAATTTTAATAGGCTTCTCCACTTCATCTTCTGCACTCATTCACCCCATTGACTTGAGCGTCAAATTCCATTTGACTGACACCACACCGGTGTCCTCTAGGCTCTCTTGATGCAGGATCTCAGGCTCGACGACCCAGACCTTCACCTGGTGGTGGACCTCCAACCCGATAATTTGTATTGAAAGAAAACACCACCTTCAATATAGAATAATTCTGATAAATAATTTTAACCCCTCTTGAAATAGTTATTTAGTTTACATTAAATTATCAAGACGTAATTATTCAGATTTATTAATACAAACAAATATTATTTATTTCTTTCATAAATAAAAAAAAATATTATTTTTTGGGTCAATTGCCCAAATACTCTTACAGCCCAACCCCAATATTTCATGTGCCCCCAACACCTTTTGAGAAAAAAAATTTACCCCTGCAATGAACACTTAATTTTTTTCTACCCTCCTCCCTTTAATTCCCCCAACACCACAAAATCGCAGTTTTTTTCCTGTAAGTGCATGTATGTTTTTTGTAACTTGTAGATTACAAAATGTAATTTTTGTAAATATTATCTGTAAGTACATTATTATGCATGCCATGTAAAAATGGTAACTTACAAAATACTAGAGAAACATATGTTAATGCATAACACCTGAAAATATTTTATCAAAAAACATCAAAGCACTTGAATTCATCGAATGTTTGCATTCCGACGTTATTTTCCTACCCTAATGAAGTGAGATGTTGTATTTTCTCGGATCATCTTCATGTCATTTTGGCTAAAATCGAATCTATTGTTACACATTCGAGTTAACAAACGTGCATCATTAGGAAGAAAGCGCAATTTAAACTATATTAGAGATGCAACAATTAGTCAAACACCCAAATAAATCAAATATAAATAAGTGTGTACTTCATGACAATATAAGAACCACATATATATTAATGTTATGCATTAATGTATGTCTCTTTAGTGTTTTGTAAGTTATGATTTTAAATAACGTAATAATACATTTACAGATAATATTTACAGAAATTATATTTTGTGTTCTTCAAGTTACAAAAAACATGTATGCACTTACAGGGGAAAACTATGATTTTGTGGAGCTAGGAGAATTAAAAGGATGAGGAGAGTAAAAAAATTTAGGTGTTTGCTAGAGAGGTACAAAAAAAAAAATTTAAAAGGTGGGAGCATAGAAAACATTAGGATTAGGCTGTTGGGGTATTTGAGCAATTGACCCTTATTTTTTTCATGTTCCTCTTGATTTGCCTTGATCTGGATTGGTGTTAAAAGATGGAGTTCCTAGCCTGTCATATTTGGCAGAGAATACACTGCCAAATTATTCTCTGCCAAAGTGCCATCTCTTCCAGTCTGGGCCTTGAAAATCTGAAACCATAATGGCAATTTCCAAATGGGACAGATCCCTGCATCTGTTGCTCCCATTTATGGAAGGCCTCAAAATCCCTAAAAATCAATCTTTTATTTACTTTGTCAGTAGGATTATGTTTTTATTTTATTTTTAGATGTGTGTTTAGTTTTTTTAAATCTTATTTATTTATTTTATATTTTATAATTTGATTCTATTTATTGGGATTTATTTTATCAAGATCAGTTTAAATAAGTTTTTATAGATGATTTTAAAAAATTATTTAAAATGTCTATGCTATATAAATAACAAACCCCATTAAAAAATTTCTTCTAGACCCTAGCTAATCTGCTATTTTTTTATATATATAGAAAAGGTAGATACTTGTTACTACGATTTCATTACTAAATCGAAATTATAAAATCTGAATTGAATGTGAGAGGAAATAGAGGAGATTGTCTACAAACATAAAAACATAAGAAAGAGCATAAATAGCTCAAGAAACTATTCAAACAGGGAGGAGAATACGCTAAAAATTACATCTCAATTTGCCTCTATGTCAAAGCAGTGTTTGCACCGGCTGACGCAGTGCATAGTGAACTCATTACTAAACACATATACCTGCGTTCGTGTTTGATGACTCTCCCTGTGTTGAAAGCCTATTTCTCTCGGCATTGGAAACGTTTTAAAACTACGTTTTTCAAACTCTCCTCTGCTTCCACCAACGCAGTGTTTCATACCACTTTATCAAACGGACCCTACTGGATACAAAGGCTGCTGAGCTAATCTGCTGTTTTTGAGGGTCAGCCCTACTTGAACAGGTATCCTGCCATGGTCAGTGACCAAATAAGTGCTTGTGCTTTCCAAATATGTGAGGCGTTGTACTTCCCATGGTAGTCCTGCTCTTGCCCAACCATAGAAGTGCGTTTGTACTTTGTACTGATTATGTTTTTTTTTTTTTAGCTTGGTTTTTTCATATTTAGATTGCGCTTAGTTGTACGATTGTAAAACTGATTTTAGATAAAAACTAGAATTAAAATTGATTCTGTAAAAAAATTGTCTCTCCACAGCTTCTAAAAAAGTCAGGTTTGTCAATGGGTCGAGTCCGTGTTGGGTCAGGTGGGGGTGGATGTTGGAGGGGATGCTGAGGAGACGTCGAGTGTAGAATGTAGAACCGGTAAAAAGAAAAGAAAAGAGAGAGAACTGGACTTCAAGGCTCGATTGAAATGACAATGTTTTCAAAACGTATTTCGCCTCCTTCCAATGTACAACGGGTTGATGGCGAGTATGCTCCCAGGATACAATGGAGCCCAAATCTCTGTTACCAACACCAAACTATGCACTCTTTGGTATTGGACTAAACACTTTTGATGGAACGGAACTTTTGCTTTCACTGTCCATAAAATTTCATAGGAACCAATCAATGGTCCTGATTAATCCATCAAGAATTAAATGGTCCATTTAATTCTTCCAATCATGTGGACTTTTAATTTGATAGGCCTTTTGATGGATGGTCAAGATTAAAAATTAAATTCAAATGGTTCATTAAATTAAATTAAATTAATTAAATAATACACGTGCACGTGTAACGTGCCAGGATCACTAATATTATTTAATGGGTACTATGGGGATCCTAGTATATACGTTGGATTGAAAAAACATTTTTTTGATATAGGACTAAACATTTTAGAACACCTTTTAGAAAATAAAAGATGATAAAATCAAATCCATAAAAAAATGCATTATTTTGAAATATTGTTTTTATCCATAAAAACCCAATAGTGGATCCCTTGACAGGCTTAAGTCGGATCAAGAGAGATCGAACTTGGAGAGGTCAAGAGTTGTAAATGGAAATAGCATGTATATGCCTAAGCCCATTGACATGTCTAGGTCAAACCATTTAAAATAAATTAATACAAACACATAAAAGTCAAATCTATTTTTTAAAGTCTTACAAGTTACAACAACACCCAAAATAAATCATGCAACAAACCAGTCAAATTATACAAATTCAAAATTTAATTGTCCAAAATTACACAAGCTCATTATATTACTAAATTTACTACATATTAAATAACTAAGTTCTTGCAAATATGAGCAGATATAAAACAGTCGGGTCTTGGGTCCATAGGATCGAATCGGGGTGGACATGGACGTGACCCAATTTTATGTTCAAATCCATCGGGTCGGGTAAATTATACGTGTAATCAAGTCCGGGTCAGGTCGGGTTCAGGTCTGGACCCGACCCGCTGAGTGGCCTAATTTCAACACACATTTCATTGTATCTTTTATTGTTTTACAAAGCTTGATTTTCAGTTTTTACGTGTTAAATATTAATTTAAAAAAAAAAAACTGGAAAAAAAAATCTTTATGAAAAATTTCATATTCCATAATTTAGAAAGCTAATTTCAATGTAAAGCTATTTTGCAATATCACGTCCAAATGGACCCGCAAATAACAAATACATAGCCTCCACAAATGCTTCAATCTTAAGACCACCTTCTGCTATGAACATCCATCCACTGAACCACATTCCAGCTTCTGATGTGACTATCTAATGACTGAGCTACCCACCCCATGAAAGTGGAGGAACAAATATTTGACAAGGAACATTTTTAACAAGTATTTGTTCCTTATCTAATCGCATGGTGCACATCCGCCTTCGTCCCCTCATCATTTTTCAGAACTCATATAACTCAAGTTTTTGATAGTTATAAAATGGTCTAAATTTTCATGATAATAAAAAAAAATCTTCCTACTTATCTATTCATATTTCTACCTGTAATCTAATAAGACAAATACTAAAAGATAAAAATTATCATATTTATAATTATAATCTAATAAGATAAATACAAAAGATAGAAATTATCAAAACCAAGAAATGAATAACAATCAAATAAATGTCATCTTAATTTTTTTCCATTTCAGTGTGAATGTTCTAAGCCCGGATGAGCTATTCCCAAACAAGAGGCTTATTTTTATAAGTTAAAAATATATAATCCTCCAACTTAATTATGAAGCAGTGCAAACACGCTGGAGTGTGGGCTTTCCTAATGTTTGAGCTATAAAATGATGAAATATGATACACTCAGTCACATTTATAAATAAAAACTCAGACTTTGTTTGTTTTTAAATTTTTTTTAAATAGTAAACATCATCTAATGAGGTATATAATTTGATAAAAAATGTATATCGCTTTATTTTGAGTTGAATGAACTCATTTTTAGTAAGTGTAAGAAAAAATTTAGTGAGGTATATACATCATCTAACGAGGTATATGCTTCACTGAATCTGTAATGAGGTATATGGGTCTGTGTTTTGGATTGAAAAAAAAACTGAGTGTAGCAGCACTCATGAAATGATATGTCTAGCCCGTTTTTAAATCGTACACTCTTCTAATGAAGTACATGTTGTTATATGAAATGAAGTACGATAGTGAATTTTTTTTATATTTTGAAAAAATAAAAAAATTACCATATATTATGATAATGCAGTATATACTACGTTATATAACCTGGGCTGTAAAATCAATTGAGTGTATCACCGCGCTTGAGTTATCTTATTCATCACACAAAGCGGGTTTAACGTAATGGGTTAAAACTTGAAAGGGCTCGAATAAGGTTTAAACTCTATTTTTATATTATTATAGTAATTAGAAGAAAATAAAAGTCCTAGACTATTTTTTGTCAATATTAGAGGGATGGGGCTAAACTTGCTAATATTTGTTCTTGGGAGGGATTTTTGCAAATTGCCCTAAATTTTATCATTTAAAGTTTCATTATGTTAGGTTAATTTAGGTCACTAAGTCCTTTTTAAAAGAGCATGATTACATTTAGTTATTTTTGTAGTTCTAAATACAGCTTTATGTACCTCGTTAGCTCTCTCTACTCACTGTAATGGTGTATATATCTTGTTCGAAAATATTTCACATTTTTTATAAACAATATCATTCAATTTATTAGAGTATATGCTTTATTTCTTTTTATAAAACTACATATATGCTATATAATTTTTTTAAAAATGAAAATATGAACGAATTGAGTTTTGGACTGTAAAATAAAGGGAAAAATCGATATAACTCCCTGAAAAATTAGCTAAACCGGTTTTAGTCCCTATAAAATTGAAAAATCACCACAGGTCCCTATAAAGTATGTATGATTAATGGATTTAGTCTCCGAGTTAAATTGCTCCAATAAATACATACAAATAAGTTCCTACGAAATATGAAAAATCCAATTTAATCCTTTTGTTGACAAAAATGCCCATGCCTTTCCTGAAAATTCTTCTACTATCCTATACTCACAAAGGGTAAAAATAGAGAAAAATCGATTTAACTCCCTAAAACTTATGAAAATCGAAAAAGGTCTCTGTAAAATCAGTAAATCTCCTTAAAGTCAACTACATATCTGGTTAGTGTTACAATAATTTATCAAGTAAATTTTAAAATGGTATTACAGTAATTTATCATTTATGATTAAAGCCAATCACAGATCTGGTTAGTTTCAATTACAGTAGGGACTAAAATATATATTGTTTAATAAGATAGGGACATGAGGGGATTTACTGATTTTATAGGGATCTTTTCCGATATTCATAAGTGTCTAGGGGGCAATATTGATTTTTCAAAAAACAAGGGGTGAGAGCATTCTGATAACTTTAACGTATAGTTAGGGTTAACCAGCCACTTAGTTAGTTGGAGTGACAGGAGGGATTGAAATGATATTTTTCTAATAACAGAGGGACCTGTGACGATTTTTCAATTTTATAGACTAAAAATAATTTAGCTAACTTTCTAGTGAGTTATATCGATTTTTGCCAGAATAAAAATTTATGTAATTATATTATTAAAAGTATGCCTTTATTGTTTGTGATCTACAAAAATTAAATAATATGCATAATTACCATTAAGACTTCTTTCATTTTATTTCCCTTGCGTTAACTTTGTTACTCGGAAAAATCTTTCATCAATAAAAATTTATTACATGTGTCATTCATCCAAACATGTATTATGAATATCCATGATACGCAGTGGTATGAAAAAAATTTCAATTTGTTTCAGTTCGATTCATTCATGGATTTAGCTCTTGCACCATTGTTAAAAAAAAAAAAAAAATACAAAGGGAGTTAAGGCCATTATTCCATTAACACATTGAGAGACCTCCCCCATGTCTCACAAACTACCAACCTCACCCGTCGGCGACGCATCAAAGGACCTCCTCCTCACAAGTATGCAAGTCACCACCGCTGGCCCGGTGTGCCGCCCGTATTCAAGCGTGCTAATCACAAAGTCCGGCCGGTGCATCGCCGGGTTCAACCTCTCCTCCCCGACCATTATCCCGGACCCGTCGAGAAGCACGTGCCACGAGTTCCGGTGCGCCTCTGAAACCCAGTGCATCGAGTGCCTCGCACCTCCTCCTCCTCCTCCACCTCCTTGTGCGCCCACCACCGGGTACGCGAACAACCCTTTAGGGCTATGCTTACACTTCCTCCTAAAGTACTGGCTCAACTGAGACCCTTTGATCCTCAAGTCAAGCCTGTCAGATTAAGAGAAAAAGATTCATTGAACTCTATGCATTATATGAAATCGGCTGATGCAATATTTAATATGCATTCAATTCATTCAAATATTAATTACCAGCTCTGTGGCGCGCATATCAGCTTTGATTCCTTGAACGTCGCGAATTCTCTTATGTAATCAATCCCCTCGTCTAACGCGGTCATGTAGCAATTGTACCGAAAGAAGGGGTAGCTCTCGCCAATGAGCTTCATCGCGTCCTCATGGCGGGGCACGAAGAGGACTAGGTACTCATGCTCGTCGAGGCCGCAATGCGCCAGCACACGATTGCGCGCTTGGATCTCCGGGATCGACACGAAACTTCCCGGATACGAGGATTTCTTTGTTAGTATGTCTTGGAGCCTTGAAGGCTCCAGTTGGGTCTTGTCGAGGTCTGGGTGGTTGGAACCAAAATACGATGACAACGACGAAGATGGAGAGGGCGATGGTGATGGTGATCTGCGCTTGGAGTCCTCGGGGGAGGACCCAACGCAGAGTCCGTACAGGTCAGTCTTGTCGCCCTCCTCGATGAGGCCTTGCGAGTATTGTGGGTACTTTGCGTGCACGTATTGCTCGACGAAACGCATCTCAGTATGCGTTATTGGACCGGACCACCGGAGGTCGGGGCCGTGGAGTTGCGATATGGCCTCGGCTACTATGTGGGGAGGGATCACCGTGTGCGCTTTCTGTTGTGATGCACAATTCACTCTTAGGTTTTGTTTAGGAAATAATTTTCGAAAATAATTATAACAAGTTTTTCACAAAGTTGCTTCATTGACTTTTATTGTATGAAAAATCAAAATAAAAACTAAAAGCCAAAATTACAAAAAAAAAAAAAAAACGTGAATCAAATCATCTGAAACATGATATCATGGGAGCAGATTCAATTTGACAATTCATTCCAAACTCGATATCAAATTGATTCGAAGTTATTAAAATTCAAAACCAAAACCACTTTTAATAAAAACTCATTTGGAATCAATTACATGAAAACTAGTTTACATAGAAGCAGAATCAAATTTGCTTTCATAAGTGATTATAGTATTGAATAGAAGTTACAAACCTTAACAACCATGCTGTTCGGTCTGCCACTTTGAAGGGGAGATTTGGGTGGTAAGGATGAAAAGAGGGATTGTTGATGATCTGTTCCCACCAGAGCCTGTTTTTTTTTTTTTTTTTTTCAAAAAAAAAAAAGCTATCAGAGATTAATAAATCATATGAAACTTGTGAAGTGTCTGATGAATGAAAACAAGACTAATTGAGAATTGGCCAATTGTATGATATGATAATTAAGCACACATGATACAGACCTCTGATCCTGTATGGAATACCATCTGTTGATCTTCAATGTTTCTACCCATAATTCCTCTCTCTCTGATCTTAACCTCTCATAAACTAGAGAGAGAGAGAGAGTCTGTGAAGAAGGAGAAATGAAGAATAAAAAACAAAGATGGGAGTATGAAAAGGAGGACACCAAGCCAAAAGTCGCACAAAGTGTTTCTTGTTACAAATTTGGATGTAAATATTGATGTAAAAGAGTTGGGGGAATATTTTTTCTTATTATAAAAATATATATATATATAATTTTATTATCTGCAGTGCAGTTTGTATGTAGTCTCGCTTCCGCGCGGCCACTTCCAAATTACGTTCGTTAAATGAATATAATTTTTTATTTTTGTGAAAATATATACATTTAGTTAATTGATATGTATATTTTATTATATGAAATATATGTTTTGGTACTTAAAAACACATTCAACAAGTATAAGAGACTACAAACAAGATTATCCTTCATTTTATCCAAAAAAAAAAAAAATGTTACACCCGCTTCATTCACATATGTTTAGATTTTTTTAAAATAGATACTTAGTTAATCAATTATCATTTCCTATATATAAAAAATAAAATACATATCTGTATAAATTACATACATATTTTTTACATGCTTTGTAGTAAAATATACTCACATAATGATTATGTGATACATTAATCGATTTCATATATCACATTAATAATGTAATGATTGTAAAAAAGCTACAAAATGAAGTGAATGTATCAGTACCTAAAAAAAAGGATCAGTAAGATTTTTATTTTAATTTATATTAAACATTATATCAGTTGAAATAATAATTACCCGAACCACTCAAAACTCCTCCGTGAAGAAATGGTACCCATTTTAATTATCTTATAAAAATTAGGAGGAACCAAAAGAAAGAAAAAAAAAATTAGCCACACCAACAACAGTGACAACAGCAATCTAACACATTAGATAACCATGTGAACCTTATAATATTTTCAAATGATTTTTAAAACATTGATCAAGGAATAATGCCGTGTGAGATACCGAGTTCCACGGCCTTGGCTATTCCAGAATAAGTTCCAAATTTTCAATGTTGGTTGTTGACTTTCTTCTGTTATTTTTTTTCTTTCCTTACTTGTTAGGGGTTCAAATGTCTAAAATTCATTGGTTAGAATGTTTTAAGAAAATGATATACGTCGATTCACCGTATAAAAAATACTTCAAGAATCGGTTAATTTATAATCATAGCAATGAAGGTTGCACAATTATATATGTATATTAGTACATGTACTTTATGAATCCAGCTTCACAAGTTTTTATTGATAGGTGGGAGATTGTCTAAAAGATGATATGGGTCGCCAATGTGTTTGGACATTTCTACATACATCGATTCATCTAACTTATGTTTCGTTTGAAAATGAGTTTGGAAAACTTTTAGGTTTGCAGGAAGCTGAGTTCCCCAAACCCGTTTTCAAACACGAAAAAAAAGCTGTAGACACATTTTTATTAAAAAAATATTCAAATGCTAGCTTTTTCATAATATATGGAGAGGCGAATTTCTGCAAACTAAGTTTTAAACTTAGCTTTTGAGGAAAAGTTAACTCTCAAACCCATTTCAAAACGAGGCTTTAGTATATGAAATCATTGATAGATTATATATATACTCAACTATATTAGTATATATTCTATCATGTTAAAATAAAAATTTATGCCGAAGTGACAGTAGGAATGTCTGAGAAAGAAAATTAAATTTGGCATATATACTCCAAGATTATGTCGTCAGGCTTATATTTTCTATTTTTTCACTTTTCCTCTATGTCCCCTCATCTCACTCTTACCATTGTACTTTAAAATCAGAAATAAAATCGTGGTAACAACTTCTACCTTATTTTAAAAAAATTGGTTTGTACATCACTTTTTGTGAAATCAAGTATTTCACATCAGATAAAATGACTAAGGATAAATTCATTCTTTGGTACAGAAGAAAAAATTTCACCTCCGAAATTCAATTATGATAGATTCCATGAGAACGAGAAATAATGAAAAATTTATCATGATGTCGAGGAATGACCACCCCCAAATAATTTATTTGGGTCCTAACATAATAAGAATAGAAAATGAATATGAAACTGAGCCTACGTATGACATTTTCCATTTCTATATCCAAGTCACTCATCAAAGACCCAGTATGAGAAATCCCAATCAATCAATAAATAAAGTTTTTGGTTAATCAATTAATAAATTATGTGCTAACCCAAGTTACCGACCTCTAACCATATGAATACATTATTAAAAAAAATATTCAATTGCAAATGGTGAGATGAAAACAAAATTGAAAATTATTATTTTTATTTATTTTCATGGACAGATTTTTTTGAATGAAAGGACGACAACGTCAACGTAAGAATTTTAAAAGGCCCAAATGGATAGTGACCGTTGGGCCAAATTGAAATATTTAAATAATGGTGGGAAAATTATAATATTTTAGGAGTAACAATTCTTTTTTGAGGGGGTCAGAGAGAAGCCAATTCAAAGTGATGATCAAATATTTAGAGAACAAATAAATAAACGAACCATAACAAATTGATTAATCTCTTTTTATAATTGCTCATGGGCTGTTTTTTTTTCTTTCTTCCTAGATGTACATCAACCCATCAAGTTTAATTGACTGAACCTAAAATTGTTACAGCGTTTCTAATGGAATATTCTATTTTAGATGATCCGTATATAATAAAACATTGATCAAGTTTATATTATTATTTTTATCTTTTATAATTTCTTGTTTACATTTTATTTATTTTTTTATTCACAATTTAAACTTCATAATACATTTCTCAATGAAAATAACTAAAAAATAAAAAACACAATCAAATAGATAATGTTTTATTCTTTATTTATATTAGAATAATATTCTATTACGAAATAACTTATATCGCTAACCAAATGGAAGTTTAAGCATTTAAAATAGTTATATAAAAAAATGGTATTGTTATAACAAATGTACCACATCATAAGATGCTGTTAGCAAGGAGACATAGAGACAAAATTTCATATAGTATTAACTTTAATATGAGATGGTTCCTGGTTACTTAGACCCAGACAAGGAACACAATTGACTAATTATTCCCTGATTAATCATACTCACTAATAAGTGAACACACAATTTTCAACCTTGGTTTTCTATGATGAACTGTGGAAAGACCGCCACGAAAGTTCCTAAGAAAGTGACATAAACCTTAAACAAAATACCTTAAGATATTAATATAATGAAATCACTGTTCCTTTTTTATTCTATTATAAATATGACCTGGCCTTGCTCATCAAAAAAATAAAATAAAATAAAATATTATCTGGCCTTGAATTGAAGAGCTCTTGTTCAGATACTCTCTCCCCTTGCCATTGTGCAGAGTTTTGCCAATTGGAACTGTTAACAGTTTAGTATAAAGCTATAAATGAACACCATGACAGGAGAAAGTATGGTTAAATTTGATAAAAGATGCCCCTGACAATGTGTAAATTTTATATAAGCATCTTTGTCGATCAGATACGGATCAAATACGTTAATATTTAATATCTCCGTCATTCCTAATCAATGGGATATTAATATTAATTTTTTTATTTAAATATTTTTAGATACGGATACTTTTAGCATAATTGAAATGTTTAAATATGAATATTAATTTGGATAATCAAGTGATATATTAAATATATTAATCGAACAATCCAGGAGTTAGTTCCCTCCGAAGTTACCCTCAGGCCCCATTTCGTTCACGTCAATCTATGATAGAATTTGATTCCATGTGAGATTACTAGGAAATTGTGTAAAATCCAGTGTTTGGTTAGTGGTAATCCTGATGGTAATTGTAGGTCTACTGGAATTAAAATCTATGCATATGGGAAAATAAGATAAAACCAGATTTCCACTCTTTTGTGGTGATAATCTCAAATTCCACTATGAATCTTAAATTAGATTACTATTACACATTTTACAAATTAATTAAATTATTGTTTATATCCATTCTAAAATAAAGCCTCCTCTCTTTTTTTTTTTACCCACCCCCTCTCTTTTTTAGGGGAGTTCATAATATTCAATTAATTTAAGAAAATTATTATTATTATATAATCGGCTGTTTTATTTATTCGCATTCGTTAAATATTTATAAACATATTTATAAATAAATTACTTCTTTTTTATAATTATGATATGGATATCAAAATAAATTTTACAAGTAGATGTATAGTAGTAAGGGTATTTTAAACATTTGAATCAAATTCCTTGCAAAAATCCATGTATGAACCAAACACTGAAAATGATTCTTTGCAGAAATCCACTAGTGAACCAAACAGTTCTGATGGAATCTAGATTCCTCATAAAATGATTCCTGATAAAATGATTTATGATAAAGTAAATCCATAAAAAAAAGAATGGCACGAACCAAACGGGGCCTCAGGATAATTGAAGCCCACGCATGAGTTCTATCGGGTAAAACTAATTATTAGAGGCATCAGGGGAAATTCCAACAAAAAGTGATATATTAGAGAGATATTAGAATTAAAATTGAGATTATAAGCTTTATTCTCTCTTTAAGATATCATTCATAGAAAATTTAATAGTAATATAAAATATTATGATTGTAATTAATTATACAAGATAACAAATATGAATAATATATAATACAAACATATATAATTTTATAATATACGTCAAATTCAAATATATTTTGGATCCGATATACTGGTATTCATATACATATTCCGAATGTTGGAATATCAGATATTTTTTATATTTTATATATGAAATTAGGAGCTGATATATTTTTGGATAATTGGTCAATTTAATTTGATCATTGCAGACAGCTCCTCCTCTTTCAAAAAGTAACAAAGACACATATTTTGGAGTTTATTACATATATAAAGTTGCTAGCACTCGTCATTCTCCAATAAAAAATTGATACATGTTATATGGCATGTTTAAATAATAATTGTGTGACAATTTTAGATACATTTTAATTTTTCGTTAGAGATTGATGAATGATAAGATCTAACACTCAATGGATCTCATCCCATGGAAGCTCTTCCAAAAAAAAAAATTTATTAAAAAAATGTACTAATCATAGGAAGATCGGTCGATCTATATCTGATTGATTAGTTTTTTATTTTTTTGTTTGGATTGATCATTGATGTAAGTTATCTATTATACTAATTTGAAAGTATTTAAATTTTAATTCTGTTTCTTTATAACATTTTCATTATTCAATTTTAAGGGTAATAAGAATGAAAAAAAATAATATATTTATTAGTTTTATATTAATATAAGGATGAAAGAAAAAAATTATCTATTTATGTGTATATATAAAAATTGAATAATGTCATATCTATATCCATTAAATCTCAATATTTTTTATGATTTTTTTTGTATATATACCCCTAAAAAAAGAAAAATATCCCTAATAATTTGTTATTTTAAAACATATTCTCAAAAGGGTTTAAATAGTGCATGAACGCCATTTTTTTTTTTATCTATTTGAGGAATATTAATGGTTTAAAAGTTTTAAAAGGGGGATTTTGACAATATAAGATTGGTTGGGTGTATATATATACATATAAAAAGCCATTTTCAGTTATGATATATTTTTTTATCTGTAACTTTACAATAAATTTTACAAACAATTTATTTGATAATTATTATATTAAAAAAAGGAAAAATTAATTAGAGGTCCCTGAGGACACCTCTGTAATAACAATAGATCCCTTGACTTTTTCTTGTTTTTTTTAGGTTCATAAGTTAGTGGTGATATTTTGTTTAGGTCCTTCCATCCAACTTTCATCAATTCTATTTTTTTCTTCCTCTTTTACCCCCAAGTGAACATGATTTGCCTCTCTATCTCCCCCAACCTCTCTCTTCCTCCCCCAAACAACTCAACAAGATGTGAGACCATCTCCACCAGCCCTCTATTGCGCCGATCTCGATCCCAACGCTGATCGCTCCCCCGACCTCTCCCGACTGTGTCCTACGTCCCTTCCGCGAGCCATCTCTCAGTTCTGTGTTATACTGTGTACACTGTTATTCCTAATATGTACACTGTTATACCTGTTAGGTTATTTGTGTTACACTGCGTACACTGTTATGCATATTGTGTACACTGTTATACCTCTTATAGATATTAGGTTTTGTGCTACACTATGTACACTGTTATGCCCATTGTGTATACTGTTATAACTGTTACAGGTTTTGTGTGTTACACTGTGTACACTATTACGCTCATTTTATACACTATTATACCTATAACATGTTAGGCTCACGAACGGGGTCACGAAAGGGGGTTGAGCTCGCGGACGGGATTGCGAGAGGGGGTAAGGCTCGCGGACGGGTTGCGAGAGGGGGTTAGGCTCGTGGATGGGGGTCGCAATAGGGGGTTGGGCTCGTGAACGGGGTCGCGAGTGTCGGTATCGGATTTCGAAAAAAAGGAAAATTTTAGTAAAGGGGGGTGCTTCAGAAAGCCTTCCTCCCTCTCTTCCTCCTCCTTGTCCTTCGGGGTTGTACGTGTGTGGGGGTTCTTCGGAGGCTCGGATCTGGAGAGCTGCGCCTTGACAGGCTCGGTCGGATCGTCTCTCAGAAGGGGTGGTGGGGGGTTTCGTTCCTGGCTGAGGCGGCCGACGGGTCCTCAGGAGGATTCAGGGGTTGTTGTGATCGCCACCTGCTTTTCTAAAAAAAGCAGGAAAAGTTGGGGAGATTTGATCACCTTCGGGGGAAGTTTGTGGGGTCTCCGCTCTGAGACACGGATATGCCGTACACAGAGGTGAAGACATGGATCCTTTTCTGCTTCAGGAACCTGACTAAAGGAGAATTGGGACTGATGTGAGCTAAGGAAGGGCCGACTAGTTGTACTTAGCCGCCTGGTGGGGGGCAGCTAGTTGTGGGTAGCCATCTCGTGTCTAGTTCAATTTGGGCAGAACCTAAGTAGAAAATGGGTTAGGGTTTGGGCAGAGGTTAAACTGGGTTTAACCTGGGTTTTGGAGAGTGGATTTAGTGGGGAAATGGGCTTTTCTCTCACTTTCTCTCTCAAGGGTTTTTGAAATGGTGGTGTGGGGGGTATAGACTTGTGAGTATGGGTGTGGATTGGTTGCTTGGGAATGAATTAATGATTTTTGGTTGATGTTTTGAAAAAGAGTTTGAACCCTTCTATTTATAGTAAAAGAAGTGTAGGGGAATGTCTACTGAACAATAGATAAAAAAAAATGGGTAATAAGGTGTTTGATTTGACATCCCATTAAATCTTTGTTCTCTGACAATGTCCAGGCGAGGGGCGGCTAGAGGGGCGGCTACTCTCAAGTAGCCGCCCCCATCACAATCTGCCAAACGTCCCATCTCTAACAAGCGGTAGCTTGGGTCGGTTACTAAGGATGAACCAGCTGAGATTGAGCGGCTAGAAGGGACAATCCGCTGCAATCATGCTTGCTTTATGTCCCATCCAGGAAGGCGGTTTGGGGTCGGTCAATGGGGCGGCTAGTTGAAACTAGCTGCCTCGTATAGAGCGGCTACTTGAGAGTAGCCGCCCCTGTCCAGGTCCTAGGTTTTCCTAAGGGTTTGGACCAGGGTTTTCGATTTTTGGTTTCTAAGGGAGTTTTCTTTTAGATGTCCAAATGTGATAATTTCCTAAGTATTACTTAAAGTAAATTTCTTTTCTTTGGATGGTCAAAATTAGGGTATCTACAGCGAGAAGGGGGGTGGGCTCGCGGATGGGACGCGGGAGACGGTCGGGAGAGTTCGGGGGGCACGATCCGCGTTGGGGTTGAGATCAGAGCAATGGGAGGCTGGTAGAGGTGGCCTCACAACTTGTTGAGTTGTTTGGGGGAGAAAGAGAGAGGTTGGAGGAGATTGAGAGACAAATGATGTTTATTTAGGGGTAAAAGAGTGAGAAAAAAAAATAGAATGGATGGAAGTTGGATGGAAGGACCAAAACAAAATACCACTACTAATTTAGGGACCTAAATAAAACAAGAAAAAGTCAAGGGACCTATTGTTATCATAGAGGTGTTCCCAGGAACCTCTAATTAATTTTTCCAAAAAAAAAATTATGTACATATAATATAATATATTATATCGCATATAATTGGGTTAAAAAATTTGAGGGAGTTGGTTTAGGACATTTTTTTAATTTTTTTTTATTTACATGAACATTATGTGTGAATGAAGACTAGTTTTTTTTACTAAATGGATCAGTTGAGTCACATCGAGTGATTCAACTCGGTTGTGTTAGAATTATGTCTCGATCCAATGTATCACCTCAGACAGTCATGATGAAATCAAATTAGGGTGGACACCTAATTGATATGTATATTAATTAATATTTTATCTTAATTAATATTTAAAATAAATCTCCTAAAATTAAGGAACAATATTTATTTGTTAACTAGGAGATTACTTGAAGAGGAAGTTATTTAAATCTATAAATATCATCTAGGGTTTTATGGAAAAATTGGCATGATACAATGTAGAGATTTAAGGGTGAGGTTGAGAGAGTTTTAAAAGAGATAAACTCATGAAAGAGTCTGTGAGTCTCTTAATGTATTTTTATATCTCAACTATTATAGTGAATTCATTGTTTTGCCGAGTGAATGTAGGCTTAGGTCTCACCACGTATATCTTATGTTTTTCATATGATAGTGTTTCGTTCTTGTATTCCATCTCAGGTTTAGTTGATGGCTTCCGCATATTCATTTGGTTGACCTTATGATAAAAAAATCCATTTGATCTATCTGGTTAATAATACCTACAATTAATGCACTTGATAGATTTGTTCTGTTCTACCTTGTGAAATTGTCTTTTCTTGAAAGAAAAAACATAACTCTTGTAGATTGATTTATTTTTTTACTTTGGTAATATATCTTCATATTCAAATCAAGTAAACATTTGAATCTGATGGTTTTATGATAATGAGCATGTTAATTCATATATTACCGACTTAAAATATAATCCTATTTTTATAATGAAAATTTTTCTATTAATCATTTTTTTTTTTTTTTGGCATATATTACATATTTGGGAAACTCTCTCTCAAATCTTCTTAAAATCGTAAAAAGTCACTCTAAAATCAGAAAATCATCTTAAGTCTCCATAAAATGTATATGGTTAACGAATTTAGTCCTCTAGTCAAGAGTATATTGAAATAAGTCCTCAGAAACTTATTAAAATTGAATTAAGCCCCTACAAACTTTATTAAATCAGATTTAGTTCTTTTGTAAGACAAAAATACCCCCGTCATTTTTTCACATTCCTATCTCCTGAAATGTCATCCTCATCTGTAAAAAAAATATATATATCGATCAAACCTCATTTGATCTATAAAATTGAGTCATTTTTCAACATTTTCACCTCCTTAATCTCATTACAGAGACTGAACAAAAAAAATTACAAATTCATCAACTCTATTACAAAATCAGTAGAGAAAACAATTTAAAAACCCAATCAAAATTCTATAATATATTTTTAACTCAAAATTAGTAGCAATAAAAAGCACACCTTGATAATAAAACTATAATTTGTTTAATCAAAATTTAAATAAATCAGTGTATATTTTTTGATAATCACATGGATTTTTTGTGATTTTAAGAAGATTTCAGGGAGTTGAGACGATTTTTAAATTTTACAGGGACTTTTTTTTATTTTCGTAAGTTTTCAAGGAGTTATATCGATTTTTTCCAACAAAGAAAATAAAATTTAAAAGGGTATAACAGTAATTTACCATGCATGGTTAGGGTTAACCACACATCTGGTTAGTTATAGGGACTAAAATAAATATTATCTAATAAGATAGAGACATGAGAAAATTTACCAATTTTATAGGGACTTTTTCTGATTTTCATAAGTTTCTAGAGAGCTAGATCGATTTTTCCTTACATATTTTCTCTTTTTTTTTGTACTACTAAAATTTAGAGAAATTTTTTCTCCTTGACTTTTCCTAAAATCAATATAACCCCTTGAAAACACATATGTAAGTCTAAATAGCCCCATCAGTTTTATATTGATTAATGAGGAATATTTTATTTGGTTAACCATGAATGAAAGTACAGAATACCAAAAACCCTCTACAATGTATTAAAAATCCAGAAAACCCTCTATACACGATGATTTTAACCCTCTAGATAGGGGTTTTATAATCTAATCAGTGGGGTAAAATCATCATTTATAATTAATTTTTTTCCTTTTTAACACATTGTAGAAGGTTTTTGATCTGTGTTTCCAGTCAGGGTTAACCAAACAGAATATTTGTATAATATTCTTTATCTGTCAACCAAAATTTAAATCAGGGGGCTATTTGGAATTAGATGATGTTTTCAGGGTTATATGGACTTTAAGAAAACTCAGGGGGTTTATATGGATTTACAGGGGGTTATTTGAATTTTTTCCCTAAAATTTAAAATATTTAGTACTGAATTGCTGGCAGATTTGTTTGACTGAGTGACTACTGAGTCTTCAAACAATGGTTGTAGCATGGAACCTGAATACCAATGTTTTCCTAATAACAGATCTTCCACAACAATGACAAACATGGATACCATCAAATCCAAGACCTGAAATCTTCTTCTATTCAATATTTCAACTTCAACTGCAGTGATAATTTCCAACAAAGTAATGATAAATGTAGGACTCTCACCTAATATTCACCAGCTCACATGAAGGCTGGGGGGGCCACTTCAAATGCTTCCAATTCCTCAAACAGCAGGACAAGAAAAAGAGCACAATGAAGTCACTGACTTGTACTGGACAACCACCATTAAAGTCTCTTCAACTTCACTCAAAACATATAGAAAAAACAAGACTTTCTATGGACTCTTTAATGAAAAAACCCCAAAATCTACCAACCCATATCTCCCTTCAGTGTTAAGGGAATAAGACTAGAGAAAACTCTCTTTTAATGGTGTCACACCACCTGTGAAAGAAGCCAAGAAAAATTCCATCCAAACAACACCACACCTCTCTCAATCCTTCCCCTCTCCAAATGCCCAAACAAACTCAACCCCAGCAGCCATGGCGGATTATCAAAGGACTACAGAGTTCTCATCTTGATTTGTCAAGAATGCCATCAAAGATACTACTCCTCTTCCTCCTCTCCCTTTTCTTCACCCTCTCAACCATCTCATTTTTCAAGCTCTTGATATTCACAAACACCACAACACCTCCCTCCACTCCAACCATCCATCCAATCTCCTCTTCAACCCAAGCAGCAACAACAACAAACCTTACATCAAAGGAGCTAAAGCTCCTCACAAACCTCATCTCCAAAAGGTCCCCATGCAACCTCCTCATCTTTGGACTCCACCCTCAACTCCTCACTCTAGCCAACCTAAACATTTTGGGCACCACTGTCTTCCTCGAAGATGACCCAAAGAAGATAGGTTCTATCGGCATCGAACCCAAAACCATGCAAGTCTACAAGATCGATCATGGATTGGTGGCCCGTGAAGCTTACGAGCTTCTCCGGCATGCAAGGGCTGATCATTCATGCAGCCCATGTGCAGGGCCGATCAAAAGTTCACGGTGTCGACTGGCGCTGACCAGGTTGCCGAAGGTGGTGTATGAACGAGAATGGGATGTGGTGGTGGTGGATGGGCCAAGCGGGGATGGACCGGATGCACCAGGGAGGATGGCCGTGATTTACAGCGCTGGTGTGTTCGCAAGGAGGAGGACAGGGAAGGTAACAGACGTGGTGGTGCATGATGTGCATCGGACGGTGGAGATGTGGTACTCTTGGGAGTTCTTGTGTCATGAGAACTTGGTGTCTTCCAAGGGGAAACTATGGCATTTTAGGGTTTTGGGTAATTCAAGCTCGGGTGGTTTCTGCTCGACCACTGCTGCCTAAGCAGAACAAGATTTTGATATATACCACATTACAATACTTCTACCAAACTCCCTATCTGGGGGAAAAGGAACTGAAGGGAATCAATTCAACGTGCAGATTGCAGAATGAGGAGACCATTCCACATCAACTTTGGAGGAGATGGATTTGGTTTTGGAAAAGCAAATGGCATCCCATCAATACAACATATGGACCATCTACGCTTTGTTGAATCCTGTGAAGTGATTTCTATTTCATATTCTCTCAAAATTCTACATAAATTATATGCTGCCCAGGATCTATTTCATATCTAATTAATATAACATGGAAGATACTCTGTGCCAGCACATCTACATAATCGTACCCACTTACAAGAAATATTTCATCCTGTCGTCTCTCCTCATGGCATTATAGACAGCCTGAACCTGAAAATGAATGAAAGAATATGAATTAGTCGAATCTCCTATCCTTTGTTAAAAAAACGAATAGAAATTAGTATACAAACTCGCATTTCTACTGCTAGATATGGAATAAAAAACAGCTCAATTAAGTGCACTTTCAGATGAAATGAAAGAAGACCTCATCCAGGAGCAGAATGCAATAAGCAAGATCTAATTCAATGTGGGTGAAAGTGCAAGAAACTAATCAATCCAACTCCATAAATCATCCTATTTGATGCATAGAGTAGATGATGGGAATAGGAAAAGTGAGGTCTGTACAGACAACTATCATGGTTCTAATTCAGCAGCCATCCACTAACCCACTCTATTGGCCATCAAATGTTAACAAACTTGTACCAATTAGTTGGGAGCCTCTGATAGAAGCACACTACAGCTGCACCGTATTGTATGATGGTGATGAATGAAATGTAGGCTGGTGGGGATGTAGATGTCTATTAGTCGAGTGCTGTCTTGCTCACTTATTCCAGATCATAGCCCTCAAATCCCCAAACAGGGTTTGTGCAAAGGGCAACAAAGAGAGGCTTAATTGGGTCATGATGAACCAGGTTGAAGAGTGGATAGTGAAACTGTACGAACTGGTGGCAGGTGTTTGCTGTTCAATAGCATCAAAGTTATACATTAAATTGTCATGGATGTCCAATAATTATTTTGGAAGATTTTGGAAGAAGGTGACCAGATCTCAATGAAGGGGTATATCTGCCAATTTAATTATTGGCAACAAGGAGGTTTTGATTGTGTTTCTATATCATCAAAACTCAAAAGGTTGTCAGTGACATGGATTTTCATGCCATCCCTCAGCTTGTAGTTGAATACTTTGCCATTACTTAGTTTCCTGGAATTCAAAATTAAAATCAAAATAACAAATCACCCTCTCTTTTTTATTTTATTTTTAACATACAATTATCTACCAAAATTTTATTACTATTTGTAGTACAAAGTCATTGAACAAGAAAAAAAAAGAAATAAAACAAAGAAGATAAACCCGTCACAAAACAAAACAAATACACATTTAAGAGTGCATCTGTGCAATCACGCACAAGAAGGCAAGTCCGTGCAGGAGAGAGATGTACCTGTTCACTTGAGATGACTCGAATCGGTCCAATGTTCACAGAGATGTATTTTCCCCTTGAAGATAATTTCCGAGTCACATGATCCTGTTGTACAAGATGTATGTCAGTAGCTGATTTTAAGTCAACAGAATCAAGCTTCCAATCAGAACGTTCCCAATACCAATACTGCCTCATTGCCAACCTTAAAGATTACTGAACATGCTGTCTAAATTATAGTCACTCTTTAATATGGATTTGAGTGTGTTCCTCACAACTGCAGGTCTCCATAAATGAACATAAATAATAACAAAATTTTAATATTAGACATGCTTACAATGTAATTGTGAAAATAATTTATTATGAACAATGTAACTTATCCCCTACTTACAATTGGGTGGATATGGAAATTAATGGTTTTATGCACATTTTCGTGTAGAAAATTGGGCATGGATTATGGCAAAGAAAATTCAACGATGACTTGGTGTTAATGGGACTTGGTGCAGGTTCAAACTGAAAATAAGCAACTCAAGGCTAAATTCAACAGCAACAGTTTGGGCATGGCTTCACAAGAACATTAGATGGTCTCAAGTCTCTAGTTCTATATATCAACCATTCATGAGAATAAATCCAGTGTAGTCTTTGGAAAATCGTCGTCAACATTTTTTTATTTCTGAAGAAAAAGCACTTGCATGCAGTTCTATCAGAGGCTGTTAGTGTTAATGGCACAGAAGCATTTGCTCTCTCAAGGCCTGTTTGGTATCACTTAAATAAAGTGATTCCGCTTTAAATTAAGCAGAAAGCTAAAAAGTGTTATAAAACACATTCTAAAAAGTAGAGTTAATTAAAAAGTTACTTACAGCTTTTAGTACAAAAATGTTGTTTTTTAAAAAGCACAGCAAATACGCTTTCCAAGAATCAAGTCTATTTAAACCACTTTATTCAAAATCTTATTTTTTAAACGTGTTTCCAAACGGACCCCAAACAGTTCCACTTTAATGATAAAACAGCGGCAAGAGAAAGAAATGAAGTGAGATGTTATACTGACATTCAAAGGTACCATAAACAATTGAAAGATGGAAATTTTATCAAATAATCAGTTTCATCTAAATGGAACTCTTTTAGTCCAAAAACATTATACTTCAAAATCACCTTATAATTCAGCTACCAACAAAGTATATGATTTCTGTACATTAACATAACAAGGCACAAAACAAAATTAAAATATGCAAATGTAAGTATAAGATGAGCATCCTTAAAAATTCATGATAATCTTAATAAGTTACAAACACCAACCAAATGTTTAATTATGGACTAAAAGACTACTTGCTTTGCTAAGACTTCCCCAATCTACTCCTTGACAAGTTTGACTCCATAGGACAAGGATAATAATACAAACCTCTGGAATTGGCTGTTGAATTACTGATTCTACAGCAACTACCATAGCATGAACGAAGTCATCACCTCCTGTTCCAATTGCAGTAAATCCTCTAACTGTGGGGTACGAATTCACCTGTAGAAGTAATAACATCACCACCATCTTTCTGTTAGTATTTCAGTAACATTGAAGTTTTCATAAGTAATAACAAGCATCTTCAGTTGCTTCAGATAATAATCTTTCAATATAGGGACAAAGCCACACTGTGGGGAGTGTGGACATTTGTTCTCACAGTTTATAAAAATTCCAATGTAACTGCACATGATAGAGTAGCCCCCCCCCCCCCCCTCCAAAAAAAAAAAAAAAAAAAAACAGAACAACAACCACAACCAAAATTTTAATGAGCTTGCACCAGCTAAACTCTTGATTTTGTTTGATCTAATAATAAATATTCAATTGATAGCAAAGAAAACCAAAATTATATAGTCATATATATGTCCCATTTTCTTTTAAACATATTTTCCTGTATAAATTCAGTTTTCTGATGAGAGAAAAAGAAACAACACACGAAAACTCATGTTTGTGATATCACAATAACTATCTGCCAAACTTGCATCTTGTTTTTTATTTGGAAAACATCTACCAGAAATCACTTTCATAAAAACAAATCGGTATTTTACTCAGAATGTGTCATTTCCCTTTTTTCTTATCAAGAATTGTCCCTCATGAAGCAGAGTGTCGGTACGGATGAGATTGGATACAATCAAAACCTTTGGCATTTTTTTGCATGCAGTAGCCACTTTCAGGACTTGAACCTATGACCTTGTCCTGTTAGCCCAAGCAAGCACTTTACAGGTGCTCCAATCAGTGGCTCCTACAATTTCAACTTATACTTCTACAACTCAGACACAATTCTATACCGTTATCTACACTCATCACCTCGTAAAGTGTGATATTTTAAGTGCATCTGCACATAAAAACTTCATGCCATAAAGATCAATGGATCAATCTAAATTAGACCAAATCTGAATAAACAGCTTTGATGCCTTAAAGTTTCATGTCTAACATGTGAATTAACTGCAACTAAGTTCAGTGGATAGGGCCATACAGGCATACTTATGTATGGGAATCAAGTACAGTAATCCTTTGATATTCATCAATATATTCAAAATGAAATAAAATATGCTTCGGGAAAACATAATTTACTAAACAACCGACTCCTATTAGTATGGGTGCTCACCATGAAGAAGAGTGCATATAAAAAGATAGCATACTGTGTGCGAAATTTTGCAAACTACTTTTCACAACCATCACATGTTTTAATACTGATTGATAAGCCTTAAATTACAGCAAAAGAAAGAAAAGAACAGGTCACCTTCTGATCCAGAGCAAGCCACTCATTGGTTGAATCATCTGTTACAGTGCCCCCAATTACAACATTTCTGGTTTGTGCGACCCTTCCTTCTGTCTTTGACACTTCTGGATTCAGTATAGGCACAGCATATATCAGTGTGCAGAAACAGCAAAAGTACATAACAATGAAGAATCTCACAAGTGGAATACACAAAATCAAGATTCAAGAACCACGGGTTTTCTTCCCATAGGTCTTAAGTTCAAATCCTCCAGGGTTTACCCTATACACATGGTTTGTGGGTGATTATGTGCATCCGAAGTTTTCCCAACAAATGTTGGGTTACTCGTCAGAAAAAAGGGGAGAGAGAGAAAGAGAGACGAGGGGGAGGGGGAGGGGGAGGGAGAAGGAACTGATAATAAACCCATATGTTTCCTATTCCCGCTAAAATAGCTAGCAGTTAGCAAGGTCATGATCTAACAACAATCCAAATGCAAACCCCATTGATGTCCTCTTTCATAGATAACAACCAAATGAACAGATGAAAATGTAAGAAGATAGCATGACCCCTCTAAAAATCGACAGAATGTCATAGCCTTCTCTCAGTCCTTTTGACACATCATCCATGAGGACATAATCAGCATGTTCTATGATTTCTTCGGGGGAATCAGAATAGGATGTCTCAATTCATCCTTCATTGTCCTGATACCAAAAGAAGGCGTGAGCTCGATTGCAGAGTACAGACCGATGTGCCTCGTGAATGGCTGCTATATAGTGACAGAAAAAGTTCTTTCAAACCGTCTAAAACCAGAATGTTGCACCATCATCAAGCAATCGCAGACAGCCTTCAT
Organism: Acorus gramineus; assembly: GCA_030737835.1. Lineage (NCBI taxonomy): Eukaryota > Viridiplantae > Streptophyta > Magnoliopsida > Acorales > Acoraceae > Acorus > Acorus gramineus. Next base: position 18,381,820 of record CM060851.1, read on the forward strand.
ACCGGGACAAGCATTGCAAGAGGGGTTTCTAGTGACCCAAGAGATCATCGTGATGATGCACAAAGACAAAAGGAAACTTTGCGCTGAAGTTGGACTTCGCTAAAGCTTTTGATAATGTGGAGTTGGATTTTCTGCTGCACGTGTTAGAATTACACGGTTTCGAGACTCCCTGGTTGTGCATGATTGCCCAATGCATTGGGACCCCGAAGGGGTCAGTCATTATCAATAATCCCCCTGCAGTTTCTTCACCATCCACGTTGAATAAATAATAAGCATGTCCTCAAAACCATGTCTAGACTTTATTCTTCATTCTTTGCTCCACTATAACTATTCTCATTCCTTCTTACTCTAAACTATGAAAATTAACTGAATCTCCTTTCACTTGAAGGTCCATTGAAAAACCACCCACAAAAAAAGCAAAAACAACGAATTCCATTAAAATGTTCTGTGAGACATAATCTCAAACAACAACAACACTTTACACAGTCATCTAAAAACCCCCCGAATTATTATAATCGTATTTCAATACCATGTGAGAGAGAGGGGGGGGGGGGGAGAGAGAGAGAGAGAGAGAGAGAGGACTGACCAGAAATGGCCTTGAGAACGGCTTCTTGAGGCGGTTCCTCCTGATCATCTTCCAAAGGCCACGGCGTCCCCCCAGATGAGCATTCCAACGGAACCGCCCTGTGAAAACCCCTAACCCTACAGCTCCGTCTCGGAAGGCGGCGGAGTCCGGCGGCGAAGGAGGAAGACATAGCGGCGAAACTAGGCCGACAAGCCTCCATCACGAGAACAGCCCGAAATTCAGTCATACACACCATCATTGGATCTCTCTAGGGTTTCGAATCAGTCGGTATCACAAAGAAAAAAGAGATTTTTTTCCCGGCAAGTCTGTTCAACGAACGGCTCTATTTTATTTTCAATTTTTTGTTTATTTTATCAGATTCCTGTTACCGTGTTATAGTTTACCAGATTGTTTGTCTCTCGTGTTGGGAGTGATGGGTGCTCTTAATGACATCATATATTTTTGTCTCATGGTTAAGTCCATTTAAAACTAAACACATTGCAGTATAACAGACCTCACCTCCGTGAAAAGGTTCACCAAGTGCCCGGAGGAGCATCTATCCCCACCACCTTTAAAAATAAGCTCCTAACCAAAAAAACCAAAAAAAAAAAAATTTGGGTGGTGGGACGAGGATAAAATCAAAATAAGAGAAAAGAAAAGGGAAAAGAGAAAGAAGAGAAGGAGTAGATAGCGAAGTCTATGAGGCCCGGATCATCCTCCGCGAGGATGAGGAGCTTGAAAGCCTCGATCAACCGATCGGAGCTCTTTAAATAGTAAGTCTATGATGTCGAGTTGGTTCTATCTAATGGGGATAAAGTCAAGTCAACTTCGGAGTAGTGGAGCACGGTCCATCGATCGAGACCACATGATCTATTAACGACAACCTTGAGGATTGAGAGGATCAATAGGTGGCGGCGACCCTGAGAGGCATCCGATGCTCGAGGCGACATCAGCCTTGCTAGAGGCTGATGACATTAATTGGGGGTGTGGGTCTCCGCCGCCGTCGTTATTCACCACGAGTTTAAAAAGAGTCTGACGTAATTTTCAACGAGCTTCAAAAATCATGCACCGACCGATTGTCTGCCGTCCTTTGCCTTCCTCCACCGTCTCCTCAGTCCTCTGGCCCCTCATGCCGTCGCCTTGGGCACCACCTCTCTCTCTCTCTCTCTCTCTCTCTCTCTCTTGATTTTGTTCTCATCCCACCACCCAAAATTAAATTTTGGGTGCTAGCTTATTGTTTAAGGTGGTGAAGATTGACCCTCCAGTGTGTCTCACATTAAGGTAGCGTTTAGTAACGTGATTGTAAAACTGATTTTCTCTCTGGGTTTAAAATTGTGATGGTAGGACGCTGTCTCCCTCCCCCAGCTTTAAATCGCAGCTTTTGGATATTATTTGCCTGCAATCGCTGGGTTTAAAACTGCGATTACAAAACTGTTTAGTTACACGATTACATAACCAGCTTCTTACAATCACAAATACTGCACAATCACACAACCAAAAGCTACCTTAAGTCGCGTTTATGTTAATGTGTTATAGTTTTCAAGATTTTTAGTTATCCTTTGTGACCTTATTGGATCGGATGAGTGTTTTCGTGACGTCATATATTTTTGGTCTTTAAATAGTTCCAATGTAAATAAAAATATATCGCGAAATAGCATACCCGCATCTCTGGAAGGATTCACCGAATCGTCCCTCCCTCGCCGAGTCTTCCTCTCTCTCCGGCTGCATCCGCCACACGTGCGACTCACACGCGCTCGCGATGTACGGAATCGCCCGAGCCGTCGGAGCCGCCGCCGCCGACTCGAACCGAACCGCCTTCAGACGGACCGAGAAGAAGTACAAGCTCTACAAAGCGCCCACCAAGCCCAGGTCCTCCTCCTCCTGTGTTTCCGAAATTGCCCCCTGTTGTCCCCCCTAATTTCGCTTCAAACCCCTCCCTCTTCAGGCAGAGACGGAAGGACCTAATCAAAACAGACCTATCGAATGTCGTCGATTTCGATTTGGTCCTTAAAGCCTTTAACGGAGGAGGAGAAACCCCTCCAGGCGTTTTTAGGGTTCAATGCGGCTTCGGTCGGCCCGTCTTTTGCTTTGAAGATCGTCCAGGTTCGCATTAGAGATTTGACTGTCAAACAAGCATTTGTGACTGATTTTGCCCTAAAAGTTTGTATCTTTGAACACTGTGCGTGTTTTTGTTATTTGTTTCAACTTTCAACGAATGAATGATTAGCTGGGGATACTTATATTTCTTTAGTTGAATTGGGGAACCTTATTGACTTGTTGGTTGGAATGGAACTTCCATTCTCACGAATTGGTATGATTAGGGAACTTGTTTTCTATGTTGGTTCAAATCAAACATCCATTCGTACTAATCATTTAATTGGTTAAACCGGGGATAGTTGTAGACTTGTTGGTTTAAATAGAACATTCATTCATACTGATTGTTTTATGTGAATTTGCAGGGTTTTATTTCATTCCAGGAGCATTGACCGTAGAGGAGCAGTGCAGGTGGATAAGGGAGAGCTTGATGGATTTCCCTCAGCCGCCTAACAGGACCAACCACAATGTCATGTATGGACCCATTCACGGCTTATTTGACGCCGTACGAGACGGGAAAGTTTTGGTCGAGGCAGAAAGCTCAGATACCGATTCGCATTCCCGCATATTTGTATTTCCTGAAGGAAGTGAGGACGCAGGACAGGGAGACTCACGCAATTCAATCGCTGCATCTGTTCTTTTGCGGAAGTTGCGTTGGACCACACTTGGTTTGCAATTTGACTGGTCCAAGGTCAGTGAACCATTCAGGCTATCTGGGTTTTCTTTCTATAATGTGTCATAATGGAAGTTTATACTTTAGCTTGGTTTGATTTGGACTTCCTCGGATACCAAATGACACGTCGCAACTGTTTTATCATTTGTTAAATGAGCAAGCATACTCTGACCTTTTATTTGCTAGGGTTGAATGATTGAACGAATAGGAGGCCACCTCAATCCTAATCCATAATAATGTATTTGGTATCCAGATTTTGGAAGGTGTTTTGTGACATATAGTAGATAAATAAAAGCATGCAAAGTAATGAGACATGATTTTCATCAATGCGGGATGGTTGTTATTGGAGTTATTGCCCGGGGGCTGGGAATCGCCGATTGTGGGCGTACGGGGTTCGGGGGCAGCGCCCCCGACTCGAATTTTTGTCATGGGTATTTTGGTCTTTTTCTGTTTTAGGGTTTGTACATCTTGTAACTATATAAGGGACCTTTCGGCCTCCATTACGTTATATACATTATTCCATTTATTTCTTCTTGGTATCAGAGCCACAAAGAAACCCTAGGGTTTCACGATTTTTTTTTTTCCATCACGGGTCGTGGTGATCTCTATTATCTTTTCCTCTCTCGGGTCGAGATTTGAGGTTCGCAATGGACAAAACGCCGAAAGACCCCACGCCACTGTCGGGTGTGGAGATCAAGGACACCACCATTCCGTTAGGGCACAATTCTCATGCTCAACGGATTACCACCGTGCTTCTTGATGGACGAAATTATCCGTCCTGGTCGCGTTCTGTTCGATTATATTTGGGTAGTCGAGGTATGTCAGGCCTTCTTCTTGGCACCATTAACAAGCCAGCAGAAACCGATACGACTTTCAATCAGTGGGAGATCAACAACTGTACGGTTCTAGGTTGGCTTTTCAACTCCATGGAGACCCGGATCTACAATATGTTCATGTATCATGATACGGTCGACTCTCTATGGGCTGCGTTGAAGAAGACCTATGGTCATGCCAGGAATGACTCACGGATCTATGAGTTGTACAAGGATATTGCCCAGGCCACCCAAGGTACCCAATCAGTTACCGATTATTTTGGATTTCTGCAGGCTCGTTGGGAGGAACTTGCCCACTATGAGCCTCTCTCGGAGTTGCCTAAGGAGGCTGCCACGATTGTGGTTGGCTGACTACAACGCCAACAGGCATGGCCTTCGACCAGAGTTCGAATCTCTTCGTGTTCAGATCTTGAATACCACACCACTTCCTTCTCTATTCGAGGCATTTGCTATTATTGAGGGTGATGAGCATCGCCGTCAGATCTCTTCCTCAGCGACCACTGAAACCCTCGGTGATCAGATGGCATTGGCGGCCACTTCTGGATATGACTCTCGCGGCCACGGGGATAGTGGTCGCGGTCGTGGTTGTGGTCGTGGACGTGGACGCGGCAATATTGTGACTTGTGGCCACTGTGGAAAAACAGGTCATGAAAAAGTCAGATGTTTTATTCTGTACCCACACTTGATGCGATCTCACAATGTTGGAGCTACTTCGTCTGCCCCTCGTGCTGCTGTTGCTGATGCCTTGGTTCCGGGTGATGCCCCCTCTGCTCCATCTGGGTCCTTTGATATGCGTAATATTCAGAACCATATTGATGCTATGGTTCGGGAGAGTCTTGCCTCTCATGTCTCTCTAATGCTGGTCCAACATCCTCTGCTGCTTCTTCCTCTACCTCAGGTATCCCCTCCGCCTACCATGTTAACCAATCAGGGTCTCCTACTTGGGTCATTGATTCAGGCGCTACAGAACACATGTCTGGTGAGTCTCGATTGTTTGTTCCCTTGACATCACCTTCTATACACAGAGAGGTACGCCTTGCTGATGGCTCACTTACACCTGTCATCAGTAAGGGTACCGTTCCTTTATCTTCCTCTTTATCATTACACTCTGTGTTACATGTTCCCAATCTTGCTCTTAACCTTCTTTCTGTTAGCCAATTGACTAAGGCTTTGAACTGTTCAGTGACTTTTACCCTGATCATTGCGTTTTTCAGGACCTGAGTACACGGAGGATTTTTGGCAAGGGGTATGAGAGAGATGGCCTTTACGTCTTCGGAGAACCACCCACCACGGCCCATGCTTCCATTTTGTCCACTGATCATTCGCATAGTTTTTCTTTACAATCTCTAGATTTATGGCATGCTCGTTTAGGACATGCCAATTTTCAGCATCTATGTTCTTTATTTCCTACTTTTCGCTCTTCATGTAAGACTCATAAATTTCAATGTGCTGTGTGTGAGCTTTCTAAACATACCCGTACTACTTATATTTCTCGCATGAATAAAGCTTCTGGGTTGTTTGATTTGATTCATTCTGATGTGTGGGGTCCCTCTCCTGTTACTGCTTTTGGTGGTCATAGATATTACTTGACATTCATTGATGATTTTTCTAGATATACTTGGGTTTATCTTCTTAAATCTCGGTCTGAGGTATCCTCTCAGTGTATTAATTTTTTACGCATGATTAAAACACAGTTTAACATTACTGTCAAGAGTATCAGGTCTGATAATGGGGGGGAGTATGTCTCGGATTCTTTTCGGTCTCATCTGAATGAGTTGGGAATCCTTCAACAGTTGACTTGTCCATATACACCTGAGCAGAATGGGGTGGCGGAACGCAAGAATCGTCATCTCATGAATGTGGTTCGTTGTCTCCTTCGAGGAATGAGTGTTCCAAAGTCCTATTGGAGTATGACAGTCCTCACTGCTGCTTTTTTGACTAATCGGACTCCCAGTCGTACTTTAGGAGGTCAAGTTCCCTTCCATGTTTTGTATCCTGGTCGTACTCTTTTCCCCATCACTCCTCGAGTCTTCGGGTGTACTTGTTTTGTTCAGGATAGGGGCCTTCACGCACCAAGCTTGATGATAAGTCTATACGTTGTGTTTTCCTTGGTTATTCCACCATGTCCAAAGGATATAGATGCTATGATCCTATTTCTCGGAGATTGTTCCATTCCCTTGATGTTACATTTTTTGAGGATGTGCCATATTTTTCTGACACGGTTCTGCAACATTCTTCTTCACCAGTTCGACCGGCATCATTTTTTCAGCCATTGCCTTTGCCACAGCCACGGTCGCCACCACCACAGTCGTTCCATCCACAGTCATCACCACCACAGTCTCCTCTTATTGTATACACTCGTAGACCTCGACCACCTCTCTCTCCTGCTCACTTGTCGACATCCTCCTCGGACTCAGGTATATCCTCTTCCTTGATCACTCCATATTCTGTTTCTGATTTGCCTCCATCTGACTCTGATGTACCTATTGCTCTTCGCAAAGGTCGTCGGAGTTGTGTCACTGCTCATCCTCTTGCCCAGTTTGTTTCTTATCAGGGACTTTCAGATTCCTACAGAGCTTACCTAGCTGCTACATCGTCTATCCGTATTCCTCGTACTGTAATTGAGGCATTACAGGATCCTCTTTGGACCGCCGCTATGACCGCAGAGATGGATGCCTTGCAGAAAAATCATACGTGGGCGTTAGTTGATCTTCCACCAGGGGAGAGAACTGTTGTGTCGATGGGTTTTCACAGTAAAATACAAGGCTGATGGGGCTGTTGAGCGCTATAAGGCACGCCTTGTTGCAAAAGGTTTCACTCAGACTCCAGGGAAGGATTTCCATGCTACATTTGCTCCTGTTGCCAAGCTGACTACTGTTCGGCTTCTTGTCTCTCTTGCTGCTTGTCACAACTGGCCTCTTCATCAGATGGATGTGAAGAATGCTTTTCTTCATGGCGACTTGACAGAGAAAATTTATATGGATCCTCCGCCTGGTTTTCGTCTTCAGGGGGAGTATTCCGGGAAGGTCTGTCTTCTTCTCAAGTCTCTATATGGACTGAAGCAATCACCGAGAGCATGGTTTCAAAGATTCAGTGTAATCATTCTCTCTCTTGGATTCACTCGTTGTCATGCTGATCATACTTGCTTCATTCGTCGAAGTAATGGACGGTGCACCATTGTTCTAGTTTACGTGGATGATATCATTATCACAGGAGATGATGCTGATTACATTGTTAGAGTGAAGACTGAGCTTGGACATGCGTTTGATGTGAAGGATTTAGGTCCTCTTCGGTATTTTTTGGGGATTGAGATTGCTCGCTCACGCCATGGTATTTCACTCTCCCAGCGAAAATACACTCTTGACCTTCTTGAGGATACCGGTATGCTTGGATGTCGCCCTGCCACTTCTCCTATGGACCAGAACCATCGCCTTCATGTTGAATCAGGCGACCTTCTACCAGATCCTTCTTTGTATCAGCGTCTAGTGGGACGTTTGATTTACTTGACGAATACTAGACCTGATTTGACTTTTGCTGTCAGCGTGGTGAGTCAATTCATGCATGCCCCACGGACTTCTCACCTAGATGCTGTTTACCGGATTCTTCGATACTTGAAGTCATGCCCAGGTCTTGGCTTATTCTATGCTACTAGTGCTCAGCCTATCATTTCTTGTTACACTGATGCAGATTATGCTGGTTCACTCACTGATCGTCGATCCACCTCCGGTTTTTGTACTTTCCATGGGGACAACCTTATTTCCTGGAAAAGTAAGAAACAGAGTGTTGTCTCTCGTTCTTCTGCTGAGGCAGAATATCGTGCCATGGCCCAAGGCACATGTGAGATCATTTGGTTGCGCTCTCTTTTGACAGAGTTGGGATTCCCTGTAGCTGGTTCATCTACTTTGTTTTGTGATAACCGATCTGCCATTATGCTTGCCTCAGACTCAGTTCTTCATGAGCGGACCAAACACATTGAGGTTGACATTCACTTTCTTCGAGAGAAAGTACAGTCAGGTGCCATTGACACAGCATTTGTCTCTTCCAATTAGCAACTTGCTGATATGTTCCCCAAGTCTGTTGGTCCCTTGTTCTTCGTTCTAGCTTGATCAAGTGGGGCTTGATTGATATCTTCGCTCCAACTTGAGGGGGAGTATTGGAGTTATTTGATAGGCCTGTTGTTGGGCCTATTCCCGGAGACCCGGGGGTTGGGAATCGCCGATTGTGGGTGTACGGGGGTTCGGGGCTCGAATTTTTGTCATGAGTATTTTGGTATTTTTCTGTTTTAGGGTTTGTACATCTTGTAACTATATAAGGGACCTTTCGGCCTCCATTACGTTATATACATTATTCCATTTATTTCTTCTGTTGTCATGTTTGAAAGCTTGTTAATATATGTCCTACTGTGGTTACTCCTATGCTTCTTGGGTTCATCTCTGACCTTTTACAAAAAAGTCTTTTAGAGGGTATGGTCGAATTGGCAGAGTAAAGACCAAAAATACCTGCGTTGCTTTGTTATCATAGCCTCACTGATATTTGTTTATTATGGCTTTATACCCCTGTTTTGTTCGAGGATAAACCCAGGATGGAGGTAGGAATTGGTATGAGTCCATAGATTATCTCATTTGGTTATGTCAAAAAATAAGTAGGATATGACTCCTAATTCCACTAATATAGGATATCCCTAGGATAGTCATTCTAGGTTCTCCCTAGAATAGGCTTATCCATAAATTTTATCCTTGGAAAAAAACTTATCCTAATTCAGGATAAATATTTTAGAACCAAATAGAGAAATATTATAGACAGAGAAATAACTATTATACATTTATTCAAATTAAATAGCTGTCCCTGGTTAGGTTTCTACCCTATCTACAAACCAAATTTGGTGTAAGATTTTTAAGGTTAATAAATGATTGATCATTAAATAGACATAGAAATAATTTTTTTACATTTATTCAAAATTCAAATGAAATGGCTATCCCTTGTTTGGTTTCATCCTATCTACAAACCAAGCTTGGTGTAAGAGTTTTAAGGTTAATACATGATTGAAATCATCAATAAATATTATGGAATGCGGATGCATGGCTTGGACATCAGCTTCATGCTTATGCTGATCTTAGAAAATCTGATATCATCCTAATATCCTATAGATTGTTTATGCATTTTATACCGGTATTTTTTTGGTAGATTTCAGATGTATAGGCAGCCTTGTTAGACAAACCAGTTATGTTCCGAAATATAGTGATTAGACCATATTTTTGTGTACTAGAAGCGATAATAGTCATACTCCACATATGCTTGTGGATAAATAAACTTTACGCATTTGGATTTTTTTCCCTTGTCTGAAGTTGGTGAACGCTTGTGAGTTCTTTTGTTCTGCTTTCTGCTACCTCTGTCAGCTCCCCTTATTAGGCAATTCAGCATGCTGAATTAAATATCAGGCTACCAGCTTGTTGATTGTTATTTATGAATGTCATGCAAATTATGATTTTAATTTTATTTTTTTATCTATGGCAAAGCGGAACTATGATGTCTCTTTCCCACATAACAAGATCCCAGATGAGCTTTGTCTTCTCGCTAAGAAAATGGCAGCACCAGCCATGCCACTCGAGGAAGAGTTCCGGCCAGAGGCAGCAATTGTCAACTATTTTGGTCCAAGTATTAACAGATATTCCTTTCTTTATTCTATTAATCATATATGTTATACCCTTAATTGTGGGTTCAAAATAATCCAATAACCATATATTTGTCTGTTTATTTGTCTGCACCATCTCAGGTGACATGCTTGGTGGTCACCTTGATGACATGGAAGCAGATTGGAGTAAGCCTATAGTAAGCATAAGGTATTATTCATGAACTTTTGATGTTTGAATTGCATGTTTTTGCATAATGTTTCATCTTCCCCACCTCCCGACCCCCTTTTCATCCTTTTTTTTCAGTCTGGGCTGCAAGGCTATGTTTCTTCTTGGAGGGAAATCTAGGAATGATTCTCCAATAGCAATGTTCCTTCGGAGTGGTGATATTGTGCTTATGGCTGGGCAAGCAAGGGAATGTTATCACGGTGAGTATTGTCTTTCTGTTCAGCTGCTATGTGAAGATTCCAGGAAGACATTTAATTTGTCTATGTTTATTTGCATATCTATTTTATGATTAACACTAGGTAGTTAAAAGTACTATTAACTTGAGTGGAGTCCACTAAGATTTTATATTAGATGAATTTGAATTTTGTGTTAGAGTGCACAGTAGCAAATACAAGGTGGCAGTTTGATATTCTTGCTTATGCAGTTGAACGTCAACAAATCAATATCTATTTTTTATACAATAACAACTCGTAGGTATTAACAATGATATGAATATGCACTAATATAATAAACGTAGATGTTGGAGATAAGTATATTATCATGTTATCACGGAATCCAATAATGGTGCCTGGTCAAATATTGCATAACATGTTGATAAATGCGGTCCTTATTGAGGATGTGCGTGTGGCAGACAACTCCTTCCAGATGAAATAGAGTGCATTTTTGTTTGTTTGGGGCAGGGGGGGGGAGGACGAAAGATAGGATCATCGTATTGATAAAATGATTCCCTTTCCCCTCAAATGATGGAGACGAGAGATCTCCAAAGTTAAAAAAAAAAAAAAGCAAAAGAGACATGCTAAATAAATATTAGCAAAATTCAACCCAATTACACGATTATGCTCTGCTCCACTCCATTTCCATGATGCTTGTTGAGGATTCTTCCCCTAATCGGGATATGAATATGCACCAATTAACTTAATAGGGGTTACAATAATTAGAGATAATAATAGGGTAGAGTGGCTGGACTGGATGATCGATGGTTGTGGCAAACTGCTTATTGGCCATGCGATAATTGATTTCAGAGAAGAGTGAGGTTAGTTGAACAAATTGGTTAGAGTGGAAGCTTGGTGGTCATGAGGCCCGCCATAGCTGCTAGAATGATCAATCTGAATTAGTTTGAAGTAAGAGACAAAACTTAATGATCATGGGGGTCTGCCATGTTTGCTATGATGTAGTAAGCTTTCAACTGGTTGCAAAGGGGTTATAGTGGGGGAGAGTGAGCAGAGTGGATGCAAAGCAAATAGGTGATGACAGAACAAGATAGAGCATGGGCAAAGAGAAGAGTTGACAAAGTGTGTGCTAGTTGGAGGCTGAAAACAATAGCTGTACTTTTTTAGGCACAAACTGTTCTTTCGTTCCATATTAGATTTCTTTAAAGCAAATAACTAGATTTAGATGTAGAATAGAACTTTCTATTTGAAAATATTATTCTTATTTTGTTCTGTAACCATTTCCCCCAATTGGAGTAGTCGTTTTGTAAATATGTTAATATGGCCGCAAAAGCAGGTTTTATACTAAAGATAAATCATTGCCAAAACTTGTTGTTTGGATGATCTATATAATATATAGGTGAATATTTTCATTCTATATCAATGAGTAACCTAAACCTATAACAAATTCAACTGGATTGTGATGCATCTTATAAAGTTTTCTATGATGAAGAAAAGATTTTAATAGTTCTGCGGAATTGATACTCAAACCATCTGATCTGCATAAATCATTATTATGTAAATGATGTAAAAAACTAATGTACTCCATCTTATCTTGTTTAGGAGCTTGTGAAGTGCACTGTGCACATGCTTGTAAACAAAGTCTCTCCATATTTGGACTCCATCGAATATACTTATGCATCTCCATCACAAAATATTAGAGTAAAGAAAGGAGAACTGCAAGGATATCTTATGTAATAATTAGTGACAATAAAATGTTGAGCAGGCATAAAAGCTTATTGGGCCTCTTCGAAGAATTATATCCCATGCCCCATCTATGCTTTTCTTCTTTTATGTTATGCCAACATCTTTATTACAGTCACCAATGCCAGTCATTGGACAGGTAGGAGTAATGCCTCAAAATCTGGCACTATGTGGATATGAACATGAAATCGCATAATCATATTTAATAAATAACTAGTCCCGTCTCTTCAATGGAATCTGCTCATGCTTTCTTAATGTTGGCCAGTATGAAAATATCTTTCACATGTCAACAATGAAAAATGTTATGATGTTAAGAATAACTTCTGAATAATATTTATCCCTAATTTTCTCTATAATTCCAAATTAAGTGAATCGCATCTTTTTATGTATTTTCTTCTTATGATATAACTCTAGTTACTTTCAAACTTCATTTTCCAACCTGAACATGATCTTGAACAAGTTGGGATGAAGAAATGAGTATGACAGCATCAGTGTTATTTAGGATAAATGCAACATGACGTGCCCTTCTGTGCAATAATTTCGAGAAAGTTGGATCTGGTTGCTGGTGTCTGAAATTTTCTTCTCCTTATGGCTTGTTTAACAAATTGATATATCATGTTTTCTCTACTAAATACATGATGTATATTTGTAATAGGTGATATTTTCCACCTTGGGTATCTGTCCTGCTTCAAATCTCATACCACATCATTATCATTGCATCCAAATGATTTTCTTTTCGACTTCTTAAGCCACCAGTTCCTATACACACATTAGCCTTAAAAACCCCAGGTATATCTGCATTTGCAGCCAATGCTCAAACCTTCATAAAACATTGTGATAGTGTTTCTAGCTTTTATGCTTATTAGAATTTTAAGCAGCACTTACTATTTATCATGTAACACTCATGTAATGTATGTTCTATTATTCATTTGGATGAATATGATTTGCATTAATGTATGATTACAACTTAAAGCAAATAAAAGTGCAATATGTTTTCTAAAGTTCAAATATTAGATTTTGTAAAACTGCACTGCATATTATTTAGTTCCACACATAAATAAAATATGTTTAAATATTCTAATATTGATTAGACGGATAGCATATTCTTTACCTTCAAAAAAGGAGGTCAGTGGTTCAAATTCCATCCTTGATGACTGCCACCCCCCCCCCCATTCTAATATTTTTATTGATGTGTAGTTCTAATTCTATTATTCTCTTGTGTGCCAATTGAACTAAGCTGGGAATGAGACTTAGGTGGGTCATGGACCTTGTTTTGGTTAGGAGGCTCATGTTGAGGTAAGAGACTCAAGTGGTTAAGTGCCTATGAGAGCCTAGCTTTTTGCACCACTAACACGTAGGTGTTTTGGTGTATTGGTTAGGTACATAACATATTCATTGTAGTATTTGTACATACTAGGTGAGGACCATGATTGATATAATTTCATGCTACATGAAATCATGAATATATGTTAGTTTATATTTATACTAATTGTTAAAGCTAGACCGTGTTCTGAGTTTAAATCCCAGGAAGGGGGAGATCTAAAAAGGGCAGCCTAATAAAACTAAATAAGTGAAGCTGCCTGAAGGGGAAAGTATTATCTAGGAGAGTGTAACCTGGTCAGATTGAAAGCAGCTTATAGAAGGTTTTTTAAGGACGTTAGCTGCGAAGCAGAATGATATGTTATGTGCCAATTTGGCTAGCCTCGTTATGGTCCCAGCTAGGGATACAAGTCTCAAGTGGTTAAATGTCTAGCTTTTTGCACCACTAACACTTAGGTGTTTTTGGTGTATTGGCTAGGTACATAACATATTCATTCGAGGAGTTGTATTTCTGAGGCCGAGGAGGACATGGTTGATATAATTTCATGCTACATGAATTTATCTTTATATTAATTGATAATCTGTGACAGAGTATGTAATTGCTAATGTACTAAAATAATTTAACTTGCAATTTTGTGAAAATCTAAGTTGAAAACCGAGTTTCATATTTGTTATTGTATCCTCATCCTCATCCGCAATTATTGAACATGGTATGTTGGGGAATCATTTTCTTTCTTTGTACGGAGATCCCTCGTGTCCTTTGTTCATAGGCTTCTTTTATTAATTAGCTCATATATCTTACTAAAAAAAGGTATGTTGGGGAATCGTTGCTTGAGGTACCTAAGGGGAATTATAAAATATTTTAGGACTCTTTTGTCCTTTCCTACCATTTATTTTAATCAGCTTGATATTTTGGAACCTTGTATGGATTAACCGTTTGGCTGCAATGAAATATCTCTGTCCCTTGAAATGAAAATGTGGTTGTAATGGCCATGGCCACCTGTGCTCATAAAGGTATGGTGGAAAGTGTCAGAATTCTGTTAAGCATGATGACTGCTGACCAAACGTCATGTGCATATTTGCACTATCTTCCATCAAAATAATGGATTTAGAAGAGTTGATAAAGTTACTGGGAAGGTGTCTTAGTGCAACAGGACAGGCAGATAGTACGCAATTTAAACTGGCATATATGAAGGTACATGAGAGATTCCACATGATACAAGAGCTGGTGGACTCGAATATGCATGATATAGATCTTGTGCAGATATTGTAGGTGGATGACAATGATGTCCCAGTTTTAAGACAAGGTAATAGTTCCAAAAAAAATGTACAGGAGATAAGACCCAAGGATTCCTATGATGGGGTGAATTTGGTGAATCAATTCTGCATTTAAAATTTCAGTGGAAGTGTTGGACATGAAGGACATATTCTATTGCACCAATGCACCATTAACAAGTGAATCTTCTTTGGTGTACCCGGTACTTTGCAACAGTGGTGGTGTTTCCTTTCAATTAATATGGAAAAGTTAAGAGATCCATAATGGAGAAGAAAATGAAATCATCTGACATCATGCAGCAGTTTTGTACTATTATACCTCAATTGTGACTTATTCTTAGCAATGTGTACATCATTGAAGGTCTGATAAATTATCATTGTAAATTTTTCCCTTTGATGCTGCTGACTGATTACACTTATTCCTTTTCTGGTATCATAGGGAATGCTATAAACCATTGTCTCTGATGCCCTTAGCGCAAGATACATTTATATGAGCTAAAGTTAGGATATCTTGTGCATTTTTCTTATATGGTTACTTAAGTTGGATGTGTCTTGGACTGATCACAAGTGACTGTCATGGTGGGTGGGTGGGTGGGTGAGTGTTGGTGGGTAGGGGTGCGGGGAAGCTTGATGTCCCGTTCTGCTGTGTGTTTCACTCCTCTATTCAGTCTGACTTGGACCATTGGATGCATCTCATGTGGATGATGACTGACTTGTATATCTCTGAGCTTGAACAGCTCACTGAGCTCCATGTCTTGGTTATTACAAAAGATATATAAAATAGTTAACTATTTTTTGGCTTATATGTTATTTTAGTTAAACAACTCCCTTCTTCCCTCTCCAAGGTTTGAAGTTCCATGGCATGATCACCTTTATCAGAAAGTATTAGGACAGAGCTGTCATAGCTTAGACATGTTGTCATACACATAGTTTGACCCTGTCAATTGGTCAGTCAGAGATGATCTTGGACAAGGGAGATTGGGAGAGAAAGATGCTTAGCAAGATCGCTCATGAATGAAATTAAGCAGTAGTTTGCACACTAACTTGGTTTGTTAGTCTCACTTGACTTCTTTAGGTGGTGAAATGAGAAGTGTATGCATAGGTGTGGGGCTGGTGACAATGGGGATAATGATAATCTGTAACTTGGAGTTCCATGTCATGATGGCCTTCATTTGAGTGAAATGTCAAAATTCACTGCAGACGCACATGAAAACTTTTTGGATGGGTCTTTGAGAGCTTTTCGGGACCGTCACTGAATTCTTTATGCCAAAGGTCATGTTGACCTGTCCATATTCATTACAATAATCCTTCCCTTTCAAACAAAGAAGGATCTCCAGTCTGTGTCATGCTTCTTATGAAAAGTAACTAGGGAAGACACAATGATATATATATATATATATATATATATATATATATATAAAGAAGGATCTCCATTGTGCGGGCACAAACATTACTAGAGACATTTCTCTGAATGGAAGAGACTCAGATATATCTTGATCTAATATAAATTGAGCAGCTTGTCAGAATTCCAAATTAGTAACAATGATCTAACCTATTCTAGTTTACAGAGATTATGAGTAAAAAAAAAAAAACACATAATTCAGAGGATTCCGCTTCAACCATGTAGAAGTAAATATTATGCTCAACTCTCATGTCTTCTTTTTATTATTTATGATATGCAAATCTAACTCTGATTTAACGCATCCTGATCACCTTCTCCTGTTTTCTACTTTGCAGGCGTCCCACGTATATTCACAGATGAAGACAATGCAGATGTTTCTCACATCACATCCCAATTTTCATGCAAAGAAGACCTCTGTTTATCCGAGTACATCAGAACTTCAAGGATCAATATCAACATCAGACAAGTCAATTAAAGAGTAATTTTAGTAATTTCCATGTCACCTTCATATTCAAATTTGAAACCTAACTCTTTCAGAGCCTTCTCTGATGTTGATTTCATGGATTTCTTTTGAATCTGAATTCATATTTTTTTTTTTTAATCAATGTGTGCCTTTCCTGAGTGAAAGAGCCTACATTGAATGCTTTGTGAGCTAACTCTCAAGAAAGACATAATGTTAGTGTGACCAGAATAATTCACTATAGCCGGAACCTTTGGCGACAGGCCTGACAAGTGATTTCGATGCAGGTAGAGCTCATCTTGCGAGTCGCCTTCTCCTTCACCCACTCCACCCTCTCGACCTCCTCCCGGGCTCTCTCCCACATCAACCTCGCCCTCGCGAACTCGGCCTCCGCCATCTCTGTCTCTTTCTTCGTGAGCTCCCTCACCCTCTCCGCATAGGCCTTCTCCGCCGCCGCCAGCCTCATCTGCTCCTCCGCATGCCTCTTCAGCGCCTCAATTTGACAATCCGGAGACGGGTGAGTGGGTCGGAAGTTGATCGAGAGTTGAAGGTCGAGTGGTGGTGGTGGTCTGTTGGGAGGTTGCGAGAGGGAATTCGAAGCCGGGGTTGGAGAAGAGGATTTGGGGAGCAACTGTAGTTCTCTTTGAGTTACTACTTGTTCTTCTTCCATCTGAAGATGGTGAAGTGTTTTTGAAGTTTTGAGTGGTTTGGGGATGACTTATATATACATGGATGGAATTGGCATATTGACTAAAAAGTTCATTGATTGATAATAAACAGTCTTGGTTGGTTGATGTATTAATAGGGGTGGTGTTGTCAAATTTGAAAGACCTCTGATTTTTATTATTATTATTTTGCAGACATTGTGAAGATAATCAGGATGGCACATGCATACACCCGTTTTGCAGCTCTCTTTTTGGTAGGCCTAAGGTTGTCGGCCTGCGCAGGCATGTTACCAAAGATAAAAATTAAAACTTTTTTTTATATATATTTTTTATGGTAGGTACTGTGTTTTGTGCACAATTTTTAAAAATTTAAAATCGTACTTGTCGCTCTGATTGGAACTGGTGCGGTTTGGTTATTTTATGAAAAATGATAAAACACACACTCATGTCATATCGTGGTCAATTTTCCTGTCCGGGATATTATGAATTTTTGTGAGTTTTTAAAAAGGTTTTTTTTTTTTCATATATATCATTTAAAAACATGCTATTTAATTTTATACCATTCCAAATAAACTATTTATTTTTATACCATTGAAATATGTAAAACTTATGCATATTTACCATTTTAGTTAATTTCCATCTAAACTTTCATTAAAATCGTTAGAGTCTTAGAGAAAATATCAAATTACCTTTATTTTTTTATTTTTTTTACATATTTAAGCTTACCAATTACAATATTTATAAAAGTAAAAGATATTAATTTTAACATGAAAATGATAAATTTCATCTAAAATCCAAAAACATAAAAATTAATCATAAAGACTATTTATTAACATAGATATAATAATTATTAATACTCACATTAATAAAAATGAAATAAAATTATTTTGAGAACAATTAATAATATATATTACAAAATACAAATTTTAAAAAAAGTTAGATCTTGATTGAAAGAAAAGGAAAGAAAAAAATAAGGGTGAATGGCTTACGATTGATTTAGAAATAACATAAAATTAATTAGATTATTATGTTTAATTATTTACGTTATAACAAAAAATATTATATGTTAAAATTATTTTTGTCAATTTTATTTCTTGGTTAAGAAATCAACTATAGTTAAGGCCTATTTTAATAAAAAAGGATAGAAGAGGGGCACATTTTTACATAAAAGAAAAATTATAATGGTATAAAAATAAATACGTTATTTGTGATGATATAAAAATAAATACCATATGTTTTAATGGTATACATGCAAAAAAACCCTTTTAAAAATTTATGTATTTGTCTCTACTTTGACAGATATTTATATAGTTATTATCTATGTGTGAAGACATAGATGTCTCTAATCCATTTTTTGACTTGAAAATGTTACATGTCATACATTCTTTTATATAACAAAATGAAATATATATAATATATAACAAAATGAATTTTCGTTTCTCGAGCAGGCCAGATTCAAATTTGATCGGACCCGAGATGAAGTGAATTGCTGGTGAGGTTATGCTCGAGGAACGAAAGTTCGACATATAAAAAATGAAATATATATACTCGTATAAATTAAATGCATATATTTTTTTTATATTTATGATAATAAAGTATATACTGACATAGTGGATATATACTGCATGGGCGATTTCCTACTAATAGAGATGTAACATAGACTAAATGTATCAGCATCTTTTTTTTCTTTATATGATCCTAATATGATAGCAAGGGAACATGATACCAAGGGCATGTACATTAAACATGGACCAAAACTAAAAATCAGTTGGCTAACCATGTTATGAGCAGATCAGTCTCACAATATGAATCAATCTCATGTCTGTCCTGAAACTGGATTGACAATTGATGCACATTACATGCATCCCTCGCTGTGTGAAGCTAAAGTATGGATGACAAGCGGGCAGGTTTAGCCAATCACAAACACAATTCCTCTAACAAAATCTTGACCCAAACACGTTCCAATAGATATTTAAGAAACCTGAATTTGTCCTACATGTCTAATTTAAGAATCTTTGTTTTAAAATACTGTTTATCTCTTTTATTTTTTAATTTAGATTGCGTTATATGTGATATTGTTTGATACATGTTTAGGTATTTCATCAACTGTAAACAAATGATTCCCTGTGCGCAGAAACAAATGAATTAAAAAAAATTCATCACTATCTCATTAACTCCCATCGTTTTTTTTTTTTTTTGGGGGGTGGGGTGGGGTGGCAAAAATATTGAAAAAGTGTTGAAGAAGAAAAGTTTAAAGCATGTGGAGGGAAAAGCAAGTGAAAGGGAGGTTGTCAGAGGTACATCCATCCTCTTTAAGGGGGTGGGTGTGGTCGGCAGTCCAATGCCAGAACAGATGTATGCGTGCTTTGGATACTCTCATTAAAGATACATATGGACAATCATTTCCCTATCATGCTCTTAAAATCATAATTCAACTGATTTAGATAGACTTTATTTCTAAAAAAGACGTATTTTCTGCCTTTTTTTTTTTAAATAACATTTTTATACTAAAAGTTATAAATAATTTTTAAATAATACTACTTTTTAAAATGCATTGAACAACACTTTTCAGCTTTCTGCATAATTAAAAGCAGAATCATATTTATTAAGCGTTGCCAATCACTAATAACACTACAAATATTAAATATATTTACTTGAGCTGTCACATACTCACACAGGTCCCTCATTAAAGAAAGAGTACATATAGACTTGTCAACAGGTTACCGGTCAACCCGGACCTAATCCGACTCGACAATCAAAACGAGTCGAGTCTGGGTCCACCTCGACCCGATCCTATAGATCCGATTAACCCAATCTAAATACTATGTTATTTTTTTATTTATGATTCAACACAACACCCATTATCTAACTCAGTATTTATAATTAAACACTAAATAATCATATAAAATTTTAAACATTTAAAATATTTTTATAATCTTCTGACTTCACGTAAAATCATAATAATCAAACCGTATTCTAAATATTCATTCAAAAAACATAAAAAAACAAAATAATAAAAAACTATTTATAATACACTAGACTTTATTAAAAAAAAACAAATAAAGTCATTGTATGCCCTTAAGAAGTTCTTCGACCTCTTCTGGTTTGACCTACACATGTTAGTGAGTTGACCTGACCTGAGACACGAATGAACCCGACCCGAAGAACCCAACAATCAAATGGGTCGGGTCTAGATCCACCCCTACCTGACCCGGACTTAACCGGTTGAGAGGCCTAGATACATATCTCTACCATCCTATCAAAAAAAGGTTCGGTGACACTCAATTTTTACTTCTTTATTTTTTACTTCCTTGTTCTTGGATTTATGCTGATTCATGAGCATGTATCTCATTTTTATGGAAAATACATATGAATCTCATTTTTACTTCTGTACTATACATATGAAGCGTGAACAATCCGGACAAAAATGGGTGAACCGTTTTGTCCTTTTCCGGTGTATTTTTAGATTGTCTCCGGATTCCACCATTTTTACAACTAGACCCTATATTTGTTATAAACAGAGGTCTCTCGTATAGTTATAACCAGAACCCTGAAAACATGGCTAATTTTGTCTTTTTATGGGCTAATAATTGCAGAACCGCCCCCAGGTTCTACCTGTTTCACAATCAAATCCGTATTTGTGTTACAAATATGTCCCTCATTCTAATATTTAGATTTATAATAAGGTCACTGTTATCAAAACATGGATTTGTCAAACTTTAAATTTCATGAAATTTCATCCAATGTTTTTTTAGACCATTAAGATACCTATAAGATTATAAAATAAATATTTTAATCTTATTTAATAAATGCTACAATTACAAATAGAATCAGATCCATTTAAGCCCATAAAGTTATTGATAGCAATTCTCTATTTTGTTTTCAGTTTTCATTTTTATATTTATAACCATATATATTCGCATATGGAATTTCACGTTGATGATAAAAAAACTAACTATTTCATAAATTTTTATAAATCCTTCTTCATTTCACGCAACATGTGTATCCACCTGTTATTGACTCTCTCTCTCCCTTCAATAGGGATTCTAACTTCCAATAAAAAAAATTTAAATCAGTTTATTAATTATTAGTGTTATAAATATTATTGAATATTAGTTATTAATTATTATGATTGTATTATTCATTAGATGAGAGAAAAAAACATAATTTACATAAACCGTACAATGCTATGTTAATATAATTGTACTATTATATCTTTTTTTTAACAAATGGATTGCATAAATAAAATAACGCAGACTGTTTATTATTTATTTAAACTAATTACACTTCACAATTAATCAAACTCTAGGACACATGAATCAGTTAAATTATTTGTTAAACAATTTTCTTTTGTATTAATGCTTTCCTACCGCTCTTCTTCGATGTAGACTTTTTCGCATGGAAGAAAGTCCTATTCATATCTAATTAATATAGAGCTTTTGTTTCATTTGAATTTAATATTTATTAAAAAATTTCAATATTAAAATATGATCAATAATACGCGTGCATGCACATACAGTACACTAGTGTTATATAAAACATATACCTCTAAAAACATCAAACCATGATTGTGCCTGACATTTTCCAAACTTAGTTTCTACCCATGCAACAAAGACCCTGTTACACTACTACACTTCAATTTGCATGACTGCGAATGTCTAGATATAGCATTGTTGCACTTCACTATTTTATAAGTCATATTGTCTCTAACACAGTGTATGAAATTGGATAACACAAATAGACTCATAATGTCACAATTAGACACATATATTTCAAAAAAATATTCAAAACGAGACTATAGAAATGACTAGAGTATTGACAAAAATGTGAGTTTACAGCGTTATTTCTTACCTTCCAAGCTAAGTAATATATATCCCAGTATTTAACATTATTCATTTTTTTGTCCAATTTGTATTGTTTTTTTTTTTGACACACTGTCTTCTCATTTTTTAACTTTTCTCTACTTTTCAGGATTTTTATGTTGTCACTTCTTGTCCTCTTTTCATTATTTATTAACACTATACTTTTTCTTCGCATCTTACTATACTATTCTTCTGTTTTATTTATTATTTTACTTTTCTTCTTTTTATCTTTTGTTATTTTGGTTATTCTTAAGTGCTACAAATCTAACTTTTTTTGTTTCTTAATTGATGCAAACATCGTAGCTATGCATTACATGAATGGTCGAAATCAGATGAGTCAGAAAAAGAAAAAAACATCTTAATCGATTAAGAACACCGTAACTTTATTAGAATCGTAGATCAGAATCGTTATTATAATATATCCACGCGTTTGTATCTACAAGCCCTACAGGAATAGCGCTACATCATTATGCCAATTTTCGAAGCGTTCTAAGATTGTCTTAAAAGTCAAATCAACGATTGAAAGTTATTTTTATTATTTTTGACAGTTTTAAGTTTGTTAGGATTTTACTGTATTTAGATTTGAATTCAAATTTAAATATTAGTTAGGATTAAATAAGGATGTAGCTGTTATTTTTAGTTTAGATTTAAATAATCAGACATCAACCACATGTACTCTAAAATCTTAATTGATTAAAATAAAAAATACTTTTAACTAGCTTTTTCATAAAAACTATTTCGTTAACATTTAAAACATAAAAAGCAAAATCCCAAATCAAAAGCTGAAGTTCAAGAAACCTCGTTTGGAATCAATTAACTAAAGGGAAAAATCCATATAATCCCCTATAAACTGACTGAAAGCCAAATAACCCCCTAACTTTTCTTAAAATCCATATAACCCCGAAAACACCTAGTTAATCCAAATAATCATCTGAATAAAATTTACATTCACAGATGATGAATATTCTATGAAAAATATGTTTGGTTAACCCTGATAGAAAATACAGTATATCAAAAAAACCCTACAATGTATTAACAATGTGAAAAATCTTCCAGAAATAACGATTTTATCACTCCGGGTAGGATTTTATAATATATCAAGAGGGGGTAAAATCTTTATTTTAATAGGATTTTTTACATTTTTAACACATTGGAATGGTTTTTTTTGTATATTGTATTTTCAGTCAGAGTTAACCAAATGAAATATTTACAAAATATTCATTATCTATTAACGAAAATTTTATTCGGGAGATTATTTAGATTTACTAAGTGTTTTTAGGAGGCTATATGAATTTTAAGAAAAGTCAAGAATTTCAGTCAGATTTACGTGGGTTGTATGGATTTTTCCCTTAACTAAAAAGTGAGATTGTAAAATCAAAATATGGTTGATAGTTCCAAACAGGGCCTTAGTGTCAAAGCAGCTACCCAATCTACACGGAGAGGGCAATTTAGGGATTGATTAGCAGGAGATTGATATTAAATTTTCATAAATATGAATAAACCTACTTTCAAAGCAATGTGAGTCATGTATAGTGTATCCATGCAAGGAAAATCCCCTCACCTGCTTTGGATTTTTAATCCACATTTTATTCTTTTGGGGTGTGGGGGACCATATTTAGCTAGTGCACTTCATGAGGATAAGTGGGATGCAACAATGCATATCAGACAATGACACAAAAAGCTTTGGGTCTCACTGTGCTTAGTGGGGTGGAATCATCCCTGTGGAGATGGGCATTGCAGGCACTTTTTTGGCTCTGCCTGGGATAAACATTTACATATAATAGTATAACAAATTGTCAACTATTTAGTATGCAATTCAAAGTCTTGATTCATAGATAAGAAGCTCAAATAGTAGTTTTGAGTGTTTGTGCTGGATATACTGTAAATAGTATGCATCTGTAATAGTGTTCCAATTGTGAGGCTGATCAAGAGTTGGCACATCACATACCTTGCTGAAGAGAACGGGACAATAATTTATGTCGCTCTGATGAATGGAGTAATCCTCCTCCTGACAACCTCCTGTATTTTGTCAGATGTCAGCACCGCTGCGCTGTTGTCGAAATTGGCACCCTCCAGCTGCTGACGCAGCTGCATAGGATAAAACAGCAGTGAAAGAACAATCATAGAATATTTTGAGATCATTCATGATGCAGACATGTCAAAAATGAAGATTCAAACCATTCATTCAATTGTTGATTGTGTTATGGATCAAGATCATCCGATCGACAAGGCACCTTACTTTATGGGACAAGGCACATGGTCAGAGACAAGGGCAACTGTGTGATCTTGAGATCAAACCAATACATTTAGAGTTAAAACCATAAAAGATTATATTAGCATGCTTGGCCTACCTCTTTAGTAGTAAGATTAAATCAGTATTATGGAAAGATAACCTTTTTATGTAGACTTGTTCCTAATGAAACAGATAGTAGAGTTAGTCATTACTGCTTCAAGGATGGCTGATTGGTCATCTGGGTGAAACTTGCGAATGTGCTTCAGCATCTCCAATTGCTGCAAAAAGGTATGGTTTCACCTTATCTTGTCAACATATCCTGAAGAAGTTTATGCACATATGATTTATACCTGCTCTTGCAGTTTGTGCTGGGCATGCATCTTTTCTGCAAATTCATTAGGCGCAAGCTCAGCCTCATCACAGGCCAACTCTTCCCTGCCATTTTTAAGTCATAAGCCATCACCAGCAGGTAGTTCACAACTCCAGGTCAAATAGTTCACAAGGTGCATAAACTTCATGAGGAACATATTAATAAAATCATTGCATAATGAACGACACACATGATGCACAGATAATTTCACATGGTCAATGCACCCACATCGGACACCCAAAACCCAAACTTTGACTGGATGCTCATCAGAAGGGACAATTTCAATTGTACCGATAGCATCTCAAACTGTGCTACATATTACTCTATATGTAAGATTCACAGGCATCAATGAGATACCAGTAAACAAAATAACCTTCACTTGAAGAGATTTGCATTATGAGTAGGGTCTAAAAAAAAAAACCTGCACCCTGACTTTTCACAAACGTGGATAGCAAATGTCTTGATCTTAGGACATGGATGAATCACTATGTAAGCACATAATGGATTAGTTATGGGCGTGCACAACTCAGATGACACTGCTTGATCACCAAATAAGGCTTGGTGGAGTCCACAGTTGAGTATATGTGCACATAATTTAATGTGGAACTATAGACTTGTGCAGTTCAACTGTTTATAACAGAGTCTAATGGTGATGAAGATTGCTAAGATGACACTAATATTTGAATGAGCTCCTAAGAAGAATGAGGAAACTTGGATGACTTTGGATGAAATGGAACTTTTGAATCTTATTGAAATAGGGAGAATTTGATGCCTTAAAGATGTGACATCTGTTTTACCCAAGTATTACAGAAGAGAACAAAGACAACCACTAAAGGGTTAAACACACCTCAACCTGAAGTCTAAAGAATAATAACATTTGCAATGCCAAAATCATAGAAACCAACAGTTATTCATGCAACACCTGTTCATCAATATTGGAGGCAGTGAAACATTTTAAAGATGTGACATCTGTTTTACCCAAGTATTACAGAGGAGAAACAATCAAAGACAACCACTAAATGGTTAAACACACTTCAACCTGAAGTCTAAAGAATAATAACATTCACAATGCCATAATCATAGAAACCAACAGTTATTCAAGCAACATCCGTTCATCAATATTGGAGGCGGTGAAACATTTCTTACCAAATATGAAAAGAAAGGGAAGCAAACACATTGAAGGAAATTATTAAAATATATATATATATATATATTATTAAAATAAGATAAAAAACCTAGGAAGCTCATGTAGCCAAGGTATCAAGAATTACAATCAGAATCAAGTTGATAAAGCGATGGAGAACCAGTGTCAGTGCCAGGTTACAGCTACTCCTGGAAGAATGCTTCCAAGACAATACAGATTCTTAATAAAAAAGCCAGAATATTTCTCTTCTCAAACTATGACAGAAACAACAATGACATTCACGTTGCTGATGTTCAGAAAGAGTTACATGAAGTAATAGTTTTTCTTTTTCAATCAGCATGGAAAGAAATTCACAATAAATGCTATAGCCAAAAAAAAAGCCGAGATGGCTATTCTTAAACAATGTAGCATATTATGAGGAGAATTTTATGGCTACTTAACATAGACACACTGCTCTGAAATCAAATATTTGCTTAATATTTCTTTTGCAGAAAGTGGGATAAAAATTTCAATTAGGTTTAGCATTTGATCCTATACGTAGTTCCAGGAATGAAACTCCTGCAAAGATTTGTTATGTGGTAGGTTTGAAAAGAGATAATATTTAATGATTATTGATGCAATTCAAAAATAAATTAGAGGTTTATACACATCAAAATTGCACATAGGTGACCAGGACACATCCCTGTAATAAATGGCTATGAGAACGTCATCTCCACGGATGAAGAGATGGTACACAAAAGTGATAAAATAACACCATTTGAATGTCTGAAGATGGCCCTATAAGGACGACATCATTCCACAGGTTCTGCAGATTACTTCATCTTATAAGTGGTAGATATACAAATTTAAGTCTATGTTTGGTATGCATGATTCCCGATGGAAAAGGAAACTTTCCGAGAAAAGAAATCTTCCTCTGTTTGGATAGTAATATTTAAGTGGACGACTCTTGATTAAAACCCACTTATCCAAGAAACCAAATAAAAACCTCATACGGATTGTTTTGTTTTCCCGGAATTTTTTCCCCTGCAGAATTAACACATTCTTAAGTAACTAATAATTTCTCCATAAAAAATCCTGAGGTTGATGATAAAAATGCCATGGTGAAATGAAATCATTGCAGCAGAAAATATTTATCACATTCACCATTCGGGTGGTTGTTGTAATATAAGAGTGCACTATATTTCAAAGCATATTTATTGATTCCATAATAAGTAAAACCAGTTTGGAAAAAAAAATGAGGAAAAGCGGAAAGAAACTAGGATAGAACTGTGGCGGAATGTCACCATTGAACCTTGCTGAAAGAAAAAAGAATGAGGAAAAAGGTAAATAAAATAGAAAATAATGTGACAACCTCTTCTTCGCCTTTGATCATTACTGTGATGCCAATTCGGTGTAAATGTCAAACTGAGACAGATCTCTCTGATTGGCATAGGTCAATATAATGCTCTGCTATGCTAGCATGGTATATTCTAATATGCAAAATATGATATAGAATCTAACACAAATAAGATTTGATAAATCAATATAAAGTTACAACCTCGTGAATTCAGTGACGTCTTTCAGTTTAACCTTCTGAGTTAACCAAACTAAACATATTTTTAAGTACCTATTAACATACAGGCTTGTCCTATTACATTGTCCAACAATCTGATCAAGTGTTCTGTCAAAATTAAGGTGAAAAGTAAAAACTTGGAAAAAAAAAACAACCAAGCAAGTGTTTGGCAAAAAATAATATCATTTAATCTATTTTCTGCCATCTAGTCAGCCCATTTTGTAGGTTCCAGAGATATTTTAGAGAACTATGAAATTAATAAAAAAATTTAAGGCAAACAGCACATCATATATTATTGACTGAGTGCCATCATATGAAATTAAAGTAGAAAATTTAAAGGAGAGTAAAAAAAAGAAAACATTGTAACATGTATGTAAACTAATTTCACATGGTAAGTTTCCCTGTTTGCAAGTAAAGCAGCCTCTCCGTCTGTCTCTTCTATATGCACAACACGGT
This sequence comes from Acorus gramineus, assembly GCA_030737835.1. Classification (NCBI taxonomy): domain Eukaryota; kingdom Viridiplantae; phylum Streptophyta; class Magnoliopsida; order Acorales; family Acoraceae; genus Acorus; species Acorus gramineus. The sequence continues at coordinate 18,409,495 of CM060851.1, forward strand.
TGTCTATGGGTCAAAGCTACCCAGCAGTGGCCTATCAACATCCTCCAAGGGTATTGCAGAAACTAATGGAAATTGTCAATCCACTCAACAGGCCTTTCACTTGCAAATGTCTCCTATAAGGCTATAAACAAGTGATTTAGTATCTAATTTACTTCCCTGTAACATAACTGATTTTAAGGACTTTCTGGATCTGATACACTATGGATTTTAAAGTTCAACCAGACTTTTTTTTTCTGAGAAACTGGTAGGAGCAGCTACCACCAAATTTTATTAGGTCATTGGAATACAGTCTAGGGGAAAGCAAGAAACAAAATAATTGAAAAAACTACAAAAGGTATAATTCTGTATAACCCACATAGTTATCTATTTTGCTATATCAGAAGAACAACTTTTGTAACATTAACAAAATGATGAGCACAAGAGCACGCAAAAACATTCTCAGTGAAATTTCTCATCACGCCAAAAAGCATCATAACTAAGAAAAAACTGATCTGTAGAAAGAAATTCTCCCCATGCACAAATAAAAAGAATCAAATCTTACTTTGAGACAAACTTGTAGAACTGAATCATCAAATCCCTGTCATTCTCATAAACCATATTTACTTTTCCCAAGCAAGCAATCCCAAATCTTGGATCTGTAGTAGAAAGCAGACATTCAGTTAAAAAAATTTGAGATGCTAAAAGAAAAGGGTCATCTCACTACTTGAAAATGGTAATGCATTTCTACAATGAAATGAATGCTTAAAAAATTGGAAAGAAAAATCTAAATGGATCATAATGTATTACGAGCATAGTAATTATGCCACCAGCCATATTTACTAAAAAATAATGTAGCCTCAATGTCATGTGCTAATGTTAAATCACATCACTTGTCAAAGCTGGTAGATTACTTCATCAAGAATCAGTAAAGTTTATATGGCATTCCAATATGAAAAATGACTAAGATTTAGATTTTATTTCCAACACAATCAGAAAAAAAAATCTCATTATTACAGCCACCAAAAAGAAATAAGTCAATAACAACATTTACAGTCAGTGGCCATCACGAAGCACTGCTGCATATTTTGAATGAAGGATCATATATCTGGTGTATATCATAAAGCATAAAGCAATCCCAAAGTGTTTTTGGGAGGAGTAAATCATGGATTTTCTTGGGGATCTTTTTGCATTTTCCTATTTCTTTTTGTATTCTACTTCTCTCCTCCTTTCCTTATGTAAGGAGATCCCTCATCTTCTTCTTTTCAGGGGTTTCTTTTCAATAAGACTCTCCTATATTATTTCAAAAAAAAATCCCAATTTGTGCATATAGGGACTACAAGACATTTTTCCTGTACTGTCAACAGCCAATCATCTTATTAGTTCATTAATCAACAAATATAAAACGTCCATTCTACAAGCCGAAATATCAGACAACACAAGAAAATCACTATCATCACCACTATAATTCACCAAGAATTATATACCTCTCCAAGCAAGCCCTATATCCCCAAAATTTAGGGTCGACTGCATGAATCATTTTTTGCCATTAACTCTATAAGGATCATGCCATCCAAAACCTTAACAATCAACATGACAACATGTCATCGTTACTGTCTTCATCCAAGATCATTTTGGCCTACCCCTTCTCCTAGAAGCCCCTTCGATAAGTACTATATCATTCATTGTAAACAATACACCCACTGGTCTCCATCATACATGTCAATAAACTAAAATACAATATTCACTGGATTGTGAAAGAAATCACAATAGCATTATATCATGCCATAAAAACACGGTTTTTCATATGATTTGCATGTAAGTTTAGCCTGATTCACCACAACAGCAACTGTATGATCAACCCATATAACTCTAACAAGAAACCAACTTTTTAGATGATAAAAACCACTAAAAAAATATTTTCACATTCCCGCCAACAAAGAATCAAAGATAAGTAATGCATGTTAAAAACAACTAAAAAAATTAGTTCAACAAACGACCTCAATTTGATTAAAAAAAAAGGGAAAATCATAATCAACCCACCAATCCCCATTTCAAGGAGAATCTCTTCTTGGATTGCAGTGGTCACCGCGACCGCTTCCTGCACCAAAACAATAAACACACATTTTTCAATAAATAGCGCATTTTGCAGGGGTGCATGTGCAAAAAAACACACCTGTTTATCATTCACAGCGTCTGCGATTCGCTTCTTGACGTCTGAAATCAAGAAAGAAAGAGAACACACAAATTACGGACTGGACATTGATTTAGGGTTTCACATAGAGAGAGAGAGAGAGAGAGATTGGAGAGACCAGGTTGGGAGGTGAGGAAATCGAAGCGTTTGAAGAGGCGGAGGAGCTGGTCCCTGGACAACATCGCCGCCGATGAAGAGGTGGCGGCGGAGGCGGTTGTGGTTTGCGGCGGAGAAGCCATGGCTTTTGGCAGGGCTTCAGCTCCTGGAGGCGGTATGGGGATCAGATGAAATGAACGGCTCAGATTAAAAGGACTATGAGACGAACGGTCTCACTTACACTTTATCCGCTGATATCGTGTTTTTAAACGCTATCCGTCTGATCGTCCAATTCTTACAAATCAAAGCAAGTTTGTTATTTTGAGAATCAATATTTACACAAAAGTCCTTGACCTTTTAAAATTGATGAATGGGATCTCCTTTAGCTTTTTGATGACCGAGAGTAAACTGTGTAAGCTCACTTTCTTTCATTGGTTGGTCTGTATTATTTAACTAAAATTTTGCTTAAGGGTTAATGAATAAAATTGTCATCCGAGTCATTTGAAACTAAAATTAGAAAATTTGTCATGATTGATAATAATATTTGGCTCCGTTTGGTAAGACGTCCGGAAACGCTGCGGTGGGCAGAGCGCGGGGGAAGACCCACGATGAGAGAATCTATGTTTCACAGTGTCAGAGAACGTGAGACAAATGGGCAGAAAATAAGATACGACAACAGGTGTGTAGGTTCTCGACGCAGCGATGCAACAAGCCATTTGTGTCCGCGTTCGGACGCCATCAACACGGGTGGGACGCGGATCCAAACGGAGCCTTAGTCGTGCGCAGTCCACCTATGTTTTAATCTTTTTAAAAGCTTATACTTATTGCAATTTTAGATAAATAAAATACAAAACTTAAAATAAGAATTGTATTACACAAAAATTAACATATAAAATGTATTATCTAACAAAAAAAAATGTATTTTATTAGTGAAATAAAACTACATGAGTGGTTAAATGACGAGAGTCGGCCCTGAGACAAGACCACTAAGACAATTGTTTAGGGCTCCCATCCAAGAAGGATCCCTCTGAATCATTTGATTAATGGTATTTTAAAAAATAGACAGTAAGATGTGTCATTTTGTACAATTAAAAATGATGAATTACTCTCTCTTTACACGCTTTTTTTAAATCAAGCCTAAAATTTATGTCCTTAAAAATCTCTTCAACTATAATCCATTTAAATTTCAATACTTCTCTCTCCCTCACTCCCCCGGAAACCTTTTTTTTTTTACTATTTCCCTCCAATCCATCTTTTTCTTGGTTGAATAATATAGTGTTTAAATCCTCTTTTTTTTAAAATAATTTTTAAAATTTTTCATTGCATTAAATATTTATTGTTTTTGTTGTTTTCTATTACGTGCATATGATAAGGTAGAAAATTTAATTAAAATAATTGTGTAATGTGTGTATCTATTTTATAATATTTTTATCATAAAATAGAATGATATATAATATTCAAACAATCTATAATTTTTTTTTATAGAAATATTCGGAACCCGTTTTAATAGTTAAATTTAATTCTCAGGGGCGCCCTGCAAATGAGTATATATAAATATTACAGTAATTGTACCCTGGTTATCTATTTACCAGGTAGGATAATTAATACATTTTTGAGTCATTGCAGGTAATACGCATAATAAAAATAATTATATAGAATGATTTTGCGCACATATATGAAATTTTTGAAAACTTGGGAGCATTTTGTTAACCATAAGAAGAAAAAAAATATAATTACATCTCCCCAGGTATAATGAGATTTAGGTTGTGCGATTGTGCAGCGTTTGTGATTGCACGAAGCTACGTTTGCAATTGTACAACCAAATAATTTTACTATAGCAGCTTTCTACTCACAGATTTCATGTAAATAGTACCCAAAAGCTGCAATTTTAAAAAACTAAGAGGGATGAGCCTCATGCAGAATCAGTTTTTCAAATCCGTGAGCTTATATGATGGGCAAGTCTATGCTAGATTTTACCTACCAAAAAAAAAAAAAAAGTCTATGCTAGATTTTGACATTTTGTACATCCGAGATCACAATTCTAAGGATAATAATGGGTTTACATTTTAAAACATTCCCTCCATGCATATAGAAGGGAGAAAAAAAAAAACTTTGGTGGTATCTTTTTTGCCTTCAATTGTCATAGCACAACTGTTCAGAGTTTATTTGTGTTAAGGGTAGATCGTCTTGGGTTCACTAGCGGATTTCTTTAAAGAGTTATTTTCTAGTGTTTGGTTCATGTATGGAAAATTATAAGGAATTTAGTTTAAATATCTAAAGCTTGTAAATTTATTTATTTACTCATATATCTCAATTATAAAAAAGAAGTAATTTTTATAAATGTTTAACAAATGCAAATAATTAAAACTATTATATCAATTATAATAATATCTAAACCAATCTATAAAAATAAAAACTGAATTCAATAACATAAATCAATATATAATACACAGTCAAGATTATCACATCACATATACCAATTATAATAGAGTTTTTTATTTATAAAATCAAAACGAATTTATAAATGTTGAATAAAAAAAATAGGAGGCTATTTATTTTAGAAAATATGTACATAATAATTTAATTAATTTGTAAATGGTAGAACAATAATCTAATTTAATAATCTAATTTAAAATTCCTTATCAAATTTGAAATTACCATAAAAAAAATAGTGGGAATATGATTCCACCTTATTTTTTCACATGCCTTGATTTTAATTTCAATGAGTCTCACAATTATCATCAAGATTATCACTCATCAAACACTGAAATTTACATACTTTTCTAGTAATCTTACATGGAATCAAAATCCATCCCCCAATGAGACAAACCAAACGGGCCTTTGAATTGATCCACTTCATATTTGATCACCATTGGTCAATTTTTTTGTTATTAAATCTTTTTCTTTAAAAGAAAAGCCCTTAAAACACATTGAAGGTTAGTTCAACAAACAAAAAAAAATTTGAGGATAAGGTATCTCAATTTTAGTGGATAAAAAAATCCATAATTTTATCTTTATTCATATTTGTTAAAACCAGAATTAGTAAAAGATGGTTGATATAGTGTTGTTTCAGTCTTTATGAAGAACAAAAAAGATTTCATTTTAATTTTAAAATCCGGAACAAATGTTTTCACTTTTTTTTATCTAAATTGTTTTATTAACAAACGGAATAAAATAAGATATTTTTCAACCATTTATCCACTTATTAACCCCTACTTATCCCCTCATCAAGCTAATATTATTTTATCCAGAGGTTCCACTGTCAATAAAATCGAGTAACTATGGGCAGTATATTTAAAGACCTATATTGTATCCATAATCCATGCTACGTGTTGTCATCACGTGAAAATATTAGAAAACATGATGATTTTTTGCAATTCTAACAATATAATCGAATAAATCTGTTAAATCTATTAAGGGATATATAATATAGTTACACGGTTCCCTCATCCATTTTGTTTTCTAAACTTAATTTTAACAAATACCATATCTAATAAAATATAAACAAACAAAATTAAATATTAACTGAATTCTTTTTATTAATAGCATTAGAGAGATCATATAAGTGTTTATAAGTCGGTTATATACACATACACAATATAAAAGGGGGACAGAGACATAGTAGTGTAAATGAAAATTAGAAAGAAATAAAAGCTGTTTTGGTTTTTAATGTGAGGCGTCTTTATACATTATAAGTTTAACTTCAGGTGATATATTTTATTTTATTTTATTTTAGTTAATCGATTCCAATCAATATTTTAATTTTGATTTTGATTTTTAGTTTTTGTGTTCAAAGTCAAGAAAATAACTTTGATGAAAAATATAGTTGAAAACAGATTTTATGGAAGAGAGTTGCTTGAGAATCATTTTAGTGAAAATTGTCTTTTTTTATTTTTGGCTAACTCAGAAGGTTGAATTTTTGTTTCCTTCATTAACAAATGGAAATCTAAAAGAAAGAAAAAAATGATAACTCACTTAAAAAGACTCAAGATCTAAACACACTACATTTAATTTTACATCTTTTAATGCTTAACCATTTCAGTCATTTGTTGCATAGACTCTTCTGCAGTGACTAATATTTGGCAAGTTTTCCACAGCAGAGTTGTGGTCAAGATGATCACCACCAATCATAAGCCCTTGTCCCGCCCCGCTCGATGTCAAAGGCGAAAACCTACAAAATCATACTATCGACGAATCAGCCAAGGCTGGGTGATAATGAAGAAAATAGGATACGAACCTGGCAAAGGATTGGGTAGATATTGCCAGGGCATGCTCGAACCTATCGAACAGTTGAAGATCCGTGGGAAAGAAGGACTGGGCGCCAAGGACTGGAGGCATTACGACCACACCAGGCGCCTCACTTGGTCGCTCAAGCAGCACTTCATCAGGGGACCGATCCAGAGACCGTCGGAGGCAGAGGGACAACTTGTCAATATCTTGGCGCCGGAGATGGCAGACATTATGGCGACCCTTGGCCGATTATCTTTGAAGACAAAGTAGTATTAGTGCATTTTCAAGGATGGATTAACAGTAGTCATATAAGAATATGTAGAACAAAAAGTGATGTAAGTAATGTCCATTTGAGTGAAGAATACAATTCACCTTGTTTTGTGTTGGATGGCCATGTGAATTTATTCAGGCTTAATGAAAAGAACAGTTTTCAAATTCAATGGCCTGACCAACCACCATTTCGTTTAGTGGGGCACCCACAACTCAAAAATGTGAAGCTTCTCTGATTTCTGCATAATAGAACCATTTGGAAGAGTTGCATGAGTAAATCTACATTAAAACACTTTGGGATGATTAACATTAAAACCAAAAGCCCAGATTATGACGATCGCTAACATTTTCCACTGGCTTTTGATATAAAGCAAGTGTCACCCTAATAGCAGGAGGTACCTCAAACAGAAACCTAGTTTTGGGGGCTTCATTAGAAGACACCGGTTAATTTATCTAGGGCTATGTTTTCATTGATTTGTAAGCACTTATTAGAGTTTGAATGAGGGGATTAACATCAGGGGATCATAACCTTTTGTTTACTTTGGTCCCTTGATTTATTTTTAACCTGTATTAGACATGGAAACACAGCTGTGACTACTTGATCAAGTATTTGGATCTACAGAAATCACAAATTCAAATTTTACTTCTTATCAATAACATCCAATACCTGTTACTGTGGAAAAAAATGACACATTGAAATTCTTATGATGTCACCATGCATCCATGGAAGATGATTGATTATAAGCCACTTTACACTACATTCAAGGTCCCACAAATGTCATAAACTAAGGCAACAAATGATGCAGATTTTCTGTTCTTCATGCAAATATGATCAATCTTATTCATGCTTTACAGCATGTGGTCTTTATTAATTAATTTGTTTCTTTATGCGATTATGTACCCATAACTGATTGGCAAGAAAAAAGCAATTCCATGATCAATTTAGGTAGAAACAAAGTATGCCTTAATGGTAGTGAGCAAATCAATCTTTAAATCATATTATAGTCGACGAACAATCCAAAAGCACTAATAACTTTCAACATCTAACCAAACACTACTGATCCTAATAGTGGGGCAGATACATCAAACAAGAATCAAAACTTTGAGAAACTTTTAAAACCCACTGTCATTAATCACATTATAATTCAGGCTTATTTTTTCCTTTGATTGCAAGTAGCCATGATTTCAAACCACAGTTTCTTCTTATATCTTTCTATGATTTATAAGTGAAAAAAATATGAGCCCCTCAATTTCAAATCAACATGAATCTCAAACTTTACAAACCCATAATTTCAATACTGAAAGCTAATGAAAAATTTTCATCTTTCCCAAAGTTTCTCATTAATATGCATACTGCAAAAAAAAAATGACAATACTCACTGGAATCCTAATGTTATCACTCTGCGGCCATCCAAACAGGATTCAAACCACAATAATCTGAAAAAACATGAAAACATACAATATATCATATATTCATATTCAAATCCATTTAAAGTTGTGAACTTCAACATCTAAAACCAAATCAAAAGAATTACTCTCTCAGATCTTGCATTCACATTTCACAAACACAACGGCTCAAATTCAAACTAAATTATATCACACCCCCACTAAAACCAGAACCATTAATTCAATCAAAAAAAAAAAAAACAGTGAATTATTGAAACATTTCTTCTTACTATTCCATATTCAACAACAAAGAAACACCAACATAAAAAAAAAGCATTTTTTTCAAGAACATAAAAAAAAAAAATCAAAAGTCCTCATCAAGGCGAAACACATGACTTCCTCCATCGCCACCATTCAAACTCGACATCACCGATGCCTTCTGGTATTCCCCAACCCTCTTCTCGAAGAAATTCGTCTTCCCCTGTAGCGATATCAACTCCATCCAATCAAACGGGTTAGGTACATTGTAGATCTTACCATGCCCAAGCGTATCAATCAGACGGTCAGCGACGAACTCAATGTACTGACACATCAGATCACCGTTCATCCCAACAAGCGCCACCGGAAGCGCATCACATACAAACTCCCTCTCGATGTCCACGGCATCAGCAACGATCCCCCTCACCCTCTCCTCGCTGAGCTGCTGATTCAGCAGACCGTAAAGCAAGCACGCGAAGTCGCAGTGAAGCCCCTCGTCGCGCGAGATGAGCTCGTTCGAGAAGGTGAGCCCCGGCATGAGCCCGCGCTTCTTCAACCAGAAGATCGCGCAGAAGGACCCCGAGAAGAAGATCCCCTCCACGCATGCGAACGCGACGAGCCTCTCCGCGAAGGTCTCCGCCCCGTCGATCCACTTGAGCGCCCACTCGGCCTTGCGACGGACGCAGGGGACGGTGTCGACGGCGCGAAAGAGGCGGTCTTTCTCGGCGGGGTCTCTGATGTAGGCCTCCAGGAGGAGGCTGTACATCTCGGAGTGGATGTTCTCGATCGCGATCTGGAAGCCGTAGAAGGCGCGGGCCTCGGCGATCTGGACGTCCTTCATGAAGCGGACGGCGAGGTTCTCGAGGACGATGCCGTCGGAGGAGGCGAAGAAGGCGAGGACGTGAGTGACGAAGTGGCGCTCGTCGGGGGTGAGGACGTCGGACCAGTGGCGGTGGTCTTGAGAGAGGTCGACCTCCTCCGCCGTCCAGAAGGAGGCCTCCGCCTTCTTGTACATCTCCCAGACCGCCGGATACTTGATCGGGAACATGCAGAACCGGTCGGGGTTCGGCCGGAGGAGGGGTTCTTCGGGGATGGAAGGCATTTTTTGGGGGCGTTTTGGGAATGATTTTGGGGGGTTTTTTTTGTGTGGAAATGAAGGGGGGATTTTTGGGGGGGATTTATAGATGGGGGAGGTTAGGGATTTGGATTGGATGGCGGGGGATGTCAGTGCTGACATGGGTGTTTTGGCGGGAGTTTTTGTTTGGGCGGGAAGGGTTTTGAAGCTTGCAAGGGAAGATAGTGGAGACCGGCTTCTGAGGGAAGTTACGTCGCTTTCGGAGCAGTTTTGGATATATTTTTTTTTTTGGTAAAATGCGTTTTGGCCCCCAACTTTACGAAACTTACGAAGATACCCTTTGTATATTAAGCATTCGCGGTTTTACATCCCTATCATTAAATCATCGGGGAATATCCATATAACCCCCTGTTAACTGTCCAACATCCATGTGACCCTCTGCTTCTTCTAGAAATCTGTATAACCCTTTGAAAACACTCATGTAAATCCAAATACCCTCTCAATTAAATTTTCATTTACAGACGAGGAATTTTTGGTTTGATTAATCTTAGTTGTAATCATAGTATACCAAAAAAATCTATAATGTGTTCAAAATACATGAAATCTTCTGTAAACGACGATTTTATTCATTTAGATAAGATTTTATTATCTATTCAGATGTGTAAAATTATCATTTATAAATGATTTTTCTTATTTTTAACACATTATAAGATAAATTTGATGTGCTGTGTTTTCAATGAGAATTTACCAAACTGAATATTCATAGAATATTATTTATTTGTCAACGAAAGTTTAGCTCAGGGGATTATTTCGATTTACATAAGTGTTTTTAGGGGCTTATATGAACTTGGGGTTATATGGATTTCATGCAGTTTACAAAGGGTTATTTATATTTTTTCTTTGAAGATGTATTTTTCTCATTCGATCAACTTTATCGGTGAGAGCCTCTTTCTCGAATTTGGATCCAGTTGAACGTGAATCATACACTCAAAAAGGAATCAGGAGATACCAGTGTGGTGCCAACCAAGGGGACTGTGAAGAGATGTATCAGTAAGGGAATTCAAAGGGGGATAATCTCACTCTTAGGGTAGCTTGTTAGCAAAATGAACTCATACCTTTGTTTGATATTAGCCTTCCCTTTTATAGGGTTCATGGCCTAGATAGCTGTTGTCACTAGCCTCATAGCCGTTGTAACAACTCTCCCTTAATGACTGCTTAGTGGGGGAATTTTGTGGTTACCGCATTGCTTTATTATAGCTAAATGCGCCCTTACTTACCAGCGTTTCATGAGTAATGAGCCTTAATCATTCGCTTGACAGTTACAGGCGTTATGGGTGTCTGACCGTTTTTGAGATCCTCCCCGTGGTCTTGGTTTGGTCGGTACACGGAGTCCTGCTTGGCGTGTACCTGGTTATTCGTCCACGAGATGTAATATCGTTCGACCAGACCTGGTTCAATCCAGTCGAATCCCACTTACTTAGGATGTCATTCGCCTGTAAAGTGTAAGACCATCCAACCAGACTTAGTTCAATCTGGTCATGTATCACTTACTTTAATCTGATTGTGTCTCACCTACTCGGGAGTGCTTGCTCAATATTCCACTTTTAGGTTCGAGTTCTTAGATGTCAGATATGGTAGTTCGTACCTTTCTAAGTTTTGGCATATGTCGTCTTTTAACACGGTACATATTTTTCCCTCCACATCCTTAAATCACATGAGAAAAATATCGTTATTTGAAATGCATAGATGATTTATTTTAATTAATATATATGAATGGTTAATATAAAATGTAAGAATTTTTTTATTTAAAATACACCGTAAGTATAAAATATTATTTTGAATGATAAAATTTTACTTTTATGTTATTGTTTTTCCTCTTTAAATTTTCAAATTATAACAAGGGGTATGAGTGCATATTTTTTAAATACGGTAGGTGTATTCGCGGGTTCAACAAACTTACCAAGGAATGTAAATGCATTTCACGTTTTTCCTAAGGCGGGAAATGATTTGAAATATTCGCGATGTCCGACGTGGCAGTTGTGATGAGAAGATCGGGTTTGCGATGAGTCGTCACGTGCTGGGCCACGGTGAGGGCGTGGTTTATTTGGGCTTCACACGTGTCAGGTTCTGTTCCCTCTACGTGGAATTTTTACAGGCGGAACATTTGACTGGTTTGGATCGGACTCATCGACACCGTTGAATTCATGGACCTTTAAAAAGGGGTGATCTGATATTGGTTGTGACGAATGACTTTTGACGGAGTGGCCGATAATAGCAATTTTTGTTTGAATAGACGGCGCGAAAAGCGGAGATTTAATCATTTAATTGATGTTAAAATGGAAGCGCTGGATCTGATCCGTACATCGTGTGGAAATAAATTTAACGGATAGAAATAGACGTTGTCACATCAACGTACAACAATAATCATATAATCATTTCTGACAATCCTACTAATTAGATGATTGGAATGGTTGAAAACAATGTTTAACAACCCACTGGCAAGACAGTTCAAATATTTTGATTACAAGGCAATACGTTTGTAAAAATAAAATTTTAAATAAAATGCTTTAAGTAAATTTTATATATGAAAAACGCATTCTTTACAATTTTTAAAAATCATATTTTCACACTAAAATTTGTAAGTAATTTTTTTTAATTAAGTCTTCTTCACAAAACGCGTTTTAGTAACCTGTTTGAGTTTTTTACTTAATTAAAAAATAGAATCACTCTCAAACCCTGCTATCAAACACCCACTAAATAAGAAATATTTTTTTTAAAGATGAAGTAGATAATTATTAGTTATTATAACGATTTTAGATTATAAAATCCAGGAAAACAAGTCTCTAACGGTAAGTAATTATATGCTTTGATGAAAATATTGTATATTGTTGTATAACAATTTTTAAATTGATTTATAATTATCTAATTTTAATTTACTAACCTAATTAAAATGTTCAATTATACTATATGGAGGTGACAAAACCTAGTTACCCAGGTTCGTGTTGAAAAAAATTGATCTATTATCAAACAAAAACAAAAAGAATACGAAGACAGGGATTAGAAGAGCCTGGTATGGAGTCACGTGGTAACGCTGTCTTCAGAACAGAATACGCCCCCTCAATCGCATAGGGTTCTCGACGATCTGTTCTCAAGATAAAACGATCCAGCCCTCGTTGTTCTCTTCTTGGTGTAAGCAGAAAGAGAAGTCGAACAAGTCGCAGACTTGATCGCCCAAATGAATAAGAAAAATAAGAACTCTATTTGTGAAGGATTAGTTTTTCACATCATATGAATATCTGCGAAGGTGACCTTTTTATAGGCACAGAGATTCGACCGTTGGAGGTGTAACGTTGGCAATAATTACACACACCAATTATGGTAAGCGTTTTCGGTTACCATATTTATTTCCAACGTTTAAAATTTAAACGTTGCCAGCCGTTACCAAAAACAAAACGTTTATCCCATTAAATTTTTAATCTTTATTTGGAAACTAATTAATACATTTTTTTAAGGAAATGTATTAATTTTTCAATAGTTCGGGTAATTTGTACTCTCCTACTGCTTCTCGTGCAATCAATTGTCGTCTTTTAACCACTAAACGATCTTCCTGAACCAATCGGGAGAGGGGAGGTGACCTACAAAAGGTCATTCAACGCTCAAGTCAACAAATCGATTGAATTAGGTTTTCTTGGTCCGAATGAATTATGTGTACATCGTTTGTGTAATTGCCTTCCCTTTATATAATGTCGCTTGTAATCGCCCTCCCGAATCCTCTCATGAACTTCCATTTGCACTGATGATTGGAGGATATTGTGGGATAGGAGAGGATATGTGGAATACAGGCGATTATCACCGAGGTACGATGATATGGTAGTTACCATTGAGGATACGTTGAGATCTAGCATGTTCTTATGAGAATAGGGTGGGATCCATGTTTATCCAAGCAGCCAGAGAAGAGGTGAGGCAAAGTGAGGCGAGGAGAGGTGACACGTGTCATGTGCTCCAGGGAACACATGTCCATCCCTTTGCATTCTAGTAGGGGAACATTTGGATGATACACATGATGATAAAGAATTGGGTCCAAGAAATTTGGCTCTTACACTATATATATATATATATATATATATATATATATATATAGTTTATAAAATTAGTTGGAAAACATCATAGTTTTGTGAACCATTTCTTTCCTATGAAAATTTTCTCATTTGATTATCATGATTATATACATATACATGTGAAAATCTTAAATAAGTTAATCAAACCACCAAATCATATACAAGACTTATGTTAGTTTATCAATAATGATTTTTAAATTCATACACTCATATCTTGTTTGGGGTGTGACATAACTGAATATAAAAAAGCATAAAATTTATTTATTCCGCATATATTACTATCTATTTTGATATAATACCGGGGATGAATAACTTTATACCATATCCCAAAAGTTACTTAACCCATGTATTGTCAATTTACTATCCAATCGGGGTTAAAATTGTAAAGATAATGTTACATATATTCTCTTTTCAGTACAAATTCTAGTCAATATGTGTTTTGAATTTTTTAAAAATAGCATTTACATGTTTTTATATAATGAAGCATGTGCTCTAACGAATTGCATGGATGCACTTAGGGGCGGCACCGGCTTAGAAGAAGCGAGGTTAATTAACCCCATCAATATTTTTTTAAAAAAAAAATCAAACCAGAGTTTAGGTGATGCGGTTATTCAGGAGGCCCATTTATACAAGCATATCAGAAGGCCTATTTATACAATCAGATCCCATCAATTTTTTTTTTTTAAAAAAAAAATCTAACCAGCTTTTAAGTGGTGGGGTCATTCAGAAGACTCATTTATACAATTATATCAGGAGGCCCATTTATACAATCATACCCCATCGATTTTTATTATTAAAAAAATTAACCATCTTTTAAGTGGTAGGATCATTCAGAAGACCTAATTATACAATCATATCAAAGTCACAAGGCCCATTAAAAACCATACCGTGGGACTGGGACCCTTATTTTCTATCAAAATCGACAGATTCGCTGATCTCCTACACACGGACTGACACGCAAATCACTGATGGATGGATTGGACGCACTGATTGCCGCTAGTTACGTTGTCAATCTCCTCTCCCTACTCTGCTTCAGGTATCAAATAATAGTTTTGGTTTTCGTTTTTTTTTTTTTCCTTCACCATTTTTTGTATGTTAATCTGAGTCTCTCTCATCACCGTATAATCTTGTATAAATAATGAACAAAACCATTCAACATTGCACCCTTTCCTTCTCCCATCTCTGTATCAAAAACCCCTTCACTCATCTGGGTATCCAAATATAATTTAATATATGCTTTTGGGTGGGGGGGGGATATAAAATCTCATCAAGGACAATCATAAAAGTTTATATATTAGAAATCGTTTATCTTTTTTCTTTGATGGTTTATTTTTTTATTGATGTACATTATTATTCTATTTTTAATAGAAAAATTTATATTTTTTATAAATATATAATAAGATTAGATTTTTTTAAACTTTTGTAAATTTTATTTTTTTTTAATAAACCCATTTATGAAAATACCTGCAGCCGCCACTGGATGCACTTATAAAAAATTTACATGATTATATACATATACATGTGAAAATCTTAAAATAAGTTAATCAAACCCCCAATCATATACTAGACTTACGTTAATTTATCAATAATAATTTTTAAATTCATACACTCACACTTGTTTGCGGTGTGACATAACTGGATATAAGAAAACATAAAATTTATTTATTCTGCATATATTACTATCTATTTTGATATAATACTAGGGATGAATAACTTTATACCATATCCCAAAAGTTACTTAACCCATGTATTGCCAATTTACTATCCAATCGGGGTTAAAATTATAAAGATAATGTTACATATATTCTCTTTTCAGTACAAATTCTAGTTTATACGTGTTTTGAATTTTTTAAAAATAGCATTTACATGTTTTTATAAAATGAAGCATGTGCTCTAATAAATTGCATAGATGCACTTAGGGGCGGCACTGGCTTAGAAGAGGTGAGGTCAATTAACCCCATCAATATTTTTTTAAAAAAAAAATCAAACCAAAGTTTAGGTGATGTGGTTATCCAAGAGACCCATTTATACAAGTATATCAGAAGGTCTATTTATACAATCAAATCCCATCATTTTTTTTTTTAAAAAAAAACTAACCAACTTTTAAGTGATTGAGTCATTTAGAAGACTCAATTATACAACTATATCAGGAGGTCCATTTATACAATCATACCCCCATCGATTTTTATTATTAAAAAAATTAACCGTGTTTTAAGTGGTAGGATCATTTAGGAGACCCAATTATACAACCATATCAAAAAGTCACAAGGCCCATTAAAAACCATATCGTGGGACTAGGACCCTCATTTTCTATCAAAGTCGACAGATTCGTTGATCACCTACACACACGCCGATCACTGACGGACGAATTGGACGTGCTAATTGCCGCTAGTTACGTTGTCAATCTCCTCTCCCTGCTCTGCTTTTAGGTATCAAATAATAGTTTTGGTTTTGGTTTGTTTTTTCTTTTTTTTTCCTTCACCATTTTTGTATATTAATATGAGTCTCTCCCATCAATGTATAATCTTGTATGAATAATGAACAAAACCATTCCACATTACACCCCTTTCCTTCACCCATTTCTGTATCAAAAACCCCTTCACTCATCTGTGTATTCAAATATAATTTAACATATACTTGGGGGGAGTGGGCCCAAATATTATTTGGTCCCATACATTAAAGAAAAAACATATTCGGCAAATGTTGATAATGAAATTGTCATATAACGATTTCAAAATATAAAATCTCATAGAGGACAATTATAAAAGTTTATATATTAGAAATAGTTTATCTTCTTTCTTTGATGATTTATTTTTTATTGATGTACATTGTTGTTCTATTTTTAATAGAAAAGTTTATGTTTTTTATAATAAATATATAATAAGATTAGATTTTTTAAAAATTTTGTAAATTTTATTTTTTTTAATGAACCCATTTTTGAAAAATCCTAATGGATGCATTTATAAAAAATGTAAAATTTTTCATCAATGCATATATCTCATTAATGTAGAAATATACTTTTAATGATTTTCTACCATGAAAAAAAACTCAAATAGTAAATCTAAATATTACACTTTCACAACAAAATCAGACCGCCCAAGATACCGCCACGCACGCAGACAAGCCTGCGATCACAAAAAAACACAAAACGACTCCGCCCACACCCGTTGATCATCGAGTCCACGATCGACGAACCCATATCACACAAAAGCCGCCCACGGAAACCCACGCGAACCCACCACTCCCTCCACGCGTGTTCCGTCCAAAACCCACCCACCCAATCCTATAAAACCCAACCACCCATAAAAAAAAATATCTAATCCCTCTCTCTCTCTCTATCTGTCTCGTATTGGTTTGAATGGGTCCGATAGTGGTGGCGACGCAGCTGGCGACGGGGCTGGGGGTCCTGGCGGGGGCGATGTTGGTGAAGTCGGCGATGGAGACGACGAACAAGCCCATGGAGGGAGGCTGGACCAGGTGCGGCACGTGCAACGGGACGGGTCGAGTCGCCTGCATGTGTAACAGGTGGTCTGACGGGGATGTCGGGTGTAGGACCTGTGCCGGGACGGGGAGGATGGGTTGTAGTAGCTGTGGCGGGTCCGGGACTGGAAGGCCCTTGCCTGTGCAGATCTCGGTTAGGCCGGTTCGGCCGACGACTCGGTGAGAGAAGTGGGTGTTTTATGGGTTGGTTGTGGTGTTTCAATTTGATGGTGGTGGTGTTGTCTAAGTGTAATGGTTTTGATACATATTTGGTTTTTATGAAGATTAATTGATTGATATTGATGAAATTCTTAATTAATTGTATGGGATGGCTGTAGGGAGAGATGAGGATGATTTAATGAAGTATTTGTTTAGTTTTAGTTTGATGGATTGGTTGTGTTGTTTTAATTTTATGGTGGATTGTGTTAAGGTGTAATGGTTTTTGATACATATTTGTTTTTTATGAAGATGAATTGATTGGTATTGATGGATTTTTTTTTTTTTTTTTTTGAAAATATATTGATGAAATTCTTAACAATTGTTCTTTGTAATGGGTTGATTTTTTTTTTTCATGTAATTTTATGTGACGACTGTAGGAAGAGATCATGAGGATGATTTAATGATGTTTTTTTATTTTTAATTTGAAAGAGTCCAATTTGATCTTTTGCAATTTTTTATTTTTATTTGGGGGGGGGGGGGGTTGTTTTGGGGTGGTGTGGTTTGGGTTGGGGTTTGATTGTGGAATATTTTCTTAGCTCCCTATCTTAATAGCGAACTAAGCTATTTTGTAACAGATAACTATTCTAGTACAAATAAAGAGTTTTTGTTTGATTGTGTTGTTAATTATTCTTATTTGAAAATGTAATAATAAAGTTTTCATTTTTTGGTTGATAATGAATAAGTTGGGGATAAAAAATGAATAAGATGTGAATAAGAATTTATAAAAGGTGAAAAATTACCATGACATGTGGGTTACCTGATTTGATAGAGGTGATGACAAATAATTTGACATGTGAACTCCTTTTATACCGGTGGTGTAGATTTGGTGTAATAATACAATTTCATATTGGGTCTGGAATGACAATATTAGCTTCTTATCACCTATTCTAATATAACTATAAACCTTATTTTTTGCAAAACATTTTTTTGGTCTTATACTCCTTCATTCATCTACATTTTTCTCCTATTTTCCCATCCAAACAGGGATTTGGAGTGTTGTTACACTTAATTTTTTTACAGTCCCAAATACAGTATTGTATAACTCATTATCCCCTCTAACTCATTATAATTTTTTCGCATTTTCTATAAATGATATCATATATATACTTCACATTTTATAAAAATATATATTTCATCTGATTGCGTTTGTAATTGGAAATAACCTTTACTGTGATGTTTTCCTCTTTCATTTAACATTTGCATGTCCATCTGGGTCATTTAAAATTCATTTAAAAGTATGATTTTACATAAAATATCTAATTAATAAAACTCATTCTAAGAATCTCACTTTCTTTATTTTTTAAAAACTATAATTTTTTTATATTAAAAACTCAAACAAAATTTTTAATTAAGCAGGTTGTTTTGGGGCTGTTTGACAACACGTCCGCAAGTTCAAACAGGTTTTCAAATAACCTGTTAGTTTTTTTAAGATGCAATTGGGAAGTCTTATATAAAGGTTTTGATCAATTTTATAACATAAGATGATATTTAATTCATTCTGAGAACATAAGCATGTCTGAAGAAGTTGCTTGCGTTTACTTTATATGTTTGTCTTTCACTCTATTATCCTCCGTTTCAATCCATTTGTAATCATATATATTTGAGTTATGAATGAACTCGATCCCATTTTAAAAAAGACAAAAAAAAGAAAAAAAAAAGATATTTAATTATTTATTTATAACATATGACAATTATTTGTATTAAAAAAAATCAAGAGGGTCGTCTTCAATATTATCCTTTGTTTATAATAATAAAAAAACGTGGTTGGGAATGGCTTGAGGGTTGGGTGTTTGATTACTTGACTCAAAGAGTGGGGTTGCTAGAGGACAAGGGGAACAGTGGGTTGCATGCACGGCTCTCTTGACAGCCACTGAGTCTTGTCTGGTTGAGTGCACGTTACGTGGCTCGCTATAGATTTTGTTTTTGGGTTACTAAACTTCTGTTTGTCATTCACTCTCATTTTCGTCCGGTTCGAATATTCACGAAAATTGCATTCGAAATCGTTCATTCATCTATTAATTTTTTAACATCACTCATAACAATTTTTTTTTTTATATAGAATCTCTTTGCCCCCGTTTCAATATAGATTATTCTTGGGTGTACAATTATTTTGGTATAAATGAGTATAAATAAGGATAAAGTGATTTTGTATTTGGTTATATTTTAAATTATTTTTTGTTGAAAAATGTAATTATAAATTTTTTATTGTTTTGATAAAATGTGAATAAAATGTGGATAAAGATTTATAAAATGTGAAAAAAATAATGATAATTGATTTGACAGGTGATTTATGAAAGGTTATGACAGTTGATTTGACAGTGGACCTACTATTCTTTAGGTGGAATAACTTAAAATAACTTTAGTTTCAGGGGTTAATTGGAATCTATATACCACTACCAGTTTATTCTGACATAGTTTATCCCTAGGTATTCCCTACATCCAAAGAACAAAAAATACTTATTCTGTTTTATTAATACTTATTCACTGGGCTATTCCATTTGCAAACGTGGGCTTTATGTTTTTTTGCATCAAGTTACTTTGACATTCATTCACATTCTCTTCCTGATGAAATAGCCATGAAAATTCTACATGTGTTCATTCTTGGATGTTAAAAACAATTTTTTTTTCTTTCACATAATCTATTAAAACTGGATTATTAAGAATGAAAAATTCTCCATCTGGATCACTATTATGGTATTGATAATTATGCTGTCATTTGAATAAAGATATAAGTTATTATGGGATTTATGACTGTTTTATGAATAGATAATTATACCAGTGAAATACTTGATTTTCTGTTAGCCTTGTTGGGAAACGTAATAATAAAGTTTTTATTGTTTGGTTGACCATAAATAAGTTGTGGATAAAATTTAAATATGATGTGGATATGGATTTATTTTAGAAGAAAAAATTATTTGACTTGTGGGCCACCTGATTTAGAAAAAGTGATAACAATTGATTTTTATATGTGGCCTCCCTTGTACTAATGGAATAGATAGGGTGGAATAACTCAATTTCAAGGGGACATGGAATACAAATACCAACTTATTCCTACTTACTCTTGCATATAGCTATATCCATCTATTCCTTTCAAACAAACAACTTTTTTGACTTATTCACCCCCCTATTCCCTCCTATTCTTCTTCTATTCCACTATCCAATGGGCTGTATGGGTAGGAGAATAAGGGGAGAATAGGAGAGAATTAGGGAGACCAAAAAAAGTTGTTTGTTTAGAAAGAATAGATGGGTATAGCTATGCTAGAATCATCGAAAAAAAGCTGATATTTGTACTCCAAATCCCCAGAATTGTGTTATGTCACCCAATCCATTTACTGGTATAAATGGGTCCCACTATCAAATCAATTATCATCACCTTTTTTAAATCGTGGGGCCCATATATCAAATCATTTTTTTACATTTTATAAATTTTTATTTAAATCTTATTTACATCTTATTCACAAATTACCAAATAATAAAAAACTTTATTATTACATTTCTCATTGAGAATAATTAAAAATACAATCAAATATAAAATCACTTATTCCACTGGTTTAGTTATCTAATCCTGGAATAATCATAATCCCCAAAATTGCTTATGCCAAATGACACCATAAAAATAAATCATTTTTTTATTTGACTTTTTTTTATATATTCTTGTTGGACAAGTTAATAATGAAATTTTTGTTGATGGTTAATCATAAATAAATTGTGGATAAAAAATGAATGAGACGTAATAATGATTTATAAAAATAAAAAAAATGATTTGACTGTGTGCCACATGATTTATAAGAGATGATGATATGATGACAAGTGATTGAAAATGTAGGTTTCCCTTGTACTAATAAAATAGGTCGTATGAAATAACACGATTTTAATGGGGACTTGGATGCCAAATCAGTTTATTCTCACTTCAGACATAGCTATATCTATCTATTCTTTACACGAATATATAAATGTGGGGACCATCGATCTCAGTGCGATGATCAGTCCCATATGACAATTGTGGTTCCACCGATCTCACCTCGACGATCGGTGCTATGTGGCAGTCAGCCCGTCAACGGAAAATGCATTGGTTGTCCGAATGTTACGACTCCCCAGACCTTTTGTTCGAGACACTTAAGTCTTCAGGCATTAGAAAAGGATACAATACAATTTAATGGCGTGTGCTAGACAAAATGCCCAAAAGAGCGCTCCTGGACATGGGGAATGTACAGTAAGTACATAAAGACCAAGCTGCATAGCCGGAGAATTCAATGTTCTAAAATCTCGCCTAGGCCCCAATTAATCCCCCGCCTAGGCCTAGGTGGTCTCAGCCCGCAACGCTTAGCGCTTAGCCGCTTTTTCAATTAATCCTCAGTTGACTAATAAATTATTAAGTCACCTTATATATTATATATCTATTAATGAATTATTTCTGCTATCCCTATTATGTTTATATTATTAATTTTATTTTGATGTTATTTTGTTATTATTTTGTAGTCTAAAATCATTACATATATATCATGTATATGTATATGTATTATATTTATTATTATAAAAAGTGATTGATTAATCCCTGATTAATCTCCGCTTAGCCGATTAATCTCTAGTCCATCCTCAACCGCCCGACTAGCGCCCATCGCTTTTTACAACTTAACATTGTCGGAGATGTATGAATTGATATCTGATTTGATTGTCCACCAAGAAATATCTTATTATGACTTGGTCGTTGGAGTGTCCTTCGCATATCCCCTCCTCCCTCCTTCAAGCACTTGGTGGTCAGTCCGAAGGTGTTCGCCCGAGGTGGAAGTTGTGCTCGATCAGACACCCAAAGAAGTTATCCTTACAATAAATGATTTTTTTGAAGTTATTCATCCTATTACATCCTATTCCACATACTATTCTTCTATCTAAACAGTGATAGCACAATGGGATAAACCCATCCACTTAAAAAAATAATTGGGGTATCATTGGAGAGAACCCCGTGCCTTTGCCTTTGTGAGAGAGCGTGGAGAGCCCAAAAATGTGAAGTTCCATTTTAGGATATATAGGGGCCATTTTCTGAGCCCAATATCAAACCACCTAGTGAGGGTTCATGACCCGAACATCATACAACCCGTGAGTCTAGTCCATCGGCTCACTTACATCCGACGGACTAAAAGATCTCAAGTCAGACTTGGGGTTTAAATCCCAACAGAATATATGATCTGGAGTGATCAATGTAGAGATCCCAAAAATCTCTTAGAAATCAAATCAAATCCCCTAGATCGAGGGATCTCTCCCTCATCTATCAGAGAGAGAGAGAGATCAACCTTCACTCATAGGAAAACCCTAACCAGGTCTATAAATGGGGAACCAACTCTCCCTGTTAGGTAGGTGAAAATTCTCTTTTTACAAAACCCTAGTTTCTTCCACCCTAATTCTGTCACCTTTGCTGACTTGAGCGTCGGAGGGTTTTTTGCAGGTCACCCATCTCTGTATTTTCAATGTTCGAGAGCTTGGATCGCTGATGGCAACCACCATCCACTCGGACGAGAGTGGGAGTGGACGGATCCAACGAACCGAACCCGGTTGATCGATTTTTGTCCCCTCAAGATAACATTCTAATTAGCTAATTTTCTTTCTAAAAGTTATTAAAATTTTACATCAATCAATATTTATTTCTAGTATATAAATGAATAACAAAAAGAGAGAAAGAGAAAAAATATGAATTCTTTTTCAATGTACCTTTTGTTTGAAATGCACATTTATTTTAGGGTGCGTTTGGGAGTGCGGTAAGTAGAGAAGTATTATTTCCACATCTTCTATACCTCGAATAATTTTTGCCTTCAAATGTGATTTTCCTTCGCCCAACGCGGCGAGTTTTTTTGTTTGGGTTGGGGGTGGCGTTCCGCCGTGTTTACCAGTGCAAATATTGATCCAACACAGTACCAAACGAGGCTTTAAAATAAAATTGAGTTTAAAATAACTAGTTATATGACGCCTCATTTTATCTAAATTAATTTATACAATGGTTAAGGAATACTATTTATAGGGCTGGTTTGACAAGGGGATAAATGATGTGATAAGAGGTAATTATGGGGATACGTGTGGGAGATGACAACTCATCCCGTTTAGTATAAAAATAATCAGGATAAAGTGTGGATAGTTGTCCTAATTTTTAAATGAAAATGAAGATTTTTTGTTCCACCTAAAGATTGAAATAACGTTTATCCTCACTTTTTGTCCCAACATTGATAAATGTAAACATAGATAAAATTAATAAATTTTTTATCTCTTAAAATTATAATAACTTACCCTCAAAACCTTAACCTTTTGTCAAATTAACCCAATATAAGAGATTGGATTTGAGATCGGAAAAAAGACTTAAGTATAAGGCCATCTCTAGCCCTTACTCAAATCTATACCTAAATTTCACTTAAAATTTGAGTAAAAGCTTGATTTGATATGATATTTCTCTAACCATCACTTTGTGTTTTACTCAAATCTTTTAAAAAATTCACGTCTTTTTCTAATTATTTCCTATAAACATTTTCATAGTCCTTTCCCCAAACATTTTTACCACTCAATTTTTCTTCCATTCAAGATATTTAAATTTAAAAATTATTATCATCCAATTTTTTGAAAAGAAAAAGGTAAAAATAATATTTTTTTATTTAAGTTAAAATAAGAAGTTAAAAAACAAAGATAAAGACTTAAGAAAGAAGACCATTTTTTTTTTTTTTTTTAAGAGATGGTGAAAATTTTGAGAGGTGAGAAGGCATTTAATATAATTCAACTAAATGTTGAGTTGAAGGAAAATAAATGTCACATTTGAAAGAAAATGTGGAAATAAAGGAAAAAAAAAGAGATGTAAAAAATTTGGATAAAGATTTAAGTCTCCCTTGATTTGGGTAAAGGTTTGAGTAAAAACTTGATTTGGTATGGGTAGAGCATCTCCAATCCTATACTCAAACATTTACTCAAACTTAAATTTGAGTAAAAATCACCAAAAACCCTCTCCAACCATTTACCCATACCTATATCAAATCAAGCTTTTACTCAAATATTTATCCATATCAAGGGAGACTCAAATCTTTACCCAAATTTTAACATTTTTTTTTCCTTATCTCCACATTTTTTTCAAATGTAACATTTTTTTTTCCTTCAACTCCACCTTTACTTTAATTATATTATATGTTTTCCCACCCTCCAAAATTTTCACCATCTCTTGAAATAATAATAATAAAAAAATAGTTTTCTTTCTTAAGTCTTCATCTTTGTTTTTTAACTTCTTATTTTTACTCCATTAAAAAAAATATTACTTTTACTTTTTTTAAAAAAAATTGGATGACAATAATTTTTAAATTTAAATATTTTGAAAGAAAGAAGAATTGAGTAGTAAAAATGTTTGAAGAAAGGAATTTGAAAATGTTTATAGGAAATAATAAGAAGAAGATGTGAAATTTTTAAAAGATTTGAGTAAAACACAAAGTGATGGTTGAAGACACATAATATCAAATCAAGCTTTTATTTAAATTTTAACCTCCCGTATGGCTAGAGAAATAAACCCAGAATAAGGAAGAATACAGGAGAATAGTAAAAAAAAGCTGTTTGTTTTGACAGAATAAACCCCGATAGTTATGTCTGGATAAGCTAGGATAAGGCCTGATAACTATTTCTAAAGAAATGTTAGAATTGCTTATCAAGGCTTATCTATACCAATGGATAAAAATACTATTCTTTATCATTTTAATACTTTTAATCTGATTTAAATTTGAGTAAAAGTTTGGATGAGCATCATTAATTTTGAACGGCATCAGTAGTGTGTCACCAGCGCTTTAAAACCGAAGGCGTGCGTTCTTTCCCGCTTTTTTTTTTTGGGGTCTATCGCTCCTCAAATCGCACATCCCATATTTCCTCTCTCTCTCTCTCTCACAGTCTCTCTCTCTCAAAAAGATGAACTGCAGAGACCTCGGCCTCGTCTCAGCCGCGGCCGTCCTCGGCGCGGTCGCCTCCTTCGTAGCTCGCCGTCTCGTCTTCAGCCCCAAAAGACCATCCCCCGTCGCAACCGATCGAGACGCGAAACCCCCAAATCGGTGCCCTTTCGATCCCTCCAAACGCAAAGGGTAATCCCCCCTCCCTCCACCGCCGTCAATTTTCAATCTACTACGTTTCGGATTCCATCAAATTTTGGTTCAATTTCAAGATTTACGTCCATTGCAGTTACTTGTCGTGGGATGATTACTTCATGGCGCTCGCTTTCCTCTCCGCTCAGCGTTCCAAGGATCCCAATCGACAGGTTCTGTTTACATCGATTGATCTTGTTTGTAGTGAATTTTGAAGGATAATGAAGTAGATATGTTGTGTTGTGTGCAGGTTGGAGCCTGTTTGGTTAGCCAAGATGGGATCATCCTTGGTAAGGACTGAAATGGATGAATGATTCATGTGAAATTATGATTTTTTTTTGGGTGATGAACTGAAAATTTACTTTCTTTTTTTTTATGAATGCTACATTGATGTATAAATATCTGACCTAGAAAGTGATTGTGGTTTGTTTTGTTATTTAAATTGTTCTTCAATCATGGTCTGAACGTGATTGGCTGTATAACTGTGGTCTTGCAATTGTAGACAAATTGGACTGTTTTAAGACTGTTTTTGAATGATCTCATCAGGTTTTTGGTCTAGGTGTTCTATGACCATCTCTAATTCAGTTTGTACCATTTAGGGTGTTTGATATGTGATGAATTTTTTTGTTTGGTCTGGAACATGACATGTTGAACTACAAATGTTGGTTTTGAGTATTTCAAGGATAGATGGAGTGAATGAGCAAGCGGCGATGTTGAACATATTATTTCTTTTTCTCCCTTTTCCTTTCAATCTTTGTGGGCCGTGACGTGGAAAATTATGATTATTGTCAGTTACAAAAAAACTAGGGATTAGATGACTCCAGAGGAGGAGGGTAGATTTGAAAAGATGTAGATGAATTAACAAGGATATAAAGATATCACATCCCCTATAATAATGAACTGTAGCTCAATTTTTTGAAATGATATGCATGGCAAGTAAGATGATCTCGAACCATTGGAAGCATGCTATGCTAATGCTAATATTGTTTCTATATGATTAAACAATTTACCAACTGTTTTGACTGGGTATGACACTTTTTAAATGATGAATCGAAGCATATTTCTTTGATATGTTGATGGAGTCTATCTCATATATTTAGCCTTTCACATCTCAGGCATTGGTTATAATGGATTTCCAAGAGGCTGCTCTGATGACAAACTTCCATGGGCTAAGGTTGGGTAATTATTTTATTTGTTTGAAATGGGTGTCCCCCAATGACACACATGTACACACTTCCAGGGGTGGGATTTGAAACCCATATCTTTGGATGTGGGTAGTGCCAAGGTTGGGGTATTGCTACTCTAGGTAATCCTGACTCTTCAGTTGAAGTTAATAACATATCTTTGTTTTATTCCCTTTAATTTCAGAAATCCGTCAGTGGGAATCCGCTTGAGACAAAATACCCGTAAGTTCTCCTTGAAGATTTATTAAACCAGTGCTCTTTTCTTTATATGGATCATCAGAACTTATGTATCATTTCTAGTCCATTCCTGGGAATGTCATGATGCCCGGTCTTGAACTTGCTTTGATTTTATCATTTCTGTTATTTTTGGACTGTTTTCAAGCATTATGTCTCGGAAGGTTGATGCAGATAACATAAGTGTGCATTCTGGAAACATGAATACTATTTCTCAGGAATAAAATATTTCCAACTACAGATAGGCTACTAATTATGATATTGGCGATGTACATGCTGGATGCACTTTATTTAAAGCTGGATATTATTTATAACAGGAGTTTCACTTGAATAAGTCAATGAGCTGATCAAGTGTGGGTTGTTATATAAGATTATCTTCGTTGGAGTGAGCATTAATGATTACTGAGTACTTTAAAAACAGTAAATTAATTGGAAGGCCTATGGACTTATTGAATGAAGAATAGATCTCCTCCCTCCTCATGCACACATTCTTTCTTTTAGATATCAAGGTTTTGAAGGATTCTAGTTTTTTTTCAGTTCCGTGTTAAAATTGACTTCATCATAAATATTGCAGATCCATCCTGTTGCCTTGTTGGATTATAAATAAAATCTATCTGTTGCAGTTTTGCAGACAGCAGCCTACTCTTTCTTTGACCAATGACTGAATTTGAAGGTGATCTTGACAAGAAGATCGACAGTGTGTCAATCCTTGTTGTATAATTTATTAGAGAAATATTGTTATATCATTTATCAAAAACTTTGGATCTTGGCTTTTAACCAAGGTTTGTCATGTTGAGCCAAATTCAACATACCCTTTAAAAAAATTTCTAGTCATATTGATTTCATTTTAATTAAGTGGATATAAATTAATGATAATTCCATTCAGAATTTAACCAACCTAGGATCAATTTTAGCAGAAAATATCTCTGTTCTTTGTTAGACTCAATCCAGACCCTACCATTATGAAACCACATGGACATGAATGACACAAAAAAATTTAGTTGTAAACTTGTTCATTTTACTCTTGTTGAAAGCATAGAGCTGGTCTTTAGGCACACATCCACTTAGGAGTTTTTTTTTTGTTTTTCTCTTTTTTCATATGATTGTGAGATAAGTATTTACTATTGTTTTTTTGTTGCTCTATGATTCTATCTTGCAGCTATGTCTGTCATGCTGAAGTGAATGCTATCTTGAATACAAACCATGCATCTGCTGCTGGACAGGTCCTCTCTGTTCCTGCCTGTAAAATTCACAGTTGAAATACGTTTCTAGTGGTCCCTAATTCATTATGGTATTTTCTTTACAATGATTATATTGTTTTATGGTGTGATTATTCTTATTCTTGCTTATATTTTACCCTCAATAATGTTTGTATCTTATCTTGTTTTTCCCTTTTCAAAAAGGTTTGTGTCTCAGTTCCATCATTTTAAACTTGGGTCAGTTTCATCACCCTTTAGTTGGCTAAAGATTATTTTCTTATGAGGGCTACTAAGCCTATTCAACTTTATTACACCAAAAATATACAACTGACAGTTAATGCTTCCTTACAAGGATGAGTCTGATTTCTTATCGCTTGTATGTTCTGGTCAATGCCCAACGTCTTAAATATATATATATCTATGTCAATATGTATTATTACAATAGTGAAATTATCATTGTTTTCTTCACAAAATTTAGATCCATACAAGAAAGGGCCCTGTTCCATTGTCTGAAGTCTGGACTGACAAGCACACAACTCCATGAATAATGATCTTTGTTTACCTCATTGAATGCCGGTTTCTCAGATATCACTAAGATCCATGATTTCCACCAGAATCTAGCAATTATTGATTGGAAAGTTAAATGGCTTTAACCAAAGTTCATTTCTTCTTGTTTGACACTGAGAATTGCATTATTCATCTTTCTCATAAGTGGATAAATTATCCCGACCCTAATGTTTCTGTTTGGTAATTTGTGCAGAGGCTGTATGTTACAATGTTCCCCTGCAATGAATGTGCCAAGATCATTATCCAGGTAGTTCTCCTTGTCCGTATTCATGAATTACAGATTATATCTTATATGGCACTGATAGTTCTCTCCAACCAAGTTTTTTGGTTCCCAGTTACACAATAAATCCTCATAATGTTTTCATCCACTTTGAAGTTTGAACTACATTAGTAAACCTTGTCACAAGCAAAATATCATGGGGGAAATAAGTATCCACATTGCTAATGAGCACAATACAGATCTGTGTTGTATTATTTATATACACTAGTCTGACGGTTGACTCTGATCCTTATAACTGTTTTGAATTCCACTTGATGTCTGTGATCAGCAGCAACATGTAGAATTTAAGGGAAGAATAACCACTATTAGAGTTGACCTGAGACCTGTAATCTGACCTCAATAATGTCCGGCTCATTCGTAATTGGAAAACTTTGCCTTTTGTGGGGAGAAAGTCATGTTAGAGTCATGTCTGAACTGATATGGTCAATTAGGAGCCAAAATGATAGCTCTCCTTCCTCTGCAGTCAGGTGTCTCCGAAGTCATCTATTTTGTTGAGAAGAGATTGGGTAATTCTGACACTGCATACACCGCTTCCCACAAGCTGTTGTCCATGGCTGGCATTAAGGTAATCATAGTTGGCGCCTAGTAACTATATTGGAAAACATTCAGTTCTTTCATCGTTCAGTAACTCATCTGTTCTGCAATTCTCCAGGTTAGAAAGCACCAACCAGAGATGTCACAGATTTTGCTTAGGTTTGTGGAACCCTAAAACATTCTGATAGAGATCCTGATCATTAATTCAGTTTCTTTGCATGCAGTTATATTGTTAATGATTTAAAACAGCATATAAGATTAAACCATAGTAGATTGTGGTCATGTAATGCACCTTATACACTAATTTCTGTGTGATATGCAATTATGCATAGAAACATTTATATTGAACAAAATGTAGTCCATAAAATGCTTAGGCCCTGTTCATATTTTACACACATCTCAGTCTCAGACAAGGAGCCAATCTAGAAAACAAACTTTTGTACACTGCCCAGACATTTTATAGAAAACGCATGAACACAAAATTCATCACAAGTTCTAAATGATACATGGTTTTACATTTCTCAATCCATCCTCTCCCATACCATCCATCCTTCATCAAACTCTTCATTTGGGAGTGAAAGCCTGAAAAAAAAAAATTTCACAGGTAGACCAAAAAGTTAGTCCCATCAGACTTGGAAAATCCTTGGCCTTTATATTTGAATATCTAGAAGAACGATATAGATCCAGACAATGTTGATCCCATTTTAGTGTGTGAGGAGAACTGAGAAAAAATGATGAGATACCATCTAAACTAGAGGTGTAAAACGGGCTGTATCGAGCTGGCTTAACCAGTTAAAGAAACGGGCCAACGGGCTACTAGATTGTGTCAGGCTGGCCTAGTAACTTTAACGGGCCATGCCATATCAGCCCATCCAGGCTGACGGGCCGCCCATTGATCAAGTGGGCTGGTCACCATTTTTTTAAAAAATTATTCTATAATTTTTAGTTTTAACTTTTCTTAATATTATACACACATATATGCGCAAACACACACACACATTATATATACTTAATATATACATCAACACATTATATATTATTATTTTACGGAGATTATCGTGTCATGTCGTGCCGTGCTTATTTGTGTTGGAACAAACCAACGTGTCATAGAGTTGGGCTGATACGGCCCATATCCCTTTAACGTGTTGTGTTGTGCGCGTTGTGTCAGTTTCTTAACGTGTTGTGCCGTGCACGTTGTGCTAGTTTCTTAACGTGCTGTGTTAGCCCGACCCGTTTTACACCTCCAATCTAAACTAGAAACTCTCAACACTCACAGCGAAAATGGTGGCGTGGCCGGGGTCAGCGAGGTGGGCGAAGAGGTTATCAATGGGACCAGTCCCAGTGTAAACGGCCTGGAACCAAGCCCCCATGACAGCCAACATAGCAAGTCTCCCATTCTTAATCTCCTTGGTCCTGAGCTCCCTAATCTTCTCAGGCGACCCGCTCCCCCATCCGAGCGGGTCGAACCAGAGCCCGCCCGGGTACCCGACATCGGTCCCGGTGAGCTTGTTGTTTGGGAAGATGGGGTCGGTGCTGACGCAGCCGGGCTTGAGGATGTCGGCCCAGCGCCTGCCCTCGGCCCAGCCGATGAGGATGAGCTCGACGACGAAGAGGGTGGTGGTGTCGGTGAAGTATTGTTGTTCCCCGGCTGTGTACCAGGAAGGGGTGTTGAGGATGCCGAACTTGGTGAGGAGTTCCGGGATGAAGATCCCCGCTGCGCCCAGCATCGCCCAGCGGCAGTGGACTATCTCCGCTTGTTGGTTCCATCTCAGGCTCTCTGGGTCAGATCCTGTTGTTGTGGATGTGGAAAAAAAAACAAAAAAAATTCAGATTCCCTCCATTTATAGTTAATTTCCTTGGGTATTTGAAAGTAAAATGATGCATCTAGCTAGCCCTGTTTGTGATCATAGTGAGTTTTGGGATCTGAATCAGGTCAGACCTGGCCTTTGTTTTGAATTGTACAGTCTAATAATCAAATTGTACAACCTATTATTCGAACTGCACAGTTAATACTGACCAAACCCTCATGTTTTGAATTTTTTAAAAATTATATATGGAATATATAATATAAAAAAGTTAAAATTATACTTGGAGAGCTAGAGAAGTATATAGGAATGCAGATTGGGTTTTAAATGAAATTGAGTGGAACAATGCCAAAAATAATAATAAAAAAAATTAGGAGAGTCATTCCTACTGTTATTGTGAATCTTTTTGGAAAAACATATAATGAACGATTATATGTTTAAATGAATAATTTTAAAAAATTTCAAACTCCCCAGCTCCATTGAAAATACTATGGATAGTTATTTGTGTGGTCGTTTTTCCGGTTTTAACTTTTAATATGTTTTTATTTATTTATTTTTTAAAAATATATATTTAACTAATAAAATGCATATTTCACATAAAAATATGATACATGTATTCGAATGAACTAGTTTTTTTTTTTTTTTTTTTGAGTGCCAACTTTGTATATTTCTATTAGTCATGCAGGAAGGATTGCATTTGAGAAATTAGTCAAGTTACTGTAGGAGTGTATCAGTTAACTTACCAAGGCCAAGTGGGTCGAATCCAAAGTCCCCTGGAAGACTGCATTTGAGAAATCCAAAACAATAAAAAAACTCCCTCAGATCATAATAAATCCAATCTACCAAAACAAATTAAATAAAAATGTGTTCAAGAATCAGACCTGCCATCAAGCCATGGAGGAGGGATGCTCCCAGGGAACCAGAGTGGCCTCTCGGAGCCAGAGCCGGAGCCAGAGGCAGCCGCCGCCGACACCGACAACCCTCTCCGCCCCTCACTGGCCGCCGCCGCCGCCGACCTGCTCTGTCTCAACCTCCTCCCCACAAGGAAAGAACCACCCAAAGCATTCCCACCCTTAGAACTGTAAAATCAAAACCAATTGTTTTTACACTCTTGAAAAAAAAAAATGGTTGCACACGATCCATTTTATAATTCAAAATGTAGTATGTTCATTTTTTCATTTTTTTTTAGTCATATACTCATCAAGTATTAGTATATATTTTTTTTAATAAAATATAAAGTATATACTCTGTTTTCATCTTATGAGATATGCATCTTAAAATTGTTTTTGTAGGAAGCAGCTGTATGTAGCTTTTGATCCTAATTTTTCTGTTTGAAAACGGGTTTGAAAAAAATAACTTCATCCAAACCCAAAAAACTGTTCAAACCCGTTTCCAAACTAGCCTGAGTGTAGCTAAAAAAAAAATGAAACCACCATCTTTTATCTGTTCAACATAAGTGTTTTGAAAGTCTTGCCTGGAAGAAGAGATGGCAACGGCCGCAACCGCAGAAGAGGAAGCACAGACTGAAGCCATTGAAGCTGTTGGGTTGAGAGTGTGCAAGAGAGGATGGGTGATCGAGCTTGTTTAATGTGAGAGGGTGGCTTATCTTGGTGGGGATAGGAAGTGAAGGTCTGGATATGGTGAGGGTGACACGTGGCACACAGAATCTGATGTAGTCTCCTGCACCACTAGATTTCCTCCCGCTGACCTGGAGCCGATATTTTTTGGGATGGAAAACGCAGTCCACGAGCTTTGGGTGGATGGATCTAAACGGAGGTTTTACAATCCGACCCGTTTGGATAGGGACTAGATTTATAAGGGTGTTCACTGGATTGTTTATGTTGTTGGGGTGCAACTTGAAAGAATTTAGCCAGACCCAACTCGACTGCAGTTAGGATCTTAGCATTTGGGTTTCATTCGAATCTAATTTGTAGTGAGTTTGGGTTGAAGGTTTAAATAACTTGAACTCAACCCAATCAATCCCGAACCTGAACCAAACCCAACAGTACTATTAGTTTGGGTTGAACTTTCCGGGTTTAAGGGTCTAGGATCCGGTTGGGTTTTGGATGAACCCCAACCTGATCCAATTCGCGGAGATTGTACGCCTAGTTCAAACTTTAACTCATTATATGAATTTTTTAATAGAGTATATATAATAAAAATATGCATTAAATTTATTCAAATATATGTATTTTTGCGAGAGCATGACTTCATTAGACAATCATGTATATCTGAAAAAAAATAAAATACAAAACGGGTGTAAAAGTGATTGCAGGTGTCACCTTCTTATAAACAGGCCCCTTTATCATTTTACAAATTTTAGATCCATCATATCTTTTTTATTTTAAAGCAAGACCCACTTGTTTTCAATTTCTTGCTGGCGTTATGGTTTTTAAGCCCTTACCTTAGCCTTAAAGCATATTAAAGTTCAAAAGATCAAAGTACCCTTGCTATCCATGAGAGTAAACAATATTAATTTTCTTGTTACGTAAAATTTAAACAATGGTACTGCAATCTCTTCTAACTGAGTTTAGATTTTAGAATCATGAAAGTAATCAAGTTTCTTGGTATAATATTTGATTAAGCTATTCTACCTTTCAATACATGTAGTTTGAATTCTTTATTTGTTTATATGTGATATTCTAGTACTAGTATGTTCAAGAGATTTAATATCCTACCATTTCTGGATGTTCTTTTGATCAAACTCTCATTTTAAAACTACGGAGTTTCTTCTTTCCAGATTTGAGAAGTATTGTCTTCTTCCATTATTGATCCATTGATCTATTTGATTTTGAGATCTGTCATTCTTCGTTAAGGTGTTCTTAAAATCAAATTGCATTATATAGCTAGTGTGTGTGCGTGAGAATATACCAACATGAACAAAGGCTGAGAAAACTGAAAAGAATTGTTGGACTTTATTTCCAACAAGGGGAGATTTGAGGGGACCTAAAACAAAATGACTTTCATTTGAATCAAAATTCCAAACACCCACCTGTTCTTTCTTACCACTACTTCAAGTCACATAAAGTGAAAATCAGAGGCAACTATCATTCTTTAACATGATTGTGGCCTTAAAAAGATTTTACAAACACAAGTTAGCACA
This sequence comes from Acorus gramineus, assembly GCA_030737835.1. Taxonomy (NCBI): domain Eukaryota; kingdom Viridiplantae; phylum Streptophyta; class Magnoliopsida; order Acorales; family Acoraceae; genus Acorus; species Acorus gramineus. The sequence goes on from CM060851.1 coordinate 18,443,790, forward strand.
CTATACTGTCCATTCTTCATCAGGAGCTCAGAAAGAATCAACTGCCATGTCAATCAGCCGAACCATCCGAAGACATCTCCCGCAGACCATAACTAGTACTCCCCTCCTCCCTCTTCCGACCGATCCCTGAAAAGCTCGCCTTTGCCATTTCACGCAGCTTCTTCATGTCGTTCTTCGACTCTGACTTCACATGCATTGCCACTTCCTTCCTTGTTATGCTCCTGGTCAACCTCGCTGGCCTTGCTTGCATTGGCGAACCTTCATTTGCCTGAGGACTGCTCACTGGGACTACAGTAGCACTCATGCGTCTCGAACCGGTGTCCCTGGATTGGACCTCTGTAGCTGTCAATGGACTCATTGGGACCACTGGTGCTAGACCCGTCTCGGGTTGCATTGGCCAGTGCTTCCTAGGGAGGAGTGGAAGCACGAGACCCCTCGCGACCCACTTCAATCCGTGCTTGAGACAAGGTTCAGTGGACTGTGGGAGCCTTAGAAGGAACCTGATGAGGGCGTACCATTCGTTCACTAGTTGAGAAATGAAGCTGATGAAGAGAAGAACCAGCATTGCTATTCCAAGACTTGTTTCATCATTTGATGTATTCAGACGATCAATATAGAGGCTGATACCAAACACGCCGAGTTCGCAGAGTAATGACATGGTCTCCACTAACTGGACTCCCCTTCTTATATATGGTTTGAAGATGAACAGGTATAGAAACTGTGCTAATGTGACACCAAAAGCCAATACGCATCGATTTTGGCCATTTGGCGATGGATAGGCGCTTGATATGATCCCCAAACCTACTCTTCGGATGAGATCGATGGATAAATACATTGATCGAATGCATCCAAGTAGTTTCTCTATAAGTGGTGTGTCAGAGTCTTCATGTCCGTCGTCTGAATTTAGAGCTCTCATTCTTCCAATACCACTTTCGCCACTTTTGGTCCACTTCGATACGTTGTTAGGATCATTGTGGTCGATGGAAACAAATATTGGAGGGCCCTTTCGGTCCTTGAAGAGGATACCAAATCTCTTAATGAACGATGGGGGAACGCCTTCTATGAGGAACCATTTGCCTATAGTGGGTCTACCCACGAAGAAGAACCATAGCTTGTCATGCCAGGGAACATCTGCATGTGAGAGCATAATTTCTTTGTATTGGAAGAAGCCACCCATGAATATTGACACAGTGAAAAACAGGAGGATCGACAAGAGAAGTGCTGCCGGAATGGCCAAGAGGAGTAATCCTACAATGATTCCTCCGGTTGTGCCTCCTAAACAAATTATGTGTTAGGACATTAGTATTTTAAAATAGACCATATATTCATCAAAAATGGAAGAATGAAGTACCTTTGATCACGAAGGCTGACGACTGGCCAATGCATGGAAGCATGAGAATCAAAAGGTACAATTCAAATCTTGGGAAGGTTAGCGTCCCGGCAACTGTGGAAGTCCCCATCCTCCATCTCAGTATAAGAAGTATGAGAAAATGCATAACAAGTAGAGGTATGCCTGCTATTCCAAGCCAGACCATGTTCATTTCGAAGTCCTGCCATCTACATTACGGAGTCTCAGAATACAAAACCACAAACCTTAATGAAAGATGAGGCATTGGGACTAATTGTCAAACTGATTTATCTTTTTGTTCCAATGGGTATTTTTTGTATTTGAACTTTTGATTTCGGATTTTGGTTTTTAAGTATTACAAGTAAACACGACAGAATTTATGAAAAAGCTGGTTGAGAGCAGCTTTTAAGGAAAAACTGATTTTGAAAATTAGTTCAGAGGAGGTCTAAAGCTATGACCTACCCTGTATAGTTTTCCATGCTCTTGACGACGTTGGCTGCTGATAGGGGCTCCCCTCTCTGTCATAACAAGTTAACCATTCAGAATTAATGGCCTAAAAGTAGTAGTTTTTACCAAGAGCCAATAGACCTTCAACTGATCACTCACCAAGAAGTAGGTGAAGTATTCCTCAGAACTGAGAGGAGGTCCTAATGGAGTGTCCTTCACACCTATGATTAGTTCTGAGAGCGAAGAGTTGTAGATGTTTATATAGTGTTCTCTATTTCCCTTGAGACCTGGTTCTTGTTTTGAATTTCCATACTTCACTAAAGGGTGATTGGTTGAAGAATTTTGGGCGGAGTTTGAAGTTCCTTTGGCCTTCCATGGAAGCTTTCCTCGAGGAATGAGCCACCGGAGGCCTTTCATGGTCTCGGAGTATTCTTTTGGCAAATTAACTGATATCCAGTCTGACATGACAAACACTTGTAGGTGACCAGTCATACCCTTGTATCACAATTAGACAAGAAGAAGAAGAAGAAGAAGAAGAAGAAGAAATGTTAATAATAATCATTTATAGCATGAAAAATTGAGATGGAACTAGTATTTGAAATTCTCTAAGTGTGATTTGAGATTAACCAACTCACAAGCAAATTCCTTGATGGGTCTGAAACAAGAACACTGTTCAGCCCGGTGGTTATGGCGCCCATCGCAGCGAGATTCACTGAGGAGAGTGTGAGAATGGTGGATGCAAGAGATGTTGCCAATAGTCCTGCTGTTACAAAAGAATGCAGTGCAATAGATATTGCAGGGACTGAATCTGCAGATAATGTTCACACATCTGAATTAGGAAATAAATGATGTGGGAAGATATGTAATAACACGAGGACTTTATTATTGACTTCTCAATGATGGAGAACTTAGTCATACTGGGTCTCACTTCCAATTGATTAGAAGCTGAATTCAGATTTCCAGCGATATCAATCGCTTTGCCTTCAGGAACTATCACAGTCACTACATTGTAAGATTCCATTTGGATTGTCAGTGAATATAGAGCCTTTGATAGTTCTCTAAACCTGTTGAACATAAAAGTAATGCTTTATCATACATTATATATCATATAGGAAAACTGATACTCAAGTATGAGTTTTAAAAAAGATCTCCATATGCAGTTGTTGGAGATTAATCATTTGATATTTCCTATAGAAGTAATAATGGAATTATCAGTTTCAAGGGGAAACATATGCACCTGCCTTGCAACTCTCCCTCCGTCAACCTCTACTCCGAAGGCATCGAATCCAAACACTGGTTTTGTGAACTCAACTATAACTTTGAAGCTGGATTTATCCCTGAGTCCTTGTGAGCTGGTGCTTAAAACTACACCAGGCTTTGTAGAATCTACCCACATAAATCAAGCGAATTATGTCATTGACATTTATAATGTCGTTCATTTGATAATTAGAGACGATGACAAGTACACACAGTGGGAGTATACCATAAAGGAATACTATGTGAGTATGAAGAGTTACAACAGCCCCTGACTGCCCAATAAGGGAAGCTGATTGAGGCTCAACTGTAATGATCCGGGTTCCCTTGACATTTCTGAGCTGCAAAAAGCAAACCAACAATGTAAAGAACAATTGTTGTTAACTGAAAATGGATTAAAATCATTCGTCTTTGACCCTTTCCTTATCAGAGTCAGATATTTCCATGTCAATAAAGCTCCAGTTCTACCCATCAATGGTCTCACCACTTTAAATGCGTCTTTATGTGAGAATTTGTAGTCACATATGAGCAGTTAAGCACAGATTACCCTCTTTTGTGAGGTGATGGAGAGTTAAACCATGACACTGGTCTCACCTCATACCTTTTTACCACTATGAAGCGGTCTGGCTCATAACACTAAATATAACATCTCAGACTTACACGATAAGATATTGTCAATTTTACCCCTCGAGGGTTCACAGTTTTAAATGTCTTGTTGTGTAAGCTTGTGGCATTACAATATCTTCTTCAATCAATGTTGCTTTATCCCTTTCTTACTTTAAAATCAAGGGGATTTTCTCTAGAAAATTATGTTCAAGAATTTTATGCTTATGGACAAATCTATCTCAGAAAAAGCAGCATAAAAAATCTGAGTGACAAGAATCAGAAGCCAAGTTCTTACTTGGTACACGAACCGAAGTTTACCACGACTTCCTCCTTTAATGGGTACAAAGTGTCCTGCACTAGAAACTAGTATTCTTTGGATATCTTTGGTCGAGTTCAACATTGGACCACTGAAGTCCACAAAAAATTGCAGATCTTTCACTTTGTTGGTTGCAAGAACAGTCCGTGGCGTCCCACCAATCTCCAACTCATAGGAAGGTATTAAACACCATAAGTTCGTTCTCAGTGGTCGTTTATCTAAGCCATAGAATGCACATAATTATCAACATATTGGGAGGGAGAAGACCATCACAATCAAGTCAGAAAAACTTACCAAAATGTAGTGTAAGAACTGAATCAGTTGTCCTCCTAAACAGGTTTCCCGCATCGTCAGTACAAAACTTATCAGCCAGCCTAATAACAATGCGCCCATATATCGCATCTGCAGAGGGAATGAGTGACAATCTGTACTTTATACCAGGTTCAATAATTTGTAGCATAGATACGTCTATGGTGCCCGGCCCAGTGATCAGAACCTACAAGACCAGCGATCATTTTTACTTGTTCGTCAATCCAACATTGCAAAAAATCTATCAGAGGAAAACTTAGTTGTAGTGGAAAACCGGCTTACATCACATCCAGATCCATTGACACACTTGAATCCACCTCGGCCTGGGCAGGCCTCGCTAAACATAACATCAATGGTGATGTTTTTGGCGTTTTTGAAACTAGGATTGGCAGAAATCGATGCAGTTGGTGGTATTGTATCTGTAATACAAGGATCAAGTAAATACTAAACTGAATAGGTCGTGTGATCTAGAGTTCAATTAGAATTGAGAGGAGTAGTTTTTACCGATGAACCACTTGTAAGATGATGAATTACTTTCTCCGTTCGGTGTTAGTACATTGAGAAGAAAATTGTGTTCTTGGTTTGCTGTCAGGTTTTTTGATATTGAGAAACTTGTAGAACACAATTCCACTGGTTGGCCGTCGAGCTGTGGAATCCAAAAAGAATTGGGAAGCAAAGTAAGTGAATGAAACATAGATTACTTTAAAGGTAAGATTTTAAGCTGTCCAAGTGACTTATCATACTGATTTCTTGGTAGAACTGTATACTTGTTTATTTAGATTAAATCTGAGTTTGATTTTTCCTTCATCGTTTGCTACAAAAGTCAAGACAAAAACATCTTCACACCTCACCTTGCAGAAGGTCCACATAAAATAAGGTTCAGGTGCAACATCCAAGTGGAGGAAGACCAAAAAAAAATCAAATTTAGTATTCTATGCAAAGTTCCTGCAATTTCTGGTATTTATCACTCATTAATGAATCTATGAAGAAAAAATATGCATGAAAAATCACTTCATTTAGGCTCCCGTTTGGAGCCAATTTTTAGAAATAGTTTCTTTTCATGAAAGTTACTGTCAACCAGTTTTTTTCATGAAAACTTCTCTCAGTTAGTTTTCTCATAAAAAATTGTTTGATTGACTCCTGAGACAAAGACCAAATTCAAGATCAAAAGCTAAAAGTTATATCAAAATAAAAGTCATATAAAAAAATCCGTTTAGAACCTATTATCAGAAAGCTATTTTGCAGTAGAAGCAGTCTGAGAGTTGGTTACAAATGGGGCCTAAGCAAACTATTTGAAAGTGAATATGAATGCAACATAATAAAACATCAACTTATCATTGTAACAGAATGACTGTTATATAACACAAATTTTATTTATAATTAACAGAGTTCCTCTGCTTTGTAATGAAGTCAAATAGCTCCTACAAACAAATAGCTCAAAATCTTCAAAACCACAAAAGCCGAACTGAAAAAAAAGGGCCAAAGAAAGTCACCTCACACTGAATGGAGCACCCACCACTCCTGCATAAGCTATTCCCTCTCATGTCAACAACAGAATATCTAAAAACAGCTGTTGAAGATCTAGTTCGAGCAGCCGGAGCTCGATCGAAACGCAGAATCACAGTCGCCAAGCCAAAATCCATCAGAGCCATCACCCAACATGCACACAATGAGAAGGTCTTGAGCACACCCATCTCATGAAATGCTTCCTCTGGTCAGATGAAGCAGAGCAAATGCAGAGAAGCAGAGGTGAAAAGATCAGCCATTGATGTATAACAAATGGTTGGTGACTTGGTTTAAATAGCTTCACATTCCTTATTAACTCTACTGCAAGCCCAATTTATTGTTTCTTTTGATTTTTCAAATGTTCAATGTTTGTTTTTTTCTTATAGAGGTCTGGTGGGTGGTGGTGGTGGTGGTGCATTTGAACAGCTAAGCTGACACAGTACTGGTTGTCAATGCAAAGCGTAACATTGTATTATTATTTTTCACTGTTTGATTTTTAAAATATTTAAGTCATTTATGATGAACATTGAATGCAAAGGTGGGTTTATAGTTATTTACATTTATGGACAACATTCAATGCCAATGTTTGGGGATTGATATGTGTGAACTTGTGCTTTGATTGTGAGGATGCTAATGACTCTACACATATTTCCACACAAATTATATGGAGCATCTCAGCATCCTAACAAGAGAAGTTTACATTTATGCCTCAACAAAAAGGTACATCACATTTTAATATAGTTTCATATCTTAGGGCATTTTGTATTATATATCACTTCTTTAGGTATGCGTTTGGAAATCGCTGTAAATGTTTGTGATAGTTATGTGTGTAAAATAGAAGATTTTATGTTTTGGTTGCCTATTTTTTTATTCTTATTGGACAAAATAAAAAATTATGTTTTTATTGTTTGGTTCATCTAGATAACTTGAAGATAAGTAGTATATGAGAGGTAGATGAATGTTTATGAATTTTTTTTTTATCCTTATATCAACTTTTTAAATAATAGTAAAGATTATTTTTGCTAAAAAAAAAGGGTAGAGATTAGCCGTTGAAAGTATAAATTTAAATTTTTAAAAGCTTAAACTCAAACCCGACCTGCCCCGGCCTCAACCTATGCTGTCTATTATGATTTAGATGACAATCAATTTTTGTTGATCGAATTTTAAGATACATTGAAATATGTGGCCCCATTTGCAGCTCAAAGGCGGTTCCCTAGCTGCCTATTATTGCGATAAGCACTATGACAATCTATAACTTTTTTTTTTCGTTTTTCAATGAAAAAATACACTAGTCTATAAGAGCATCTCCAATACCATCTGAGTTGGAGGCTCTTAACTCATATTTGGGAGAGAAATTAAAAAAATGACTCTCTATATTTAACATTAAGTATTCTCTAATGAGAAAGTCTCCTCATATGTACGAGTAAAATTTTGCTCTAACAATGGTTGAAAATTTGGAGATGTTTCAACTGTGTATACTTCACTTTTTATAATAATATATACTTCTACATGGATAGAGTATACATTATTATAAAAATGGGGAGGGCTGCTGATGGGGCTCCTCGCACATCTTGATGTACCATCTTCCTCTGCGCTATGTCCCGTTACAAATTAGGTGGGCTTTACCCGGTTGAATAGTTACTATTGTCCAGCAAAGCTTAAGAATTGATTTGGAAAGTGTTACACAGTCAAAAACAACATCATACATGTTTTTATTTTGTCTAATGAGGTATAAACTTTGATAAAAAGTGTATATCACTCCGATTCGAGTTGAATGAATATATTTTTAATAAGTGTAAGAATAGATTAATGAGATATACACATCGTTATAATGTATATGCTTCGCTAAATTTTAACGAGATATATAGAACTGTATTTTGAACTATATAAAAAAAAAAAAGTGTAATAGCGCCCTAAGAATTTTAGCTGGATCCAGTTGAGGCCATCGTGATTTGGGCTCTCAACTTGTGGGTTTCATATCTTAAGCAACATCTAGGTCACCTTTGTTATTCTAGATTTCTAGGTAGGACTAAAATTCGGACAGGTAGGATCGGGTTATAAGGTTGTCCAAGCTTAGCTCGCATGGTTAAGTTACCAACCTTAGAACCCAAGTGCCTCCATTTGTACCTCTCAAATTGTTTGGGAGCACCTCCAATTTGCATGCCCCTCCCATTTAATTGAATGTTTCCCTTGTATTTAAAGAGTTTTATTTTTTGCACACCCCTATTTATGGTACAACACTTCTTCTTGTTAAGATTTTTTTTTATCTTGTGAAATCCTAGCTCACCCTTCTCGTTTGGTAAGGTAAAAAAAATGAGGGGACATATGTATGAAGAACAACTTGTACTCTCTTATAGAAAAAATTGGGATAAACTACAAACAATTGTGTCGATTTAAAAATAAAAATGTAGATTTGTTGTTCCAACTAAATAATAGAATGATATGTATCTCTTCATTTTGTTCTAATTTTGACAAATGTGCATAAAAATATGATTTATCCCTTAAAGCCAAAATAATTGATCAACAAAATTTTATCATCGTGCAAACTATCCTTAAGAAAATGATCCAAAAAATTTAAAGGCAGAGTACTCATTTTTTAAAGGTTTGTACTTCATGTAATAAAACATATATTTTTTCATAAAAATGATTTCAAGAAATTCATAGATACACTTACATATACATATATCTTGGGAGCTTTTATCTCTAATAACCCATCCACCCTTCAGACACACTAACCAAAAAAAAAAAATTAGGTTGGTAGGGACAATAAGGGGGAGATAGAGGAAGAGGGAGAGAGAGGAGGGTCACAAGGGCGATGGGGTGGAGAGGGTGTGGGGCCAGAGGACACCAAAGGAGGTTGGGGAAGGGGGAGGGGAAGAGAGAGAAAGAGAGACAGAGGAGGGAGGCAGGGAGGCGAAGATAGGCGAGGAGCAGAGGAGGCTGGGAAAGGGGAGAGAAAAAGAGAGACGGACAGAGGCTAGAAAAAGGGTGTTAGCCTCCTCCGCTTGCCACCCCCTTCACCCCGAGTTGAGATCCTCTGTGTTCTCAAGACATAGAAACTCTATGTTAACTAACTAATGGGTGCCAATGTACTGGTTTTCTTGTAAATAACATTACTAATGATGATATTTTTATAGAGTTAATTTTTTCACATCAGTGTGGCAAATTTCTATTGGACAACACAAATATAATCTATGATTGTCACACAGAGAATCTCTGCTAGGCTTGTCAATAGGTTGGGTCTGGACCGGATCGGGGTGGACCTGGACTCGACCCAAGCTTCTTGACCTGGGTCCCGGGTGAGACCTGACGGATCCAGTCAAATGAGAACCCGGGTCTGGACCTAGGTCAGGTCCAGGTCTACCTGGGTATACGATGCGAACGATGAGGTTAGCGTAGGGAGAGAAGGTGTTGACGAGGTCGTCAGAGGTGGAGTCTGGGGAGAGGCCGTGGACGATCTTTTTGTGGGGAACGTCGTGGTCAGCGAGGGAGCGGATATGGGAGATGAGGGAGGGGGAGGAGGCGGCGGCTTTGGAGAGGAGGGAGATGAGGCGGTCCTTCGTGTAGGCTGTCAGGATTAGATTCCAAGGCAGAGTCGGAGGTGGAGGAGTCGAAGGGAAGTTGGGGGTTGGAGAGTTTGCGCCTCTTCAACCTTTCGTCATTGAGAAACCACTACCATTGAAACTTCCAGACGATCCCACCCGTCTATTCCTTCATTTTCTTGGTCCAAAGAGGGATAAAAATCAAGAGTGATTGAAACTCCACCGGACCGAATGAAACAGAGGCGATGGGGACACCCTAGTCGACAAGGTTGAACTGCAGAGGCTTCCAATCATGGTCAAGCATTGCGATTTTTTTAAAAAAATTAGAGTTTCTGAAATCCAAAAAATGAATTTTATCGTTAGAGTCCATGAAGAGGGGAAGAGAAGGAAGTAGATGAGGGAGTCGGTTTTTGTGTGATTTGTATTGTAAAGAAAACCAAGGCCCCATGACACCAGATTGAGTGACTAATATAGAATCCATCACAACAAGTAAAACTTATGGTCTGTTTGGGTTGAAGGTGGGGACCTCGGCAATGGCGTAACACGAGGGGGGGGGGGCATGGTGGGCGAAGCATATTTTCATGGAGATGGGGAACACAGGAAAAAGGGCTAGAAACCAAATAAGACAAAGGTGTTGAGGGTTATTGATGTGAACGTTAAAAACCCGCTTGGCCAACCTAGTTGCATCCGAAGATGCCCACCAACGCCAACGCTCCCCATCGCCTCCACCAAACGGGGCCTTAGATGGATCAAAATCCATCCAATAGATAGATCTCATTCATTCGCCGCTTAAAATGCAAGTCCACGAAGCTACAATAGAGGCCCATCAAAAAAGTTCACACAAGTTAAGGATATGCTAAAATCAAATGAGTTGGATAGTGGATACTGGGTTGGGTCACAAAAAAAAAAGAGGAAGGGTTATCATTTATTAATAGAATTCCTAGCCAAAACCTATAATAGTATCGGGTCCATGGAATTGTGTCGGGGTAAACCAAAACCCACCTCATTCGGATGATCGGGTTCTTCGGGTTAGATCCATATTGGGTTTCAGATCAGATATTTTATGTCTTTTATCAGGTTAGATCCAGGTTAACCGGTGACCTGTTGACGAGCCTAATCTCCCCTTCTCACCACCCTAAGTAATTGGCTAGGTCAATCCCACCACCCTAAATAATTGACATAAGTTAGACACATGGGATGTTTACGTAATTATATTTCCTAGACAATGGCCTTGTCGATGAAAACAAAAAAAAGACATGTAGGTTCTGGAATGAGTTAGATACATAGGGTGTCTATATAATTATATTTTTTAGACAATTCCTATGTCGATGAACACAAAAAAAAAATCATGTAGGTTCTGGAATGAGTTAGACACATAGGATGTCTACATAATTATATTTCCTAGACAATAGCCATGTCGATGAAAACATAAAAAAAAAAAACCGTAGGTTCTGGAATGAGTTAGAGACATAGGGTGTCTACATAATTATATTTATTAGACAATTCCTATGTCGATAGACAATTCCTGTAGGTTCTGAAATGCGTTAGATACATGAGATGTCTACATAATTATATTTCCTAGACAATGACCCCGTCGATGGAAACAGAAAAAAAAACCTGTAGGTTTTCGAATGAGTTAGACACATGGAGTGTCTACATAATTATATTTTTTAGACAATATCCATGTCGATGGAAACAGAAAAAACCCTGTAGGTTCTGGAATGAGTTATAGTTGTGTGTTTAACTACACCAATATCAATGGTTGTAGTAATTGGAGACTGTTACTGTCAAACACATAAATGTATGAAAGTTTTAATGTTTTTTTCTAAAGGTTAGATACATCGTGTGTTGAGTATATGTGTATTGTTAGACAGTTTGCTTGTCGATTGCTTCATAAATCAAGTTTTTTCATAAAACATAAGAAGAAGAAAAAATCACAAATTCAACAAGAGTTACTTATCCACACTTAGGTCTCTTTAATTAATCCATTGATAAACATTGATAAACACTTAAAGTCATACTTGCAAAGAAAACCATCTAACGTTTGATCAAAACCAGCATTCAAAGCACTAGCGGATGTCCAATACAAAGCGGAGGTGGACGTCGACGAAGATCAAGATTTGCTCTTGCACCGATGAATCTTGACGACAAAGCAGAGGAGGCTGTCAACGGAAGTTGGGATCCATTCTTGCACCGATGGATGTTGAGGACAAAGTGGAAGTGGACGTCGATGGAGGTCGGGATCTAGTACTCTTGCACCGATGGATGTCGACGATGAAGCGGAGGCCGGACAGAGAGAGGGAGGGTGGAATGAGAAGAGAGAAGGGAAATAAAAAAGAGAGAAGAAAGATTCATGTTTTAGTTTGAGTCTTTGGTAAAAAAAATTTATAAGGTGGTGAACTTGAAAATAAACCAAATGATAGGTAGTGAGGTAAAAAAGGTGGTGCTCAAAATAAAATGGGTGGTGGGACTATCCGTGCCCTTATGTGTAACAACACAGAGATAAAATAAGATAACATAAAAATTCCAATCTTTAATAACCAGTTACCGATTTCACTATTTATATATAATTATTAATTACATAAAACCCCCTCCTTTTGGAACCGAGAGCGAGAAGCGCTTGAGGGGGGAGAGCGAGAGCTGCAATGGAGGAAGAAATGAAAGCCATGCTCGATCAAATCGAATCTCTCAAACATTCTTTACCAAACAACACCGCGATCGCCGATGTAAGTCTCTCTCTCTCTCTCTCTCTCTCTATACACGCACACACAGATTCTTTTGTTATCGATCTGATCTCGGCGTCATCCATTTAGGCTTCAGATCTGTTTCTGTGCGAATTTTTCTTGGGAGAATCTCCAAATCGTGCTCATAAATGATTGAAATTCGTATGATATTGTAATTCAATCGTAGTTTCGGATATGAATCGCTCATGGAAATGCAAAAAAGAATGATAACAGGATTTCTTTATCCGGGGACTCTATAAGATACTCTGCTGATGATTCCATTGATTATACCTGAAATCTTGATCTGACATTTCATGTGAATCATCAATTCATCACGTAATCATTGAACATGTTTTGACAGTTGCAACGTCACGCCGAGCGCATCGCGGGCCTTGAAAAATGTGTGCCGACAAGGAGATCCAAAGTGAAGGTCCGTTTCCTGAGCTTTTTTTAAAAAAATATTGTTTATGATTCTGTTTATTTGATTGTTTGAATATGAATTAAATGGGGAATGGGAAACAGGACATGAGCGCCGAGGTTGTGGACAGCAATCCGTACAGTCGGCTGATGGCATTGCAACGTATGGGGATCGTCCACAACTACGAGCGCATTAGAGATTTTTCGGTTGCTATTGTTGTGAGTATAATTTTCTCCTCTTGTTATTGATCACATTGATTTTGTGGATTCAATTATATGCAAAGTAAATTTTTGACTTTGTTTGGGTGAAACACAAAAGCTCTCCGAATATCGACATTGCTGGCCTAGGAGAATTACCAGTGAAATACAAATTGGTGCTTGGAAAAATAAAATGATTGAACATGTTGAACGGAAACTGGAGTTCACCCCAATGATCTTAAAAGGCATTCATTATATTATACATTATTTTTATTGGTTTTTTCCCCTGTATTCTTCGTATAGTGTATCTTGCATATTGTTCTGAATTGTATAAGAAATATGCATCATGAGTTGTTCCTCATTCATTCCCTTATAATGTTCCTTTAACGTGCTTGAACAAGGATTTCACTTTATTTAAAAAAAACACACGAGTTCTAAGAAGGATTTTCTGATACCTATTTGCAACATCTGATATCTTTTGTCCGCTCTAAGAACTGAAGCGACCACATTTCATGTTTGAATATTGAATTGACTATCATCTCTTTATTTAAAAAAAAAACTAAATCGACCACTTTGTTGTCGCAATTTCCATGTCTATCACACATGTTCAATTTGGAATGGTGTACTGGTCATTTTCTATTGTCACTTTGCTCATTCAGAATTATTATGCTATTCTTTAAGAGTGTTTTAACCATGAAGTTGAGCATTTTTATGATGTATTGGCATCCTGCTTCAATTCTGATGCCATTTCGCCGTGACTTGTGACACACAGGGAATTGGGGGCGTGGGAAGCGTTGCTGCAGAAATGCTAACAAGGTGTGGAATCGGTCGCCTTTTGTTGTATGACTATGACACAGTGGAGTTAGCTAACATGAATAGGCTTTTCTTTCGTCCAGATCAGGCATGCTTCTTCTTAATATGTTTGCATTTTTTGGGTAATCTGGTTATGTAACTAGTGGTTCAATTCAGTCTATAAGTCTCGACCTTTACCAAAGATTGAATGTTGAATACTCAGGTCATTAAATCTTTGAACTGGAAACCAAGAAACTTTTGAAGTGGTTCAGTATCATATAAGATATTCTCTTACTTAGTTTCACTTATATCTATTGTCTGTCCATTCTAGGTAGGGATGACCAAGACTGATGCTGCTGTTCAAACGCTTAAAGATATAAATCCAGATGTTGTGCTGGAGGTAAGCGCTAGGTGTGATATGGATTTGACATTCCACAAAAACATGGATGCATCAGTTGTTGTCTGCTTGAAATCTTCTACAAGAAGTTGTTAATCTTCATATCTATTCATTTGCCAATTGTTCTCAGAGCTACTCATTGAACATTACAACTGTGAAAGGTTTTGAGGTATTCATGGAGAGCCTCACAAATAAAAAATTTCATGGTAGTGGAGTTGATCTTGTGTTGAGCTGTGTAGATAACTATGAGGCACGTATGGTTGTGAACCAGGTAATTTGCATGTCGTGACAGAACATAACCTTCATTTTCTTTTTATTTACAAGAATTTCCATCGGAGATGTGGGAACATGTTGATCATTTCTGCTGTTGTATCTTCGATGTACAACTGATTTAGTGTATTACAGTCTGCCATTTACTAATTTTATTTTATAAATGCTATTGTTATGTCAGGCATGTAACGAACTGAAGCAAACATGGATGGAGTCTGGTAAGAGAAATAAATTTTACTATACTCGTCCCTTGAAAATTTGGACATTGCTGCAAGCTTTTCATCATTTTTCATTCTTAGGATATGATATTTCATGTGTTTATTGTGACATGCCTTGGGCTGCAATTTGATAGAAGACTATGATGTCATACATTAAGTGGTTCTGAGACTAATTTATTTTGGTCAATTTAGAGCTTTGTGATTTTTAAAAAAAAGATTTCTCTAATTTATCTGCAATGCAATTGCGGGTTTATGTAATTTATTTTTTTTTCGTCCCCAATGGTCATAGCACAACGGTTCAGGGCTTAGCGGTGTTATCGATAGGTCCTGTGTTCGAGTCTTGGTACTGACTTACTCACCTGTTTGTTGGCGATTATTCGAAAGAATTTTTCATGGGTTAGGGGCAAACAGGCGGAGGTAGCCTTTCCAGCTCGACCGTAAGGTCAGTCACGGGGGGTCCCTCTGATATCAAAAAAAAAAAAAAACATGATGCCCTGGACATAGAGGGATTGGATTGGCCATGGAGAAGAAATAGAGAATGTGTTTTAATCAGGAAAGAAGGGGATCGAGCTAAAGAAGATAACTAGGAGGAGGTGCTTATTAAGTCCAGAATATGAATGAATTTTTTTTTTTTTTTGGAGAGTATAACAATCCACTGGCTTGATATTCTGAAAACATGAGGGCCTCATGCCCCTCTGTTTTCTACATGTAATTTATTCTGCTCGCTTTTTCAAGTGTTTCTTTCCCTCTAAATAGGTTTCTTCTCTGAAGCCCAATTAATATTTTAATATCATAACTTATCAGGAGATAATATTAGAAAAATATGAAGATAGAGGCATTGGAATTAAACCAAAAAAAAAAAATTTGGTTGGATTGTCAGAAGAAAGTCCGGTTTGAGCAACCTTATCTAATGGCTTTTTAGATGGATAGGCGAAATGGTTTTATGATTGATTTGTGACATGATGATCCTGACAACTTTAGAATTGAATGTAGAGTCATTCACATCAAATTTTATTTTATTTCAGGTGTTTCAGAAGATGCTGTCTCAGGTCATATACAATTGCTGATTCCAGGGGAGACTGCTTGTTTTGCATGTGCTCCGCCTTTGGTATGTTCATGCATTTTTTTTTATGTTTTGCTAGTAGAATATGTTTTAAGTTTATCATCCTCCTTATCTTATCATTCTCTCCATTCATGTTGTGTTAAGAGCATGCCAGTTTTCATTGAAAAAAAGGCTTATGTCAATAAATTTATCTTACAGAGAAGACCTGCTGTAGGTTCTGATTGTTTCCATCATTGAATTAATTACATATTTTGAGCCTAATTTGATTTCTTTAGGTTGTGGCATCAGGGGTTGATGAACGCACCCTCAAGCGTGAAGGAGTCTGCGCAGCATCATTGCCTACTACGATGGTAAGGAGGAGGCTTGTTACATTATAATTTATAGTCCTTTATTTTTCTTGTGGACTGTGTGCACTAATAACCCCATTTCTGCCATGGTATGTAAAATTTAAACTATTAATACATTGCGAAGTGCTTAAATCAGGTGATATCTATGTTCTTCTAGTAGAAACTTGCAATTTTTTACTTGATCCAAGTGTTGTTTATGTATTTCTTTACAAGAGGAAGTTACAGGAAGAGAAGGAACAAAGAATGAAAAATAAGCATTGTTTATTAGAATACAAAGTGTATGGTTTCATTTGTTATTGGGTTTAACATGATTTTCTTTCAAACTCAATAGAAGCACCCCTGTGTCCTTGACCTGTACCTGTCCTCACCGACCAGTGGGTCAGCATTTCAGGACTTATACTACATATTACCAGATATTACAAGTCAGGTTTGTGGGTTAGGTGAATTTTGCTAATTATATACAGATTTGTTCAAGCAGTGAACTGCAGGACTGTAATCAGGAGGTATTGATGCCATCTGTTTAGATTCGCAAATTACGCTACATGAATGGCACCAGAATCGATTATTCCAATTTATAGGACATCATGTGTTTTTCATACATTGCCCTACTTGGCCAGGTTTTAATCATGGAGACAGAGACTAATATAGTCATCCATAAATCTTGGTCAATCTTAAATGTAAAGCGGGCTAAATGAAATCATGTGTTTGTCCCTATACCTGCGTCTAGTTTATAATGATGCGGTAGAAAAAGGCATTGTAGTAGATCCTGTTATTGTTTGGTTCCATAGATAAAAAGTGAGGGATTTCATGTATTAAAACTAGGAAAATCATATAAGCATCTTCCTTGATCAACTTTTCCAGGGTTATATTTTGCTAGAATTAGGACTAGAGATGAACTAGAGTCAGGGTATGATTGTTCAACTAAATGTAATTGTGGAAATACTTGCATACTCCTAGTTTTCAGGGTTATTCCCTGAACAGAACAGGGTCTAGAACTTCAAATTTCTGATATCTACTGCAATATTTCATCACCGACAATAACAACAAGAAATCCTTTGTCCCAAAAATTTGGGATGTCACATCACTTCTTTTTCGTCATTCAGCTTTATTAAGGGTCACATGTCAATATGTCATTCCTTATTATCATCATCCAAATTTGTTTTAGTTTATCTCTTAATATAACTCATTTATTGAGGTGAATTGCTCAGAACAATTTATTTGATGCTCATCTGATTGTTGTGGAAACATCCTACAATAAGGATGATGATGACAATCATATAAATCAGGTTATTTTTAGCTGCAATTTGAGCTGCAACTGACCTTAAATATAAAATTTAGACTATAGAACAACCTATTGTGCTATATTATTAACACTAAATTTCTTGAGTATGATATTGTTAGAACTAGTTTCATTTAAATATTCTCTACAATTCTTTTTTCTAAAAAGCACAGCCCACATGTAAAAATCTTCAACTTAAGGCCAACAATACATGAATGTGGGGCAATGGAAACTAGATCAATGACGGAGAAATTGTTTTGTAGAAATGACACAAAAATATTTTGAATTTATGTTTCCTAATTTTGTCGCTTATCTTGCTTCAAATATTCACTTTAATGCAACTGTTGATTTCCTTCACGCAATCATGATTTTATGTAGAAAATTTTGTTTCTTTTTTTTACAGCGTATTTGTATGCATGGCATATTTCTCAATTGATAACAATTTGTCTGAAAGCATGCCAACTTTGATTCACTTAAGTGCTAGTGCATTTAAACAATGGAGTTTCTTTCTGCTATCTGCTTACAATATTGCTGTGCTATATCATTTTTTAATTGCATTCCTGTGTAGCAGTCTTCATCCTTCATTCTTCACTCTGAAAAAATATTGATTCTTTTTATTGGATATAACTTTGTATAATGATATTTCCTCTTTTACATTGTTGCCTTTTCTAATTGCTATTTTGAATATTATTTATGAAGGGGGTTGTCGCTGGTCTGCTGGTTCAGAACGCACTTAAATTCTTACTTAACTTCGGAAATGTCTCTCCATATTTGGTAATGTTATCCACCCATTATGATCACATTTGTTCCTGCTACGATTGGTTTTTAATATTTGTTTCCTCCTGAACTCAGAATTCTTGCAACACACAAAAGAAAACATTTTTTTGGGTCCTGTGTTTCATACTCATCAAAATAATATTATTGGTTTACACTAGGACATCATAAATGTCTCATGTTATGGTTATAGTTTTTTCCTCACGGAATCTTGTTTTTTTTTTTAAAGTATTCACAGAATCTTGTTATTTACATGTTTGAGGAAATCAAATTTTCTGTTAAAGGCCCTGCAACTCCTTGTTGGTGTGGATTCACCCAATGTTCTGTCAGCACAAGAAACAGAATTGTTTTAGAATTGAACTTCATATATGATTTGATACTTTTCTTGTGATTGTTATGTGAATGTTAGGCAGTTTGTGCTGCTATTGTAGTCTGACTATTTCTGTATTTTAGGGATATAATGCCCTTAAAGACTACTTTCCAACCATGGAGATGAGGCCAAACCCTCAGTGTTCAAACTTGGCTTGTTTGGAACGACAGGTAACCGATTTGGATGTTACATAATTATCGGTTTGGTCCCCATATGATTACCATTTTTTGAACTGTTTGTTAATGTGCCCATGATGGAGCTATTTTCTGTATGCAGAAGGAATATGATCTTGCAAAACCAGCCAGAGAGGCTGCAGCGAAGGCAAAGATGGAGGCTGAGTCATCATCTATGATAGAATACCCAGTTCACATCGACAATGAGTGGAACATAAGGTACTATTCATTAGACCTCTTATTTATGGTTGATCCTAATAACAGTGTAAATAGAAGAGGTGCAATGTACAAAATATTATATTTCTGTCCCATGTCACCATAGACACACAAAAAAAGCGGTCAAAGTCAAAAATGCTGCTGAGCTAGAATGGCCTTGTGAGCCAGAACGGCCCTGTTGAGCTAGAATGGCCCTGTTAACCAGAACGGCCCTACGAGCCAGAACGGATCTGCTAAGTCAGAATAGCCCTGTGAGCCAGAACGGTCCGGTTGAGCCAAAACGGGCTGGGCTAAAATTAAATTAAATTAAATTAAGATAAATTAAATCAAATCAAGCCAAATTAAGTTAAACTGAAAATTAAGTAAAAAAAAAAACCTCTCGAAGAAATGGTTTATTCTTCAAAATAACCAACCACTCCTCTATAACTACCCACTCCCTCTCCTCTATAAATAGGAGGGAGGGAGAAAGAAAGAAAAAAAACAGATGGAAGTCAAAATCCATAACCACCTACTCTCTCTCATAACTATCCATCTTTTATATAACCACCCACTCTCCCTCATAACCACCCATCTCTCATATAACCATAGACTCTCTCTTATAACCACCCCTCTCTTCCTCTATAAATAGGAGGGAGGAGGAGAAAAAAAAAAGAAAAAAAGAACTACGTGTAACTTGATCCCTTAAATAAGAGTACGTAGGCAGCCTGAAAAGTTACATCAGGTTCAATCTAGATAAAAAAAATCATCATATATCATCATCCACCAAGCCTTCATTATTAATGCAAATAGCCAGAGAAGTTATATCAGATTTAATTTGAACAAAGAAAAAATCATCATCAATCATCATCCACAAGTCTTTATTACAAATTCCAAAGCAAAAGAGAATATACAAGAGAGAAAAGAAGCTAATATATGGAGCAAAACCCTTAAATAAGAGTACGTAGGCAGCCTGAAAAGTTACATCAGGTTCAATCTAGATAAAAAAAATCATCATATATCATCATCCACCAAGCCTTCATTATTAATGCAAATAGCCAGAGAAGTTATATCAAATTTAATTTGAACAAAGAAAAAATCATCATCAATCATCATCCACAAGTCTTTATTACAAATTCCAAAGCAAAAGAGAATATACAAGAGAGAAAAGAAGCTAATATATGGAGCAAAAGTTCTGAAGGCGCTGCATCAACTCTTTTCTCCTAGCATCAATGTTGCGGATGTCTGTAACCCTGACTTTTTTCAGTTGTCGAAGATGATCCCTTTTATTCTGCTTATCGGTTAAAACAGTATCCCAAGTGCTTAGTGCATCGTTCTTCATGGAAACAATGTTGGATGCAGCAGTGAGGCGAGCTTGGGCCTCTTCAAATAAAATTTGAGCGGCCACTTCTATTTTGCAATAGCAAGTTCAGCCATGACTGCATCACGACCCTCAATGACAGCTCTAATTTCCTCATTAAGGAAGAAAATCTAACTATCCATGTCTGAAACATCATTCATAGTCAGCGTAGCTCGAGCGGCATGATAAGCGTCACAGTCAGAAAGGAACGACTCATATTAACAGCAAAAGCATGATCATCCACATCAAACTTCTTAAGTTGCTCACAAAAGAATATTCCCGCCGAGCACCACCAATTCTTCAAAGCAGTGAATCCAATATTCAAGTAAGGTTCAAGAGTAGTGGCAATGAATTGACAGCAAAGTCTAAGCATCAGGGGTGTCGTAGAGCGCCTAAAATCTTCTCTTGTACATGGATTACTTCCCGTTGCCACTGAAAATTCTGGTGAAGTCTCCTCAACTGGTTTAGACACACCGAATTGAACTTCAACATGTACTAACCGGGACTCAGCTTCAGTCACATCAGCAGCAGCCTTTGATATACCTTCTACATCATTATCATAGTGGCTATTCTCCATGAAGTCTTATAACATAG
The DNA here is from genome assembly GCA_030737835.1 of Acorus gramineus. Classification (NCBI taxonomy): domain Eukaryota; kingdom Viridiplantae; phylum Streptophyta; class Magnoliopsida; order Acorales; family Acoraceae; genus Acorus; species Acorus gramineus. Next base: position 18,464,285 of record CM060851.1, read on the forward strand.
AAAGGCTACGATCTTTGTTCCATTTGTCTAAGCCAATATTGTCCAGATTATTCGAAGGGATGGGTAAACCAAAGCGAGACATACGTTCAGGTGGAGCTATATAAAAAAAGGAAGGGATATAGGGTTTTCAAAAAAAAAATAAAAAAATTACCCATCTTCTTCATAGAAGAAACTTCGTCAATAGCTCCTGATGTAGATCCACCATCGTTGATAATATTTAAAGCAATTTCCTGGAAAATACATCTTTAGGGATTGGTATTGATACAGTTACTAGAGGAACATCTACTAATGTCGTCTATCCTAACGAAGCAGATGGTGTCGCCTGAGTTCGCAAGCATTGTTTCGCCAGCCTCTTTCACTTCCCGATAAATACCTCGGGAGCATCAATATCTGTAGCAGCATAGGAAGTCTCCAAAGGTTGGTGTTCTTCTGCACCCATGTTCACATCTCTCAGTACAGATGTCTGAGGTGATCTAAGCAGCAAGGAATTGAAGTTGATGTGCAAGAGATCTCTAAACCCTTCATCCTTATTATATTTAAAAGAAGCTTTTTCACTTTCCAAAAGAACTTCAATCGGGAAGGAAGCAAGCATTTGTCATACTCCATAAAAAGTGCATTCTTTGAGCCTACCAAAAAGCCTAGTATTGTAAACCAGCTCAGTTTATTCCCCCAAAAAAAATCATCAATCCTTATCTTGACCAAATTAATCAAGGATGATAAAATTCGCCCTTGGACTCTTTTATCCATCCTTGAAAGGGCAATTTGTAGACACCAAAAAACGGGGGGGAGGGGGTTCAAAGTCAAATATGCTGCTGAGCCAGAATGGCCCTGTCGAGTCAGGACGGCTCTGCTGAGCCGGAATAGCCCTGTGAGTTAGAATGGCCCTGCTGAGCTAGAGCAGCCCTGTTGGGCCAAAATGGCCCTGTTGAGCCAGAATGGCCCGGCTAAGCCAAAATAGCCCTGCTGGGCTAAAAATAAATTAAATTAAATTAAGATAAATTAAATCAAATTAAGATAAATTAAATCAAATCAAGCCAAATTAAATTAAGTTAAACCAAATATTAAGTAAAAAAAAAAAACCTTGGAGAAAGGGTTTATTATTCAAAATGACCAACCACTCCTCTACAACTATCCACTCCTTTTCCTCTATAAATAGGAGAGAGGGAGAGAGAGAAAAAAAAGATAGAAGTCAAAATCCACAACCACCCACTCTCTCTCCCTCATATAACCACCCACTCTCTATTATAACCACCCCTCCCTTCCTCTATAAATAGGAGGGAGGGGGAGAAGGCAAAACAAGAAAAAACGAGGCCAAGGAGGAGGGAGAAGTTCACTCAACAAAAAAAAAAAGTTCACTCACACTAAAAGAAAGATGAAGAAAAAGAAGTGGAGAAAATCCAAATGAGAAATACAAACTCTCCAAGGATTCTAGCTTCTTCTTGAAGAACATCTTCGTCTGTTCAGGAAGGAGAAAATCCAGAGAAGGGAAGATCAAGAAAAATCGACTTCAAATCAAATCCCAAGTCAAGAAGTTCAAGAAGGGTGAAGAGAAAAACACCGCTAGTCCTAAACAACAAGGCCCAAAAAGCCCGAAGGATCACGCACCGCAAGCCTTTTCTTCCTATTAAATTTCTACCAAACTTGTAAAATCCCTGAAGTTATAATTCTCAAGAAACTATTCAAAGGAGATTGAGGATTGGAGGATTAAAGAGATCGAGTTGTACCCACATTCTCTTATGTATTGATTGCTCTCCGAGCACATCATTTTAAAATTTGTTAGGAACATTTTTGTTCGCTACATATTTTTTGGTGAACCTAACGTGAATGTCTTAGGAAATTGCTTTAGAGATTGTCAGCGATGTGAATCTAAATCAGGAGCTATTGACGAAGTTTCTTCTGCGAAGAAGATGAGTAATTTTTTTTTTATGACCCTATATCCCTTCCTTTTTTTTTTTATATAGCTCCACCTGAACATATGTCTGGCTTTGGTTTGCCCATCCCTTTAAATAATCTGGACAATATTGGATAGGATTATTGGAACAAATGTTGTATCCTTTCTATGTTATGAGACTTCATGGAGAATAGCCACTATGATAATGATGTAGAAGGTATATCAAAGGCCACTGCTGATGTGACTGAAGTTGAGTCCCAGTTAGTACATGCTGAAGTTCAATTCGGTGTGTCTAAACCGGTTGAGGAGACTTCACCGGAATTTTCAATGGCAATGGGAAATAATCCATGTACAAGAGAAGATTTTAGGCGCTTTACGACACCCCTGATGCTTAGACTTTGCTGTCAATTCATTGCCACTACTCTTGAACCTTACTTGAATATTGGATTCACTGCTTTGAAGAATTGGTGGTGCTCGGCGGGAATATTCTTTTGTGAGCAACTTAAGAAGTTTGATGTGGATGATCATGCTTTTGCTGTTAATATGAGTCGTTCCTTTCTGACTGTGACGCTTATCATGCCGCTCGAGCTACGCTGACTATGAATGATGTTTCAGACATGGATAGTCAGCTTTTCTTCCTTAATGAGGAAATTAGAGCTGTCATTGAGGGTCGTGATGCAGTCATGGCTGAACTTGCTATTGCAAAATAGAAGTGGCCGCTCAAATTTTATTTGAAGAGGCCCAAGCTCGCCTCACTGCTGCATCCAACATTGTTTCCATGAAGAACGATGCACTAAGCACTTGGGATACTGCTTTAACCGATAAGCAGAATAAAAGGGATCATCTTCGACAACTGAAAAAAGTCAGGGTTACAGACATCCGCAACATTGATGCTAGGAGAAAAGAGTTGATGCAGCGCCTTCAGAACTTTTGCTCCATATATTAGCTTCTTTTCTCTCTTGTATATTCTCTTTTGCTTTGGAATTTGTAATAAAGACTTGTGGATGATGATTGATGATGATTTTTTCTTTGTTGATATAATTTCTCTGGTTATCTGCATTAATAATGAAGGCTTGGTGGATGATGATATATGATGATTTTTTTGTCTAGACTGAACCTGATGTAACTTCTCAGGCTGCCTACGTACCCTTACTTAAGGGATTAAGTCACACGTAGTTCCCTTTTTTTCTTTTTTTTTGTCTTCTCCCCCTCCCTCCTATTTATAGAGGAAGGGAGGGGTGGTTATATGAGAGATGGGTGGTTATAAGGGAGAGTGGGAGGTTATATAAGAGATGGGTGGTTATGAGAGAGAGTAGGTGGTTATGGATTTTGACTTCCATCTTTTTTTTATTTCTTTCTCCCTCCCTCCTATTTATAGAGGAGAGGGAGTGGGTAGTTATAGAGGAGTGGTTGGTCATTTTGAAGAATAAACCCTTTTTTCAAGGTTTTTTTTTTTTTGACTTAATTTTTTGTTTAACTTAATTTGATTTGGCTTGATTTGATTTAATTTATCTTAATTTAATTTTAGCCCAACAGGGCCGTTTTGGCTCAGCTGGGCTGTTCTGGTTCAGCCGGGTCATTCTGGTTGACAAGGCCATTCTGGCTCAGCAGGGCCGTTCTGGCTCAGCAGGGCCATTCTGGTTGATTGGATCGTTCTGGCTCAGCGGGGCCGTTCTGACTCACAAGGCCGTTCTGGCTTAGCAGGGCCATTCTGGCTTAACAGGGCCGTTTTGGCGTAGTTGGGCTGTTCTAGTGTAGTTGGGCCGTTCTGGCTCAGCAACATGTTTGACTTTGACTTTGACCTCTTTTTTGTGTGTGTCTACCGTCACCTTTGTTACATCAGTGGATGAGCTTTTTCCATTTCCACTATATTTCTTGACCCCATCCTCTCCACCCACCAACAAACACCCCATCCACATCCACATACATACTTTAAACAAAAGATCCCTCTCTCTGAATGAATAATACTCTCTTCAGTAAAATGATTCAGATGCAGCGCCACTGTGGCAATGAGAATGTTTGCATTTTTTCTCTCTAATCAGTGAAAGTTAAAATATGTTGCTTGAACACTAGCCCAAATAAACAAGACATGCCATGGTTGCACCATCTTTCCAACCTTAAATCTTCAAAGGGGGGTCCACCTTCAATGTTTCTCATTTTGTTCTATATACTAACAATTTTACTTGTTACAGTGTCGTTGATGATATGGAGGCAGATATATCAACCAGTTCCAAGAGCACAGGTGATTTCTCAACTATCCCTTCCCTATTATTCGTACTTCTGTCCTCTGACCTTTTTTGAAAATTAGCCACATAAAACCTGTGTTGTTTTACTCCAATCCTGATAAAATTCGTTTTGGCTGTATTTGTGTTAAACCTGCAAAAAAAAGCATTAAGAATGGATGATCTTTTGGTTAAAGCATAAGCTTGTTCATGTCATGATGCATTGTTCACAAGTCTACATAACATGAAAGTGTGAAACTTATGTTGGAAGATTCTCTCATTTTGTGTTTAATTACATATGTGATTTTTCCATCTAATTTCATTTGGTTTATTATTAAATATTTTATTGTATCAACAGTCAACATTACTTTCTACAATAGGATATGGATAACAGGATAAGGAGGTAAATTTTCAAGTATATGGACAAAGTCTGCTAGTAAGTGTGTATGTTTAGTTTTTAAACCAATTTCCCTTGTCATTTTTTTTGGCTCTTTACGCGAATCAAACACTGGAAAATGAATCTGGGTAGGAATCCATTGGCAAACCAAACTGTCTAATCTAGATTCTTGATGAAAAGATTCCTAGTAAAAAAATATAAGTTGATTAAATTCATCCAAAATAATGGCATGCACCAAACAAGGCCTAGTGAAGCTCCTCTGATTTGTTGTTGAAAATGGACATTTCATCACTCTCTTCTGCCTTCCCTCACACTTCATTCAGCTAGTGTTGTAGCTCACGCGATGTGCATGGAAGATTATAGAATTTTTGTCAGTGAGCTTGGAACTGATTTTGGTTTTAAAGAAATGGGTGTTTTGATTGTATCTAAGCACGCGAATGGTATTATCAATTTAATGGCTTTTCTATGGAGAAGATTTGACAATGGCAGCACCTTCAAGAAAGAGTTAGCCGTTTCACCATTTTTTTCATTTTTTTTTTCTTTGGTTGGGAGGGGTGGGGGATCAAAAAGGATTCAGATGGGTTCAAGAAGTGAAGATATGGAGGATAATTGACTCCCAGTGGGTTTACATGTAGTTCAAGATGCAACAGAAACAATACGTTGATGTGGTTGGCTTTGTAGCATCTAGCTTCTTTAGGTCCTTCTGGGGTATATTTGCACTGATTTCACGGAGAACAATTTGAAAATGTGAAATTTGAGTATATATATCCGTGCCCCTCAGACAGAACGCCAACCAGACATTTTGAGTATATATATTTGTGTCCCTCAGACAGTGCATACAAAAATTTGAGATAAAGATGGAATAAAAAGGCACCCCATCAGTTGAGTTTAGTCTAAATATTTGTTCAGCAGCTTTATATGAACTGTGTTACTATTTGTTTTTGAAAAATCACAATCTCTCTTTCCTGCAGTTTCTATCCCAGATGGTCTGGTTCATGAACTACCAAGCGCTGATGGATTCCAAAAGCCAGCATTTTTCGAGGAGTCAAGTTCCACCGTTGATGACCTCGATGATCTCAAGAAGCAACTCGAGGCCCTTAATGCAGAATGACCTCGTATAACGGATGCTGCGCATATTCACTGGTTTGTTTTCCAACTAGAATTTTTGGACCTGCTAATTGTCGCGAAAACCTCAGTTTTTGTTTTTTATTTTCTTTTCAAGAAAAAGATATAATGTAACAATATGTAACAAGCTTTATATGTAGATTAGATGATACATAGAATTGCTTCCATAGAAATTAATATCCTAATGATTTGTCAAACTAAAAGGGGAATGGAATGACTATTACAATGATGAACCGATTTACTGAAACACAAGAATGATTATGAATATGATGTATATATAACCGAAGTGGCCTGCAGACCTAGGAAATTTAGTTTATTTGTCTAAAAATTTGACCCCTTGCTGAAGCAAATATGAGTAGGTTAGGCATGTAACTCATTATTGCATTTTTTTAAACTAACATTTGAATCACATGTATAGGCTCACAATCTTCTTTAATGTATGATGAGCTGATAGAGTAGGTCCATATAGCATCAAATATGACTATATTATCACATGAAAAGCCCTTCCAATAATTTTCTATAGTATATGTTCAATGACAATGAACTACAATTTTTTTTATACAGGTCGGGTCGACGATTGGGGATTTATGAATGGAAAATGAACATCAATATTGAAATTAGGGGGACAACTTCACAATAATAAAAGAATGTGAAAAAAAGCAAATTATGGGCCTTGTTTGGATTGTAGAATATAGGTGGCATGGCAGTTGATAAGGTCGAACAAGGGAAAAAAACCTGTTTGGATTGGAAATATAAAATGGTATTGATACATCATATTAGAGGAAAATAAAATGGTATTAGCATTCTAGTTATTTGGAACTGGATTATTACACCCAATCTATATTACTGGTATAGTGGGCTTACTTGTCGGATTGCATTTTCACCTTTTATAATCTGGGGGGGTTACATGGTAGATCATTTTTTTATTTTTTAAATCTTTATACACATTGTTCACATTAACTAATCTATGGTCAATCAAATAACAATATTTTCATTATTACATTCTAACAAGAATAAATAAAACAATAATGATTTTTTGGGCCCTAATTGATAGACTCCATCCCAAGCCTTATGAGGTTGTAAGATTGAATCTCCCAAAATACTGTTTTATGTTCCATTTGTCTTTTTAACTCATATATTGTAACCGAATTGTCCCCTTAATTAATGTAGGTGAAATCATAATTTCGTTGTTCTTTCTTTTTATGGGAACAATTAATTCAATCGTAAACAATTGTGTATACTGAATACATTAATTAATCGATTTAGATTAATTAGAGGAACAAAAGAAAAAAAAAGTCTTGATTCTCTGTTTTGTGGGGATTCCATTTGTTTTTTTTATTTGCCAACTGTTAGTGATGTAATCTATGGTGATCCTTTCAGGTATGCTATTTTCGATCTAAATAAAACATTTTGATCTGAGTTGAGAATATTTATTCTTTTTACATTCAATTTTAAATCTTCATGTACAATCGTCCGATCGGATTTTTTAAATTGAATCTAGATGATTGTGGTGCAAACAATAGTGATTCATCCAAGTTAGGCTTTTTTGGACCCCCAAAAAAATCACAATTTATAATTTTTAGTTTCAGATTGATCGGTGAAACTAAAAACAAATATCGAAATCAGATACATGTATTTGAATTCGATATTTGTTTCAGATTTTCATATACATGTATCTGAATGCTGTATTCGTTATATCATTTATTTTTCAGACTCAGAAAATGAATAATGTACACAAAAAAACCTAAAACAAATGAACAATATCAAATATTTTTTTCTCAAATCTAATACACTAGAAAACCCAGATACACGGGAAAACCTAAAGCAAATTAACAATGTCAAATTTTTTTTTTCTCAAACCTAGATAAACGAATAATCATTTTAGATTTCAGATACATGTATCTAAAACACACATTCTTTAAATGGATTTCAGATACACTCAGATGAACAATGTGCGAAAGGGAACTTTGACGATTGAAACGTTTCATGTTTACTTTTTTATATAAGTGATTTCATTTTTTAAGAAATACAAAAATATTTTCTAATGGTTTTGTTTTGGTCCTGTTTATGTCGCAAAAAAAACAAAAAACAAAAAAACAAACAAAAAAACAAACAAACAGACGAGGAGGTTTCATTGTGGGAAGAAATCTAATTTTTTTTCTTTGCCATTGTTTATGATTATTTGGAGAAGAAAATCAGATGATATGAATTCTTGATTGCCAGAATTTTTTTCTTTTTTTTGTTCGTTTGGATTCGCCCAATTCAGAAACCCTATGTTATAAAAAAAATTTAAAAAAATTTGTTCAATCAGAGAAGTTTCAATGATTCCACGTTTTTAGGGATTTTGTTAGGAGGAATTAATGATGCTATAATTAGTTAAAACCAATTTTTAAAAACCCCTGAATGGTAGTAATGTCATTGGCTTTTTTATTGTTTGAAAAAGTCAAACAAGGAACCATGCCATCTACTGGGGTTCATCAATGAGGCCTAATTTCTAGAGCCCAGGTAGCAGCACAGCACTTATCTCAAATAACTAATTCATCTATCACACCCATAAGATGCACTCAAAATAGTCCAAAGATACTTGATTGATCAGGCTGTATTTAGATGTGCGATTAGAACTCTAAATCTCATATTTTATACCCAGTTATTGAAAGTTATCATATTTTTAAATATTTTTTTATCATTTATAAATTTATATCCACAGTTTATCTCCTGTTTATTCAACTTATTCATGAGCAACCAAAACAACAAAACTTTATTAAAAACAAAACATACAAAAAATGATTTATTCATTATGTATACTAAAATATTATCTATCCCATAAAAGCATATATTGTAATCTAAACGGGCTTGAAGTACAAGAAGACAAAAAACTTCTCATATGCAAAAAATTTATATTATATTTAGGCCTCCTTGATAACCATATAAGAGGAATTTTATATTATATTAAAAAAATACAAAACATGTGTGAACTATATAAAAATAAAGCATACATAACATTTTCCAATTTTTCAAGGGAGTGACTAATAAAACACATTCATTTCATTGTTTGGTGCTTGGAAAAGTTAGATGAAATGAGTTCATTATTCACACATGGTTTTATTCATTTGATTAAATGAGAATTGTCCGACTTAGCTAAGCAAAAACAAGCACACTGGAATTCAAATGATAAAAAAAAAAATCTACTCCTATTCCATCTAAGATAAATCCCAATAATCCACCCACTAATCCTTCATTCTATCCAAAATAGAAATGCTTCTAGCAATTATATTTGCTATTCCATTAGAAAAGTATATTCTACTTTATTCCCATCCCCGAATCAAACAAGGTAAATGGATGACTACAATATAACACACAACTCCATCTCTCATTCCATCCAAAAAAAAAAAAAAACACATCACTCCCATCTCTTGTTCACTCTTATTCCAAAAACACAAACAAGGCCCATATGTATTAACAGTTAACAGCACTTGTTTGTGAAATGACAGAGAGCATCTGCATCTATTTTATATTGTGTGGTAATTTGGAAAGATTAAAGAAAAGTAGATACAAAGCAGCACAAGAATTTATACAAGATTTATATACACCAAAAGCATTCAAAAAAATCTCACCAGTGATTGGAAAATTTGACCCAAAACTATTGAGCTCTTGCTGCTATACATATATCTACATTTTCTCAAAATTTCGGTCATGGAGCTCCATTGTATTGGGGTCTCAACAAAGGTCAGATCTTCAGAACCAATCAAGATCGAGTCCCAGGCGAAGAGTTCAAGGGGCACCAACCACGAGCTCTTTCTCTTCTGACATTGTGTTCTCATCCTTATCCATTATCCAATCAAGTTTTGGTCCCTGAAAAGGAAATCATTAAGGGCATTGTTGCATACCATTCTTATATGCAGCCCTGTGTCCAATACTATTTCACTAACATTGGATGAGGCATGTGATTTTTTATTTTGCGTGAAGGGGTATACATTTTATTGGAGTGCAAATGTTTTTTTTTTTTTTCGTGGGAATTGCATGCGTGCTGTCCCTAACAATATCCAATCATTAAATTAACTTTAATAGGCAGCAAATCATGTAAACGCCACATAACAATTTATTTGGGACAAGCAGTGGCAACTCACTACTTTTATATTTTTTTTCCAAAAACAAATAAATGCTACTAGCAGGATCATCACATAATTTGTTGATGATGAAGTGCGCATAATTTATATAATCATCACATGCAATGGCTATTTGACTCTCAAAAAAAAAACAAAAAATTAAATAAACAAGGTTCTGTTTTTCATAAACATCACATACCTTTCCTTGTCGAATTATTGTTGGATAAGTTCCTGTCATGTCAACTACAGTGGAAGGATCAGCCACTCTAATACCACCAGCAACAACAAAATCAAGGCCCTAAGACCACATAAGGAAAGCAAGTCAATAAAAAAGGGGATGAGAAAAAAACCATAAATCTGGAAGAAAAAAAGAAGAATAAAAAGCAAAATTGACCATTGAAAAGATCTTCATATGCAGTTGGCAGCATGAGAGGAGAGAGAGATATGTTTAATTTTTGAGGTGTAGGTGGGGATTACCCATCAACACAGAACACAGTGATTCTTTGCTCGACCAAACTTTTGCCACATTTTCCAGCCACATAATAACATATGGATCCAACACTTAAGGTCGCTGGTCAACCAGTGAAAATTTGTATGAGAAAACTGTGACCATGAATAACAGATTTGGTGGCGAAAGTACAAGATCTCAAAAGACCTTAATGATGGTAATTAGCAAACATATCACTGATAATACTGTTTAAAAATAATGAAAAAATGATAGCCAAAGGAAAAAAAAAACAAAAATGGATCAAGATACTAAACTCACTATAAGAATGACATCGACATCTGGCAGAAAATTATGGCCTACCAGGATTCATAAAGCCATCCCAACCCATTGGCAACAAGCTATATGTTTATCTGTTTCTGATTGCAAAGTAACAAAATTCTGACTGCTGTGTATATTCATATGTTTATTGGACACCAAACTTATTTAACAATCTACCCTACCGGAGACATTTGCCAAGGGAACAGTAGAACTGCCAACTTGGATCCTAGGTGGACCATGTTCAGTAAATCCAAATTGACTCAGAAAAAAGGAAAGAGTGAAGTAATGCATAAGCCTTCAATAAGGAAATGACGACTGTTCATATGAGTCACTGGACCAATTCGCAGAATAATGATCATACATACCTCAGGATATATGTCAGCAATTAAAACAGGGTCCAGAATCCATTCGTCTTTTGTTGGCCACTTGACACTATAAAAAGAGATGCAGACAATATTAGCTCTTTTACACTATTCATCAGTCAAGGAGTCAAGATGTTCAAAAATTTCCTGTGCTTGGTATCAGGAAATCAAAATTAAGTACAAGGATTATCTCATAATTCAAACCTCGTAGATATTAGAGGTGACTCCAACTTTTCCAATATGGCTTGACATATAGCATCATCTGGCATGCGAATACCCACAGTTTTTCTTGCTGCGTATTTAGTTTTCGTACCATGCTTTGTACATTGTCTCGGCAATTCTTTGCTTGCAGGCAATATAAAAGTATACTGCCAAAATAAATTTATTGTTATATAATTATCCCAGATAAGATGCTCAAAATTTATAATACAGGTACTTGACAAAATGCTCTTACAGGGCCAGGCAGACAATGTTTAACAGCTCGAAAGATATCGGTATGACCATGATCATTACCACGAGGTAGCCCCATTGTATAGGTATCTATGTCTCGGAAGGAGTGACATAATATACTGAGAGGCTGCATTACATCAGACAAAATTAAAGCAAAATAAGATACATTACCATCAGCATGCTCTTCCATGTAGCTCAGACAAAAACAAGGATGTCCACCAACAATAAAGTTTATTCTTAAGTTGAGCCGCTCTCCAGAGAAATATAAATAGGTGTACTTCAGTAAGATATCTTGCCTTTGAATACTCTATATCTTTAATTCTGCAAATGTGAAACCATATTGAAAACATTTATCAATTATCAAAACACAAAATCTGAATCACAGAGACTTATTTTATAGCTCATGTAATTCTAAACTTAACATATCAAAAAACGTGCAAGAATGCCACATTTTTTAAACTGTTACCTGCGAAGATGTTCGATGGCTGAATGGCTTTTCAGATCACAAACAATGGCATACCTGATCACAGAATTGACGTGAGAGAACAATAGTATGACAGAGCTTCAAATCAATAGTATATTAATTATAGAACAAAACAAGCAGGCTAGATCATCAACTGCCATGAAACAAAGAAGCATAAGCAAGAATAGAACAGCAAAAGAAGACTAAAATTGAATGAAATTGAGAGATCAGAATGAACATAAGAAGCAAAAGTTCACATGAATAAAGATATGTTGGCATTTTCTCTGAATTGGTATACAATCAACACTTGTGTCTTCCTTGCCATCACAAATTTACACAAAGGATGCTTCATGACACTAAGTATTTCCTTTCTCCTTTCCCAAACAGTGTTATAATCTATAATGGTTCAGCTTAGAACTATCCAGTCTTGTTCTGTTATGCTTCCAATCATAGTTCAGTTTACATCTATCCAGTCTTGATCTGCTACGCTTCATACTTGCCAAAATAAAACTATCACCACCAAATCAAGAACCGGAGTATGGTTAACAAAAGTCGATGACATGCCAAATCAAAATCCTTCTTACTAAACAACAATGTTTATGAAACTTCTATTGAGAAAAATCATTCTCAGTAAACAGGAGCATCTATGCAACCACTACTGGGGATGACTCTCATTCATGTTATTTTATCCTCAGCCAATTCAACGCAAGGCTCCAAAACGTGCATTTCACTCTCATTCATGTCAAACTCTCTAAAACCCAACTCTTAAATTTATCGTTCTTCACCCAAGCTAGTTCGATGAAACTGAGACAATCCAAACCAATGCTCCAAATTGCACATTTCATTCAAATGCATGTCACTCTCATTCATGTCAATCTTCACTATCAACCTATCATATCTCCAAAAATCAATAACAAACCACATCACTCTTCGCCCAAAACACACAAATTTATAAACTTGACACAATCCAAACAATTCTTTACCCAAGATTAGATTTTTAAAGAATGGGTAAGTCAAACATACACGGTGTCGGTGGGGATGACTCCGACCGCCCCATCTTTGATAAGTTCCACGACCTGATCCAACTTCCAATTCTCCGCTCCCGACGGGTCTGCTTCCACATAAAGCATCCCGTCCCCCTTAACAAGAAACAAATCAAACCCAATTCAGTCAAAACAAAATCGTTATAGCACATCGTGAGAGAGAGAGAGATGGGGACCTTGAAAATCCGTTTCGCGGAGTATTTGAGGCGTTTGGGGCTGCGTTTCATGGCGGAGATGCTGAAGGAGAGGCGCGGTGAGACAGATGGAGAGGCGGAGCTCGGGCGGAGGTTGACCACCGAGTGGCGGAAGGAGAGTGAACGTGCGGTGGCGGTGACGGCGGAGGCGGTGGCGGCGCTGCAGGCGATAGATTCTGGCGACATCGCGGGCTGTCGATGTGACGTCGGGTCTGCGAAGAGAGAAATATTAGACTAGTTGTCGGTTTCTGTGCGTGGGGACGGTTATTTTAACCCCGTTTTTTTTCGCAATCCCACCCCGTTAAACGATCCACCCCATTCAAAACTTAAGGCCCGTATGGTTCGTATCAGATTTTTTTAATAGAATTACTTTATTCGAAATCAGTTTATTAGAAATTATTTTATCAAAAATCTTGATTCCATCAAACTGTTTGGTTTGTTAATAGATTTCTTTATAGAATTATTTTCAAGTGTTTGATTCATACATGAAAAATGATAAGGAATTTGATTTAAATGTTTAAAATATACTTACTATTATATAGACTTACAAAATTTATTTCTTTACCCATATCATAATAATAAAAAAATGAGTAATTTTTTTATAAATATTCAATGAATGTAAATAAATAAAATAACCGATTATATAATTAAACATATGATAATAATAATCTTCCTAAATCAGTTAAATATTATATCAATTATAACAATATCTAAACCCATCACATATAAAAATAAAAACTGAATTTTAAAACATATATTAATATCTATTACACAGTTAAGATTTTTTACATCACATATAAAAATTATAATAGAATTTTTTACTTAAAAAATCAAAATAACTATATAAACCTATTATATGGGTGATCGGTAAAAAAAATGGGGCTATTTATTTTAGAAGGGATGTATATATAGTAATTTCATTAATTTGTGAATGGTATAATAATAAAAATCTAATTTAATATTCCTGATGGAATTTAAGATTACCATCACAAAAGGTGAAAATCTGATTTCACCTTATTTTCCCACATGTATGGATTTTAATTCCAGTGGAGCCCACAATTACCATCAAGATTACCACCAACCAAACACTGGATTTTATACATTTTCTTGGTAATCTCACATGGAATCAAATTCCATTCCAAAATGACGCAAACAAAACAGGGCCTTATGAACTATAAACTCACCCCTGATGTGTGTGTGTGTATCACACATGATACTCTAAACCGCACCCTCCTTCCTTCTCCTCTCTCCTATCTCTCTTTCTTTTCATTAGCATCAATGGTGACCAAAAGCAACAAAAAACAAACACTCAGATTTTTTTTCTTGAAGAAAAATAAATGTTTGCTACTTGATTTTATTGCCAAATTCAAATTACAAATTCCAAAATGAAGGAGAATAGACATGACCCAAAACAAAGATAAGGGGATAAGAACCCTACAAGCAAACAAACGAGCATACGCCATGGAAGTCACTCAAATCCCAATTAGACGAGTCATCTAAACAAGTGGAACATCTGTGTTTCCGCCACTCACCCCGCGGTGATCAAATTCCGCCACAAGTCACCAAAAAAACCCCGATGTTTTTATAGCCGGCCATCAACAATGGCGACTGACTCAATCTTCTCCACCATAACCATCTTCGACGATGCATGCCAGAGGTATTGTCGGAGGATGGACAAGAAGGGGCTGTGGGGGTACATGGCGGGGAGGAGGAAGCACCTGGTGGCGATAAAGGGGGAGAGGGGGGCGGTGGTGGGTGGGTTTCTTTGTTTGAGAAGAGTATAAGATTTGATTTTTTATTTTTTAAAGGGGGTGGTGTTCTAATTACATGGGGTGGGTATATAACCCCCTTTGTGTGTGTGTGTGTGTCCTCTTACTCTCATATGAGTTTATATGATATTGAATATTTTACAAATACAGCCTTGCGTAACTTATATTCTCAACACGACATAATGTTTTATTGGCACCGTATGTCACGATACTTTAAAAGGGACATGTGTCAGTGTCGGACGAGTTCTGTGATGGAATGAGATCATATGTGTTTAACAATTAATGGGTGTCACAAAGATGGTTTAATAATGGTAGTTTTATAAAATTGATTTTTTTAACATCAATGCAACATATTTTTTTTTATTGTCACACATAGGATCTAGACTCTTTTGTAACATGTTGGTCCATTTTAGCACAAGTTAGTAAAGGACACAGTAGATGTAATACGACACTACAATCAACAACAAACACAACATATAATATGTTGATAAAATATATTACATATTGTGTGTGTTTATATATATATCAAGTATACAAAATGTGTTTGTGTATATATATACATAGCACATGAATGTTTATATATTTTGTATGTATAATATAATGAAAAAAATATATTTAAAATAAAAAATAAAATTTTAAGTGGTCTAGCCCAATCGGTCCGACTCGATATAGTCCATTAATGGTTCTCTCATTTTCCTCTCCTCTTCCTCCTCTTCTTTCTTTTTTCTCCTTATTCTCTTGTAAACCCAACATAAATGGATTTTTTAAAAATTCATTTATATTAGGTCAGTAAAGAAATGAAAGGGTGCAAATAGAACACTCTAAAATTAATGGGCAACATGGCCCGATCTGGTGGTACATTGGCCCGTTTCTTTGACGGCCCGGCCCGGCCCGAAATAACCCGTTTAACGCCATTAGTCCCCCCCGTTCAAGTAAAGCTAGGTTTCGCTTCGCCTCCCCCCGACTTGAAACGCTCGATCAAGAAGCGAAAAAACAATGGCCCTCGAAGAGCCAAGAATGGAAGAACAAGTAGCCGCCATGATCATCTCCTATGACGACGACGAGGAGGATGAAGAGGAGGAACCTTGGTCGTCGGATTCGGAGCTCGACGAACCCCTGGAAATGGCGGACTTGAGGGGGAGGAGACCGAACGCCCACGGCGGGCTCCACTCCCGCCCCCTCTCGTCCCCTCTTCAGCCCCTCTCGAACCAGATCCAGAAGCTGTCCGGCCACTTCCGAGCTTCTCCGTTGGAGGTACTTAAAAAAAAAAAAAACAAATTTTTCGCTGATTAGGGTTTTAGTTGTGAAATTGTTGATTGAATTTGAGTTGTTGTAGGAATGGGAGGGGAGATTGAACGTCGGAATGTCGAACCTGGTAACGACCGCCATCCGTGAAAGCATCCGAGATACGGAGATTGGGAGAATCAAGAATAATGATAAAGCGGACCGTGCCACTGTCGAGCAGGTTTGGTTTTTCTAGGGTTTTATTTTGGTTGTTTGTTTTGCATCGATAAAAGAATGCTTTTTTTTTTGTTTGGTAGGTAAATGTTACGGCTTCATCATCATCATTATTTTTTTTTTTTGATGAAAAAATGTTTTAAGTGCTTGTTATTTTAATTGACTCATAAACTAATAAGCTTGAGTGATTACGAGTTTTTTAACCCCCATTCATAATGTAGAACTTTTGTTCCATTTGGTTGCACAATAATGATGTGATTAAAGTTCTTCTCTAGAGCTCGGATAAACCTGAAAAATCTATTTGACTGGGAAGCTCGAATGATTTTGTATGGTTTTTCTTTACACGGAATTATCCACTTATTTGGGTTTCTATCCACTGAAAAACTATATGGATATAGGACTAGCTGTTCTTATTCATATTCTAGTTATTTATTCTATGTTACTCTTCTCGCCAAATTTGTCAGGGGGGGGGGGGGGGGGGGGGGTTAAGCTTCTGTTTTTATGTTTTTTTGAAAATATTGTGTGATTCATCATTTCTTGTTTTTTTTTGAAGAAAGTATGAACATAAAAGGGGTGCAGAATTTACTATAGCTCTCATGCCACTGTTACTTAGGGTCCGTTTGGATATGAGTTTATGGAGATTCTGTGTTTGAAAAGCTAAAAATTCTGAAACTCAAATCCAAACACATTTTCGGTGTTTAGCTTTTCAAACCACAATATTCTTTTTTAAGCTAAAAAATCTTACGGTTGAAAATCTAATAAAACATAGTTTTTCAAAAGCTGAGTTTGAAATATAAGATTTTAAGAATCTCAAAGTTTCAACCTCACATCCAAACGCACCCTTAGGCATCTGTACTTTTTAGGTCATCGTTTCATACTCCTGAAAACTTGGGTACTTTTGGAGTTTGAGGGCATTTCAATGCAAAACTAGACTATTAAGTTTATTATACAAGTTCTTATGTAATTTCTCATATGCTTAAGAGGAGAACTTATAGAAGATGGTACTACTTGATTTGGATTATAATTCAGTGCCAGAGTTGCTCTTTAGAAATCCATGAAAGGTTGACCTACTGAACTCTGGGTGTCATTTTTGGTCAGAGGTCTTCAATTCAAAGACACATTCCACATTGGATGGATTGTTTCAATCTTCCGTTTTCAAAAAGATTCTGTGATCCTATGCTCTACAGAATTGTAGTTGTACAGTTGAGGCCTGTAGTTTTTAAATAAACCAAACTTCTAATTATTAACATGGAACTTGAAAGTTAATTGTAGGTCCTCACACCTCAAAATTCTCTAATACTATTCTGCTTGATTGTGTGCTGATTATTAACCAATTTCCTTCCCCATGTTTTTGGATTTCTGTATTTGCTTATTGATGCATTATCATGCAGGCAATTGATCCTAGGACTCGCAGGGTTGTGTTTAAAATGCTGAACCATGGTGTTTTTAATGACATCAATGGTTGTGTTTCTACTGGGAAAGAGGTACGTCATACTTAATTTTCTGTCAAATCTTGGGGCTCTTTTCTAAGCTTCAAATTCATCTAAGTGATCATATAACTGATAGGAAATTACTAAATACTCATCATTTGACTTTCTTGAATTCCTATTACGAAATGAGGTTTCACTATCTTGGGTCTCGGATTGCCATTGATAGGCACTTTCGTATCATGTTCTGATGTTGTTTGCAGGCAAATGTCTATCATGCGACGAAAGCTGATGGACAGGAATTGGCTATCAAAATATACAAAACTTCTATTCTTGTTTTTAAGTAAGTTACTGGACATCATTTTGTCATGAAATTTCAATGGTCTGGTATTATCAGTATAATGTAATAAAATCTTTATAAATGGATGACGGTATTTTGATATTGATGGTTGGGAAAATTTCATTATTTCTCATGCTTTTATCAAAGTACTGCTATATATTGCTCTAAATAATGAATACATAGTGGGTACTACGATTTTTTATTGGTATTTGATTTTTTATTTTCCAAACATCATAAAATATATCATTGTTTTACTCTTCGCAAAAATTGTTGTTTTAATCAACTTGCTAATGAGCTCTCATTCTCTTCCTTTGCTCGAGGAAGTTTGGGATTGATTTTGTAGCTTGTGTTAGATGAGAAACGACCCCAAGATCAACCTGCATGTGAAAATAACATTGGAAAATATGTTGGCTAGGTGACATGTTTGCATATTTGAGGTGTTCCTGTAAGAAAACACTGATATGTGAATCGGTGAACATCCTCATATTTCTTTGAGAAAATATGAGTTTTCTTCCTATAAGCACATGCAGTCACATATATGAAACTCTGTAGGACAAATCTGACAGATGCAATCTAAGGATAACCTCTGGGTTAATGGATGTTCTGCATGTCACTGGTAGTCATTATTTTACTGTTTTCTTCATTTTCCTCATATTTTTCTACCAAACAAAAAAATATGGATTGTGAATGTGTTTTATTATTATTGCTGCATGGTTTCAAACCTGTGGATCGAGGTGAGATGACAATTATTTTCCTTTCCCAACTTCAGGGACAGAGATCGATATGTGCAAGGTGACTATCGTTTCAGACATCGTTACAGTAAGCACAACAACAGAAAAATGGTGCAGGCTTGGGCAGAAAAAGAAATGAGAAATCTCTTGAGGTATAGATGAGTTGTTATCGCATTTTGTTCGACTGTCAAATTTATAGTTTCTATGTGTGCGCACCATTTCACTAGAAGATGATTGAATATTTTATGTAGGTGTTTATAATTTTTTGAGCCATAAAGTTAATATTAGAGAAAACAGGCGAAGGTAGTTTTCCCAGTTTGGCCATAAGTTCAGCTACAAGGAGTTCCTCCGATATAAAAAAAAAAAAAAGTTAATATTAGAAAAATTACATTTATACCTGCTTAATTGTGTGACTCTTTGTTGCTTTATACCTTGTAGGGCATGTTTGGTTCACAAATAGGATTGGGATTATGTGAATCCTGGGATTCCAAATCCAGGTGGATTGGGATTGGGAATCATGTCAACTTGTTTAATAAGAACATGATTCAGAAAATAGGATTGGGATTGGAATCCCAATCCCAATCATGTATTTGGTAATGCCTGAATTACAATATAAAAAATATATATTTTCAGAAATACCCTTTCTGCAAAATCAACCTATGTTAACTCAGATTCAATTTTACATCATTTAATATACACACATATCTTATAAAATTACTCTTTATTTAATAAAATTCTAACAAAGATTCATTTTTTTTCAATTTTATAGCATCGAAATTCATGATTTTTTTAAAAATAAACTTTTCAATGTGATTTTTTAAAAATAAGAAGTCAATACAAACCTCCTTTTTTTTTCTTTTGAAATATGTAGTTTTTTTTCTTTTGAAATATATAATGATAAAATTTTTGATCATTATATGATTATTTATATTGGTTATTAAAAAAGGGAGATGAAAAACCTGGGTAAAAAGTCTTTTTTTCAATCCACCTAGATAGGGATTGGGAGAATACCACCTCTTGAGTGGGATTCTCAATCCCCACAATTAAGAATTCTCAATCCCTTTCTTCCAATCACAATCCCCTTTTTAAAAGTTATATCGACCTAGATTGGATTTTTAATACCAATCCAGACACCCACTACTCCTATCCAAACTGACCCGTAGTTGACTCATCATCTTCTAAGATGGCTTCCACACTCTACCGAAAATGTTTAATTTCGGAGCTACAAGTAATGATATACTTTCTACTTGTTGAAATATGAAATCCATGCATTGTGTGTGCAGGATAAAAGCATCTGGAATAAGGTGTCCGACACCAATTCTCTTGAGGCAAAATGTATTGGTCATGGAATTCATAGGTATGTTTCGTTATAATTTTTTCTTTGTTCTTACTGGACTCAAAATCTCATTGAATTTTTTTTTAAGCCTTAAATTGCAGTTGATTCACAATGTCAAAGCCTATATTTTTTGTTTGTCATTTTGTTTTGTGCAATGATATAAGCCTACATCTTCAGGAATCTTATTTATATGTGAATGCTTGTATTTTACCTTGATGGTCTTACCTATTACAGGAAAAGGAGGTTGGGCTGCACCTCGTCTTAAGGATGCTGCCTTGTCTGAGGAGAAATTACGTGAATGTTATATGGAGGTAAATTTTTCCCCTTATGCAGGTCGTTGGGTTGTGCATATAGCATGAAATAGAGACACTGCTAAGACCATATATTTGGAGATTCTCTGCTTGAAAATATTTCTTTGAACTGGCAGAGATGGACAATTTGATCCATAAATAAAGCTTGGGCGTGGATACACTCAGTCCATTTTGCAACCCTATTTGTAGTCACCGCATCATTAATGCAGTATATGAAATCACCTAATGCAATATATACTTTACATCACTATATACTATATTACAAAAAAATATAAAATATATGCATCATGCAATCAGTTTATATGATTGTGTACTTTATTTTTTATTTTTTATAAAAGAATGTAATTCATTAGCCAATTATATACTTCAAAAAAAATCAAAACTTGTCGAGCTGCAAAAAGGACTGAGCTTAATATTTTGCATAAAGCTTTGATGAGTTAACATTTATGGAATTAACTGATCAGCTTGATTTTATGTGAACTTTTCCCCCAGAGAAAGCAGGATAGGATGATGAAGTTTTACTCACCTAAAAACATGCTCGGTGTATCCAAACTTCGACAAATAATTATTAAATCACTCTGGTTTTTTTTTTGTTTTTTTTATATTTTTGATATCAACACTCTGTTTCTATTCAGACTGTGGATTAGACATGAATATTTAGGTTGTTATGCTTCATAGAGTGTTTAAAGGGATCCAGTACCTATGGTTTTTCTTTATGTGTGTGCATCAAGCATCTTTAGTCAAGGCGTCAAGCCCTGTACTGTCTTGAGGACAACTTAGCATTCTGTTTGACAGATTATCACAATGATGCGGACGTTTTACCAGAAGTGCAAGCTTGTGCATGGAGATCTCAGCGAGTACAATATTCTTTACTTTGAGGTATGTATCATTTCCTACTAAATCTCTCCCAAATGTTATCAAATAAGATTTTTCTCTACATTTATCTGATAAGAATATATCCAATGGTCTGACACTTTCCAGGGTCACTTGTACATTATTGATGTTTCTCAATCAGTTGACCTTGATCACCCCAGTGCTTTAGACTTCTTGCGAGAGGATTGCATTCATGTTTCTGTGAGTTAAAGTCTTTGATAAACTTGTTTAGCAGAGCCTTATATTTTATAAGGATTCTGATATATTTTTTTTTTTGAAACCCCGATTTCAGGATTTCTTCAAAAGACATGGTGTGGCTGTTATGACAGCTAATGAGTTGTTCACTTTTGTGGTGGATACATCCATTACTGATGATTCCATCGATGATTATCTAGAAGACGTAATTTTTTTTTGGATCATGTATTTATCTCTGTTGTTTTCCTTTTTGTTATTGAGAGTGTCAGACTTATTTTGGGATATAAACATATTGCAGGCTCAGCGAAAAGTCATGGAAAGGGGAAACACAATTTCCCCAGAGGAGGAAGTCTCACCATGTGAAATTGTGCAGGTTAGTTAATGAATTGATTTTCGTATTTGTTGGAATGCAAATTGTGAATGATTTGATCCTTTTTTTATGTTTAAGTGGGGTTTTTGGCAAAAGCAGGAAAAAAATGGATTGGTGGCTAAACCAATCAGTCTGCTGTCAGTCCTTTTTTGGAGAAAAAAAAAACAAAATTTTTCACTCCGCAGTCTGTCTCACACTTGCATTTGATCAACACTCACCTGCCCATCATAATGAAGACCACGTCAATACATTCATTAAAATCATCTAAACAGGTCCAGTATTAAAATCAACACTCTTTAGATGAACTGCAGGGCTCCCCAATTTTTCACATTTGTTGAGTGATTTGCTCTCAGAACTCTTATCTTGCCCTCACTGCATATTCCATTAAGCCATCTACACAGCTCAACCTTTTACCATTTGTTTGCAAAAAAAAGAGAATGTGGGCCTATATTGTCCAATGATGTTAAAATGAACCCTTTTGTCTAAATGTCTAATGGTTTGTTTTTCTTTTTCTTTTTTTTCTTTCCTGGTCAAATCTTCTCCTTTCAGCAGATTGTGCCACCAATTCCGAACCAGCTTGTTTTCTGTTTGACAGGGGACTGTAACATATGGGGGAGGGGGGTGAGTGTCTGAGAGGTATACTTACCTACTGTTGCATATCTAACTTAAACATGAGCGTGTAATAGAAGTTCCAAATTGTCTGTGCCTCGTCTGATGAATCTCTTCTTATTCTCTTGAAGATGAACTTAGTCTCTAAAAAAAAATATTTCTCTTCAGAGACATCTTGTCATTGATTAGATAGATTGATCAAGATCTCCCTGGTTGCAAGTTTCCCTTGCATTCTTCTGTATCATTATTCATATGTGACTGTGAGGCCATTCCTCTGGTTGGCCACTGGTTAAACATTATGCACTTCACAAAGTTGTTTTATGTATTGATCTATCAATTGTTTACTTTGAAGTTTTGATTTATGAAACTGATGATATTTTTCTATCCATTTGCCTCAAAGATGGTCACACATGTGAAGAAATGTGAAGAGGACATCATTCGCATGGGGAGGGGTGAGCGGACGGCCAGTATTTATGAAGCAAAAACGCAGGATCTTGACCGTGGTCTCCTAGGCTTTGTTCAGACTCGGTGTCCTGTAACTCAGCCGATGCAGCCACAGCAGGACGAAATCCAAGAGCCCCTTCATGATCCGAACTTGATGACCAAAAAATTAGATGATGAAGAAGCCGAGTCGGAGTCCGATGACGATGAAACAAGCGAATCTGAAGGAGATGAAACAGAGTCCGAAAGAGAGGTCAAGGCGACTCCAGCTGACAGAAAAGCAGCACGAAAAGAGAATAAGAAGAAAGTGAAAGATGAAAAGAGGGAAGCTCGGAAGAATAAGCTCCCAAAAGCTGTGAAGAAGAGGAAGAAGAAATTGGCGAAAGCTAAGTGCAGCAGATAGCATCTGAATTTTATTTATGTCTAGGCTGTCAAATTAGGGAGTCTGATTTTTGTATACTAGTTATGAGTGTTTTAGTTTAAATTCAGTTTTTGCATTATTGAGGTATGAGAACTTGATGGGATAATTAACTAACCCTAATTTTAGTCATACTTTTGGTCTTGAGGTATATAAATTTATACATAAAGGCATACTAAATGCAGTTTCATGTGTACCCAATACGTACTCGTATTGGTGCACGAATCTTTTATAAAGCTAAAAGTAGAGCAAACGGTGGGGTTGGTTGTGGCAAAGCTTAATAGCCTTAATTTGATATATCTTTTATGTGGAGTTTATTTATTTATTTTTTAATTTTGTGTATATGAAAGCCCTTAGGATGTGCCTTTACTTTCACCGCATTAAGTTGCAACCTCATCCTAAATTTTTTTTTTTTGAGGGTGAGAAGGAGAATAAAGGAAAAAATGGGGAAGAGAGAAAAAGAAAAAAATTTGTCTGTAAAAAATTGTCTTAGTTTTTTTGTTTGGTTGTACGACTATAAAACACATAAAAACTGGTCAATCGTGGCGGCGGAGCTGTTTTGACAGGACTAAGGAAAAAGATGTATGCAGCTCTCATTGTAATTCATCCTGTTTGTTTTTTTATTTTTTTTTTTTAAATCAGACGTTCATCTTTTAAAGTGTATGTTGTTACATGAAATGAAGTATATATTGAGATGTATTAATGTATTTTTTTATTGTAAAAAAATGAAAACAATTGGGTCATACCCTATAATAGAAACATATACGCTATAATAATACAATATATATTACGTTGTACCGAATCTTCTCTTAGTAGGATGTGAGAGGTTTGAGTGTTGTCTGCTGATAAGGGAAGATTTAACCGAGAAAATATATATATATATATATATATATATATATATATATACACACACACTACGTTATCGTAGTGTATGTGACTGCAAAACAGATTGTAAAATGAAAAGGTTGGTTCATATGGACCTATCGTGGGTTATGGCCCACATGTTGACCATGGTGACATTGTGGGTCTGGGCTGGCAACGTGTTTGTAGCCAGTGACATTAATGTAGCCGTAAAATAGACTAAATGTACAGCAACTAAAATGTCTCTTAGCATAAAAAACCAGTGACATTAATGTACAACACAACCATTTACAATTTTACATGACCTGCTACCTTATACACTGATGTAACAACACAACCCAACTTAAGCTAACCTACCAAATAATTCACATCATCATATTATACATCACACTTCACTCAAAATTTATTCGATGCTTTTTTTTACAAAAATAAAAAAAATAAAAAATTATTCAACGCTTAGACGGCGAACAGCACGGCAGACCAAAGGCACCTTCATCTCCATAGACAGGCGGAGGCGCTCCGACAGAACCACGGGTCGGGCCGGGCCCCAATCGAACTCTTGCAACAGCCTCGCAAACCATAGATGGGCCGTAGCCAGGCCCATGGCCCGACCCGGACAAACCCTCCGACCCGCTCCGAAAGGTGCAAGACGAAGATCCGAGCCCATCACGCTCACCTCCTCCTCCACGAACCTTTTGGGCTTGAAGGCCCATGGGTCGGTCCATATGGACTTGTCGTGGGCTATGGCCCACATGTTGACCATAGCAACGGTCCCGGCCGGCACGAGGTGCTTCCCGACTTGGACGTCGTGGGCCGCGAGTCGGGCCCACGAGAGGAGTGGGCCGGGTGGGTGCATGCGGAGGACCTCTTTGAGAATGGCTTGGACGTAGGGGAGGTTTGGGATGTCCAAGTCTTGGATGGGCCGGGCCCGGCCCACGTTGGCGTCGATTTCTTGTTGGGCCTTGGATTGGATTTCGGGGTGGAGGACCATTCGGGCCATGGCCCATTCAAGGAGGATGGCGATGGCGTCGGTCCCCCGGAATATCATTTCCTGGAATAAAAAAAATATGAATATAATGAAAAAAAAAAGGAATAAATTAAAATTTAATTATAATCACAAATGTCAATTGTAGATGTAGTATAATTGCAAGATGAAAATTTGAATTTGTTGAAATTAGAATGGCCCAAGAAGGGAAACGGTTCGCTCTTTAAATTTGTAGAAAAATCAAATACACAAATTGATTAGAGCTATATTTAGTTTATTATATGTAAGTAACTTATAACTTATTTAATTATTTTTAGATACATATTCTTAGTGATTAAACTTACCGTTTGTGCATTAGATGTGATTCTTTACTCTTGCTTCTTCTTTCTTATTTTTTTTCCTTTTGTTCTTCTGGTTATCAATTTTGTTAAAATAAGTTTTTTTCTTCTATTAGTAGAATTTATAAATATCTATTGACAATAGTAAAATCTAATAACGGTGCTATGTTCTTATCAATCTTGTATGTAAGTTTTGATTATTGAATATAAATTTTCAAAAGAAACAACAGTGACAGTTTATTATTTATGATCCTGAGATCTAATTAAACTGGTTCCAAACTTAATACCACTATTCTGGTCTATTAATAAACTTTTATTAGGGTTTAGTGGTCTCCCTAGAGCATGCACATCTTTAACATAGTATATGAACAATAAGCATCCCCAAAACTAAATTATATGATATAGTGTTTTAATATAATTTAACATAAAATATAATAAAACAACAACAACAATATGATGATCATGATGATTTTCGAGTCCTTTTCCCAGTGGGGGAGGAGAAATACATGTCCGTTGAATCAGGAATCTACAATCTAGTCTATGTGACATGGTATTATCCTAAGCAAATATATATATATCATGCATACAATCATCTAGAGAGGCCTATAATTAATTGTCATAGGCTGTCTCCATCTATCAAACATATGTCACAGGTATAATGATAATCCCACAATTTTATCTTTAGAAGCTAACATGCTTAAGCTGATATTATAATTTTTTAAAGAAAAATCATTGATTATAGATTATCCATGTAGATAATCAGTTAACGTGTGTCAAGGTGCATAATGCTGTCATATCATTGTTTTTGTTTTTTTTGTTTTTTGTTTTTGTTGATATTCATTGTTTTCTATTTATTTTGATTTTTTTCAAAAAAAATAATTGACTATGATGATAGACATTATATTGTCAATTCAAAAGAATAAGAAAAAAGGAAAAAAAAAATATGAAGGACATGTTAAATATTTAATAAACCAATTCAAATTAAAACAAATATGTGAATGACTTATTATTTTTTGGCAGATAATGATTTAAAATTTAAAGATTCTCAATTCTAAACAAAAGAAAATTAAATCAAACCAAGAGACACATTTGAGGTGAGTTTTCTAATTATAATTATCTCAACTCTCCCCAACTAACTAGTATTTTTTTTCAACTGAATCAAACATCAGTAAATATTTAGTAAAATATATATTTAAAAATAATATAGAAAGAGATCAAACACAGTAAATGGCGGCTATAATTAGTACTGTTTTTCTTATGTCATATTTGCTTAAAATACATGAAGGAGGCCTCTTGATGCATCCTCTTAACTACCATGTCTACTCTTGAATGGACCCAATAAGGGGTACCTTAACTTTCCATTTATTTGTCTATTCCTGGATGATGATGTTTTTCCAAACATAAATTTGCATCAAAATAGTTTAACAATCCTAATCTATGTAGTGATTCTCTAGTATTTTTTTTAGAAAGATTAATTAACATATTTCTAGTGTTCTTATCAGTAGAATCATAATATCAAACCCTGATGGATGTTTACTGCTATGGGAGAGAGTCATGATGTATGAACTTATAAATTACACTTAAAAATGTCATTAATTTTTAATGACTTGGTGTGATCACAAAACATTCACTAAATGCATTATTTCATGGTGACCACACCATGTCATGTGAGTGAGATTAAACCTAATTACAAAGAAAAAACAATCTGTAAAGCTTGTGAGATATAGAGATAAAGAATATAGATGGATAGATAAATAGATAGACTGATAGACTTGCTCACCCAAAGAACAGCGATCATGTCATCGTCGGTCAACCGCTCCTCCTCCGGCAGTCGGAACAAAACACCAAGGAAGTCATCCCCTCCAAACTCACCCTTCCTCCTCCTCTCTTGTATGATACCACCCACAAGACACTTAACCCTAGAAGCCAACCCCTTGCACCTCCTCCCCACCCCATGGAAGTCCAACCACCCACCCACTCCAAAATAATCCTCCCAATTAAACTTCCCTATCAACTCATAGCCCTCCCTCACCATCCCCACAAGTTCCCCCCTCCCATGCAACCCCAACCACTCCCCAAACAAACTCCCCATCATATTATTCAATGCCCCCTCTTGAAAAACCTCCCTAACCACCACTTCCCTCTCCCTCCCAACCCTCATGCACATATCATTGGCCACTTTTTCCCTTATCGGCCCAAGGCCCATTATGCTCCTCGGAGAGAACAACCCCGACGCCGCCACCCGCCTCAGCCTCCGCCAGTATTCCCCCGATGGGGCGAACCCGATCGCCCTTTCGAACATCAGGAGCCTCGCTGAGGCTTTCATGGGCCGGTCAGAGAATCCTAGCCCACATAAGATCTCACGGGCCGTGTCCGGGTGGCTGGCGATGACTAAACGGGTCGGACCAAGGCTTAGCGCCATGAGACGGGAGGCAGAGAGGGCGGCGGAGAGCCTAGCGAGATTTTGGTGGGCCAATGGGCCCATGATAGGTATAGAGCCTAGTAAGGGCCAACCCACAGGGCCAGGGATGGGAGGGGTGGCGGCAGAGGAGCGATGGCTCCTCCACGCGTAGCCGCCAGGGATAAGCCACGCGTGGAGAGAGAGGTGGAGGGTGAACAAGAGAGAGAGGAGGAGGGGCCATGAAGAGGTGGTGTTGCATGCAAAGAAGGCAAGGGTTGGTATGAGCATACAAAGAGTGATGATTTTCACAAAGTGATGCTTCATCTTCATTGCCAATGTTAGGTTTTTAAGTGGTAATGTGACATGGATACTTGTTGGGATATTGATATTTATAGTGTTATGAAAAGGTGGTGTGTGGTTGGTGATATAGTGTTAAAACTAACCATAGTTGGAAGAGATTTGGTGGACGTGCACGTGTACCATTGCCGTTACAAAACGGAAAAACCGTTGGGAGGCTGTTATTTGGGGGTATTGACGGAATTATCCTTCTATTATGGCTCGGCGTCCGGTTGAAATGAGGGGCAGATGCGGTATACGAGGTGCCACACCGAGTGGGGTCTGAAGGGTCTTCGCCCCTTCCGTTGCCACGTGTACGCCGATCGTGTACTGATGTCGCAGTCATTGTCCACAATCAAACGACGCGTGGCACGAAATCATGTCCGGTCTTTTTTCTGCGGGTGGGGGGTGCTTTTACGTGTAACTCATGCCCGCCTCTTATTTATTGATTAAATTGTATTTTTAACTGAAAAAAAAATTAAGTATAAAATATATATGATTTTTGATATATTTTTTTAAAAAAATTTATTACACCGATTAAAAAATAGGTTCAGTCAACTCGAAATAGAATAACATATTTTTTTTTATTAAAACACATGTTTAATTAAATGATGTTTACTATATTAAAACATAAAAACATGTATGATTTGAATTGTGGTCTGTAACATTTTTCATTATCTATTTCAAGGAAATCCAAAGCAGCTTGGATGTCCAGTATACAAAAATCATTACTATGAACAGTGTTTTGAAGTAAAAGTAGTATAGAAGTATCTGTAAGTCAGCGGAAGCTCCAGGAACTTCTATAGAAGATTTAAAAAAATTCTATAATTTTTTTTTTTAAATCTACTCTTAATATGTGACGCCACCAATGTATGTAATGAAGGCTATTGATCCTGACAGAACTATAAAAAATATTCATTCAAATTATTCAAATATTAATATTTTATAATACATATTTGATTAAATAAACATAGACTAAAAAATATTAAGAACATGTTCAAAACTGTAAAATTGACATAAAAAATGATTATCCATATATTTTGATAAGTAGATATTAGATCACTGTTTTTCTACACCAACCCAAGGGTCACATCCAACAAATCATTATCTTAGGCGCAGCTTGAAAACAGGTTTGAGATATTTTTGGGTTTACAGAAGCCAAGTTCTCTAAACCTGATTGTTAGCAAGATAATAACTATAACTTGATTAAAAGATGTAGGCAACATAAAAAAAATGATAATCATTGAAAAAACAACCTTTTACAAACTCAATTTTAAACCCAAACTCATTTCTATACGAGACCTGATTGCTAGCAATATAAAAGCTATAACTTAATTAAAAGATGTAGGCAACATAAAAAAAAATGATAATCATTGGAAAAACAACTTTCTTCAAACTCAATTTTAAACCCAAACTCATTTCTATATGAGGGGCCATAGTTTTTTTTTGTAAATAAATTTTTTATTTTTTCTTGGTCAAATCTTGTCCTATCAACAGACGGCAAGACTCGAACCTAAATCCCCTCACTAAATAGAGGATACCTCTCTCATCCTATCAAGAGGAGGTTCGGTAAAAGGAGCCCATAGTTGAATGAAGCAAAGTGCATTAAACGTTAATATTAATAATAGCCTTTTAAGTGATCACTTGAGGATTAGTCTCCGTGAATTCAAAGGCAATTAGGATCTGTATGAGTCAGTCCAATTATGGTGAGACAACAACATTGATTCCCCATCTCACAAGACCTGTCCAAGTACAGTTTCAACGGTGTTTTTTTGTCATGAAATGCAGGGTTCTTTCTAGTGCAAACAAACAACAATTATCCATCACATTCACAATCAAGAATTCTGAACAAGAACTGTAGATTAGTTTTAACATGTTGGACACCATAAAAGCAAGAGATGTGGGGAATCAGAGAAGCTGTGTTGTGATGATGGCCAGTTGGCAGGAACCATTTCAGTACTTTTTAAGAGGCAAATGGGATAAACCCTTAATGGTCCCTCCAACACAGTGTGCTCCCCCCAACAAAAAAGAACACCACGGTGAGCAAAACACAATCCAGCACAGATAATCTTCAAAGAATCAACACTGTTCATCTCCTTTTCAACATCCAATCGGAGCCAACCACGCGACTGAGTAGTTACAGAATGATTGCACGCATTCATGTGCAAGCACCATATCCCACCCACCTATTTTAAAAATTCTCAAAAGACAACCCACTAGCAGGGAAAAGATCAGCAGTCCAAGAATAATTCCACACAATGCCCAGTACCGCGCTTGAAATTTTTTTTTTTATTAAAAAAAAAAACTATGAATGCAAAAGAACTTGGAAGGCTATAGGTTGGTATTGCACTGAATCATGTTTTAATACATATAAAAAAAGGATCCCACAAAACAGCTTATATACAATCAAGAAATGGATCCCAGTTTCAAGGAAGGAGGCGTGATCCACTTCGCTACCTGTGTATATTATTTTCAGGTCCCCCCACCATTGCCTGCTGTTGCTCTGATGTGGACGTTATGAGGAGCCACTGGGTTCCATGATCCATGGAGGACATATTTTCTGCCAAAAGCAGTGCTGTTAGTTCCACTCTCTAGCCCCCATCAAAATCATATTAAAAGCAAAAGACAGGCAGAATCAAAACCATTTAATCAACCAATCAATCATCGTATGAAGTTAAAGTAGGAATCAATTCGAGGGTTGTCTTTGAAACAAATTAGATACTGGAAAAATGGCCAAGACAAATAATAAATAATCCAGTGGGTAGGTTCTGATTTGATTTTAAACTCTGCTTTACACTAAGAAAATCTGGAATGATAAGCATCAGACTGTTCGGTGGGATTTCTTTCCACTAATGGCAAGGTGGCTCGCACAAATTCTTTTGTTTGGACACCCACTTCCACGTCACGCTATTATAAGAAAAGGGTCATACCTGGGGACCAAACGCTCAATATCTGTTCTTGACAGCACCTCTTTAATACTTTTTATATACTGCAGCATCATCTGGAAAAATTACAGCTTCAGCTACTAGTGCTATATTGCAGGTTATATATTGGTGAAATATCAGCAATCTAATAATGCCAGTACTTGATAATGAATTGCATCAACTAATTTCAGGAAGCAACTCTCAAACATTGAACTTGCATTATGTAACATATAAAACATGGGCTACATCATTCCCCCCCCCCCCCCCCCAAACAAAAAAAAAAATCACTAAGCAAGCTATATAATGTAACAGCTACAAGTGCGAATGGAATTAACGGGACAGCGCAAGATTTTTTTTTTTTGATATCGGAGGGATTCCCTGTGGCTAACCTTACGGTCAAGCTGGGAAGGCTACCTCCGCCTGTTTACTCCGGTCTCACGAAAAATTCTTTCGAATAATCGCCAACAAACAGGTAAATAAGTTAGCGCCAAAACTCGAACCCAGGACCTATCGGTAACACCGCTAAGCTCTGAACCGTTGTGCTATGACCACTGGGGACAACGCAAGATTGCTGATACTGAGTTAAACTTTATAAAACGTAAATCACTGCAGTACAAAATGAATCAATTCAAACAATAGGACACCCATGTAACTACTGGACGTCAGAAATACGTCATAATATGAATGCATAATGGACTGCAATTAAAAGAAAGATATTGATAAGAAAGAAGGAAGACACTCGCATCTAATTAAGCATATCCAAATATACAAGATGGTGAGAATGGGGACCGCTTAATCGTTTAGAAGGAACCACACGCATTAAAGGTAAAGGATGAACTTAAAACTGGCCATCTAATCTGTGGAGGGAACATGTGCATGCTGAAAAGGGAAAGGACGATTCACCAAAATGGGGACCACATTGAAATGACCTGTGATGCAATGGCTAACGCAATTTCGGGCATGCTTTTTCGTTTCTTTTTAAAAAAAATCCTGGAATGCTAGATATGGTCTAGTAGATCATATTAAATTTGGGGTCATACAAGCTCAATAAAGATGATCCACCAAACATGATAACAAACATGATGTTTCCTGATTGAACACAAAAGCTAGTTATAACTACAAAATTCATGTAAAAATATATTAAAACAACTTAGCATGATTCATAAAGGTTGAGTGTCTTTTCCGAGCCACACCAACTCCCCTTTCAGCTGTACCCCATGCATTTGAGGTTTTATTGAAAGATAATGAGTTCCATCAATATGACATTTGAAGAGGAAAAGAAATACTACAAACTTCTGTGGTAATTTTTTGCATCCAAATAATAAGAGGTCCAGCTATCATGGAATGCCATGGCTAAAAAGAAGTAATCATAATCTAGACAATTTCATATTTTGAATTATTAATTCAGATTCACATCATAGACCTTTTTACAAGCAACAAATGCACCCAGCCAACAAGTTGTCAAAGCACATGCAGGCACATCTGAAGCCTGGCATTGGTCATATAGTTAATGGGGCCAAAAGAATCAAATAATGTAAAATAATACAGAAACTACCATTTCAACATGCTTTTATGCTGGCAAAAGAAGTAAAGCTAATAAAAGTCGGGTCAAGAAGCATTGAATAGCAGACATAAAATATTTCTAATAAATTTACAGAACATTAATACATATTCTTCATTGATTTTCAGGATGACCAGTTATTTTATAAGTAATGCACTCGTGTGTGTTTTTGAGGAAATGGTAGGCATCCCACCTCAATTTTATTAAATGGAAATGAATGCCCAATACAACAACAAAACAAAGTAGAAATAAATAGCAAGAAAACAGAGAACAGGCGAAACCCAGTAGGAGATATCTACCGCAAGTTTGGTTCTCCAATACTACACAACGCCACTTAGTCACAAACCGGCCCCTCAAAAAACCCCACACTGCTTGCCCCCTAACAGTGGTGGCCTCAGTCCATAATCAGTTGGACAACCATCTCCCACATGTTCTCCTACAGCCGTTCCCCTTTGAACAGTACTCTATTCCGTGTGATCCATATCAACCAAGTCGCCGCCGGAACATATGATTGGGATATTTTTGCCATTGCAGTTTTACCCCCCTTCTTCCTTTGGTTTTTCCCGGCCTCCCACATTCCCTCCAAGGTTGAGAAGTCACCCACCATCCCTGTTGCCATACATAAAGCCCTCCAAATGCCTCTGGCCATCGGGAAGAGAACCAACATGTGCGCTGCAGTTTTCACCACCATGTCACACATTATGCAGCAAAATCCTTGCTTGGAGCCCATTTTGATATGTAAATCTTGATCAAGAGATTGTTTTGATATGCTTACCATAGGAAAGCCTTGACTTTGACTGGATCTTGGCCCTCCAAACTTTCCCTGATTTATGAGTCATAACTGTAAGCCTCTGCCTCTCCCTCCTCCACCACCCATAGCAACTCTGAACCGGGAACACTTCTCTTGGCTGTGTTTTCCACTCCACCATGTCCGCTACCCTGGGGCTGAGGGCCACATTCTGAAGCTCATGCAGCATGGTCACAGAGTTGTCTGCCTTTGGATCATGAAAAATTTGGTCTAATCTGTATGTCCCAATGAACCCCTTCCTCCCTGTTGGCCCAAAATTGATTTATCACCCCTTCCTTGTTAGTCACCAAATCGAATATCCTGGGGAACCTCTCTTTCAATTGGTGCTCTCCACACCATGCATCATGCCAAGAGAAAATTGCCTCGCCCCTACCCACCCTCCATCTAATAGCCCCTGAAACCCTCTATATTGGTGATGATGCCCTTCCAAATCTTGGATGACCTTGACAAGGCTCTAGGGAATCTGTCCATCTGGAGACTGTTGCATCGATGTCTTGCTCCCACCACACGACACCATAAAGGTCACCAATCTTCCAACCACCTCTGCAACAATTTACTCAAGAGTGCCTTGCCCATGCTTCCAAATTAAGAATGCCTGCCCCACCATCTCTTTCATTGTTGCATACCACATCCCATTTGACAAGATGCACCCCGATGCCCGCCTCCTCTGCTCTGTTCCAAAGATACCTTTTCCGGATGCTCTCCAATCTGACTAGAATCCCTTTAGGGATCTTAAAAATGGATAAGAAGAAGATTGGAAGGTTGGAGAGAACTGACTGAAGTGAAGTCAACTTCCCTCCCATGCTAAGGAATATGCTCTTCTAGCCTTCCAATTTTTGCCTTAATCTCTCAATAAACAGCATCCACTCCAACTTTGTGAGGGAATCCAGGTGTAACGACGGACCCAAATGACGAACCGAGAAGTGCTCCACCTTACACTGGAAGATGCCGGCCCAAGGTCCCCAATTCAGCGGTCTGCACTATACCAGCATGGAGCTCTTGCTATAGTTAATCTGCGGCCCAGACAAGAGTTCAAAGTATATGCAAACAAACATCTAATTAACAATTTGAGATGACCAATTAGTTTCCATGTATTTCAGCAGTCCCTTGTTTTGAGAATGCAAACTTTTTTTTACAAGTTTTAACATATTTGAAGCATATACCTTATGTATAATAAAAGAACAAAAACAATTATGCTAAAATAGATCCATCTATATTAACATGTCCCTTGCACAATCAAAATGTGGTATGAAAACATTTGTGACACGCTAAAAATTTCACTTTGGGTGTTGGACCAATAGCTCAATGTTGACAACAGAATTTGCAATTTGAGGACTTGTGTTCAAGTCCCACCGCTTACCTATTAAAAAAAAAGAAGAAGCAATTTGCACCAATATTTTTTTTTGTTACATTAATGTATTTTTGCAATTTCCTCTACAAATGAATAATGGGTGGTTCAACCTTTTGCAAAATTTGTACTCAACCATTCCTCAAGTAAAGCATTGATTCCCCCTATCCCCTTCCTCTATGCATCTCAGGTGTAGATGGTGGACTCAATCCTAGGTTGGATTTTTTTTTTATTTTTTATTTTTGAAACAAAATATGTTGGGTCATTCACTTGTTGACACGGCCAGAGAGAAGAAAAAGAGAAAGAAAGTAAAAAAATAAATAAATGAAAATCGAGCTCGAAGACAAGATGTCAACTATTCGACCTATAAATAAATGAAAATCGAGCTCGAAAGCAATTTTCCTCGATGACTAGTTTTCTCCACTCAAATCAGGCACTAGAAGCCCCCACACAAAATCTCCCCCAATCCGAGATAAACCTCTCCACAAGTCCCACACCTTCTCAAACCCAAAAAACTTATCCAGACTGCTTGACATTAAAATCATAAAAGACATTTCGTAACTAGGATGATGGCATTAATCAATGGAGTATTTACGTGTATTCCACTGATTTTTCTAAATTTCCATTTTGATTAATTTCTCCTATTTTCATTAAAAAATCAAATTAGAACGTCCATAGTTCATTAAAAGCATGCCAAATTAAGTTCTACTTTTAGGGATACATGGGCCCACATTCTCCTTTGAACTTTGAGCATTGTAGGTTCATGATAGAATCCTCTATAAACTTATTGGTAAAAGTTCATATAGCTGAACTATCTGGGAAATTCTGTCTGCAGCCTAGAGACCTCCTATTTATCTCATATGCATTAGTCATGTGCTTTGGTATTTCACAGGAAGAGGAAAGGGGAGACAGAAGCAAAAAAGCCAAACTCATCAGTCAGCTCCCCCCCAACCAGTTTGTTTGGTCATTTGCCTCACTAGAAATGAAAGGTTGATTGAAGGGAAGATCAGCAACTGTGAGAATGCCTGGCCTCTATAATCTGTTTTCTGTAAGAATGGGCCATCAACATCTGAACAGTTACACATCTTGGAGAATGGTACACTTAGTGTTGAGTAAGATTGTATTGTGAGAGGAGATTAAGGATGGGAACACTCATGTACCTAACCTTTTCTTTGTTCTCCTATGTTATGTATTATCTTTGTATACCACATTAATGCAATGGTGAACATCATCCCTTTAAAAAGGATTCTGAACAAGGAAGAAGCAAGCTCAAGTGTCAAAGCCATCCATAGCTCATTGGTCACTCAAATCATTAGTCCTTCCATGACTTGGTAACAATATGCCATTGTACTAGTTAAAAATACTCATGCCCAGTTGGTCACATATAATTTGTTATACCAGAACAATGGAGCACACAAAAGAGATAAAAATCACTCAATCACCATGAGCAGGCATGTAGGATCAGACAGAAAGTAATTATCAGGATTATTTTGGTCTCTCTGAATATTAGTCACAGAATCATACTGATTAGTGAAACAAAATGCTTCCAATTTATGCCAACAGAAAGCAAACCAGTGAAACAACACCGGACAATCTAAAGTGGTGATTAACAGTCCCTAGTGATGCTTTAACTACAGCTAATGAGAACTCAAGATGAATCTAATGATAAGTTGACAACAAATACACAAGTCAAGAGACACAAATTTAAATCTACAAATTTACAGCAATCCCTAGGTATCCCGCAGTCAGAAGGGATTTGACAATCCCAAACTAAACTATTACATGTCTATCTGATGATTTAATCATCACACGTTCTACCTGAACAAGAGGGTATAAATACTCTCTTGATGACAACAAATACACAAGGCAAGACAAGGGTAAACCTCTATAACCTGCAATGATTTCAGTCATCCCTGGTTAGTCAGCAAGTAATGGGATTCATAAGCCCATAGTGAACTGTCACATTTCTTCGTGATGATTGGATCCTCACATACATCCTCTGAACAAGAGGATACCAATGCTTGAATACTGCAATGGACAAGCAGAACACCCCCCCCCCCCCCCCCCCCCCCACAACACCCACCAAAAAAAAAAAAAAAAAGAGTAAACCAAAATCAGTTATGTGAATATATTAATATTCTGCAGGTTTGATTTAAGAACATCTCTCAGGAAAACAATATTTCAAAATGAATTTCCAAAACCTGTGAACTCACCTTAAAGGAAAGGTTACATATCTATCAAGGAAATGGTGGAGGACCTTGGAGTTCAACCATCCCTGCCCATGCGATGATCCAATTGTAAGAATCACCTACCCAAAAATGTCATACTTCAGATCACTCCCCTTTTTTTCCTTGGAAGTCTGAATCATCAAAATTCAAAATATCAAATTTCAATAATTTGTTTGGACAGAAGATCAAAGTAAAGAAAGAGACTACGTATTGTACAGCAAAGTTTACTTACTAGCTGAAAATCATAAATTCATGATACAATAAGCTCATGAGATCCATTTGAATGGAAATACTTATAGATCCATCAAACACATCAAAATAGTCTATATAACTTAAAACAACGACAATGACAGCAAAATGACAGTAACAACAAGAATTGTCCTACTAATATGACACAACTCCAATGGTTGAGAAACCCACACAATGGGCATGTGCAGATTGTATAAACAGCAGTCAACATGATGAAAACCCACACACACTTAATTTCTGCCAAAGCTCTTGATAAGAAGAAGAGGTGTGGTTTAGGACATGAAAACCACCTTCTGTGCTTACCCTTACTCTATGTAATTTCTGTGCTCACCATTACTCTATACTTTAGCTTTAGTTTCCCTTAAGAAAGGTCAACTTCCTTCGGACTGGCCCGTACGTCAAACAATGATGAGTGATGAAACTAACTTGAAAGTAGAAACAAGCTTCATTCTATCAAACAGTGGTCAGTTGTGAAACACGCCTTGGAGAACAAAAAAAAAAAGGATCCACACAAGCTTTCTGTAGTTTAGGATCAACATAAACAGAGTAGCTCTTCAACCACCCTAGACTGAGCATCTAGATAAGGACACAAGCAAACACATTTGATGTGGCCATCTTGGGTCAGCAGTCCTCTTTATAAAAAAAACCACGGAAAGTAATAAAAAGTTACCTTTAGCTTTTCCCATCTGGACAGATATTATATAGGTGTTTCCTAGGAGGTGGTTTAACTTATGAATATCATGGGCGAGGAATTGGCATCCACAATTGTGGGGGTTAATTGGTGAGAGTATTTTTTTATATGAGACTCTTTTGGGTGAGAGGAGATCCCACCTTGCAGTAATTATTTTTATTGATCCTTTCGTTTTTTGCTTTTATATTGGAGATCCCTCATCTCCTTTAGTTTGGGGGAAGGGGAGCATCATTTTTAATATGAAGGCTCCAATCTTTTTTCAAAGAAAATAAAAGAAGGGTATCATTAGGTATCAAGTGGAGATAGTTGCCTGATTAACATATATCAGCACTTGTTGTTGCATTAACTTATATTCACCCTGGATGAGGATTCTAACAAATCCTAACATGCATGTCCACACTTTCAGTTTTGAAACATGTGTTTATATCTATTCCAACAAAAAAAATTAACAAAAAATTGTTTTTGCTTTGTGGATTGAGAGAGGAATCTAGAGATCACCTATTCTTCGGTTGCTCCTTTAGTGAAAATTTTTTGAGAGAAGGTGTGCATGGCTCTTGGGTCCTGGTGCTCTTTTGATGACCATGAAGGAATGTGGAGGTGGTTTCGAAAAAGGTGCAAAAGAGGAGATCGAAGCAACCTCACGAAATTCCAATGGTTAGTTCCACACGCCGTGTGTTAGAGAAAGTCTTCCAACAAAAGAGATTCTACATGGAGAACACATGGGCAGCTATCTTGTCACTCCTTAGGGATTTGATTACTTTTATTTTGGGTGCTGACCCTCACTGTAGCAGGAACTAGAATTTGGGATATCCTTGCTTGCACGCTACGATCACCTTTCTTCTTGATCCATTTACCTTCCATCCAATGTGGAGAAGTTGTGGCTAAACCCAGTAGTTTGATTCAGCCAGCTCCATACCTGCTTCACAAGGCTACATTGACACTTGACAGAATAGATGAGGAGCAACCTCCGCCTCGGCTTCACACAAAGCGCGCACTCCTAAGGGCATCTGGAAGCCATTTCAATATACACCTTAGTTTCAATATATACCTTAGTGAAACTTTCTCTTGGTAAACCAACCATAAGAAGGCTTGAACTCTGAGAGGTGCTTTGACCCCCCAACTCTCTTTACTTTTGCGTGCCATGGAATTTGGAACACAAATCATAGCAATACTGTCCATTCCTTGGGTTCGGTGTCCAAATGGGCACATCCATTTTATCCTCCAACATCCCCAAACTCTCCAAGAATTCCATCAAAATGCCAAAAACTCCGTCTCCCGATCAGTCAAACCTCTTGGAAACAATGTTATAACAAGCGCTAGGCGCTAGTCGGGCGGTTAGGAGAGGACTTGGGATTAATCAGCTAAACGGGGATTAATCGGTCACTATTTTAATAATATAAAATAATATATATGTGCATGTGTGTATATATGTGTGTGCATATATAGAGTGATTTGTTCTCGTACCCATCCATCTTTCACCGTCCTCATCTGAATATCTAATTCAGATGCATTTTCCACAATAAGTTCAAACACGAGTTTACATAAATTAAACATTTTCATTGAAATTATACAAACCCAATACATCATAATTAAACACATATATAAAGCTAGAATCAAAATCCAAAGGAAAAAAAAATTAAAAATACAAATATGTAAACATATAAATTAGAACCCCTGCTATGACACTTGCAATCAATTAATACATGCCAGCTACTCTTCCCCTGCCCTTAAAAAAATAAAAAGAAAATGAAAAGAAAAAGCAAATGATAGCTGCAATCAATTAGTACATGTCAGCTCCTCTTCCCTTTCACACCCTTCTCTCTCCCAAAACCAGAAAAAATGAAAGAAACAATAACAATGGCGTCGGTGACTTCCATGGTGAAGTTGGCGTAGCGTTACAAGGAGATGGTCATCTCCTCTTACTCCACCTCGTCCGAGCAGCTCTCCTTCGAGGAGCGCAATGCCATCCCTCGTGGAGGATCGTCTCCTCGATCAAGCAGGAGGAGTCCCGCGGCAACTCCGACCTCCTCTTGCTCATCCGGGTTCAAGACCGGACCTGACTAGGCCCGCCAAGGCGGCCGATTAGGCCCAGCCGCCTAGGTAGGTCGCGTAGGGCCTAGGCGATGCGGGCAGTACCCGCCTCCGCCTACTCGCCGCTTTTTCCCGATGTTTAGAACACTACTTGGAAACATTTCTACGAACTTGGCTCCATTATTTATGACTAATAACCTCTATAATCTACTGACTAGAATTATTTTTAAAAAAACTACATGTACTAGAATTATTTTTAAAAAAATTACATGTATTATTAAATAAAAATGCATTCTATACATGCTTAGATATGCATATTCATCGATATACGCTACCAATAGTTTTTCTATATGTAGCAGAAAATCTTATGGAAGGATATTGTGCACCTCTCAATCAAATTCAATCATCATATGTTAGATCCTTTCATCAAGTCCTTCACATCCCAAATTGAGATTTGGAATGCGTGATCATTTTAGTTGCCAGTAGAGAGTGATAAAACCATAATGAACTATAATTCACAACTTCAAAACAATTGCTGCAAAATGCAAATATAATTATAACTTGAAAAGGAAATTGTACAGTTTCTACAGATTTTTTTTTTGGAATGATAGGTTATATACAATTACTTGAAACAAATTCTATAACTATAAGAAATAGCAAGTCTTGTTGCATCAAACTCAGTCAGACAGTAGTCCTGTTCAGTTGATACCATGATATGAAATTCTAGTCTTGTATAGATGCCACTAATGAAGTAATGATGATTCAGAAAAACCAGAGTCAACAAGTTCATGTAAAAGATGTCCTCTGCTCATCTTTTTGAAATCAAGCTCCACCACCTCAATATATATAGATAACTGAGACTCCATAAAACAAAGAAACAAAACACAACAAGCATTCTTCAAACCTGTACCTTGGAAAAGTCACTTCTAAAGACTTGAGATAAAGCTCGTTCGCCAGATCCTACACAAAAACAAGAAAAACAAAAAAAAATCAAGCCCCACTCCATGATTCCCTTTAAACTGTTTTTCGTGATTCCCCGGACTCACCTCCAGAGATTCCTCCAGTTTTGAGACCGCATCCATACAAAACGCCCTTGTTGAAGTCCTCTACAACATTAAGGAGCAGCTCCAGCAGGAGGACGTCGACATCCCCTCGCCGTCGACCTCCCCGTTAAGAAAGTCTCCCTCGTCGTCATCACCGACGACAACGGTCTATGCAGGGGGATGCACACATGGGGCGGAGCAGCCCCGTCTATCAGCTCCCAGAAATCCCATTGGGAGAGAAAGGTGAGGTAACCGGCGGAGGGAGAGTGAAAATCTGGTGAGGGTGGGACAGCACTGTATAAAGTTTGAGATATATGAAGGGGTGGGGTTATACTTTATAGTTTATCAAATTTAAGGGGGGTGGGTTTGAACGTAATCCACAAAGGGGTATACCCTGACTCGTAACCGATCGACATAATATTATGGCCCAGGTCGACCAACCTCTTGGCAAACCCATGTTTTTTAACTCGACCAAGTCTGCGTCAAACGAGATCCAAACAGGGTCAAGGACATTCTGGTAATGGTTTTAATTTTAATAAAACTAATATTTTTAAAAATCTAGAATTTTTTTTAAATATTTTTAATTCTGGTAATAGTTCGACATATATGTTGTCGTGCAGTAAATCCCAGGTCGACAGAGTGTGAGTCGACTACATATATAATAATTCGATAAAGTGTGTGTTGAATTCAAATATGAAAAGGGCCCCCCTTCTGTTGGCCAGATCAACAAAGCCCCCGTTGACATAACATACACAGGTCCACACTGACATAGTCAAATGAAAAGAATCCCGTGGTGAATTAAAAAAAAGTGGTGAAAAGAATACACAGTATGCTAAATCCATGATCAAATCCACTCTCAATGTCAGATTCAGGCTATAATTTCCCTCAAAGTGAGCTCAAACATAAGAAGATTCAAGCTATGATTTTCATAAACTGCACGATGATTTTTGCAATATCTCATTACATTTAACACAAAAAAAAATTCAACACTTACAGATCATTCCTATTGTGAATATCCCATACACTTAGTACTTCATAAACTGAAAATTGAAAGCACCATACGTTTACACATGAACAAACTAGGGTTTCAAAAGAGATCCCTCAACCAATGCACAAACCATTTTTCATAAAACGATTCATATCAATAATAATACAAAAAAAAAAAAAAAATTACAGTCACAAATTTTTTTATCAACATGAACATAATAGGGTTTCAAAAACATCTCCAACCAATGTACAAACGACTGACCATCAAACAATTCATATCAACCATACTACAAAAAAAATCACAATATTTAAATCAACATGAACAAACTAAGGTTACTAGTTCTAGAAGAAAACATAGAGTTTCTAATACCTAGAGTTTGTAATAAAAAATGAAACAAATGAAAATCAACAAAAGTTTGCTAACCTTGGAGGATGAAAACCAAGTGACCGAGGACGCAACACTCTCGCTTTCGGGGAGCGAGTAAAAAGTGTGGAGGAGGGAGATCGGTTGGGGAGGGGAGAGAAATCCGAGAGAGTAAGGAAGAAAAAAGAAAGGAAAAAGAGGAGAAAATCGGTGGAGATGTAGAGGAGGAGTGAAAATCTGAGGTTGGAGAAAGAGGAAGAAAAGGAGAAAATGAATTGGGGTGGGTTCACATCAGACATATAACCAAACTTATTGGGTGGATTTAAAAAATAGGGTGGGGTGAATAAGTCATGGGGTGACTTTAACAGCCCCCCTTAAAAATCAGTTCAAACAAACCCTGAGAACAAAGCTCGATCATCAAAACTACATTCATCAGGAGGAAAATTTCTTTATGACCCAACTGTATAGTATAAACTAAGGTCTCGTTTGGAAATGTATTTGTAACGCTTTTGGATTTGCATGAAGTTGTTTTTTTTTAAATCTGTTTTAAAATAGAATAACTGAGATTAAAAGCTGCAGATATGTTTATGTGAAAAAGTACCCAAAACCTGAGTTTTTTAGAAGTTATGGAGATGCAGCTTCCTACAAAATCAGTTTTAAACGTAGCTTTTGCTTAAAATCAGTTTTACAATCATGCAACCAAACACAACCTAAAATATGTATCATTAGTTTTTGCTATCATAGATGATGAGTAAAGTCATTCTTCACCCTTTTCATTTTTGATCTACAGTAGGTTAATTTTAATAATGATAAACATTACTATAGTAACTTGTATGCATTGAACCATTTGTCATGAGAATAATACCTCCAACATCGTGACTATGTCTTTTAATGGATCATATTCAGATTGAGTTAATATGGATTCAAATCTAACCCAACAGGGGGTCTGCTAATCATGTCCAAGACTCAGTGACTGGCAATATTTATCAATCCTTAATATTGACACAAATAAGGTCCTGTTTGAATCAGCGTATGGATGGATTTTGCGGTGGAAACATCATACGTGGATCCAAATGAGACGATGACAAACACAATTTTTTAGGCATTTTCTGTCTTTTATTCAACAAAATGGTCGCATTTGAAACTC
Organism: Acorus gramineus; assembly: GCA_030737835.1. NCBI lineage: Eukaryota > Viridiplantae > Streptophyta > Magnoliopsida > Acorales > Acoraceae > Acorus > Acorus gramineus. The sequence continues at coordinate 18,507,884 of CM060851.1, forward strand.
TATGAAAAAAATGCTTTTGGAACACGGGATTACTCTTTTAAAAGCCGGGGTTTGAAACCCACATTCAAAGGGAAATATATGAGATGATGTGTGTCAGTCGGTATTCAGGAAGGTGCTCTGTACAAACAGTTTGATCAGCTGATAGAACCGCTTCGTTCAGAAAGCACTTATATGCAAGTTCAAGCTGCATATGTGGCCCAATCCCACATGTGCGCCCGCTGAATAGATTAAAAAAAAAAAGAAAAAAAGAAAATGGTAACTCTTCAGTCTGCCCTAATAGAGGTTTGGATTCTTCTTCTTCGATCGTCTTCTTCAGGAGTTCTTCTTCCTAGTCTTCAAGTCTTCTTCAACGCTTCTTCTTCACACGTCTTCTTCAGCTTCAACAGTTCATCTTCTTCAGCCTGACGATCATCATCTTCCTCGGCATCAGATCTTTTTTATCTTCCTTGGCTTCGTGCGTGCTCTCTCTCTCTCTCTCTCTACTATCCCATTTGATATCTCTCTATGATTTCTCTCTCTCTATCTATTATTATTGCTTCGTTAAACCAGATATGTCATATGTTGGATCATCGATATATCCCTTGGAGTCATTATTGACCTCTTGTATTGATCACCTGATATTTATATAATTCTACAATCCAAGGACGGCCGCTTTGGGGTGTAACAAAGTTGGTATCAGAGCCTAAGTCAAGTCTTGTAGCTAAGTCATAGGATTTCTATCTGAGCATTCTGATCTTAGTATTTTGTTCAATAGGTTGCTGACATGCCTCCTCGCGTCCAAGGACGTGGTCGTGGTCGTGGTCATGGTCGTGGACGTGGTCGTGCTCCAAGGGTTGCCGACTCCGTCGGCGGAGCAGGGTCGGTTGCAGGGTTCCATGCCGTGGAGCAAGAACCAATGCCGGAGCCCCCAACTTGGGAGCGTGCTTTCGTTCGCATAGCGGACAATCTTGAGGAGCGGTCGAGAGAGATTGGGGCTTTGCGGGAGGACCGTGATGCAGCCCCGCAAGTGTCGTTAGTACCTGATCCACTAGTTGCACCTAAGATACCAGTTCATGTGGAGATCCCTGCGATGGGAGTTTAGACCCCCGGAGACAGTGGAGGAGCGTGAGGTGCGTGAGCATCAGTTCGCCCTGACCACCTTTTTGACGCTCCATCCCCTGAGTTCGACGGGGTGACGGCAGACCCTCTTGTCCCTGAGCGATGGTTGATGGAGATGGACAAGACTTTTGCGACTATGCGCTGTAGTGACCGACAATGCATCGCGCTGGCCACTTTTATGTTGAAGGACGATGCTGCAGACTGGTGGGCCGCCCGATCGATGGACATTCTCGAGGGCCTGGGACAGCTTCTCTGGGTCGGATTCTGGAGCTACTTCTTGGCGGAGTATTTTCCTTTTCTAGCATGTCAGAGCGTGATGCGGGAGTTCGAGCAGTTGACTCAAGGCATTATTTCTGTTGCAGCCTACTCAGTGCGGTTCACGACGTTGTCACGATTCGCCCCCACCTTAGTCGCTGATGAGGAGACACGATGTCGACGTTTCGAGATGGGTCTCAACAACACAATTAGGGTGCATGTCACCTCACAGGCTTTGTCGAGGTATAGTGACCTAGTAGCTCGTGCTGTGACCATGGAGCGCGATATTGGGACTCCCTCAGCGAGACAGACTCCTCCGGTGAACCAGGAGCGCCCTCGACGTCAAGACGAAGGATCTCACGATACTCAAGGCAAGCGCCCCCGTTTTGACCCACCAGCCCCTGTCCCTATCACAGATCTAGTGCGAGGTTCTGCTCTTGTTGCGGCCACCCCAGCTCAGACACGTGCTCCAGACTGGTGTCATTGCTACCACTGCCAGCGAGTCGGACACATTGCCAGGTTTTGCCCCGATGCCGGACGACCACGAGTACCTGATCCAAGGTTCCATCAGCAACAACAACCACGTCAGCCATAGCAACCGCCAAGTGGCTGATTTGACCAGAGGGGACAGCCTCAACATCAGGATCGACGTGCCGCTCCACCACCACAGCTAGTCCAAGGGCGTGTAGCAGCACTCACTGCCAACGAGGCACAGGCACCGGACATCGTTGTCCGAGGTATTCTTTTGATCTCTTAGAACCTTGCATGTGTCATATTGGTTTTCAAGCCCATGTGATTGGTTGTCTCCTGCGCTAGCGAATAGTTGAATGCGTTGTCGGACACTCCTTCCTTTTGCGTTTGTGGACACCTTGAGAGTCACTTGCCCACATCTGTTTCTCCTTGAGGTTTCCTTAAATTTAGAAGACTAAATTTCCTAAGGGGGGAAGAATGTTATGTTTGTGTCACTTTTGAGTGATTAAATATCATGTTTTTATTTCTTTTTAGAGTTCAGGCGCTTAATTTAGAAATATAACCGCATATCGGTGATCCTAGTATTTGCTTTGACTTACCTGTAAATTTTCATTGCGTTCTGACATCGTTTTAAAAATTATACAGTTCCAAATGGTATCCGTGTTTAGCTGTTACTGGGTTTTGGTTGGTTGTTTGATTGGGTGGGTGGTGACTCTAGGCAAATATCACCCCATTCTCCAACCCTTAGTTCCTAAGTCTCTATTAGAGGTGAGTGTAAGGCTAAGTATACCCCCTCCTTATCTCATCACACCAAGCACATTTGTACCTCTTTTGCCCCCATCTCACACTCAAAACCCTAAATTGAGTTTAATCTCTCTCTCTCTCTCTCTCCCCCTTTCATTCTCTCTAGGGCAGCCCCCTTTGTGTGTGATTTTTGGTGGTGCAAGTGAAGATGAAAAGAAGAAAATGAAGGAAGAGTGAAAAGGATGGTGAGTATGTGTGTGAACCTTGTATTTCCCCCCACCTCCCTCTTCTTCTCCATGGCATTCTTTTAACCTCATTGTTTGTTTTGGCTTATGTGAGGGTGTTGATCTAGTGGTGGTAATGGCTATGCATGTGTGATGGATTGATTGCTTGTGGTGGTGGTGGTGGTGGTGGAATCCCTTGTGTGCATCCTTTTCCCCTCTTCTTCTCATGGTATGTTTGTTTCCCCTTTGTGTCATGTAAGTGTTTGTGTTTATGCTTCAATGAAGTATGAGTGTTGTTGTCTAGTGCTTTGGATGGTCAGCAAGGATGCATAGGTGTTGTTGTATGTGTTTTCCCATTTTTTTGTTGTTGGGAGTTTTGTGTTATAATATGGCAGATTTCTGTCCTGTAACAATCCTTGTGAAACTAGTACTTAGAGACTTATTTTTAGGATTGTGTCCTCATATGATATGATCATCCATATGTCTAGATTCTATTTATGAAATTTGGTATCATAATATTATTTGTGTTGTAAGTTAGAACCTGATTTGCATGGACTGTTCAGATTCGCGTAGGAAATGACCAGTTTCTGAAATTATTTTATTTCGGCCATGTAGAGGCCAAATCAGATTATGATGTCTTCACGGATTATGATCCTAACATGTCAAAGAACGTGTATGATTTATTTCAGAATTATTGGATGTGTATTTGGTGCTGTGGAGATTAAAATTTAGTGCTGGTTGTAGTAGATGCACCAGTTTTACTTGATTGTGTGTCAAAGAGCTATTATGCATGATGTGAGAACCATCAAGAGTTAGTGTCTTCATGAAGTTTGCTTGTATGTGTGTCAGCAGACTTCATATTTTAATTGAGCATCATTGATTGTGTTTTGCAGCTTTCGTTGACAGAACTCGCGACGATCCGGGTAACGGTGAGTGGTTCGATCCACCCACTTAGGAAGCGCGTAATACACGTAGCCGTGCTCCGTGTATTCTAAGAGCGCCGTAGTTATGTAGTATTCGTATAATGAAAGTATTATTAGGATTATAACTTACCATGTTAGATAACGCATGCCATATATATTTATAATTTGTATTTTGTGTAGACAATTTATATCCGTACCCATTACTTGTTTGTCCACCATAATACATGCATAAATAACCATATTTTTATACATCTAATGCTAGCATGATATTGTATCTTATGTATTTAATATAATTGAATATGGTATGCCATATGAAATTCGTATATTGAATTTGCTCCATGATTAGTTAAATATGTGGTATGCTATTTATCATTAAGTTTGTATGGTTCCATACTTAGCTTTGATATATTATGAAATGTTAAAACTAAATACTTGAATACTGAATTTTGCCTATCAGTTATAGGTGTGTGTAGGACCCCCCTGTGGGGTCATGCTAGGACATTATTTAGTTGTGAATATAGTTAATCTTCCCGCATCCGAGGGATGCAACTTTATAGGAATTCATGAGAATTTGATAGCGTATCAGTAATGACTAACCGATAGTGGAGGATTCATAAGAGTTATATTGTGAGAGTAGAGTGTTTCTTTTACACATCATCGTGCGTTGAAGCTGTCCAACGTCAAAGCTTTCCTGCGTGGTGCCGCCATGATGTTGGAAGGCCGCCAGGAAGAGGGCTACCTGGAAGAGGGCTATTGGATGATGTAGGGCGTTAGCATATTGATTTCTCCCAAAAGTCTCTTGCATCCCTATGGGCAAGAGTGAGGGCACGTCATTGCGTGATGTTATGTTATTATAGGTTATTCCATGTCTTGGTTGAAACTATTATTGTACTATTGATGTGATATAAATGCAGTGTGTGGCTTCTTACCATTCACTGAGCTTGTAGCTCACCCCTCGTGTATTGTTCCTCCACCAGGGGCTGAGTTGATCTTGAAGGAGGAGCTCCGTGAGGTGGGATTCCAGTAGTTGTTGCAGCGTTTAGTCTTTTGGTTCTGCGAGCGTGAGGCCGTTAACATTCCTCTTACCTGTATGTTATGGTATTCGTGCTTGAGGCACATGTCGTTATTTTAGTTGATTTTGACTAGACTTGGCTCTCACGGGACAGTAATTGTGTTAATTGGATCTGTAATATTACTTTGGATTACAGATTTATGTCATTTTACGCTTCCGCACTTTCTGATAAGCTATCTATTATTATTGCTTCGTTATATGTTGGATCATCGATGTATCCCTTGGAGTCATTATTGACCTCTTGTATTGATCACCTGATATTTATATAATGCTACAATCCGGGGACAGCCGCTCCGGAGTGTAACACATATAGTCCAACAGAGGGAGATAAACATCACCTGCCGGGCCACTTTTTGCTGATTGCATCCCTATGCCGAGTCTGAAAAAATCACCAGCCAATTAGTGTGTCTCCATATCTGAAAAGTAGGTTGTAATTTCCGGGGAATATATCTCCAACAATCGTTGTATAACAACAGTTTGCAAACAAATGTCTTGATGATTCAAACTCATACCCACAAAATGGACAACTAACATCTATCCTCAACCCAATTGCATCAAGATAAGTGCGAACAAGAAGACGGGCCCAAAGTAAACTCCATAAAAACATTTTCATTCTTGGAAGAATCGGCATAGTCCATATATTCTTCCAAACTGCGGCTTGAGGATGATCAGGTGATGGGTATAATAGTCTATAAACCTCCCCAGCCCTTGGATAATCCACTAAAAAGTGTTTCCAACACCAAGGAGTTTACCGATTTGGCAAACTCACTGGAGTTACGCTCATCTGAATTACCATTGACCATTTTTTTTTAGTCTTGCAATAAATGTCTTACTGTCATGTGAAGGAGGTGTGGAGTGGGATTCATGCGAAATTTTAATTGTTTTTTTTACTACATTAGAATATTTAATTCTTTAATTTTCATCTTTCGTCACATGGCTTGTTGAGTCATGAGTGATTTGTGTGGACATATCTAAGGTTGAAAGTGAAATGATAAATTCACTACATACATGCTTTAATTTTATTCTGAAATGGGTATGTATATATAATTAATAGAGTATATTTTTGTTAAAAATGATGTATATACTTAATAAATTAAATGCATACTTAATAATTTTTTTTTAATTTAATATATATAATAACCAAAACAAATATATATCATTGAGCACATGCACATATTAATTTGTGCTTTTCATTGTATTATATCATATAAATTATTTTTTATTAATAAAAAAATACAGAACCGTTTATATTCCGTATATACTTCCACATACCGCATATACTTTGTGCGATACCCCAACCACACACAAACCACATCCCACCTTCTTGAACACTAGTGTCAGTTAGGTTTTTATTTGGACTTTATCTCTAAAGGAGGCGTTTGAGTGTATAGGTTTACAAAAATCTAATTTCTCTAAATTTAATTTTAAAAACAAAAAAACTACATCTTAATTAAAAGTTACAGACGCATTTTTACAAATAAGTACCCAAAAGTTAATTTTTTCATCATATGGAGAGAAAACTTTCTATAAACTCAGTTTAAAAAAAAAAACTAATTCTCAAATCAACCCACATCCAAATGCTCCCTAGGATAAGGAATGAAAATTGTTTTTTCCAATCAGAGTTATAAAACTGTGTGCAAAACTGATTTTATGTTAACACTAATAAGTTTTAAAACTGAATCTCCATAAAGCAGCCCCCAGCTTTTAGAATATGTATGTATGACCTTTCAGTTTGGTTACATAATTATAAAATATAATTTCTTATAAATGCAAAAACCGCCCAATGTAAAACCAAACCCACCGTGAATCTACAAAAAAAAACATGCCGTCATTGCAGCCTGTATGACCCCAAAACAACTTCTCCCGACATCTCCAAAACCCCACCCCAAAATGGATCCCGCCCAACCCGTCCTCCCCAACCCCTCCTCGCCACCACCCACCGCCGCCCCCCTCCCCCCACCCTCCTCAGACTGGGAAACCCTAGCCCGGTCATGGCTCTCAACCCTCCCTGACCGCCGAGCCCCAACAGAGCTCGAGATGGAGTCATGGATCGAGTCGGTCCAAGCCTCCCTCCCCGATCACCTCGTCTCCATGCCCCGCACCGACCTCCACCGCCTCATCCTATCCCTCGACGACCTCGTCCACTCCCCCGACGACCACCGGGGGGTGGCTGGTCCACCACCGCCGGACAGTCATCCGGCGAGGTTTCAGAGGACGGACCAGTGGAAGCCGGTGTACGCGTGGCTGGAGTCGCTGGACGCGGACGAGGTGGTGAAGGCGAAGGAGATCACGGAGTGGCTGGAGGAGAACGAGGGGGTGAAGGAGCAGCTGTTCGCGAGGCACTCGAGGTACCATCTGATGCATTACATACAGAAGTTGCACATGAAGATGCTGAGGAGGCAAGGGAAGATCCAGAAGGTGATTGTGATCGTCTCTTGATTTTTTTTTGTCCTTTTCATTGTTGAAACAACAAATATAGAACATGGAAAACATATAGATTCCGGTTTGGGGGGGGGGGGGGGGGGGGTGGTTTAGGGTGGGGGTTTAGTGGATTAGGATTTTTGTGGACAAAAAGTCTATATCCATGGATTTTCATAGCCTTAGTTATTTATTAGGACATTGTAGTGATAGGCATTTCAGATATGTGAAGATATTTATTAGGTAAATTGCACTTGGTGTTGGGTATGGATAATTCGTGTTGAATTTGAATGTTTGAGTTCTTATTTTGTTTTTTATATAATGATATATTTTCATATAATGATTCTTACGTTGATTATGTTAGGTAAACTTGTGTTTTAATTTGTTATTTTCAAAATCCAAAAATAAGTTTATGAAGTGTCCATCAAAAAAAGTTTGTGAAAGTCTATGAAAATCTGTAAAGTCTACAAAAATTTGTCACTTCAATAAGGTCGGCAGAAATCTGTCAAAGTCTCAATCAACTATCCCCCATTAGTTGGGAATTATAGGGTTTCTTTATTTTGTTCAAATATAGATTTTTGAATTGCATTTTTTTTTGTATATAATAAATGTGTAGATCAGTAAGTTTGTGATTATTCAACATTTCAACTTGAATTACTTATGACTCTGTCTAAATTTTACCTTGGAATGACATAGTATATTTTATTGGACTCAGATTGTGCGTCCTTCTAACTCAAGGATTTCGACGAAGGTCATCAATGGTGAACTGACAGCAAGAGCAGTTTCTGTACCATGTACGGTATTTGGCCTTCGTTCTTGTGATTGAACTCTAGAACTTGGAAATTGTTACTCTCTATTGGATTAACTGTTTTTTCAGATCAATTGTTATTTGTTAATGTTATAATTTTAATGCAAACCGAATTTTAGCTTGGTGCTCTGCTTATTACAATTCTAGGATATCTGATTCCCATTAACTAACTTCCTAATAAAATTTGATGTGAATGGCCTTTCATGCATGAAAACCTTTTCAAGGCTGGGACAGCTACTTCACTACGAATTTGTGGATTATGTGAAAGGATTTGGTGGTATAATGACTATGGTTCATCTGTAGCTCAATATGATCTAACTGCTAAAATGATTGTTGTGACTTGTGACCCTTAGGTGATGTGTGATTTTCCTAGAAATTTGAGTATTATGGCATGCATATTTTTTTTCTCTGCACACATTTCAATGTAAACTACAGTAAAAATAGGTTTATGCTAAATTCATTACCATGCACTGAGATGACATGCCACAATCTATGGTTTGAATGTTTACTTTTGCTTTCACAGATTATTGCCATACATGTGACTGTGTGTGAAAGGTTGATTCTGTTACATCCCTGTAGGTCTAAGATATGTTAATATTTGCCTGTGCTAGAGTTCTGGTTCCATTTTTTTTTTTTGAACATAAACTGTAGGCCTTCAACTTCGTATCAGATAAGAAGAGGAGTGCCCAAACGGGAAAACAAGGTTATAAAGCACAAATACAAAGGGAATCCCCTGAAAAGAAGCTATCTACAAAGGATAAACCCATATGCTAGATAAAACTACTCGTGAATCAGTAAACGTCTCCCCACCAAAGCTATGGACGACGCTCCCACGCAAGAGCACCCCCAACCCTTTATGTTACTAATCGCCGCATCCCACACATTTTCAGCGTAAGGGACCTCGCCCTTAAATATAACATTGTTCCTAGTGCGCCAAATGGACCACAACACCGCCGGTATAACGATTTGCGAGACCTTTGCTCTAACACTCCTATCACCTGAACCTCGTAAAGCCTTACTGGTAGCCCATAGCTCCTCTGTAGTGGAGAAACTGGCGTTCATCCCATAGGCCTCTTCCAACCAGCCCCAAACCCTCCTTGCCACCGCGCACCTTACAAACAAATGCTCCGCAGATTCTTCCTCGACTGAACATAAAGCGCAAGTTGTATGAATCCCTGGGTTCCATGTAACTATGCGCGTCTTCGTGAGTACTTTGTCTAGATATAAGGTCCACATAAAGGCCTTTACCTTCAAAGGAATGTGACAGCCCCACACCTCCTTGTACTTCCTAGCTGTGACAGACGTAGCCGGAATATCCTCCCTCAACCAAGCATAGCAACTATGAACCGAGAAACCTTCGGACGGTTTTGGAGACCAAACGATCTCGTCCCTCCTCCCATAATCCACTGCCACCTCCTGTAGCAGCTCTAACAACGATAGGTAACTGTCCATCTCTTCCTCCTTCAGGTTGTGCCTGACTTGAACCTCCCAAAATCCCGTTGGCCCACGAGATGACCAAAATTGAGAAGCGACACCATCACAAGCCACAGAAATTCGGAAAATCATAGGGAATTTCAATTTGAGAGGCATATCCCCAAGCCAAAGATCATGCCAGAAGCTAATTCTCGACCCCGAGCCCAAAGACCATTGGACAGCCGCCATGAAAGGCTCAATACCACCCACAATCGCCTTCCAAATACCAGATAAGTCACCCGCTGACCAAGGAAACCAGTGCCCCAATGAATTATCATAGTTATACCTTTCCCTAACAATTCGGCACCACTGGAGGTTTGGATAGAAAAGCCAGGGCCAAAGCCATTTCATCAACAGAGCTGAGTTCATGTCCCCAATATTTAAAATACCCGCTCCCCCTGTCTTCTTGCTGCTGCACACTACATTCCACCTGACCAAATGCACTCTGTCATGAACTTCTTTAGTCCCATTCCACAGAAACCTTTTACGGATGACCTCCAAACAATTGCGAACCCCCACTGGCAGCTTAAAGAGAGAGAGGAAAAAAATGGGTAAGTTGGATAAAACTGCCTACAAGAGGATGAGCCTTCCCCCAAGGCTCAAGAACCGGCCAGGCCACCCCTCAAGGCATCTCTCAAACCGACTGATAAGAGAAGCCCAATCCACCTTTGTAATTCGGCCTAAGTGAAGAAGAAGGCCTAACAACCATGTAGGGAAGTTCTGAACTTCACAAGAAAATAAGCTCGCCAAAAAATCCAATTGAGGACCCTCCACATTAATCCCAAGCAAAGAGCTTTTGTGGAAATTTATCTTCAGCCGGTAAGAAACTCAAAACAACGGCACACAAATCTGATACCTCTAATAGACAGCTCCGAAGCTTCACTTAGAACAAGTGTGTCATCAGCGTATTGTACATGGGAGACAATCGCTCCACCAACCAAACCTTGCAGGCCTGAAACCCACCCATCAGCAGCTGCCATGCTCATCATGCGGCTGAACACATTCGTTACAATAAGAAACAAAAGGGGCGAGAGGGGTGTAGATACCCCAATTTTGACAGTCCAAAAAATCCGAAATTTACTTCAAGTAATATTTAGAAATGACCACAATTGGACATCTAATAGAAAACATCTTTAAAAAGGGAACAAACCCTGGCCACAACACTTAGAAAAATTAAATGACCAGAATTCGGGCGGCTAGTTGAAAGTAGCCGACCCTCACTGGGCGGCTAGTTTCAACTAGCCGCCCCTTAAACCGCCCCCACCGCTTCCTTTGGATGGGACATAAAGCAGCATTTAATGCTGATGATTACGACAGATTGTTCCCTTTAGCCGCCCCATCTTGGCCGGTTCAACTTTAGTAACCGACCCAGGCCACCGCTTATTAGAGATGGGACATTTGGCAGGTCATCATTGGGGCGGTAACTTGGAACTAGCCGCCCCTCACTGGGCGGCTAGTTTGAACCAGCCGCCCCTCACCTGGACAATGTCAGAAAAACAAAGATCTAATGAGGTCAAATCAACCATCCCATTATCCAATTTGATCAATTGTCCAGTGGATACTCCCCTGCCCCTCTTTTACTATAAATAGGGGGCATCCAACTCTTTTTCTACTCATTCCCAATTGAAATCAACACCTATATTTCCTTTCCAAGCCACACTCACAAACCCATATCCCCTCCCTCACTTGAAACCCTAGAGAGAAAGAGAGTCCTATTTGTGAGTAGAAAACCCATTCCCTATACAAAATCACTCTCCAAATCTACTCTCCAAAACCCAAGTTAAACATAGTTTAGCCCCTACCAAACCCTAGCTCATTTTCTACCTAGGTTCTGCCCAAATTGAACCAGACACCAGGCGGCTAATTCCCACTAGCCGTCCCCTTTTAGGCGGCTAATTTCTACTAGCCGACCCTTCACCTACACCCTAACTCCCAAACCTCCTTTATCAAGTTCCCGAAGCAGAAGAGGATTCCTATTTTTCACCTTTGTGTGCGGCATGCCCGTATCTCAGAGCGGAGACCCCACAAACTCCCCCACAAAGGCGATCAAATCCACCTTCAATTTTCCCTGCTTTTTGGAGAAAGCAGGTGGCAATCACAAACACACCTGAATCCTCCTGAGGAGCTGTTGGGCGCCTCAGCAAGGAACTAAAAAAAACCTCTCCCCCCTTCTGAGAGACGATCCGATCGAGCCTGCCAAGGCACGCCCCAGATCTGAATCCTCGAAGAACCATCACACACGCAGAAAGAAGTCGCCAAACCCCAATATCTTTTTCGGAGGCCCCACGCTCCTGGAAACCCGAAAAACGATACTGACAAGGGGGTCGCCTTGTCGTAGTCCCTTATGAAGATGGAAGAAACCGCAGGGATTACCATTCACTAGAACCGATGCCTTCACTGTGGAAATGCAAGCAGAAACCATGCGGACCCAATTCGGTTCAAATCCATGACAGCGGAGAAGATGCAACAAGAATTCCCAATTTACATTGTCATACGCTTTAGCGAAGTCCAATTTAATAACAACCCCCTCCCTCTTGTCACGATGAGCCGCAGTGATGAATTCCTGTGCAGTCATAAACCCATCTTGGAGAAGCCTCCCCGGTATGAACGCGTGCTGGGATTCATCAACTAGAAAACCAATGACCAGCTTCAACCGGTTTGCAAGGACTTTCAAAATCATTTTATAGCAACCATGAACTAAGGAAATTGGCCTGAAATCACCTATCTCAATGGAACCCTCCTTCTTCGGGATAAGAGCTAGGAATGTAGCATTTAGACGACCTATCCCTTGCGAACAGCGATAAAACTCTCCAAACATCTCCATCACATCAGATCGCAATGTGTCCCAAAATTCTTGATAGAAACGCAGATCAAACCCATCTGGTCTAGGAGTCTTGTTCGCTTCTGCTCTGAAGATAGCCGCTTTTATCTCCTCCTTGTGAAACTCCGCCTCAAGCCCCTGAAGCAAATGATCCAGTATCCGACCAAGGTCTTCATCAAACCACATTGGACGCCAACCCCTCCGTTGCTAAAATGCATTGGTGAAATGATCGACGAGGGCCTCTTGGATTCCCACGGCATCTTCCATCAGAATCTCCCCCACCCTCAACTTCTCAATCTTGTTAGTGCGGCTCCTTTGGTTGGCGATTTTGTGGAAATACTTCGAATTATTGTCGCCCTCCTTTAACCGTATTGCCCTGGACTTCTGTCTCCATTCTGTCTCCTCCATCCGGATTATGTTCAGCCACTCTTCTTTGAGAAGACCCCGCTGCTCTCTATCCTCAACGGACAAGAGACTCGCTTCCTCCAAGCTGTCAAGAACACCAATCTGAGAGCTGATTTCAGATTTTCTAGCCCTGCGTGCCTGGGCAGCCTGCCTCACCCACCTTTTCAAGGACAACTTCAACCGCTTGATCTTGAATGCCACCTTGGACGCCCCGGAAAGGACCCCAGCCTCCCTTCCCCAAGAGTCCACCACCCTCCCCCGAAAATCTGGCAACTGGAGCCACCAGTTCTCGAAGCGGAAAGGAGCAGCAGATCTCTCCCGCTGACCGCCTGAAAGGATTAGTGGAGAGTGATCCGAGCATACCCGCGGCAGACCCCCGTAGGCTGCACATGGGGAAGGTCTCCTCCCACTCTGGATCGATCAACACTCTATCAAGCCTAGCAAGGGACGGATCCTCCCTCAAGTTACTCCACGTAAAATTCTGATTAGAAATAGGGAGATCCGTCAAACCTTCCTCCGCTATCCAATCCGAGAACATCTCCATCTGCTGCGAGATCGCCCCTGGCCGGTTCCTGTCCTCCACATATCGAGTCACATTGAAATCGCCAAGCATGCACCGGGGCATCCCTGAATCCCTCCGAACTCTGCTCAGCTCCTCCCAAAGGTTAACCCGTAAAGAATCATCACATGGACCATACACCGAGGAATAGAGCCACTGCCACTGGGAGTTTCTGTCCTCCAGCACTACTGACAGAGAAAATTCACCGATTATCGTATCCACCATCTTCCAAAGTCTTTCATTCCAACAGATAAGTATGAAGACAAAACCGGAGAGGACACCTCCCCTGATAGCCCGAATATCCCCTTGGGACACTAATTCTTTTTTAGTCTCCTGGATACAACAAATTGACACCTTATTGGCTATGACATGATCCTTCACTGCCTCCTGTTTCCGCGGATCATTCAGTCCCCTAACGTTCCACACTAGGATGTTCAACATTAACAAACACGTACTAACCCAACACCTGTCCCTGGCACACCCCTGATCAGCTTTATGTGGACCCTCCATCCCAATCACAGTGGCTTTAACACATCCCGGAGAACCCTTGAATTCCTCTGAAAGGGGACAACAAGACCGCTCCCCAAACGAAGAAGTCGGGTCATGAACATCCCTCCCCCCCCCTCCTGAATCCTGCCAACTAGCGCTGAAGAGCTGCCGACGACCATACTCCCCCGAGATGCTGGTATTCCCAATTGAAGCGGCAAACCCCCACTTGACTTAGCCTCCAAGCGCATCACGTTCTCCACCTGCTCCAAACGATCCTTATCGTCTCTACCAGGTGAACCACAGATATGATCCAAATTCTCCACAAAAAAATCTTTCAGATATGGACGAGGAGGATTATCACCTACCCCGACCGCGAGGGGCGCCTTCTCCTCCTCACGATTGCGAATGTCTGAGAAGGCCAGACTTAGAGCAGTGACTCGGCAACGATAGGGAGACCACCTCCAACCCACATGACCATCCTCATCAATAAAGCTACTCCACGACCCCCCACTCATCCTATCCAGTTCAGAACTAGGATCAGAAGGCCCACACGACTCAAGCCTTCCCGGATCCCTTGGAGGCCCAGAGAAAATGGGATCAATACAAGGCAGCTGGTCCCTACTTGAAGGCCCATCCGGACTGGCCCCAATAGGCAAGATCCGAGATACACCCTCATGGGCCTCAGGATAGGAGCGGTCCAGGCCCAGCCCAACACCACCAGCAGTGGAACCCATTAAATGAAGCATCTGTGCCTTTCCACTTGGCAACTTTATCTAACGAGCCAAGACGCCTTCACCCACCTTTTGAACAACCACAACAGGCTCTCCTACAGATCCCCTGAGAGGTCCCGCCGTACCAGCTGGAAGTGACCAGGCAGTCCCCTTAGGCCTGCTGACCACCCCTTCCTCCATCCACTGCCCGCCACGTTGATTTATCACAATAGGAAGGGTCACAACTTTCGGCGAGCGCTGCACGAGAACTTGTACGGGCCTGACACGTCCCTCCTTGCGATCTTTGACCGTGATTTCTTCCGACCCGTCCCCTGACACCTGATCAGATACCGTACCAGGCACGCGAGAACCGTCAGACACCAGAGGCCCTTCTCGCAGACCGGCGACCATGATCGGGGCTTTACCCTTCAGACAACGTCGCAGATCATCATCATCCCTCGACCTGGACCCCTCCGCCCCCCCTTCCTGGCCCTTCCCCCTGCCCCCCGCCTCAGCATCCCTGAGACCTCCATTTCTAGCCACCGCAGCAGCATAAGAACCTGGTGTGACCACCCTCATTACACCCACCACTATCTTCCACCCATCAAGATTCACTACCACCTCCGACGGAACCACCGCCCCAACATCACACCAAACCACCGCCACCAGCACCGGAAAGGACTCACCACCGAGAAAATCCCCTCGGACCTCCACCAGATGGCCGAAGGAACCCACCATCTTTTGGATAACATCATCAACTCGCCACATCAGAGGGAGCCCCCTAATATTCCCAATCACCTTATGAGCCCCCCCTCCATCCCTACCTGCTCCCCATTCACAAGGCAGGAGTAGGACTTTCCCATCTCGAGTAAACAAAGTGGCTTCCTCAAGCATCACCTCCTGTACCGATAGACTGGGGAGACGGACCAAAGCCACCATTTGACTCAAAGCCCACCACTCAAAAGGTGGAAGCAACCTCCATCTGTCATGCACCGCCCTAATAACCTCATGCCAACATGCCTCCGATGTCCCGAGCTACGTCAAAAGGATGCTCCTGCTAAACGCCTCCTCCCTCGAGGCCAACAGTGGCGACCAAGGGATTTCCACCTCCACCGGCCCCAAAAAGTCCCCGACAGACTGGGACCCCCCTTGACTTGGCCCACCCTCCGGCATCCGACCTGGACCATCTCCGACTTCCACCCTGCTTTCCATTTGCTGCATCTCCGACACTTTGGTGGATCCCTGCAATCCCGGGCAAAGTGATCGAGGCAATCACATATGAAACAGCGCACAGTTTTCAAGAATTTATTTTGCTTGATCCACGCCTCCCTGATGCCTCCCGTCGACCACTTTCTCTTCCTTTGAACCACCTGCCACCCATGCCCACCTTGGACCTGACTCCCTCCATGAGACCCATGGACGCCGAAACACTCCCCCGAGAACCTCCTATCGCTGCTCATTTATATGTATTTTTGTTTCCTTTCCATTTGACCTCCTCTATATTTACGCATTGCCTAGTCAAGGTTTCATTTATATGTATGTAGTTCTGGTTCCATTTGACCTCCTCTATATTTACACATGGCCTAGTCAAGGTTTCTCTCTCTTTCTAAGAAAAGGTGATGACACTTTCTTGATTTTCTAAATCCTTGTTTCTGTGGTTGGTGGTCTAGATTCTGAAAGTAATTTGATGAACTGTTTAAAACACATGCTACTTCCTTTCTGTCCTCTTTCGTTTGTGTTTCCGCTTAGCTGTGGGGGAAATATAATTTTTTTAAAGGTCAAATTGGAAAGGTGACACACATCATAGAGGATAGATTTAAATACAATTATTTCATTCTTAAGCCGGATGCGCTACCATTACAACCTCGACACACATTAACAGAGATGCCACAATTATCAGATGAGGAGTCATTTCTCCCAAGCTTTGAGTATTAGGTATCAATACTGTATTGGTGACTCAAAATCAGTAGGTTATAATACAATATGTTCTAATATGTTCTATTGTGTACTGGCCAATGTTCTAAAAAGAGCTAGGCGCTAGTCGAGCGGTTCAAGAGGGACTAGGGATTAATCGGCTAGACGGGGATTAATCGGGGATTAATCAATCACTTTTTAGGATATAAATATAATTCATATGCATGTACATATTACATAAATCATAATTTTAGACTACAAAATAATAATAAAGTAACATTAAAATAAAATTAATAATATAAACATAATAGGATAGCATAAAAAAAATTAATTAACAGGTATATAATATGTAAAGTAACTTAATATCTTATTAGTCAAATAGGGATTAATCGAAAAAGTGGCTAGGCGTTAAGCGTTGCGGACAGGGATCGCCTAGGGCTAGGCGGGGGATTAATTGGGGCCTAGAAGAGATTTTTAAAACATTGGTACTGGCAGCACGCTTAATTCTTTAACAATAGGCAATGCACGTTGAAATTCCATTTAAAATATCTATGTTTTCTGAAATTTGGAATACCTACAAGATATTTACAGCATATATAAGCTTACATGAGGCATGTCAACATTTCATGTAACATAAAAAGCCCACCTTCTTGTCAGTTTATTGCATTTTTTTGGTTGTTTTTTTTTTCTTCCAATAACTGAAAATCACTATGCATGAATAGGAAGGAACACAACAGTAGAATCTCTTTAGGTAGATGTACTGTCAAGAAGGCATATTGTTGTGTGTGTAGGGAGGTGCTTAGGAGGGGTGAGAATGTTGGATTTTTTTGTCCAAAGTAGAATGTGGATTCCTAAATCGATGTTGGATGTATATATATTTTGTTAGTCAATGTGGCTTTCTTTTGCATTATTTATTTGATTGGTCATACATATTTCCAGGGAGAAAAAAGAAAATGGGTGGTCAAGACGCCGATTTACTTGCCTTTCAAAATAAATCAACTTTAATTGAAGAACAACCTATAAAGTTAGCAACTTAGCATCAAATGGGGGGTATTGCTTTTTCTTAATTGATAAGCAACTGTTATGGCATAACAAGAGTATACCGTATGGCTATACTAAATAAAATTCTCACCAAGGAACGTAGAAGGAACAATCTAATGATGGCAATGGTCCCTGTCAGCTGCTCAACTTGGAAGATGAATCTATAGACCATTTGTTCTTCAAGTGTAAATTTAGCACTGTTGGAAAATTGGGGGAGGTGTGAGTAAGAGAGTTACTTCATTGTATGACTCAGATGTCGGAGTTCTTCAAAAGGATAAAAGAAAGGGCGATCAAAGCAACAATGGGAATTCATGCAAATCATTCCCATGATGTTTGTTGGCTATCTGGTTGGACAGAATGAGTGTATCTTTCAAAATAAGAGAGTTATCTAATGAAAAAATTTGCAGTGGCATCATATCGTTTTTGGAGGTTGGGGACTTAGGGTAAATGTATTCCTCGGTTGATTCTATTCCTTTTTGTGAGGGTGGGGGTTTCCTCATTTCCTAGATAGGACTCCTTTGTTGGTGGCTGAACCTTGGATTTGGCTTGAATTTTATGTAGAGATAGGTCATTTCTATGTTGCTGATTTCTTCTTTGTGGATCTGTGGTTGGAATAAATGTTTGGCCTTTGTTTCCTCTATGTATCTTGGAGTCACTCCACTGTTATACCTATAAATGGACGTGATGTGCTGGGCCATTTCTTCTTTAAATAAAAAAACTTAGGTGTTTGTTTGGTTTTCCTTTCTTTTGTTTTCCCTAGGAGACACCTCATCCCCTGGCACCTTTTTTCGCCTTCTGTTTCAGGGATTTCATCTGATCAAAACTTCGTGTGTCAAGTTCCTACCGTTCCCTCAGAAAAAATGAAAGAGCTTGTATAGTATCATTCTGCTGTTTATTGTATAATACCGTATTGTATGATATGGGATGATACATAGTGGTATATTTATTATTTTTGCGATACATATTCATTCTTTAAGTACTCAAGATGCTCAAATCTGTAACATATCTGTGCATTGAAAGCCTGATATATGGTGTATTATATACACATAATATACGTCAATACTGATTCCCTAAATTCTCCTACATCTTTATCCACTGGTCATGTCGGGGTTTCAGAAGTGAAAAGTTTCAGGGCAGAAACCACTTGCCCCATTCCTTTCATTGCCACTGAGCTTTCCCCTCTGAAATTTGCAGGTGCCCAATTCCTTCCATTGCCACTAGCTTTTCTCCTCTGAAATTTGTAGGTAATCTTTACATTAGAGTAGCAATTAAAATGTCCCTGCTTGAATAAGTATTACTCATGTCCAAGGGTCATATGACAACTCAGATACTGGTCCAACATGAAATCTTACTGCTACAACATCTATATAGACATGGACTCCATAAAATCATATCAGTATATTTTCTGAACATCAGTCACAATCTTGTGTGTGAACATGACTACACGAGGCAATGTTGCAAAAATTTTTCTACAACTCTACATGCGCGAAAGTTCATCTTCATTCTTTGTTTAGTTTTCTCTTTATCAAATATTGTTGCAAAACCACTACAATTCACATTTGTATATTTTTTTTGATAATGACATTCCTTAATTTTGGTGATCGTCATTAGTTCATGGTGCTGTTGAAAATATGTCTTGAGGCCTGCATTCGTGAATCGTCAATGTAGTGATTTTAATGTGCGAGTGTATATGTTTTGGATTGTCTCTGCAGTAAAGAAATATGTTTGATATCTGCTTTGGTGAATGAAGAAGTACTTTTAATGCCAACATATATATTAGGTATGATGCATGATAAATGTTATATACCCAGAAAATAGTCTGGATGATCTGCTTTGTATGGTTAAATATGCATCCATCTTGAACATTGTCTATGTCTAAATGAAACTAACTTGTCCTGTGCTTATTTTCTTCTGCAGACAAATTGTCAAGCAACTCCACGAAAGAGAATGAGATATATTTATCGAGAAAAAACGACGCCTTTCTGAGATTTGAACTGTGAGTGACCACTGACCATGTTATGATCTTCCAGTCAATTATAGTGCTTCATCCTCCCACTCATTCTTTTCATCCGTGCAGTCTAACAGACCTGCAGAACCAACTGACCAGCCTCATTTCAAAACATAAACAACAGCACCAAAATGTCTAATTTATGTGCATTGAGGAATGAAGTCTTCAGTGATGGTGGCACATCTAAATGCAAGAATGCAGGGAAGCTGTATATGAAATGGAAACTGACAGCTAGAAAGAATGCTATATCATAATGACACAGTGTTGGTTGTCTTCCAAAGAGTATTAACTTATAATTAACCTTCACAGTTTGATTGGAGGCATCAACCTTCATTTATTAGACCCAGCTTCTTTAACCGGTTTTGTATTTCAGTCATTTCCAGAGTTGTGCTGACCTTCTCTTTATGAAGACTGAAAAGCTCAGTTGGGTACTCAACAACTCCGAGTTTTTTTTTTGGTGACAGATCAGACTCTTACAGTGACAGCTGATACTAAATCCTCGCATTCTAGGTGGCCTTCAATTTCTGTAGATATCCTCCTATTTGGAGCCTGAAACTTGCGAAGCTCATTCCCCCCTCTTGTTAATTTGGCTGCATTTCCCCCAGGTGCAGGAGTGATCACATTTCCCTCATGTTTTTGCCATTTTTTCGCCCTATAGTTTTTAAGATTGTGCTAGTTTGGTAAATCAAGTCTAGAAGGAGAATTCTTCATTTTATGAACCCTGATAGATTCTGTGGAAGGAAAATTTTTTCCTGGGATATGAACATAGGAATTGAGGATTTCAAATGCAATTTTTTTTGGTGTTTCAACATAAGAAGGATGAGAGTCAATGCCGAATTGGCCTAAATACTACTCAATCTGATTGTTGAAGAACTATCATCTACTTCTTGTGAGAGTCTATCATTAGAAATTCATGGATTGATAGAGCATTTAATTGACCAACACCTTTTATGTTCAATGTGAGATGGGTCGTTGAGTTAAACTCATCACACATTCGGAAGGCACACAATGTTCTGAATTATTGGCTAATTCACATACTAAATGCATATTTTTCGTTAAAAGTTTAATTTTTGTTTAAATCATGTCCAATTAATAATTCATGTTTTATTCAAAAGTTTACACGTTAATCGAGACAAATATGTATAGATGAATAATACACATTTTACTTGTACAACATAACTAAGGTCCCGTTTGGAAACGGGTTTTGATAGTTTTTGGGTTTGCAGGAAGCTGCTTTTTTCAAACCCATTTCCAAATACAAAAACTGAGGCAAAAAACTGCACAGACATATTTCTATAAAAAAACGCTCAAAGCCTAAGTTTTTTAGAAGTTGTGGAGAGAGCTTTTAGTAAAATAGTTTTAAACTTAGGCTCTGTTTGGTTCCGCTTAAATAAAGCGATTTTGTTTTTAATTAAGCAGAAAGCTAAAAAAAGTTTTCAAACGCATTCTAAAAGCTGGTTTAATTAAAAAGTTATTTTCAGTTTTTAGTGTAAAAAAATTGATTTTTAAAAAGCGAGAAAAATCCGTTTTTCATGAATCAAGTTACTTTATTTAAAATTTTATTTTTCATACATGTTTTCAAACGGACCTTTAGTTTTGGCTTAAAATCAATTTTATAATAGTGCGATCAAACGCAGCCTAAGACCAGAAAGGAAAAAAATGCTAGACCAGGGGATGCTCTTTGCTAGATTTTTTATATCGCTTATTGATTGCTTTACCAGAATTCAAATTTTATAACTTGGACTCACAAAGTCTTTGTAATGTTTTGATGTTATAGAATCACTGAGATACCCCAAATTAGAATATGAGTTCTGTATAACTCACCATGAACACAGATACATAACTAAATCATTCTTTTGTCCTCATCATGCTTTTAGCCTCGATCATCACCTATATTTTATGAGAATTCTGACCACACCACTGTATATATACAGTTTTTTTTTTTTTTTTTTCTGAATTTTTAACCCCACCACCGATTTCTTTCCTTTTTCTCTCTCCTCTCCCTCCCCTCCGCCCTCCTCCACATCCGTCACACGCGGCCAACACACCACCTCTTTTAGATGTTTAAAAGTATATATTTTCATATACTTTCATAGTAGTTTTAGACATTTTTTAATGCAATTAATTCATTCATGCATACATATTAGGAAAGTTTTTTTTCTTTATATTTAAAACATATTTTATACAAATTGACTAATTTATACATTTTATATGCATAATCATATTTTTCATGTGGAGTCATATTTTAAAATTTAAAAATCTAAATTTGACAATATGTAAATTTAGCATATTATAAATTTGGAAAGGAACGTGTGCACCTAAAAATCTACACCAAATAAGGAAGGAATCAACAAATTTTTTAATCAAATCAGTCTTCATATCTCCACCAAATCAACAAAATAAAATCTCCTATAGATTTTACAATTACAACTCGAACATATTTTGCATTAACAGCTTAATCAAATCAGCATTTATAGTTCTATCAAATCAGCAAATCTGCAACAGATTCAACATTAACAGCTCATTCAAATCACATTTACAGCCAGCACTCAAAAAACCCTATTAAAAAGGCACTGCATTGGAGAGGAAGGAGGGGAGGAGGACATCAACAGAGCTTCATTCAGCCAGCCTTTTCCATTTAGCTTTGTTTTCTTTTCTTTTTGTTTTTAGTATTAGTTTTGAATTTTTGTTTCAGTTTTTATTAGAGATACAAGTTTTTTGTTTTATTTAATCAATAGAAAAAGTTTGTTTATTTGATTTTCATGGATTGTTTTAATTTTTTATTTTAGAATATCACCAACCATAGTAGGCTAGAGAACCGTCTCATCAAAGAGAGGATTCCACCCCATAAGTTTGGGTGTTTAGTTCTTTTCTTTGTGTATCTTATTTTTTATGAATTATGCTTCATGTTTATATAGTTCCTTCAACTTAAATTTCTTTTTATTATGTGTATTTTTAGATCTCCCGTCGTTCTACTTAAATGGAATACAGTTGATGCTTTATAAACACTATTTTTAAATCAAGTTTAAATGAACTGCTTTTGAGATATTTTGTTTTGTTGAACATCTTAACTATCAAGGAAGAGGGCCTTCACTATAAGAACCGTTCTTGATCTAGTAGTTAATGATGTATCAATTAATGAAGTTTTAAAAAAGATCTTTTAAATTTATATTTCCATGTGAACATGTAAAATCTTTTGACTCATGTGAAGTAAGAAAAATATAAGTGTCAAGAAAGAATTATCACGATGCTTGTATGGTGGATTTTCAATCCTTGGTGGCCATTTTCATATTTTGTCCAACCTTGAATTTTATTTTAGCTTTGAGTAGTTTTCTCATATCAATCATTCAAATTCTTGTTTAAAAATCGTTTTGGTTGATTCTCTTTTATTTTTACTTGTTTGCTTCAATAGCCTCCCTATGAATTCGACCTTTTGTTACCACTTTTTATCAAGAATAGGTTAGGGTATTATAAATTTCTTTAGTTGGCAAAAACGAAATCTAAATGACAATTTCGATATCATCAAATCTGCCACTAACAAATTGATTTTTTTTTTTTTTAGAAAAGGGAAAATATTTTTTGATACCCTTCAACTCTTACTGTTACTTACCTTACCTCCCTAGTAACGGCGTCAATTTGTTGGTGGCAGATTTGATGATCTCGAAATTGTTGATTAGATTTCGTTTTTGCTAACAAAAGAAATTTATAATACTCTTACCTATTCTTGGTACAAAGTGGTAGCAAGAGATCAAATACACAGCGAGTCTATTCAATCAAACAAATAAAAATAAAAGAGAATCAATATCTAGCAAAAAGATTTTAAAACAAAGAATGTGAAGGATTGATATGAGAAAACTACTCAAAGCTAAAATAAAAATCATGGTTGGACAAAATATGAAAAAGGCAGCCAAGGATTGGAAATCCACTTTGTTGGGAAACGGATTTGCGGAAGCCATCAACAAAACCCGAGATCAATCATAAGAATAGAACACCATCACACGAAGAACACAAGATTTACGTGGTTCGGCCTAGGCCTACATCTACGGGGCGAAAACAGAGAATCCACTATAATAGTTGAAATACAAAAATACATTAAGAGACTCACAAACTCTCTCATGGAGTTACCTCTCTTAGGGTGCGTTTGGTTGCGCGATTGTAAAACTGATTATGCAGGAAGCTCATTTTCTCAGCTTTTTGAAATCGCAGCTTTTGGGCACTATTTGCCTGAAATATGTGTGCAGGAAGCTGCTACAGTAAAACTGTTTGGTTACACGATTGTAAACGCAGTTTCCTACAATCGCAAACGCAGCGCAATCGCACAACCAAATGCACCCTTAGAACCCTCTCAACCTCACCTTTGGGTCTCTACATTGTATCATGCCAAGTTTTACCATGGAACCCTAAAAGATATTTATAAGATAAATAACTTCCTTCGCAAGTAATCTCTTAATTAAAAAACAAATATTGTTTCCTGATTTTAAGAGATTCAATTTAAATTAATATTAATTAAATTCAAATTTAAATTAATATACCAATTAGGTGTCTACCCTAATATGGTTTCATCACGGCCGTCCGATGTAATACACCGGATCGAGACATAATCCCAACAATCTCCACCTTAACTCGTATCCGATAAACTCGGACTTCCTTGAACCTATTGAAGATTTGTTGATGTCTCCACCTCGCTCTGCAGAACTCCGTCTTGCAAAAAAAACCTTGCAGAAGTTTGAGGAAAATCTTCCTCCGGACGTTTGCACCGCTGCATCTTCAAGTCAATACATTGACTCGGTAATCTCGTGCATCTGTGGCACGCTCTCCATGTGCGTCTTTAAAGAAGGATTGTCTGGACTCCACCTTGAACAAGCTACACCACGCGCTCGCAAGCTCCGAATACCTGGACTCGCCTTTTACCTGAACCACCTGGGATGTCTCATTTCCCAAACTCGATTCAGAACGCCTTCTTTGTGTTGCATTATTTCATCATCTTCCTCTCGCACGAACACCGCATATGCGCTTCACACACCTCCAAGCAATTCTTTCACGAGTCTCATGCTTGGACCCACATCTCACGGCATTTCTTCGTCCCCATACGCCGCGAACACTGTGTACACTCGACCCTATGCACACGTCAAGAATCCCATGCACCTACGGCTCCTTTTTTTTTTATATAATTCCCGAGGCAAGCAAGGCCTCCCTTTCATCACCCATGCAAAAGAAGAAAAAAAAACCAGCAACTCTTTTTTGTTTTTTGTTTTTATATACGATGGATGGTATTTCAAACAAATTTTTTCTTCTTTCCAATACATGACTCACATGTATTTTCTTCTTCTTCGCATAGAACTCGATACGACACCACTATTGTTGGACCTTCCAACAACAAATCTGTCGATAGTACGCCATCATCGACCTATGTTGTCGCCTATCATCGTTCTTTAGATCTCGTCCTCCTAGGTCAAACCTAGAGCTCTGATACCACTGTTGGGAAACGGATTCGCGGAAGCCATCAACAAAACCCGAGATCAATGATAAGAATGGAACACCATCACATGAAGAACACAAGGTTTACGTGGTTCGGTCTAGGCCTACATCCATGGGGTGAAAATAGAGAATCTACTATCATAGTTGAGATATAAAAATACATTAAGAGACTTATAACTCTCTCATGGAGTTACCTCTCTTAAAACCCTCTCAACCTCACCCTTGGATCTCTACATTGTATCATGTCAAGTTTTGACATGGAACCCTAGAAGATATTTATAAGATAAATAACTTCATCCCCAAGTAATCTCCTAATTAATAAACAAATATTATTTCCTGATTTTAAGAGATTCACTTTAAATTAATATTAATTAAGATTCAGTCTTAATTAATATATCAATTAGGTGTCCACCCTAATATAATTTCATCATGGCCGTCTAATGTGATACACCGGATCGAGATATAATCCCAACACACTTCACAAGTATCGTGATGATTCTTTCTTTTTCACATATATTTCCCTTAGTTTACATGAGTCCAAAGATTTTACTTGTTCACATGGAAAATATAGATTTAAAGATCTCTTTTAAAACTTCATTAATTGACACACCATTAACTACTAGATGAAGGACGGCTCTTATAGTGAAGACCCTCTTCTTTGACAGTTAACTTGTTCAATCATCGAAAACAAAATATTTCGAAAGCAGTTCACTTCCACTCAATTTAAAAATAGGGTTTACAAGGCATCATGTGTATCCTATATAAGTAGAATGACGGAAGATCTAAAAATACCCATAATTAAAAGAAATTTGAGTTGAAGAAACTATATAAACATGAAGCACAAATTAGAAAACATAAGTGCACGAAGAAAATAACTAATTACTCAAACTCATGGGATGGAATCCTTTCCCTGGTGAAAGGATTCTCTAGCCTACTATGGTTTATGATATTTTAGAATAAAAATTAAACAATCCATGAAAATAAAATAAACAAGCTTTTTCTATTGGTTAAATAAAACACAAAACTCAAAAAGAAAGAACAAATTAAAACTGACAATAAAATTATTATTGACTGAATGGAGAGATATCTCTCTTCTCCCACCACAGCCATGACACTCCCACCACCAAATTCCCACCATTTTATTCTGCATGAGTAGTTATCTACCATGGTAGTATTTTGATGGGGGCATATAACCCTTTATTTAAGCATGTCAATTATCTGAAAAATATTTGTATTCAATTCAAATCCCTATTTGAAAATTTGAAAAATTGCCAAAAATCCGTATCCGATATTCAGATCAGATACGAATATGATGATATCTAATATGAAAAACATCCGTTTCCGAAATTTTATTATATATATTTATATTTTTAGGATTAATATGAGTTTTTTATTATTTATTTTACTTTAAACCATGTAATATACTTATAATTTTATATTTATAGTAGGTAATTATTGGATTTTTATATATATTTCAAATAGTAGATATTTTATTTTTATTTTGTAATATCATATTTCCATATATTTGAATCATATCCATCTCTATTGAAATTTTTTGGATATTTCGAATAATTATCTGAATCTAAATCTGAATATGAATTTTTAGATCCAAATAATTATTTTAAATATTCGTTGGATATGGATATGGATATAGATATTTTTTCAGATATTTAGTTCAGATACGATATGAGTCTATCTCATGCGTATCTGGCTCCATTGACATGCTTACATAATTCATTAATTCACATCTAAACAGGGAAAATATGTGAAAAGGCCACTGTGCAATAATAGCTGTGGATTTTGATAAATCTGAGAGTACTGATAGGAGCACTTTTAGCAACTATTTATATCACGTGTAATAACTGTTTACATCAAGCGGACAATATTGTTCATTAACTAAAACGCACGAGTTTTGGATGTCTAAATATTTATTAATATTAATCAAATAAAAAATACATACACAACTTTTAATTTAATGCTAATATTGGATTCGGATTAGATGCAATCAAATTCAATACCTAAGAAAAATGTTTTGACAATGATGGGAGATTGGAAAAAAAATTGAGGTTTATAAATAAATTCTCTCTTTTAACTTGCCTAGGTATAATTTGTTATAAGTTTTTTTATTTGTCTTTTTAAAAATTTTAAATTTGATAGACTTTGATGAATGGTACCTCTATTTTCAAACATATTTTGGATGAAACCAAGTAGGTACCTGTCGTTGTGACAAAAAAGATTCAAACAATCTTCATTTATTTCTTATTTGACTTCTTCTCTTCTTTAGCTTTTCAAATCACAAAGTCCACTGAAGAGGTTTTTGTTTTTTTTGTTTTTGGGTGTGGTCCACTGAAGAGATTTGATACACATGACAAAGAGGCTCACTTGGAAAAACCAGAGCTTAGAAAAAGACTTCACATGGTGGTTTGTTCTAAAATAAAGATATACCAACAAAGGTTCAGTCCAATTTAGTGTTCAAGACATGGGGGTTACTATCTGAGCTATATTAGGGATTCAACCACCCAAATGATAGTTCTTGTTTTCAGGGGTAAGATGATTGAGATTGTATTTGAGTGCGGTTACACACAATCCACGCGAAGAGTCTTATGGATAGTCCGTTATGGTTTATTCTAACAAAAAAAGGTACACCAAAAAGGTTTAGTTCAATTTAGTGTTCAAGATAAGGGGGCTATACCATCCCAGCTATATCAAGGATTCAGCTACCCAACTGATAGTTCTTGTTTTCAGGGGTAAGATGTGTGAGATTGAATTTTTAAGTTGTTAGTAATTCCCGCAAGTGGACGGAGCGTTACAGAAGTATAGAACTGGCAAGTACGGGTCGAACCCACAGAGAATTGTTTAAATCAGATTATTAATCAATTTAACTAATCGAACTAGAAAGAAAGATTGATGAAGTTATTTATTTATTTATTATTATTATTAAAAAGAGAATATTATTATGAAAAGATAACTAGGGTTTTAGAATCCACCATGCAATACCAATTTAGGAATTATATTCAAATATGAAACTCCACCATATAACTCAATCAATATTGACGTTAATCAAATACCAATCGGAAAATAAATATTTAAAATCATATTAATTATTTCATAAAATCAGATTTGAAATCAAAACAATCATCTCAACATTCACATATTAGGAAGAGAATAAGATATCAAATAGTTAACCAAGCATACCCTATCAAACCCTAAATAAGAGATCCTTGAAGATGATTCTACAATTAAAAACCTTGATTTATGAAAATCCAATAGAATGATCTATCTCCCTTCCCTTTATAAAATCTACCAACTCAATATTCAACATGTTAAGAAGAGCATAAAATATCATAGAACTTAATCAAAGCATATTTTATCAAATCAAATACAAGAGATTTTTGAAGAAGGTAATAAGAAATTCACACAAAAGGTTTCAAAAGAGAATTGAAGGAGAGATTGATAAGCAATAAAGCAAACAATATGGAGAATTCAAATCTAAATATAAAATCCTAAACTAACATTGCATGGTTTCATCTTCAACCCTAGTTGAAGATTTAGCTACTAGAAAACATGATCAAATAAAAGAAAAGAAAAATAAAAGACATCATATTATTAAAAAATTCTTGAAAATAAAAACACAAAATTAATATTAAAATTCAGATCTAATAGAATACAAGAAAGAATCAAAATATATGAGATGAAAAGAAAAACAAAAACAAAGCAAAACTCTTGAATTCTTCTTCTCCTTTTGATTGTCTTTGTGCCTCCACTTTCTATTCACATGTGCTCCTTTTATAGTCTCCAGCTCTTGAATCTCAACCATTTATTTGCAATATAATAGATGGTTAAGATTTGGTAGTTAAGATTGGCCTCAACCTTCCTCATATGAAGTTTAGATTTAATTCCCGTCCTTGATTTTCTGCAGAATCTTCAGATGGCTTTTTGACCCGTAATAAGATGGAATTACGAAATCTTCATGAAATAGTGATTTGTAGATCTTGAAATTATCTTTCCAACGCCATATCATGCGAATAAATCAGATACTTGAGGCAAAAGTTATGATCAAAACAGTGGGACGGGATTTTGAAGAATATATTTGATTAGATTGATTTTTATTCAATCTTAACCAAATCTTTTTCCATAAGGATCTTCTAGAAACTCTTGATTCTCATTCACATCTTTAACTGATTTGTAGCATATCTTGTATTGATAATCATCATTTAAGTCAATTACCTGCAATAACACATGAATTCTTAATATTAGTTATTATTATACATAAAATAAGAATATAGAAACTTAGATTAAGGGGTTTTAATGTATAATTAATATGCTTATCAATTGTATTTGAGTGTTGTTACACAGAGTCCACGTGGATAATCTGACTGTTCATTATTATTATTATTTTTAAAAATGGATACATTCAATTCATAATATAGCAATATATATATATATTTTTTTATCAAAATATATATATCTTACTATACAGGGTTTATTATTTTTAAAATATAAAAAATATGTATATTGGATTGTCTTACTGTCCCTACCATTATTCATGGTATTTTTTATGCTTAATTTTTTTCCCTTTATATATAGTAGGGGAATGACATTCATTGAAAACAATGGATACACATACAGGACACAAAAAATATTTAAATAAAAAATCTAAGCGTTATTGAGAAAATAAAGAAATAAATTTTAAACGAAATTCATTCACGAAATTTTAAACTTTTTAAGCATACATGTATTCATTATTGAAATGATCCATTATTCCAATTATCTAGGTTCTTGATTCACTACAAAATACATGCCTGATTAATCACGTACATGGGTAAATAATAAGTATATATATGAACAATTAATAAACATTGCTCAATGTCTACGTACTTGAACTTAGTGCATGAATCTAAGAAAATGCATTAAAGATACACTCTAAACATAGCATGTATATTGAAAGTATATACTTTGAACCTAGCATATAATTTATGAATTAAAATAAATGCATTCAAAATATCGATTAACCAACATATTAATTTTTCTAAAAGATTCTAGGTTCAAAATAACTCAATAATTTGAATTAGTACAACTTTTTAATCCACTTTTATGGCATGTGACATAGAGATGGATAGATCCCTCAGTTTTCATCAATCTTTAATGAAAGATTGATACGTGTCTAAAATTGATACAAAATCTCACATGTTAAACATGTGAGTTGACATGTGTCAGTCTCTCATTGTAAACTAATAAAAACTAAGAAAATTAACATTGATTGGATAACATTCATGCAATATTGCAGCAGACCCCCTTAGCGGGGTGGTCGAGATGCACCCTCTCCAAAGGGGAGGTCGCGAGTTTGAACCCGCCTTTACCCACCAAAAAAAAAAAAAAAAAACATTCATGCAATATAAATTTTTGTTAAGATAAAACATTAACTGTTACTCTATTTATATATCAACGAAACTAAGTGTGCTGAAACTCATAGTCTTAAGTAGCATTAAAAACGAGTTTCAAAAGAAAATTTTCTTAAAAACATCTTTTGAATTAAATAACTTCTAGAAAACATATTTTACAACTAAATTTTATTTTATAATTTCTTCAAAAACTGAAATCACCAGGGATATTTAGAAACGAGCTTGGATTAAATATGATTATTAGAGACTGTCCAAACTCATAACCAAAGGTAGAAGAGTTTGAGTCAGAAAGTTTGTACTAGATAGGATGAATGGATGATGATCCGATTTCAATAATAGATGTCTAGATCCGTGATAATCGCAGTTAAAACATGTTCACACCAACACCATATGAAAGACTTCATTGTTGCATCTCATGAGGAGCATAGGATAGTGATTGCAATAGTTCAGATTTCAGTGAATACACATGTTCACACCATGAAAGACTTTATGGTCGAGGAGAATAGGATAATGATTGCAATAGTTGGTGTTATTGGTCAAATTATTGTATTATAAACTTATGTATATATTCTTTGCTCGCAATCCTCCGGATCAACCAAAAAAAAAAAAAAGAAGTTTGGGACAAGTCAAATCCAAATCACATCTCAAACTCGTCTCAATTAATCTACAAGGAGAAACAAACTCATGATCCAATGGGGACTTTAAAATCTAAACTCTGTTATGTCTTATTCCATTTTTCCATGTTGATCTGATCGAGTTTAAGAATCCTGATTTTCAAATTTATTTTAATATTTTTTTTTATTAGTTCAAAAATTAAATAATTACCTCTAATATATAATATCATTTTTAACATGTATACTTACCTCCTAGTTATAACAGGGTTAGAACCTGCATCTTCCTGGATGGGGAGAATGTCCTTATCAAATTAAACATGTCCAAAGCCTTGGGGACAACATACTCAGATACTTCATCTTAATGATAAAAATATAAAAAATAATATGATTGTGATGGATTCTTTACAATATGATTTTATTTATGTTTAAATGACATACATGACATATTTCAAAGTAAATTGGTGGAACCAGCAGGACATGTTTTATACTTAAAATGCAAACTCGTAGCCCCCTTTTTATATAGTAACATAAGCTGTTCCAAGATAGATAATTATTTTGGTATAGATAAAGAATAAACAAATTTATGTTTGATTATATTTTTTTAAGAACAACTATCCCCTTACCAAATTGTCAAATCCACCACCCAATTTTTTTGGGGGGTGGTGGTTTAGGCAAGTTGGAGAGGGGAGGGGAGAGAGAGAGAGAGAGAGGAGGGTGGCGGTTGGAGGGGGAGGCGGGGAAACAATGACGGTGGTTGGAGAACATTGGAGAGGTGGTGGAATAGAGAGAGAGAGAGAGAGAAAGAGAGGGAGTCGGGTGGGGTGTGACGGGGGTGGAGAGAGCGGATACTCTCTGTCTCTCTCTCCCTTTTCTTTTTCTCTCTTTACTCCCCCACTTCTCTGGCATCATCCGGCCATCGCCGCTGTCTTCACCCCGCTACCCCCTCCCTCCCTCCCTCTTCTCTCTCTTTTTCCCTCCCCTCTCCCAACTTGTCAAACCCACCACCCAAAAAAACATTTTGAGTGGTGAGCTTGACAATTTGGTAGGGAGATAGTTATTTATTTTTTTATATTTTTATTTAATTTTTAAGAAATGCAATAATAAAATTTTTATTATTTGATTGATAATAGAAAAATTGTAAATAACATAAATAACATATGTATAATGAATCATAAAAGATAAAAAATAATATTACATACTGATCCATGATTTATAAACGTGATGATAAATAATTTAATACATGAGCCATTTATATTAATAGAATAAACTGAATAAAAAAAATACAATTTCAAGAGAGATTTAAACTACTAATACCATTATATTCGTATATTCTTTTTCCTGGACAAACATGTTTTATTTTGGACTTTTTATTTCATTCTTTCTCATCTTTTCTGCTATCTAAGCAGGGGGTAGGGACCACACAGTTCCAATAGATTCCAGTTGTAATTTGACTCATACAATGCATCTGTTACATTCAAAAGTTTCACAGTCCAAATCAGGACCACGGAATTGCGATGAGAATTCCTTACCCCTCAACGGTTCTGATTCTCAAATTGTCAAACAAAAACCACATCCTCCGCCGTCCGTTTTGGTTCCCGCCCTTGAAAGTACAAAAACGAAAATCAAAGAAAGAAATCCAGACGAGTCTCAGCCGGCAAAACCCTTCCATTATTTGTTTGTTTTGTCGACATGAATTTTATGAAATTCAAACACTCCGTGAATCTCTCCCGAATATTCCCCAAATCCCCCTCAAAAAACATTGAATTCCATTTAAGACCCTCCCCCCACATCCGGGCTTTTTAGGGTTTCTGGGAGGGTTCAAGCGGTTCTTCTGCGATGGCGATGGAGAGGTTCTCGTCTCTGCTTCCGATCGTTCTCGTGTTTGTGTGTCTTTTGAGAACCGACGCAGGGGATCAGCCGCTGTCGAAGATCGCGATTCACAGAGCGACGGCCGGGATTGATGGTTCGGCTCATGTTAGGGCTTCTCCGATGGTCCTTGGATTAAAGGTTTGGCTTTTTTTTTATTATTATTATTTGTTTGTTTTTGTTTGAATTTTTAGTTTTTTCTGGTGTTCTCTTTTGAAAAGACTGTTTTTTTTTTTTATTAAAGAAATTGTATTTTTTTGAAAAGGTAGATTGTGTTGATTAACTTATTTTTTTTCAGTCGTTATTTTTTAAAATTCATTGAATTTGAGTATCCAACAGGGTGAAGAAACTATCTTTAGTTGAAAGACTAAAAATGAAAAAGGCACTCTTGATTATCTTTTTCACTGTGTTTGGATGTGCGATTGAAATGCTGAGAATCTTAGAATTTTGTGTGCAAACTCAGTTTTCGAAAAACGTTGTTTCATAAGCTTTTCAATCGTAAGTTTTTTTGGCCTAAAAAGAAATATGATGGTTTGAAAAGATAAATGTTGAAAATGTGTTTGGATCCGTGTTTAAGAATTTTCAGCTTTTCATAAAGTAGAATACTAGAATTTTACCAAAACACAGATCCAAACGGGGTATTTATGTGGTTTTTTTTTTCTTTTTTGCTAAGGTATTTTTTTCAATAGCTTAATTTATTCATTTTTTATATAAATGTTATTGATTTTGACTAATTGAAGCAGGGTGAAGATATAGAATGGGTTACTGTGGAGGTTCAAAGCTCCAATCCAACTGCCGATGATTGGGTTGGCGTTTTTTCTCCTGCAAAATTCAAGTATTGGTTATTCAACACTCGAATCACATGTTTTCGCAGGCTAATTCTTCATTTCTTGATTTGATTTCAAGTGCAATAACATTTTTGGGGTCTTTTTTTCCCTCTCTTTTTCGAGCTCAGCTCATCCACCTGTCCCGCAGATATTGACGATCCTGGAGCGCAGTCTCCATATATATGTTCTGCTCCGATAAAGGTTGGCATTTTGGAACAAGAGATGCTGACTTTTGTTTTGTATTAGTTATGTTTTTAAGCTAACACATTGGGTATGCTTTTTCAGTTTCAGATTGCCAATTACTCTAGTCCGGATTATACTAAAACAGGGAAAAGTTCTTTGAAGTTGCAGCTCATTAATCAGCGAGCAGATTTTTCGTTTGCACTGTTCTCCAGTGGATTTATGAATGTATGTGCACAATTGTTGTCCCTTTTCAAAAATAAAGAAACTTTGGTGGTACTTTAAAGAAGTCATATCTTCAGTGGCATTTGATTGAATGTGCTTCTTTCATTGTCTTTGATGCATATTGCTTTTGCAGCCCAAGCTAGTGGCAGTTTCAAATGTCATCTCATTTGCAAATCCAAAGGCACCCCTTTATCCACGCCTTGCTCAGGGGAAGTCTTGGGATGAAGTAAGTTTGCTTTTCTTGTGAATCTTAATTCTTTAAAATTATCGAAAGGCAATCTACTTCGTGACATTGTTTGTTATGTGTCTTTTTTTCTTCTTTTTTTCCTGTTAAACTTAATTTTTTCTGGAATATACAATTGTCAGTTTTGATCAATAATTTGAATTTTGTACACTTAATGGCTAGCACATCATGTCCATTGCATGAATATATTGTTAGGCAGTAAACAAAATCGAAAACCTTCATGATCAACTGTTCACATGATCATAATCACAGGGACCACTGTTACATCCATGTTGGCCTAAAATGTTGCTCATCATTGCCTCAGTCTAGTTGTACAACTAGAGTATTTTTTTACTCCACACATTTTCATCGTAAACATTGACAATTTGCTTGTATTTATCTACTCCGCACATCTAGTTTTCATGTATATGTAGCTCCCGCCATTTACTTATTGGGAAAAGAGCTATCTTGGTCTCTTGATGATAGCTTGGCATTGCTAGTTGTGGAGTCAAATATCTCCAAAACCGAAGATGGGATGTGTCTCCCCCGGATTATTCCATGTACCTTGCCAAAGAACCTCCGACACCCAAGTTAGGAATACTTCTAGAATGTTCAACCTAACAGCCAAAAACTGGACAAGAATGTTCTGTACCTTTTTCCATGAGAATGTGTGTTATTTATAGGCTATTAGGAACAAGGGCAGACCACCGCGTGAGATATTCATGAGCTGTCACGTGACAACATGAGGTCATGCACGACCTCGCCATTTAGTCACGTCGATAAACCAGATCGATTGCGTCACGATGAGAGCTGTTGACCAGGTCAACTCCTATACCCATGACCGCGGCCCCTTAGGTTGTTTGATCGTTCCACCTGACCTCACGGTACAAGGGTGAAGGGTAAGATCGGGTTTGACCCCCTTGTACTGATCTCAATCGGATCCTGCTTGCATTCAGTTATTTATTATTGGGACTTTGTTCGTCTCTAGATTCCACACTGCAAAGCCCACTAGAGCTCGTAACATTCAGCTAACAAGACGTGTGAACGACATGCGTTGCCCCGTAAGAGATCGTTATTTTTTCCTTCCACACTAGTGATATTCAATTGCAAAAAACTGATTGTTTGGTTTGGTGTACTTTGTCTTTATGGACTAGATTTTTAGGTGGCGTTGTGTAAATGTATACCAGGACAAATGTACATTTCTTTTCTTTTCAGATGACTATCACTTGGACAAGCGGGTATGGTATACTTGAGGCTAATCCTTTTGTTGAATGGGGCCTGAAGGGGAGGCCTCAAACACGTTCACCAGCTGGAACATTGACGTTTACTCGTAACAGCATGTGTGGTATGATGTATTTTTGAAAATTATAATTGATGTAAATAATCATCCTAACTTTATCTTTATGTAAATTTGACTCTAACTCATATGAAAGTAACAATGCTTACATCTTAGCATAGAAAGGGCACCTTGTCAATGATTCTAGATACAAGGTTTTTTTTTTTTTTATCATCTTTGCTTGTTTTATTCAGTTTGATATCTAGTTGTTGCACATGTCACAATCCGTATATAAATAATTTAAGTCAATAAATGAATAATTATATAAGTGGTGATTTATTATTTTGCGAGGATCTATAGGCATTTTCAAATGCGCATAATCACTGTTAAAGTGATGATACACCATTATAACTGGCAGGATATTGTTGTGAAAATTTTGGTGAGAACGACAGATTAATATTACTCTCGTAAAATGATCTGCCATTATAACTGGATAGCAGTATAATAAACAGGATATTGTTGTTAAACAGGATAGTAATCTAATAATCTCTGAAAAACAGGATATTGTTGTTAAAATTTTGGTGAGAACGACAGATTAATATTCCTCTCGTACAATGATATGCCATTATAACTGGATAGTAGTATAATAAAAACACAAGTAAATATGTTGCATTTACGTATATCAATATTATAATTGCATGAGCTTAATAAGGTTAAGCTCCATTTCTATGTTTTCAGGTCCACCTGCACGAACGGTTGGTTGGCGAGATCCTGGCTTCATACATACAAGTTTCTTGAAAGACTTGTGGCCAAATTCAGAGTATTGAAACATATGGAAATTTTATTGTCTTTCGCCATAACTATTTTGCCAAGGGGTGAATTTTGCTAAGGGTGTCTTGTGTTCTGTGTTTATCAATATGTTATTGATGCTCATTCAGGTATACATACAAGCTTGGACATCGTCTATTCAATGGTTCATATGTTTGGAGCAAGCTTTATTCTTTCAAAGCATCTCCTTATCCTGGACAAGATTCATTACAACGCGTTATCATATTTGGCGACATGGGAAAGGTGGAATTCATTCAATAATTTTATGACGCCATATGAAATTTCATTAACTGTAGTGTAATAAATGAACAATTCTATTATCTCACTATACACGTTACATAAACAAGTAAATTTGCACGACCACCCTTATGGAATTCAATTACGTAGTTTTAGTTTTGGGAACCGATGGATATAGATATAGACAAATGCCTCTTGAAAAAAAAGAGAGAAGAGAATTGACTTATTTTACAAGGGCATTTCTGTTTATTTATTAGTTCATTACAAATATGTGGTGTAGTCATTTTGTTTTTGTTTATGGCTTATGTTGTCCGTACAGATTCATGGTTAATGAACATCATATTTTAATTGCAGAAAAAGTTAATCTTCGCTTGTCCACAGTAAAGGCCAACTTGTCACAGATTACATACTTGGCCAATAAAATAATTTGACTGTATTGCGTATTTCTTTCAGGCTGAGCGTGACGGTAGCAATGAGTACAGCGATTATCAACCAGGTTCCTTAAACACCACAGACCAACTGGTTAAGGACTTGGAAAACATTGACATAGTTTTCCATATAGGTGATATAACATATGCAAATGGATATATTTCGCAGTGGGATCAGTTCACATCCCAAGTGGAGCCAATTGCATCAGCAGTGCCATATATGATTGGAAGGTGTGTCTGCTGTCTCTAAGTTTTTCTGCTCCTAGTTCATGGTGATGTATTCTAGCAGGTTGATTGGTTTGGGCAGATCAAAACCATATTGATTTGCTCCATTCAACCTCTTAAATTTTCTCATATGAAGTAATTTTGCCTACCCAACCTTTAGTGGCTAAAAGTTCATCTTGTTCTTCTTCTTCTTCTTTTCCTGTTGCAGTGGTAATCATGAACGTGATTGGCCAGGGACAGGATCATTCTATAATACCACAGATTCAAAGGGTGAATGCGGCGTGCTGGCTGAGACCATGTTCTATGTGCCAGCTGAGAACAGAGCCAAGTTTTGGTAAGAAATAAATCTTTTTTCTGGCATGTACGTAGTAAACTCTGTTTTTTTTAGACCCACATATATCAGACAAAGATGCGTTCATGGTTGTTAAAAATTAATGATTTGAGAAACAGTGAATTAATAGGGGACGCACAGTTGTTCATTTTTTATAATTTTTTTTTTATAAAGTTCTGTTCACAGCACGTACAGATTTCTGTAAAGAGGTTGTGGAACTAGTATTTCATGGAATTTTTATCATCAACATTTTGATGTGGTAACCCACACAGGGTTGGATCTTTGTCTTGCAGCAATGGGTTTTCTCGCTTAGATCTCGAGTTTAATTCTCCTCGAGTTTACCTAATGCATAGGGTTTGTAGGTGGTTCTGCACACCTGCAATTTTCCCTATTGCAAAAACCCACCCGCCCTCTCCCCCCCCCCCCCCCAACCCCACAAAAAAAAAAAATAAAAATTGAGGTGGCTTGTTTGCAATAGTTTGGAGTCAGCGCGATATATTAGATTAAGCTAAGTGTAAATAAACTCAGTAAACCATTTAGATGAAGGCTGCATGCATCATTATGTGGCATAAATATTGAAACAAGTGATAAAAAAATGTGATATTGGCACATGTAGATTTTCTCTTGGAACAAAAATTGTGGGACATTCATTGAGCATGTAAATCATGTATGATTATTCTATATAATTTCCGTCATAAAATGAAAGAAAGATGATAAAGGATGGATGAACAATATTAACTGTTTAAAGATTTATAATTAAAACATTGAGGAAATATCATTGAGGGCAATGTTAATTTTCTTCTTGAAAAATAAGAATATTACAAAACTTAATAACCTTATATCATGCTGTCCTACGTAGGTATTCCACCGACTATGGTATGTTCCGTTTCTGCATAGCAGACACTGAACATGACTGGAGAGAAGGCTCTGAACAGTATAAATTCATCGAGCGCTGCTTCGCATCGGTTGATAGACAGAAACAACCATGGTTAATATTTGCTGCTCACCGTGTTCTTGGTTACTCCTCTAGTTTTTTTTATGCTGCAGAGGGTTCATTTGCTGAGCCGATGGGACGAGAGAGTCTACAGAAACTTTGGCAGAGGTATAAAGTTGATATAGCAATTTATGGCCATGTGCACAACTATGAAAGGACCTGCCCAATATACCAGGTATTCTTTTTGTGCCTTTTATTTTTGGCTCTGCGTCCTGTCAATGATCTTTGCTAATGTACATTGTTACAAATTAATGAGAGCACATGCTTTTTCTAGGACAATATGGATTGTTAGTTTCTTGAGGTACATATAATGACGCATGCATTCTGTTCCAGTCAAAGCACCCAAGATTTTTGAGCATGCATGATTACTAATATCTTGTATTCTTGTTGGCAAGAGAAAAAATTACAAAGTTAATATTATAATATTTAATGAGATATTAATGCAACTTGGATGATGAAGAAGTCTGAGACTCACTTGAATACTATAATTGTTGGAAAAGCTTGATCAACTTGCCATTTATTTTAGCTGAATATGTACGAGTACAAAACACGCTGGAGTCAGACCTATTTGCCAAATCCAAGTTGTGACACATCTTATTTTGGCTCTGTCCTGGTGGTGGTGGAGACATGGAAAGAGACTGCATTGAAATAGAGTGAATTGCATCACTCTTCCTTAATAGTTGTTACCAAATATGTCATGTTTGCCTAATTTTATACCTGGAGACTAACTTTTTTTTAATTTTAAATTCATGATTATTTCGATATTGGTTAAATAGTATTAAAAGAAGAATACATTTTTAGCTAAAATAGTTTTAAGGGACTGTCATGTCATTGGGTTGCATGGATACCTTAGCATTTATCTCTACTGTTCGGCTAATGTTCTCATTAACTTCATTATCCACTCTGGTTTCTCATGAATAAGTAAATTCCTGTGTTTCAGAACCATAGTCACAAAGTATTTCAAGATTTTCTGAATATTATCTTCATACCTATTTTTCGGATGAATTTCTATTCATCAAACTGTGCATTTAGTATATTTGGATCATCTATGACTTTCTTACATTAGTCTCAATTGTCATCATCATCTTCATACCAAACGCATAAGTTTTAGTGTATTTCAAATACTAATGATCAGAACACATCTAGTGGATAATTTAGTTATCTCCATGGTTGTACTATATATATCTTGTATCATTTATGAATGCATACTTGTGCATACTTACCATACTGAACTAAATTTTTACTGAATATTTTGTGACTTTGTCCAGAACCAATGTGTGAGCAACGAAAAGTCCCACTATTCTGGAACCGTGAATGGGACCATCCACATTGTTGCTGGCGGTGGAGGCAGCCATCTGTCGAACTTCAGTGACATAAAAACCGACTGGAGCATCTACAGAGATATGGACTTTGGGTTTGTGAAACTCACAGCATTCAATCACTCTTCACTTCTGTTTGAGTACAAAAAGAGCAGCAACGGCAATGTGTATGATTCCTTCACAATCTCAAGAGACTACAGGGATGTATTGGCTTGCATACATGATGGATGTGAACCAACAACATCTGCCACTTAAAGCTTGTTTTATATATTTTTTTCAAAGACATAAGAATGTACATATCTAGGAAGGAATAAATATACATTCCAATAAAGTGAATGCACATCTTTATGTATTTTCTAGCCTAATATATATTTGTCTAATTTAGTATATATGCATGAATGACTTGAGTGTATCAGTATTCTTTGATTTTCATCAAAATTCAGACAAACCTGTGTGCTCAGGTTTTGTGCATTCCTTTATACTCGAGTTGTTAATCTTATTCTAGGTTTATGATGATTCATGTTTCATTTGACATGCGTGAAATGCATATAGTCTTTTCTAAATTTCAGCAAAATCATGTTTCTCTTTCTTGTTATGTTTTATATAATTTTATTGAACTATTGTTCAAAA
This sequence comes from Acorus gramineus, assembly GCA_030737835.1. Taxonomy (NCBI): domain Eukaryota; kingdom Viridiplantae; phylum Streptophyta; class Magnoliopsida; order Acorales; family Acoraceae; genus Acorus; species Acorus gramineus. The sequence continues at coordinate 18,548,400 of CM060851.1, forward strand.
CAAGGGCAGGGGATGCTTTCTTATATTTCAGCAGTAAATTCATAATCAGAGGGTTTTATTCGGATTTTTGTATTTTGCAATCATTGGGTTGAATATTTCTTGAATATATTGTTTATATGGATGATAAAAAGTTTAACTAGTCAACTCTGTTGGTGATTTATTTGATTTAGTAATTAGATAAGAAGTTATCATGATTTAAAAAAATTTGTAGGATATTAGATCAAATTTCCCATAATTAATTTGATAAGGTCACCATTCTTAATGGCTTTTGAAAAAATTAAATTTTTTTTTTTATTATTGGTTACAGTAATATGGACTGATAATATTTTTTATTTTATGAAATAATATCAATGTGGATTGATCACAAAAGTGAAATAACACACCATACGGAAAAATGATTTGATAACATGTTCTCATATGAATGGATTGAGTCATCAAATTGATCAATTTTTTTATTACTGAATGATGACTCAATTTAATATTGTTAAATTTAGGTGATTGTTATTATTAAATCTTACACTAGGACCTAACATATGATTAAATTTTAAGATCTGGTTGCACATATTTTATTTTATGGTCTCATTTATTGACCGAGTATGTTTTATACATCATACTGCATACAATGAATTTGTTAGACGAATGAAACGTGTCATTGCTTCATTACATTCGATTATATTCATCATGATAAAGACATCTAAGTCCTTACAAACATGGAAAAACCCATATAAGTCCCTACTAAAATTGGGACAGACGTACGAGTCCCTAAAAACTCAGAAAAACCCAATTATCATCCCTGAGTTAAATTTCCATCCAAATTTAACGGAATATTCCTAGAATATTCCATCACATATAATTGTGTAGACATTGAAGTCCTTATAAACAGTCATAAAGACAAATTAGTCCCTGCAAAAGATAAAATTGTCTCTAAAAGACTTTTACATTAAATTGTGTATATATTATAGTCCCTATAAATAATCATAAAGACAAATTAGTCCCCGCAAAAGATAAAATTGCCCTTGAAATACTTTTACATGTAATTGAATAGACATTACAGTCCTTATAAATAATCGTAAAGATAAATTGGTCCCTCTAAAAGACAAAAATACCCTTGAAGGATTTTTACATTTAATTGTGCATACATTGCAATTTAAAAATTAAATACCCTCTAAAAGACTGCAATTTCTACACAATTAAATGTAAAAATTCTTCAGGGGCATTTTTGTCTTTTACATGTACCAATTTGTCTTTACGATTATTTATAAGGACTGTAATGTCTATCCAATTAAATGTAAAAATCTTTGAGGGGCAATTTTGTCTTTTGCAATGACTAATTTGTCTTTATGATTGTTTATAGGGACTGCAATGTGTACACAATTTAATGTAAAAGTCTTTCAGGGACAATTTTGTCTTTTGCAGGGACTAATTTGTCTTTATGACTGTTTATAAGGACTTCAACGTCAACACAATTATATGTGACAGAATATTCTGGGAATATTCCGTTAAGTTTGGATGGAAATTTAACTCAGGGATGATAATTGAGTTTTTCTGAGTTTTCAGGGACTCGTACGTCTGTCCTAATTTTAATAGGGACTTATATGGATTTTTCCATGTTTGTAGGGACTTAGATGTCTTTAACCCTAAAATATATAAATAAATGAGACTAAAAATGTTTATAAAAGGTGGAAAATGTGGGAATAATTTGAAATATATAGATAAATTATAAAGCAAATACCCAAAAAATCTTCTAAAAGTTAGAAATACTAAATCAGCCACTTTTTAAAATTGTACAAAAAAAAGGTTTTATCTTACAATTTTAAAAATTAAAAAGACCAACATATTTTTCAATTTAATTAGGTTTTTTTTTCATATTTTTAAATATGTCTATTAATGCCATTAAAGCATACAAAATATCACAATAGTCTTACTTTCTACATACGTACATAGATACAATCACACACGCATACATACACAAACTCTCCCACAATATTTACAAATAAAAAAAATCTATATTTTTTTATATCATAAAACATATGATTTTAATATTTCAATAAAAATTTAACCATTAAATCATTCTTATGGTAAAATTTAACATTTTTTATTTTTTCCATAGTATAAAAATAAGGGATTTTTAGTTTTAAGTCCATGTAAACTATATGATTTAGTGATCGGTCCCTCACTTTTTTATATTTTGGTTTAAGTCCTCAGATTTCAAGAGTATATTCACTTTTAGTCCCTGACTAAAAAGAAAACCACATAATTTAGGGACTAAAAATAAACATATCCTTTAAATCTTGGGACTTAAACCGAAATATGAAGAAGTGGATGATCGATCACTAAATCATATAGTTTATTAGGACTTAAAATTAAAAATCCCTAAAAATAAATATAAATTTCTGATGGTATAAAAATAAATATTGAATTTTGTAAGAGAAAATATAAAAATAAAAAATAAGAGTATTTTAGTAATTCTCCATGACTTTAACGGGGTTAGTAGAAAATTTGATGAAAATTAACTAGATGGTAAAAATGCATATTTTTTTAATTATTTAATGGTATAAAAATAAATAGACTATTTTTTATGATACAAAAATAAATAATATGTTTTTCAATGGTATACATGCAAAAAAAACCCTTTTAGATATGAAATCTAGATAATAATTGTCTAACTGTTACATCAAAAAAAAAAGAAAAAAAAAAGGAAAGAAAATAGATTGCATTCATTTCATTCCTCAAGCTTTTTTTTTTTTTCCAAATATATATATATATATATATATATATATTATTTAATGAATTAAATATGTATAGTGATATTAGCTTATATTTCTATACAAAATATCATTTCTGTCCCACAATTCGAAAAAATTTGAATGGGCATAGATTTAAATTTCCCTCCTCTTCTTGTTACACATGAAATACGTTAAACAAAATAGAAAGAGACAAATTAAGGAGAAAAAACATTAGAAAAACTGTCAGTTGATAATACGAGGGGGGACAATCGGAATCAGTGCTACATGGGACCGGATCCCCTCGGGACCAATTCATCCGTCTCGTCGTCAATCTCCCATGGCCACTTGACATGGACACAGAAAAAAATAAAAAAAAAAGAAGAGAGAGAGAGAGAGAGAGATGGATAGAGCTTTTCTTTCTTCTTCTTTGTTGGTTCAGTTACTTGTGTTGCTTTGTTTGGTCGTCGTTGCGAGCTCCGGCGGCTCTCGCCACCACCTGATCGGGGTGCAACCGTTGTCGATGATCGCCCTCCATAAATCGACGGTGGATATCCACTGCTCGGCGCACGTCAAGGCTTCGCCGGAGCTCCTCGGCCTAAAGGTGGTTTTTTTTCTTCTTATTATTATTTTGGATAAAATGCTTTATAAGATTGTGTGTTTAAGAACCCATTATTTTATTATCATTCATGATACTATACCCGGTGGAGTGCTCGATCCAGACGCCGTTCCTCCCTTTCCCACCTGGGTTTTGACTGAAAAATAACAAGCAAAAAAAATAAAATAGAACTTTCTATATATCCTTGTTCACAGTTTTCCTAGGGACATCCACGTATATAAGTATATAACCCTGCAACCACATCCATGGGTGGATATGCTACGTTTCATGTGATACGTAGGGTCAATTAGATGTGAGATTGAAAAATAGTTTTTTTTTTAAATTAGCTTTTTAAATGCTAGAATGTTAACTTTTTTATGCATATTTGAATTTTTAAAGAAGTGAATATAAAAAAAAAATTTAAAAACATTCTTTGCGGCAGTTATTTTTTTTAGTCCCTAGCATGTTTTAATTTTTGTCAAAATTATATACTTCTTAATACTTAATGTATATATATATATTAAAATATTAAACATATAATCAAATAAATTGAATGTAATTTTTTTTTTATATTTTCTTAATTCGTATACATTGAATAAACATAACTGGGGAACACAAGTAGCTTAAAAAAAAAAGTATCAGATCAAACACGAAAAGTTTTCCAAATTACTTAAATCCAAATTAATCGATGTCCACCATAGACATATATAATATTATTCTTTACCCAAGAGGGCTTGCTTATTTGTAAACCAAAAATTAAGTGGTTCAACCTTCAGTATTGTCCATTGGAGTCCACAATCTCTATAAATAATTGTAATAAATTTTGGGTGGCACTATTTTATGTCTTTTATATGTTCCACTAGTCATACTGTGATGAGGTAATTAAGATCTGTTTGGAATATAGTTATATGATTTGTTTATCTGAATATACTGGTTAAACTACATGAAAGGCTAGTTCCATATTTTGATAACTGTAATTTCTTTAAATCCAGTTATTGCAAATATATATCTAGTTAAAATTTTTCATATTTTTATATAAATTGACTCATCTAATTAGTTAAATTATATATTTCTTTTTTTTATTAAAATGTTCATTCGATGAGCTATACATTTTTAAAAAATCAAGTGTGGATTGTAAATAGGGGGCGCTGCAAACGGCTGAGGTTGTTTCTTACATTTTTATATTTATTATAGTTTTCACATACTTTGTTTTTCTTCAGATATTGTAAATTTATGTAGTAAGCATGCATCTTTATAAAAAAAAATGAAACGTGTGATTCAATTAATTGTAATCGATCTTTTATGTGAAAAATTCACATCTGTATAGAAATGTCCATGAGACTGTGTGTAACATTTTTTTTATTTCTCTCAGAATCAAAGTGTTGAATGGATAACAGTAAAGTTCGAACATCCAAACCCATCTGAAGACGACTGGATTGCAGTCTTCTCTCCTGCAAATTTCAAGTAGGTTTTCTTATTTTCTTGTCTGTTACACTTTGGTGACTGATTGTGTTGAGAAACTCAAGATGTGATATTATATAATGATAATGTTGATTTGAGTTTTGCAGTGCTTCTACATATGTACCTGAAATGGGCAACCCCAAGTACCTCAAACCATTGTTGACTTCTGCACCTATTAAGGTATATATAGATCACAAACTTATAAATCACTTAAGCAAGATTTATTTATCATGGCACGTTCAATTATGTTTTAAGGTTCATAAAACAATCTCAAACTTTTGAAACATAATCTATATTAGAGAGGTTGGATCCATTTCTCAGGGTTAAGTTGGTTCTGGACAAGGCTAGTGAATTTTGACATACATAAACATCTCATGTGTTAGAATAACTTTTGAATTGTACCAAGTAACACACACAAATTGATCTGAAAATCGAACTGAATTATCATATTAATCGAATTGAATAATTCCATGAGTCGTATGAAAAGTGCTTGCGTATAAATTAAAATGATCTTTTTTGAGATGTTGAATTGAACTGTATAACTTAAGCACTAATGTGATTAGATGAACAATGAATATCCATCGAACTAAATCATGACATTAATGATCAAATCACAATTGTAACTAATTAGCATTGTTCAAATGCCTTTTCATTTGAACTATTGATCAAAACCTACACCTAATTAACCACCTATTAATACTATTTTCATTGTAATTTGGACGAAATTCGTATCGTCATACAGTATCAGTTCGCAAACTATTCGAGCCCGGACTATCCGAATACTGGGAAAGGATCACTGAAGTTCAGGCTAATCAACCAACGCTATGATTTCGCCTTCGCCTTGTTCTCTGGTGGCCTCTCGAATGTAAGCAAATACTAATTGTCACAAATTATTATTAGCTATATTTCATGACATAATTCTCTCATAATTTTGTTAACCTAATTTTCTTTTAATTTTCAGCCAAAGCTGGTTTCTGTTTCAAATGTGGTGGCTTTTGCAAACCCAAAGGCGCCTCTCTATCCCCGTTTGGCCCTTGGAAGAACTTGGGATGAAGTAATTAATATATTTCATCTATGCTTCTTATTGAACAAATTCATAATAATTATGGTTTTAGTAACCTAAATCACTTGATTTACTATATGTTAAAGATGACTGTAACATGGACGAGCGATTATGACATCGACGAGGCGATCCCGTTCGTCGAATGGGGTTTAAAGGGAGAGCCTCAAACGCGTTCCCCAGCAGGAACACATACCTACACTCGAAGCAGCATGTGCGGTATGTATGCGTGATAAGTAAGGGTGTAGCTTTGGTCGATTAAATTGAATCCAAACTGATTTTTTTTAGGCTTGGACAAATCATTTTTGGTTTTGTTTAGGTATGGATTGAATAATTAATAAACGATCTACTTTGTTTTGGGTCTGATGTCATTTAAAAAAAAAAAATTGAATTAATCGAGTCAAACCGAATTAAATTTAAATCCATAATTGTTCATAATTAACATAAATTTAAATCATTTTGTTTTGTATTAAAAACTATATTATTGTTATATCATTAATATTAATAAAAAATTACACTAATTTATACTATCAATCTTAGCCTATGTTTCAATTATTTATGTAAATTTATAAGCCAACCCCTAGAAACCTATAACCAACCAAAATCAGTAAGAAATAAAAAAAAAGGTTAATCTTTTAACAATTTGGTTCAATCCGCTTTAGTTCATATTAATCAAACAAGTTTAGTTCAGTCTAGTTTTTGGATTTTCAATTCAATTTGATTTCGGTTTAGATGTGATTATAATTTTGTTCAATTTGAATTTACGATAAATCGATTCAAACCGATCAAATCACACCCCAGTGATACATACACAATTAATTACATTAACAAATATATTGTGATTACTTGTCACATAAAAAAAATAATTAACATGTGCGACATTTCATGCTTTGTAGGTCCTCCGGCGAAAACGGTCGGATGGCGTGACCCAGGCTTCTTCCACACAAGTTTCTTGAAGGATTTGTGGCCCAACCAAGAGTGCGTGCGATTTCCATACCTGCACAGGACACGCACGTGCACAATGCGCATTAAAGTTTTTTTTTTTTTTGTATCGGAGAGAACCACCATAACTGATTTTATAGTCAAACTAGAACTGCTACATTAAACTAGGAAAGCTATATTGGTTTGTTTGTCCCGGTCCTATAAAAACTTATGCACATTAAAGTAGAGCAAGAGTAATCTTTTCTTTTCTCTTTTTGAATAGGTATACTTACAAGCTCTGCCACCGATTGATGGACGGCTCATATGTGTGGAGCGAGGTCTTCTCCTTCAAGGCTTCTCCTTATCCCGGCCAGAACTCGCTACAACGCGTCATCGTGGTCGGAGACATCGGCAAGGTATTTGATGGAAGCATGGATGAGTTTAGTATTTTAAAACCTGATCTGACTCGACCAATTGAACTGGTTGAACTTTCAACCTGTATAGATTCTAGTTCAGTTAACTAACACAGTGAAGAACTAAAACAAAAATCCAACAAGCGTTGAGATCCTTTAACAAACCACAATTCTCAAAGAGAATAATAAAACTCAGAAATATATTATTGAAACTGCCAACCCTAAATTACAAATATCTCATTTATATTAAAAAGTTACTAAAAATAGTAAAAACAAAAATTTGTTATAACTAACTCTAGAGGATCTTAGAAGATCTTCGGATTTGATTTCAGTCAAATCTGAATTATTATGAAGGAGATATGCAGAATCTAAAAAGTTACTAAAAATAGCAAAAAGACCATTTTGAGGGTCGAAAAATGGAAAAATAAGCACGCATGTGACATAGCCACAACTTTTTGTAGATCTCATCGATATCTACCTCTAGTAAAAATTCCAGGCGATTCCGAGTTCAGGACGCCATATTTCTACTAGCCGATTTTTCTGTAAATATTTGAAAATCTCAAAATGGATCCTTTCGAATTTATTGCTCTTGGAATGCATCCACCACCCGTTCTGCATCATTAACCCTTAAAATTCAGTAGTATATATATATAAAAAAAAAACTAATTGAAATTAATTTTTAAAACCAGCCAGCCTACCTGTTGAATTTATAATTTTTGAAAATCAACTACCAGTCAATTGATCAGTCAGCTAGTCAGTCTATGATCATATGAAAAATCGATAATTGATCAATGACAAAGAGATCAAGAAATTGAAACTTGGGTTCTTTCTTTGTTTACAACGGATAAGATGATGATTCAGTGCTTCATAGGAAATGAGAAACCACGAATATATTTGGACGACTCAACTTTTTTGATAACTCAAGAACCCTCATCATGATCATCAAACTGGACGGGTTAGATCAACCCATCACGGGTGCCCGACCCGTTTAATCCAACTATAACAATATAATAGTCCAAATTCAAAAAAAAAAAAAATTTCATTTGGATTTTGCACTTTCCTTGCACACCTTTATAGAATCTAAAAAAAAAAACACTAATTAGTTATAAGACATTTACATTCTTTTAATTTTTTTATAATTTACATTTACCATATTTATCATGATAATGTCACAGTTCAATTTTAATTACCTTATCACTATTAATTTTTTATGGTTCAACGAACTGTTTCCATGATTCTATTCAGTAAACTGTCTCAGATTGATGCATGTATGTATGTTGTGTCCATCTCTCACAGGCGGAGCGGGACGGGTCGAATGAGTACGAGAACTACCAACCAGGGTCGTTGAACACGACAGACACCCTAATCAGAGACCTCGACAACTACGACATCGTCTTTCACATCGGCGACATGCCCTACTCCAACGGCTTCCTCTCTCAGTGGGACCAGTTCACCGAGATGGTCAGTCCCATCTCTTCCCGCGTCCCCTACATGGTCGCCAGGTTCGAAAAATGAGCATAGACTCAAATCTCACATACTTTGTTAATTAAAATCTTTGTATTGAGATTTGATTTTATTATACATTACAACTAAGTCAAACTCTTTATTTTTAACAGCGGCAATCACGAGCGGGACTGGCCGGACTCAGGTTCATTCTACGAGAACGAGGACTCGGGAGGGGAGTGCGGGGTGCCGGCAGAGACAACGTACTACGTTCCGGCGGAGAACCGGGCGAACTTCTGGTACGTGGCAGACTACGGGATGTTCAGGTTCGTTAAAGATCGAGTCATTATTATGATATTGTTGTTTTTCTCATTTTTTTTTATTTTCTTTTTATCATATTTTAGATTTTGTTTTGTGTATCTATAAATAGAATATCTGATTCTTCTAAAACATGAAGAAGTCTTTTTCTTTGTTTTAACAAGCAGATTCTGCGTGGGGGACACGGAGCATGACTGGAGGGAGGGCACGGAGCAGTACGCGTTCATCGAGAGGTGCTTCGCAACAGCCAACCGACACAAGCAGCCGTGGCTCGTGTTCGCAGCGCACCGGGTGCTCGGGTACTCGTCGAACTCTTGGTACGCCAACCAAGGCTCATTCCAGGAACCCATGGGAAGGAGCAGCCTTCAGGGGCTGTGGCAGAAGTACAGGGTCGACCTTGCCTTCTTTGGACATGTGCATAGCTACGAAAGAACTTGCCAGATATATGAGGTATGTACATGGATGAGATCCAATCAAAGCTTCTTGCATTTTAAGTGTCACATGTCAGTCCTGAAACCAGGACTATGCTTAGGTTAAGATAGCTAGGATCCAACCAATCTTTTAGTAATAAAAGTATTGGTAGCCGTTTCTACATTTTTCAATTAAAAAATAATAATAAAAAAAAAGATTCAACATGCATGTGAAGTATCACGTGTCAATCCAAATAAGGCCTAGGATTAGGCGCGAGGAGATGAGATCCATACACCCAGTTCTACATCCTTGTATGTTAAGTGTCACAAATCAGTCCAAAAAGAGACTTCATGAGCTACAACCCTGATCAGATCCTATCTTATGAGTTCTAGTCATATGCATGGTCAGTTCATTATATACAATATTAATAATGAATGGTCAATTTGATGACTTTTATCCAAAGAAAAATTTATATTTTCTTTGGATTTTGATTATGCTAAATTTGTTTGGGAGGAAAAAAAAAATGAATTTCACTTAAGGATCCCAAACCATTTAAACTGAAATGAATTCGTTTAAATCTCAACTCCCACATACAAGATTCATTGGTTAGGGCTGGTGGCATAGGGCTGGTGGCATCTTAATCACACATATTTAACACTGGCAAATTAAATTTTGTTACACTTCATGTCATAGTCAGGCCCTTTCAACTGATGAAAGACTTGACCACACTTAATCCTGACTGGATCCCATCTCATATCATGACGTATGACAGAACATATGCATGAGCGAAGAGAAATCGAGGTACTCAGGGATCGTGAACGGGACGATACACGTGGTGGTGGGGGGTGGAGGCAGCCACCTATCACAGTTCACCGACCTGAAGACGGAGTGGAGCATGGTGAGGGACTACGACTACGGGTTCGTGAAGCTGACGGCGTTCAATCAGTCGTCGCTGCTGTTCGAGTACAAGAAGAGCAGGGACGGCAACGTCTACGATTCCTTCACCATCACCAGAGACTACATGGATGTGCTCGCCTGCGCCAAGGATAGTTGCTGGCCTACCACCTTGGCCACCTGAACTATAAGTGTGTTAAAGGTGCTACCTTGGATACAAGATTCATCACTCACTTGTCACTCTTCAGAGGTGGTGGTTTATGAAGGTAATGGTTTATGAATAATGAGTGATTTAGTATTGAATAATACATGTGGAATATGTGAATGGAGACCGGATCCTCTGTGTGAAATTTTTCATTTTTTCGATGAGGCTGTCACCTATGTGCTAAAAATCATTTTTAAAATTATCCCATGTTTTATTAATGTTTAATGTTTTTTTTGTTCCTGTATGTGAAATGGAATGAGTTTTTTCCATGGTTCAATGTTGTAAACATTTTATTACAATCACATCTTGTATATTAAGTCAACGTGCATTTGATACGTGCATAAAATCAGTAATTTTAAAATAAAAAGTATATTAGTTTGCAAGTGGGATTATAAAGATTAATTTGGTAATTTTAACTGACACAACATAGTTTTCAAATGCAATTTTCATTGGAACAGAACTAAATTGAGAAAGAGAATGAATGAGAAAGCCCTAAATTAGGTCTGTCAACGAGTCTAGGGTCGACCTGGATCCGATATGATAAAAAACTTAAATACCCAATCCAAAGGATCAAATAATCAAAACGGGTTGGGTCTGGGTCCAACCCGACCCGATCCTATAGACCTGATTGGCCCAACCCAAATATTATATTATTTTATTGATTTATGATCCAATTTAACATTCATGATCCAACCTAACATTTATAACTAAATATTCAATAATCATTTAAAAAATTTTTACAACCTTTTAACTTCACGTAAAAGCATAACAATCTGAACCATATCCTATCATAAAACATAAAAAGATCAAAATAATGAAGAATTATTTATAATTCACTGGACTTTATTTAAAAAATAAATAAATGTGGCTATTGCAAGTCTTTAAGAAATTTTTTGACCTCTTTTTTTGGGTCTGTTAATGGGTCTCCTTTGAGATCCGATATAGACCCAATCTGACCTGACTAGTTGACAGGCCTATCCTAGACGGATGGGAATTTTCTGATGGGTTCTCGTGTTTCGGGGGAACAAATTATCTTAACGTGCTTGTAACCCTCAGCGAGAACTACTAGGGCAACCTCTTCTTCTCCATCAATCAACCCCAACCATTGAAACCCGAACCCCCACCGATCCAACGGCAGAGATGGAGAAGCACTCGCTGTGGGAGCACCTGCCGCTCCTGGTCCGGTCGAACTCGAAAGAATCCGTCGAGTACATCCTCCAAGCCCTCTGGAGGACTCGCAAGACCGGCCTCGACTCGGCCGATCGCGACATCATCAAAGACATGCTTCAATTGCAGTTCGAGTCCCAACTCGACCCCGTAAGACAAACCCACCAAAAAAAAAAAATCCCTCTTTTTTTTGCCTCTCATTGCGTTAAAAATCCGATCTTTCTTTGTCATTGAAGCTTTTGGTGTGCCTTCGGATGCTGATACGAAGGTGCGTGTACGGGAATCACGGAAAGGACGAGATTCAGAAGCTTTTCCCGCAAGAAGTGTCGCCGGAGCTTCAGAGGCTGCTGACGCTGCTCCTGCAGAAGTTCCAGCGCGAGTGGAGGGAGGGCGCGCTTAAAGACCAGGTTTTTGGGTGATGGGTTTTGTTTTTATGTGGGTCTTGATTGAATTGTGTGTGTAGTGGAATTTGAGTTGTTGTTTTTGATGGGTTTTGAATTGGGGTAGGTTTCGCTGCCGCGGTTGAAGGCGATGACATGGAATCTGGCGAGTCAGGATGCAGAAGCGGGAGATGGCGTCGCCATTATCAATTTGAAGGTATTTCTTTGAATTCAAGATTTGGAATTTTCGTCGCGTGTGGAACCAATTTTCCAAAATGACTTCAGCTATGAATCAGTTTTTTCATAAAAGTTGTTTTTTTCATAAAAAACGTAAAAACCAAAATCAGGAACCAAAAGCTAAAATTGAGAGAAAAAAATGATTGGAATTGATTATTTGAAAACTGATTTTGCATAAGTAGAATCAGTTTGACAAGTGGTTCTTAAAAGCAGGATCAATTTGTTGGTTTGAGGGGATTTTTTTTTTTTTTTTTAAATCATGTGTGTTTGGGCTTTGGTGAAGCTTCAAGATGACGCGGCGCAACCGGGGTTGGGGGAGAAGGTGATCAAGTTCCAACTAGCGAAAGATACGCTAGAGACAATGCTGAAGTCGATGTATTATATAAGAGACCAAATGTCCAATGTTGTGAGTGCCGTGTGGGATTAACTTTGGATAGCAAATGAATATGGAGTTTTTGTTTTTATTTTTATGATTTGATTTTTTTGCTTGAATTTAGTGATGCTGAGTTTCTGTTTTTCGCAGGTTGAAACATTGAATGGGAATATGCCAGCTCAAGAAGCTAGTGGATCATAAAAATGAGTCATCGTGTGACGATGAAGTGGAAAGGTATGGCTTGGTAATGACCCCTTGGTTGTAATTGCTGCTATTCAATCTTCCTTTCTTAATGCATGTAGTTCATCATGGTGGTGTATTTATCTTTGCAAGTGTTGAACATATATCTTTTTTATTCATTTATTGTTAGTGTATAGAAGACTATCCTTCTGCCTGAACTATGTGACAATATTTTTCTAAGTTTGTTTATTTTTTGAAGGAATTTTAATAAAAGTAATTCTTCTATTCCATTTTTTTTGGTAATCCAACATAAAGTTTTGGATTGGAAATCATATAACAGCTAGTCTATGTTTTTACCAGAGATGGGGAAACATCTCAAGTAGATTTTTCCACTCCTGCTGAGGCAAATGAAGCAATATTTAGTTGCATCAGCATAAGTTGAACTTAATAGAAATGATGACAAGGAAAACCTGCAAATTGGTCAACAATGTTGTTGTTTTAGTTAGGTTATACCAATGTTTAAATACTGGTAAAAGATTGTACTGCCAATTTGCAGCAGGTCTTATTTCTGGAAAACCTTGAACTTCAATTGCTTTCAAGAGAATTTCGTGGATGAAAAAAAATTCTTCAGATGCACTCGCACCATGTTTAAAATGACATCAAGAACAACAGGGAAGAGTAGGCTCCTCTACCTTGTTTTGTAATAATTTGAAATCCATTTTATATTTTGATGGCAATGTCTCCATAAGCTGTGGTTAATAGACATTTAAGGCAACATGAAATTTTCTATGATAAGGAATTTCAAAATCAAGCCATTGTAAAGTTGTTTATGATTTTTCGTATTCTATGCATATTCAAGGGAAAAAAGAAAAGAAAAGAAAAAGAAAATACAGGAATGCTGCTTCAATCAGATCGTTTTTTCAAGCTCTGTATTTGTAAAGAGTTGATGCTACTGTAGAACTAAGCATTTTTTATATATCAGACGGCAAGTTAGATTGATTCATATTAGCGAAGAGTACTAGTGTTTCTCTCAAATGAATTTTCTTTTTTTTTAGTGAACGATCTCAAGTGAACTTTTAGGGTTAAGTTATTTCTTCACCCAATGTGAAATTTTAAAAAATGAAAATAAAAATAAAATGAGATACTGATTGTTGAAGATTTCCTCCTGGTCTTTGTAATGAATTTTTAATGTGACATTCTTTGTTTTAAGAATGAGTTTAATTATTAAAAAATCCCCATCTTGAATTTCTTCCTTTCAGACAAGCACTTTTGATTGTGTGCTCATTTGATGTTGATAAATTCTTTCATCTTCATAGAAAGAAAAATATTCCTGTTAAACAGCCCGTTAGGTGTTAGACTGTATTCTTTTTATCTTTCTCTTTGATCCTTATAATAACAGAAGTAGCTTTTTATGTGCCACTTCTTTTCATATCATTTTGAACATTGCAAATGAACAGTACCTGATTATAAATCATAGGATCCTCATAAAACTATCGAGTGGATATATATACTCATTAAATTCTTTATTCATTCCTACCACGTATCTACAGGATCATATACAAATGATAAGGTGCTCTATCAATCCTCGCATGCTTTTTTTAATTTATGAAGCATTGTACCGTGGTTTAAATCTGAATTGCAGAGCCAGATATATTAGCCTCCCATGAGAATAAGCTTGTCTGCTTTTGTTCTGCAGGTGATGTCAAGATCTACGGTCCTTATCAGCGAACCTTTTAAAAAGCATGGCTCTCCTGCATTTCCTCCCTGTAAAAGCTGCTTCATCATGAACAACAACACTCCTGGAACTGAAAATTTGGACTGTCGCAGAAGTCATGCAATGTTCACTGCACAGGGTGTGTGAGAACTGAGAAGTTCAGCGAATACTCATTAGTTCGCTCCTATGGAAATTGAAAGTCAGGGTGGAACTTTCCATCACCACCCAAATAAATTGTGCAAACTCCAGAGAAAGGGGGTTAATTTGGTCCTGTCATCGAATACTGGATGATTTGTTGAGCATCCATTTGGATTTGGTGTTTTTTTCTTGGCGGAATTTTACAAGGGATTGGGCTGTGTGAGCTTGAACCTCAGAACTGTTATTCAGATTTGTGCAGTGGCATGTCAGCTTGGAAATGGTTTTTCTATGTTGTGAAGTGGTAAGTCAGTTCTTGAACTTGTTTTATCTAGGACTTTAGGGAGCAACTAAAGCCACCCCTTGAAGTTGAAACTCCACCTCAGAAAAATAAATAAAATACAGCCCTTAAAGCGCCCCCAGAAGGTGGAATAATAGTGGATAAGGTGAATTAGTGTAAAAAAACCAAAAAAGGGGACACCAAAATGCACCGGATATTTGTATGTTAAGTATAGGTGCAAAGAAGGTAAGCATGTCAACATGTCACAGTTTGATCTGGACTTAATCCGATAAAAGACATAAATATTCGATTTAGAAAATCTGACAATAAAAATGAGTCAGGTTTCTGACCTGATTGATCCAACCTAAATACTATGTGAAGTATAATAATTCAAACTGTATTTCAAATGTTTCATCATAAAACATTAAAAATTTAAAATAGTAAAAAATTATTTATAATATAATAAACTCTATTAAAAAAAATGAAGCTATTATAAGCCTTTAAAAAGTTCATCGACCTTTCTTTGTCTGACCTAGGCTTGTTAATGGATCGACCCGACCCGAGACCTGATATAGACTTGATCCGAAGGATTCGACAATCAAAATGGCCGGATCCAAGTAAACAGACCTAAAACAAGGTGATAAATATTTATGTCTTTTTTAAAAATTGTGTTATTTCACTCGATTTATGTTAATGTTACTAGTATAAATAGGGTTTACATGTCAAATCATTTTTTAAATATCTTATAAATTAAGGTTGCATTTAAATTATTTTTTATATTTTATTAATTTTTTTTCTTTTTACAATATAATTTCATCAATCAAACAATAAAAACTTCATCACATCAGGGTGTGAAAGAAACAATGGAGGCTATATATATCATGTGTTCGTAGACGACCTAATTGTGGTTTTTGATGGGTTGATAGGTGCATGCACACCCTTTCTATAAATTTTTTTTTTTTTGGGAGATTCCCATTGTATGATAATATGAGATTCAAATTAAATCTCTCTCAAAAGTCTACCCAGTTGATCTTCAAAGCCCAACATGGCCAGCTCATGCTGTAAGAGTCAACCCCATCTCAAGTCAACCATTTTGATCATCAAAACCACTCCTTTCTCACTCAATCTCACTCTCTCTCTCTCTCTCTCTCTCAAGAAACAAAATGATACTTCTTTTTCAAAAAAAAAGAAACAAAATGATACTTGAAATCCTTCTTTCATGCCTCCTCGTGTCATCAGCATCAACAATTTCAGCAGCAGACCTGCTCAAGAACCCAAGCTTCGAATCCCCACCATCAAATCTCCCTCCCAACACAAACACCACCACCCTCTCCACCAACACCACCATCCCCGGCTGGTCCTTCACCGGCACGGTCCACTACGTCACAGCCGGTCCGAACCTCTCCCTCCCAAACGGAGGCCACGCAATCCAACTCGGCCGAGGCGGTAAGATCAACCAGACCTTCAAGTCCTCGCGCGCGTACGGCTACGTCCTCACGTTCTCTCTCGCCTCCTCCACTGGGGACAATGAAGAGAACTGCTCGGCCGTGGCGGCGGTGAACGTGTCCGGTCTCGGCTATTCGTCGGTGTTTACGATCGAAGGGAGGTACGGGAGGGAGAGTTGGGAGAGCCATGCGTTTTACATGTTGGGTTTGATGGAGAGAGGG
Organism: Acorus gramineus; assembly: GCA_030737835.1. NCBI lineage: Eukaryota > Viridiplantae > Streptophyta > Magnoliopsida > Acorales > Acoraceae > Acorus > Acorus gramineus. Next base: position 18,564,980 of record CM060851.1, read on the forward strand.
TTGCCTGTTGATGTTGAGATTGAAAGCGTGGCCATGGAGGGTGATAATCCTGATGTGTTGTGCGGGCCGATTGTTGATACGTTTGTTCTTAAGGAGGTTGACGTTCCCAAGGGTTATAATGGTGCGCATCTTTCTTACTCCCTTAAGTAATCATTACTGTGTTTGAAAATGAGCTTGGATTTGTTTTTTAAAAAGTAAGACTTTCTGAAAAGATATTTTAAATTCATTACATTTTGTCCTCATTCTGCACATCCAAGATGTAATAGTGTACTTTTTTATTTGAAAAAAATAAAAAAATTTAATCTCAATACACGCTGATAGCTAGAGCCCATATATTGTGATACTATTGTCATATCACGCTGTATGAGATTGCAGACGAGGGGCTGTAATACATATTTAGTGTATCTATGGTAGCTCTTGAATCAATGAGATATTTTCAATTGAGGTCTATGTGGCCTAGCCTTCATGGGTGAAACATGAGGAATTAATAAGATTGACATGTATCATCTCACATATTTAACATGAAAAATTTATAATATTTATAGTCATATATATATGACAGTCCCCCATCGCAGATAACATATTGATAAACGGCGACTTCGAAACCGGACCTGCATTCATCCCAAACTCCTCCGAAGGAGTTTTACTTGATCAAGACAAATACGACCGATATTCTGTGTTACAACAGTGGTCAGTGATAGGCACAGTCAAATACATAGACTCCAAACACTACATGGTTCCTAAAGGCAATGCAGCAGTAGAGCTGGTCTCCGGGCCCTACTCAGGCATCGCGATCGAGCTCGGTCTCAAGACCAGTCCGATGTATAAGCTGAGCTTCGCAATGGGAGATGCCAACGATAATTGCGTAGGAGAATTTGTTGTGGGAGTTCAGGCAGGTTTAATAGTGCAGAACTTCACATTGCAAAGCAATGGGACCGGGCACGCCCAGAATTTTTCAATGAGCTTTAATCCTGATCCGGATCAGGAGACGCGTATCGAGTTCATGAGTCACAGACAGAGCCAGACGAGAGATCTGAGCTTCTGTGGTCCGGTGATCGACAATGTGGTTCTGATCGCCTCGGATGGTTCAATATCTGGAGAGGCTCGATATGTTTTCATGTCTATGGTGTGTTTGATTGTTGTTGTTTTGAACATTCTTGGATGATGATTTCTTTTTATTATAACTTGGATGTGGATTGGATGCTTTTGAATCGAATGAATTGGATGTGATAAGTGGAAATTTAAATGGTTTTCTATGTCAAGTATGTGTAGTAGGGGATATAGTCACATAATTCGTGTATAATTCGTGTATGGGAGATATTCTAATAATTTGAACGAGAGATACCGGAACTTTTCATGTCAGTTGTGAATGCGACAACAATGATAACTAGAACTGAACCACACCTTGTTTGGTGGGGTGTTTTTGGCGGACGTCCCGGGTTCGATCTCGGTTGCCTTCCCTGTAGAATTGTTGCTCTCTTAGACTGTAACTTTACTTTCGGGTCCTTTATATAATTGGACTTATTTTTAGGTCCTCCAGGGAATCACTAAATTATTTTTAGGACCTTTATATAATTGGATTTATTTTTAGGTCCCCAGACCCCATTATCTATTTTTCCATATCCCTTTGAGTAACGGACATTAAGTTCACTGTTTACATTTCTATTTTTATCATTCTCCTTCACCAACTATGTACACTGTTAACAGATCTAAGGACACTGTTAGCTAGGGAGAGGCAAAGGAGGGAGCTGGGGCTCGAGTCCCCCCAAGTCATGGATGAAATAATTGTGTTTATGAAATAATTTGAATCCTTTACTGATCAGCCCGGGCCCCACCTAAGTCGTGGATGACATTTGTGTGTTGGTAATTTTTTTTTTTATGAATTATCCAAATACCCTTAGCTGAATTTCAGGTGAGGGTAGAGAGGGTAGTTTGGGTACGTAACAAAATGTCAGGTGGCAAAAACAAGGGTACAAAAAAAGGGGGAAAAACTCTATAGGGAAAATAAAATAAAATTTCAAAGTCAAGGGATATTGAAAAAATTGGAGGTTTGGGCTAAGGGTATTTATGCAATTCACCCTTCTTCTCTTTTTCATTGTTTTGGCGTACATGTGTGTTGGTAATTGAACTGGTAATAAAATGTGGTGGATTTGGGGGAATACTGAAAGTCAACAGTCGTGTTCGTTTGGGTAGAGTTATAAGATATTTTAGGGTTTATACATATTCCAGCAATAGATAATTTTATCAATGGAATAAATAATTTTTTATTTAGTTGTATTTTTTATTATTCTCATTAAAAAATATAATAATAGAGACTACTGGGTTGTTTGATTTAGTAAGAATAAAATATAAATAAGCTGTTAAAAGTTGATTTGGCATATAAGTTTCATTGATGTATAAGAGATATGACATGTGATTTGTGATTTGATACGGTGACATGTGATTTGATAGAAGAGTCTCCTTATATCCGTGAAAGAATAACACAATTCAATGGGGGACCTGGAATAGAAATATCAGCTTATACTCACTTAATTCTATATAGCTATACCTACTTATAATCTCTACACAAACACATTTTTTTGTTTATTCTCTTTCATTCCTACATATTCCTCTACCCAAACGCGCAATTTACATTTTTGCTATTCTATTTAAAGCCCTCATACATTTAAAAAAACGTATATACTTAATTAATTACATATATTCTTTTATAAAAACGAAATACCTACTCATTAATTAACTCGTATACACTGAATGCATATATTTTTATATTTTATGTAATAGAAAGTATACTGAAATAGTAAAGTATATACTATTTAGCTAATTTTATATATTGCATTATTGATGCATGGATGCAAACGTAGTTGTAAAATTGCCTAAGAAAATCAAAATCCATTAAAATTTTGAAAATTCAAGTCACGGGCTCGTAACTTTTTTTTTTTTTTTTGACGAAATGGTAGGCACACGCCTTTAATTAGGGCTCGTAACTTTTTGAATTTTTCTTCACAACTTTGGATTTTATTTTTAGTTTTAGTTTATTTTTTATTTTCATTATTTCTATTTGGAATCTCTCATTTTTCATTTTTTTTAAAGTTAAGTTTTAAAATCTATTTGTAAAAGTTATTCGGCGTATTTTCAGTGATGAATTGTTTTTTTTCATTTATATTTTTAAAACTTTTTCAAGATTTTTTTATTTTTTGTGATTGAAAATAATGAGATTTTAAAAAAAAATTCTACATTTTTAAATTATTAAAAACTATTTTTTTCTAATTTCTAATATGAAAAAGAAAGTAAAAAAAAAAACTTTCTAACTTAATCATCCATTACTTAAGACTGATCATTATCCAAACAACTTTAATTCTCTTAGATTATCATAAAATTATTTTATTCTATGACATTTTTCATTTTTTTGTAAACCTCTTGCCCCTTGATCGCTGTTGTATTAATTCATGGTTTTGCCCCAGCTGTTAGCAGATCTATAGGTATACTCTTAACAAGTTTGGGTACACTGTTAAAAGATGAAGGCAAGGGAAAAAGTGGAATAAAAAGGATGAAAGATAACCCACATTGGACAGAAGAACCTTGAAATAATACCCCAACTAATTAGGAGACCTAAAAATAAAGGAAAAATCAATATAAACTCCCTAGAAAGTTAACTAAATCGATTTTAGTCCTTATAAAATTGAAAAATCGTCACAGGTCTCTATGTTATTAGAAAAATATCATTTATTGATTTTACATAGACCTTTTTCGATTTTAATAAGTTTCCAAAGAGTTATATTGATTTTTTACTTTTTTAGATTGTTGGTGAGTATAAGATAACACGAGAATTTTTAAGAAAATGCAGTAGCATTTTTATCATCACAAGGACTAAATTGAATTTTTGTTAAATTTTATGAAGACTTATTTGAATATATGTATTATAACAATTTAATTGAGGAACTAAATCTGTTAACTATACATACTTTCTTTAAAACTGTGGTGATTTTTAAATTTTACAAAGAATAAAATTGATTTAACTAACTTTTCACGTAGCGAATTTTTCAAAAGATAAATTTATTTGTTGCAGCTACCTAAAAATAATTCAGTAGAATTTCTTTTTTTTTTTCTTTTTTAATAGAAATAAACCATTCCCCAACACTACAATCTACACCACTCTGACCCTGTGTGTGTTAACTCTTCAAACAAACGCACCAAAAACCAAAAACCCAAACCCCTCACATGTTCAAAAAACCAAAACCACCACCATTTTTGAAGCTCTCCCACCACATCCACACCAACCCAACCAGACCCACCAAGTCCCTCTCCCTCCTCGCCGACCGATGCACTTCCATGTCCGAGCTCAAGCAGGTCCAAGCCCAGATGGTCGTCACCGGCCGCCTCGCCAACGACAACTTCGCCTTCAGCCGTCTCATCGCCTTCTCTGCCCTCTCCGCCCGCGGCGACCCCCACTACGCGCACCTCCTCTTCATCTCCACCACAAACCCCAACTCCTTCATGTGGAACACCATCATCCGCGCGCGCGCCGACGGCCCGGACCCACTCTCCGCCGTCCGATTCTACATCGACATGCGCAGGCTCTCTCCCGACCCCCCCGGGAAGCACACTTTCCCTTTCGTTCTCAAGGCGTGTGCGCGCGCGCGCACAGAGTGTCCCCAAATCCACGCCCAGGTTTTGAGGTTTGGGTTCCACTCGGATTCGCACGTCGCGAACGGGTTGATCCTGTGCTACACCCGGCGCGCGCGCGTGGTGGACGCGCGTCGGGTTTTTGATGAATTGCTTGAACGGGATTTGATTGTCTGGACTTCGATGGTCTGTGGGTACGCGCAGAATTCGCTTTCGATGGAGGCTCTGGAGCTCTTCCATCGGATGGTTTCGATCGGGTTGGACCCTAACAGACCTGTGTTGGCTTCCGTGCTCTCCTCGTGCGCGAAACTTGGTGGATTGGAATTCGGAGAAAAGATTCATGCTTTCATCGAAGAGCGAGGGATCGAAGTCGGGGTGATCCTCGGCACGGCGTTGGTGGACATGTATGTAAAGAACGGGGTCATCCCGACCGCCCGGGACTTGTTCCGGGTGATGGAGCATCGGAATGTCACGACTTGGAATGCAATGATATGTGGGTTGGCCTCGCACGGGCACGCCGAGGAGGCGCTTGCACTTTTTCATGAGCTCGAGCGAGGCGATGAGGCAGAGCCCAATGATGTCACGTATGTTGGGGTGTTGTCGGCTTGTCGCCACGCGGGGTGGGTTGATGTCGGGCGTGCGATCTATCAATCAATGCGTGTGCACAAGATTGAGCATTGCACGTGTATGGTGGACCTCCTCGGGCGGTGTGGGAGGGTGGAGGAGGCAGAGAGGGTGGTGGAGGAGATGGGGTGGGAAGAGGCGGACATGGTGGTGTTGGGCACATTGCTCGATGCGTGTAAGGTGCACCGGAATGCAGAGGTGGCGGAGAGGGTGGTGAGGAGGATGTTGGAGGTGGATCCATGTAACCATGGCGTGTTTGTGGTTTTGTCGAACATGTATGCGGAGGCGGGGAGGTGGGAGGATGTCGCGAGGCTGAGGAAGGCGATGAGGGACACCGGGGCAACGAAGATACCTGGGTGGAGTTCTGTTAATGGTGACAGGTGATACAAGTTCCTTTAATTCTTACAGAGAGATATTGTTTTCAGAAGTTTGAATAAGTAGTTGATTCAATAAATTTGCAGGTGTTCTGTGTAGTATTTGTTCATGTTATTTAATAGAAGTGTGTTAATTTACAGTTTGGTTGACAATATTGAAAACATACAGCCCTTTAAGCTTTAATGGATATGTCATTCAATTCATCGGACTATTACTTCAAGATGTAAGATTTTCAAAAAATAAAAATATGGGCGGATTGCAAAATGAACTATGTAACATTTACCAGCTTGCATTTGACAAGATGGAATATTAATTTAAACATTCAGGTAAAACATACAACCATTTCGGAAATAAAGATGCTATGGACTTGAAATAAATGTGCGGTTTTACAGAGAAGGGAATCACTTAAATCCTTCTCAAGCCAGAAATTACATGGACAAAAATTATAGAGACTGACTATATACAATTGGAATTCAAGAAGAACCTCAAGCTCGTGGATCATCGTTAGGAAAGGAGACTGTAGGATGGCATGTCTTCGATTCGCATGACATCATCCAATAGTAGCTCGCTCTCCAGCTGAACCCTAGTTGATTTCAAAATTTCCTGTACGTAATACGCAATTCCCATATAATCAGTGATCAAGACCAAGAAGAACCAAACATTAAAAAAATAATAGGACAATCAAGCATTCATGATGGGAAGATAAAGTACATTGAAATCCATGTAGGTTGCGCTCTTTTCCAGCCATTGCTTGTCCAAAACCATGAAAGCCACACAATAAAGCAAATCAAAAGCCCACTCATACTCTGTAACATGACAGTTCAGCGTTATATAATATCATCTTCTATTAAATTGTACTTGGAAAATCTTGAAACTGAAGATGAAGATGAGATTTATTCCCACTCACCTGAAAGCATTTGGATGAAAACTGCCCTAACAAATGTCCTTGGCTTCGCTGCACATGAACCAGCAAAAAATGATAATAGATCGACACATTATCACTACGACTTGCAAGTCATCATCATGAATGCTGTATTGCTGTGCTTCTAAGTGGGATTCTTACATGAGTGTAGATCTAGCATTTGCATGATCATGTAAGTAATATTTACACCAGCAGCAGCGAATGGATACTCCCAAGTAGCTCGCTTTCCCCCTTGTTTGTTCAGTAAGAGTTGGAAAGATGTCTGCGCAATAGATCGCATGATCTACCTTTAGAAGGACTTGATTGTGTGCAAATATAATAATAATTAATTCTTACACTGGTTGTAAATTATAAAATTAATAAATATTCTCTCAAGCTCAAGTCCTTGGTAGTGAATTCCAAATAAACTGTAAATAAATCTTCTATATGATGATTCCATCTTCCATTTAAATATGCAGTGACATGGCAGATCAACACCATCAACTACTTGGTAGTCATGGAACACATTGATATGTTGACTCTTAACAATATTCTCTGATAAGAGTGAATCATATCACATAGATGTACAAAACTATCATCACCTGACTGATTGATGCATCTAAAAAGGACAAGCATTCATTTTTTAGAATGAAATAAATTACCACTTGAGGACAATCATTGGAATCATGAAACTTATGGATCAAATTCAGAAGTTGGCTTGTGGTAAAGGAAACAGTGACTGCAATATTGCACTCGACAAGGAAAAGTAAAAGATGCCAAACACGAGGTCAGTAGTCCATGAACACAAGGCAGGGAAGTGCATGATTGCATGAGTTGAATGGAAGCATCAAAGTACTTTGGTAGGGATAACAACGGTTTTATGTCACAATGGAATGGTCAATCATCTAATTTTAGCAAATGAGTGAAATAATAAAACATTTCCATCCATATTATAATTCAATGAAGCATCATTTTTCGAAACATAAAAAGGGAATGAACTGAGACAAGATTTTTTTTGGCAGTGCCTAATGGGTCACAGTATCTAACTTAGTAGTAATTATCAAATTGAAATAACTAGATCAATTGGTGAAGAATTTTCTTGTCAGCAGTATGAATAAAATATCCAGTCATTAAAATTAACAGCTAATAGACTGTGCATCTCACCGTAAAAGTTTTTGCAAAAAAAAGCAGGTTCTCCAACGAAATGAATCCACCACCCCTGTTCATCATGTACATAAAAGTTGCCTTTGCCTTAGAGTCTCAGCATAATATTAAATCATGCAATGAAAATTGAGAACTAAAATATACCTGAAATCTGTCGATGGATCTTTACCCTGCCATCCCATCTCCTTCCATTGATCAGATATCAAACCATGAAGTTCTTGGTCTGGGTATGTAGCATACCATAAAGCTCTCAAAGCTTCCTGTCAATATATGTTCATCACTGTTGAGCCATTCAAATGTCAATGTGAAAACACATGGTGACTTGGGTGCCTTGCACAACTAAACAAAGCAGGAGTAGCTCAACTGTAAACACGTGCCCAGGTTGTCCAAGACATGTTTTCTTGTAACATACAGGATAATGAAAATACTATACTAGTTAGTTCTATTGCGCAACTGCACTATGTTTCCTTCTATTGTTCCCAAGAAGTTATAGGTCATCTTTAAATAAATTTTTATTTTGCGTGAACTCATTTGCACTTATTAACAGAGATACTTGAGAAGAAGGTAATTTTTGCTCATCACAACAATTCTCTAACCTGATGGTCTTGTCTGGAAGCATCAAAGTACACCTTCATCCGATGCTTCAGTCTCTGTACCCTTTGTTCCTGTGGTAAATATCAACAATATATAGCTTGCTGTGAGAAAAAAAAAATGATGCAAGCTTATCGATTAAGAATCATTGTGCCCTGTACATAAAATCCTAAATTCATAGATTGCATGTTTTTATAAATATCTGATCATCAAAAATCAAAATAGTATATAGCATAACTAGACAGAGAGACAAATCACTGTCAAAAGGTTGTTGAATATTGATTGAGAATAAGGTAGGAATCCGACCAACTGATTTTATTATGAACTGGGGTACAATTCCACAAAAAAAAGGTCCTCTGGTAGTTCGTTGTGCAAGACACAAATTGTACATGTATGCCTTTCGAACGATGAGAGCATATAACGGAAAGTACATCTAATGGATCACTATAAATTAACATATTTACACAGCACACATTAATTCAGGATCAAGGAAGCCTACTTAATCTGTACAGTTGCAACAAAAACTTTGAGTGACAAGCAAATTGAGAGCCCAAAAATGTGCTTAATTACTAAGACACTCAGTTTTTGCTACTCAAACAGAATTATCATATCTAGGCAAAGAAATATAAAGCATAAAACACAAAGTCAGGCATAAGTAACCTATAAGAAATCCATTGCCTCTTGTGGTATCTGTTCACTCAATGTCAGATTAACTTTGACAATTTCTGAAAATTAATGACCCGTTTGGAATCGATTGTCAAACTAATTCTACTTCTAGAAAATTATTTTCATATCATCGATTCCAAATGGGGTTTTTTAAATTCAACTTTTGCTTTACATGAGCTTTTATGGAAAAGAAAACTTAGTAGATAATTAGGGGAGGTAAACGAGCAGAACAAGTCGAGCTTTGATATGTTCAAGCTCGGCTCGTTTATAAACGAGATGAGCTGAGCCGAACAGAGTCGAGCTCACGAGCCTCAACGAGCCTAGCATTTTTCTTCATTTTAGGGTTTTTAGGGGTTGAAAACAAAATTTTAACCTAAATGAGTCAATTTCATGAACTTAAACGAGCATAACTTTGTATTGATTTAATGTTCTGATTTTATAAAAGAGTTGAGTCAAGCTTCGACCAAGTTTTTTATAACACAAATGAGTCGAGTTTGAACACAAAATGAAGCTCAATCCAGATTCTGAGCCTAACAGAGCTTTAAAAATTGTTCAGGCTCGCTCATTTGTCTAATTGAACGAGCCTAAACGAGCTCAAATTGAGCCGAGCCCGAGCGACTTGGTTCGTTTACCAGCCCTATAAATAATAGCCTCTATGAAAAAAATAGTATTGAAAATTGGTTTCAAACAGGCCTAAGTCCAAAATTTACAACGCTGGGCAAGTCAAGATGACATAATGCACACAAATTTTGCAGAATTTACAATTGATCACAACTTGCCTGAGATGGTGTCAAATTAATGCAGACGCGTTCATGAATTCCCTTTCTTTTGATGCAAACACATGAAAGCCCCTTCCCAATCCAAGCAGGGGTCCCACATAAATCATCTGCAGGACAGAAACAGAACACACATTACATACATTGATACATATCAACCCCAGAACATCAGTTTACAAATGCAAAAAATCATAGTTTAATGAACTCTACAAAACCCATTTTCAAATGCCACTTTTTAATCATGTCCCATAAAAGGCAGTATCTTTAATAAACAAGTTTCCCTTTCTCTCCATTCAAGAGCCGCATGACCATACTACCCCTAAATCAACTAGATCATCGTTGCAATAAATAAGGGCAGAACTGGAAATTCCCACACACATAAGACAGGACAGTCCCCAAAAAGCAAACAGTAGCCCAATATAGATTCTTCCCTTTTTTTATATACACAGCTCATCAACCTTTGCAGTCCTTATCTTTCCACATAAACCCTAAATCTCACTTCCCCTTTTTAGTGGGCAAAAAAATATTTCTCCCACAAAACATGCCGGATTTAAAGTGATGATGTGTTCCGATGTCACAAAATTTTCTTAGGGTCTATTTGCATATGAGTTTTGGTATATTATGCGTTTGAAAAGTTAAAAATTATGAAGCTCAAATCTAAACACATTTTCAGGATTTAGCTTTTCAAACTACAATCTTCACAAAAAATATTATGGTTGAAAATTTAATAAAACATAATTTTTCAAAAGCTGAATTTAAAACATAAGATTTTAAGAATATCAGAGTTTCAACCTCACATCCGAACACACCCTTAATGTTCATAATACATATAATCCCGAAAATCACAGAAGATCTAATTTTTATCAACTAAAAAATCCTTCTATAAAAATAAAACAAACCCATAAATCCAAATCTTCCATTAACACCACCAATGCACCATAAAAAAAAAGATGGTTTTTAAATCTAAAACTCCCAAATCAAACAATGTGGACCCATAAATCACAGAAACTAACAAATGAGAGATTTTTCGCCCACTAAAACAAAAACCAAACCCGAAATCCAAAACAAAACCGAAACACCACGAAACGGAGATCGATCTGACGAGGAAGAAACGCAGAGTGACCTGGATATGCGGCGGAGGCCTGAGAACACCTGGAGAGCGAAGACGAAGACGTCGAAGAAGAAGAAAGCGAGGCCTGCATCGCTACACAGATCCCCTGTCTCCTCTCCGCCCCCATTGAAGCCTTTAGAGAGAGAAAGCGAGTCGTTTTTTTTAGAGAGAGAGAAGAAGAAAAAAACTCGCGCCGATGTTAACAAAGATCGATCGATGGTCGTTTTGTGTTTCGCGAGGGGGTGTTTTTTATAATGGGTGGCGGATTTTTTTGGATGACCAAAATGCCCCTCATATTTTGCGAGAATGACGTGAGTGTCAATAATCGGATCTTGAATGTACAAATAGGCCCACCGCGGGTGTACTTATTAGCAGGAAATCCATATACCTACAAACCGCCCGAAATACATATAACACTTTGACTTCTCTTGAAATCCATGTAATCTCCTCAAAACACATATTTAAATCTAAATAATTCAGAGTTAAATTTTCTTTGATAAATCATAAATAGTCTGGTTAACTTTAGCTGAAAATATTTTAAAACAAAAATCATCTACAATATGTTAAAAATACGAAAACCATATATAAATGACAGTTTTATCCTTATAAATAACTTATAAAACCCGATTTAAAGATGTAAAATCGTCATTTATAAATAATTTTTTACATTTTTAATATATTGTATGAATTTTTCGTATATTGTGTTTTCAATCAAGATTAATTCAAATGATTATTTAGATTTATGTACATGTTCTTAGAGAATTATATAGACTTCAAACAAAAAAGAAAAGTAAAGGGTTATATGGATATTGAGGAGGGGTTACATACATTATACATGGATTTGTTGCCTTTCATAACTGGCGCCGGATAATTTGAATGACCAAAATACCCTCATGTTTTGGGAGGACGGCACGAGTGTATAATCGGATCTTCAATGTACAAGTGGGCCCACCAATGGTGTACTTTGCAGGATACCGTATGATTGGACGTTTGACGGCTGCAAAAAGATGTCCCTTTTTTGGGGTGTCAGTGCGTGTTTTTGTCGCCGCGTCGGTGGCCTTTTGTGGGACGGATCGGACGGCTGTGATTTGAGGGATGGGAGATGTGTCGTTGGGGGGGTGTTGTGGGGGTAGTTTTGTCGTTTTAGGGGATCTTGTGGACTGTGGTATCAATGCACAGATATCCACGTGGCGATGGCGGGAACGTGTTCTTTTTTTTCGGTTTTGGGAAGGGACTGATATCGTTACCCCCTTTTTTAGTTATCTATATTACTACAAAAACAAAAATAAAAATACATTTTATCTGATTTTATTTATTAAAATTAATAAAAATATAATTACACCTATCAACAAATTTTATGTATATTTTTTATAGACTTGATAGATTTTATCACAAATTATATTTTATTTAAATAGCAAAGAATTCTGACCCAATATTTTTATTTCTATTTTTATCATTTAAACAATTTTAAATAATTAGTTAATTACTCATATACCTATTATATACTTATTAAAAGAATAAGGGTTATGGCTTAGCTTTTTTATTTCCGTTTTTACCATCCTATCTATTATTTATACATATTATTATTATTATTATTAAAAAGATTTTGATCAAGTATTTTCATTTTCATTTTTATCCTTTAAACTATTGATGAATTATAAATATATTTATTACTTATTAAAAGGATAAAGATTATGTTTCAGCTTTTTCATTTCCGTTTTTATCCTATTTATAAACTTAGGATATCATATAATATCTTATAATATCTAATATAATATCCAAATTAAATATAAAAAAATTTTGTTTAAAATTATAATATTAATCTTTTTTAAAAATTATATTTGAATTTTTTTTAAGTATATATGAAATTTAGCAATCCAAATTTAACCATATAACTTAATTGTAAATTTTTTATTATGATGCAATGTACAAATTTAAATATATTTTATTTTTATTAAAAATATGATTTTAACATTTAAATCTAATAATCAAAATAAATTAATGATTACAAATTATTTTAAAAATAATTCATATGCGCGTGCACACGTGCATTAACCGGTCAGTGGTAACTATTACAAACAGTGTATTAAGGGGAAAAATGATATTTTTGAGGTTATTAATGTGAGAAATTGATGTCATTATGTGTGTTAATTTGTCCACTGTTCTCACCATTTTTTTAGGGCTTGAATAGTGTGTGATATAGGTTTATTCACCCTGGTAGTTATTACAGAATATATAACAATTCATACTGTATAAGTAAATTTTTGTTTGGTTGTTTTTTATGTTATTCTCATTGAGAAACGTAAAAGTGACATTTTTGTTTTTGGTTTATCTTGGATAAAGTGGTGAATAGGAGATGGATAAGAGTTGTGCAACTAATTTGATTAATATGACAATTTTTGGAATATGTGTATAGTTAGGTGAGATAATTTTTTAAAAATAATAAAGAATGTGTATTTTTATCTATTGGCATAGATAAACCCTGATAAGCAATTCTAGCATTTCTTTATAGGGAAAAATCCATATAACCCCTTGTAAACCGACTGAAATCCATATAACCCTCTGCCTTTTCTTAAAATCCATATAACCCCCTGAAAACACCTAGTAAATTTAAATAACCCCCTGAAAAATATTTACGTTTACAGATGATGCTTATTTTATAAATATTATGTTTAGTTTTCCCTAGTAGAAAACACAATATACCAAAAACAACCTACAACTTATTAAAAATGTTAAAAATCTTCTATAAATAATTATTTTACCCTCCGAATAGAGTTTTATAATATATCCAGAGAGGGTAAAATCATCATTTTCATAGGATTCTTGGCATTTTTAATCCATTGTAGTGGTTTTTTAGTATATCGTGTTTTAAGTCGGAGCTAACTAAACAAAATATGCGCAGAATATTCATCATCTATTAACAAAAAATTTATTCGGGGGGTTATTTGCATTTACTAGGTGTTTTAAGGGGATTATATGGAGTTTAAGTAAAGTTAGGGGGTAATAGGGATTTCAGTCAGATTTCACGAGATTGTATGGATTTTTCCCTTCCTTATAATAGTTATCATCAATTATCATAGTTTATCTAAACATAACTATCATGCTTTATTCGGGGAAAACAAACAGTGAATAAAGACTATTCTCCCGTATTCGCCCTTATTCTTTGTTAATTCTCCACAATAAACGGGGGGTTAAAGTATATATACTTGCCCATTAAAGTATATACGGCTATAAAAAAAATAAAATATACACTAAGAAACACAGTTGTATTTAAAAAAAAAATGATTTTCACATATTGACTAGGGACCGCTTATTAGCTGCAAATACAATTACAAAACGAACAGTATATCAACACTTTTTTATGAATGTTTTTGTTTAACTTAATTAAATTTTACTAATGAGTAATTTATTATCTTTGTTTTCTATGCACCAGACTAAGTATATTAGGATTTTTGCATATATACTCCCGTAAGACTCCACTCTGACAAAAATACCCTTGGAAAGTTTAAAAGGCATGCAATGATGACCTTACGTTAGACACCGTTGGCAATCCACAGTGAATCATGGTTAGAATGTTAACCATACCTCATGAAATTACCTATTTACCCCCACTTAACGCACCAACTCGACCCAACTCCCCCGCCTTCCACAATCTCTCTGGCCCTCACTCTTCATCACCTCATGTGAAATTATGTAAAATCCTTTTGGTAATCCCTTAATCAAATCCAAATAAATAATAACTCTCAAACAATCCACCATTTCCAAATATTGTGATTTATGTGAAGATCAAAAACCCAACATGATAAGAACCCTCAAACAATCCACCATTTCCAAACATCCAAGAATGACAACCACCAAACTTGCCCCCATTGGAATTTGTAAAATTTGTTTTCCTTGTTTTTTATTTTGTTTGATGTTCACATTCTACAAGAAAAACATAATAACATTTGGGGTATGAATTGGGATGGTTGTTCATGGAACCATTCAATTCCACGTGATTTGGGGAAGAAGAGGCAAGTGAACAAAATAAAATTAGATTTTGGGTAAAGAAGAAAGCAAAACCAACAAGTCAAGAAAATGTGTTATGTTTACTATTGGGAAAGATGAAGAACATAAAGAATTAGGATTTTGCAAAAAAAAAATGAAGAAGAAAGAGAACGGTGAATGAAGATCAGATTCGGCCAAAAAAATGGTTATGGGTTTTTTTTTTTACTTTTTACCTATATCTAACTGTGAAAAAGGACAATTTCTAACCGAAGCTCACAGTTACTAACCACAGGGGTATGGTTGTACACCTTTTGAATGGTGCAGGGGTATTTTTGTTAGAGCAGATATAAAAGGGAAATTCTACAAAAAAAAAAAAATCTTAACAAGGATATATACGCAAAAAAAAAAAACAACTATACCCTACGTATGATATATTTAGTCCAAAAATCTGTTGTTGAAGGGGACCTTAGAGATCTCAAGATTCTCACAAGGGGCGCCGATATCCGCACCCCTAAACACAAGAAACCCACCCCTTTTTTAAAAAAAAAAAAAAATTTATGTCCTCTAGCAGTAAACGGAAACCCACCCCGAGGTCGCCATTCCCTCTGACGACGGTGGTGAATGATGGTCGCCAGAGATTCTGACGAGTGTACCAACCCAAGTCGACATTCCTTCTGGCAACGATTTTGAAGTGTAGTCACACGAAAGCCTGGTGAGCTAAAGTAAGAGAATAAATTCACATTTTTACAAGTTTCAAACCAAATAGATAAATTTCATATTTAAACACATATAACAGACAGACATAGCAGCATTTAAAACACATCAATATATGACGTTAGCATTTATAAACATCAAAATACGATGTTAACATTCCATAACGAATCATTCATATGATTATAATACAAAATACATGTTCAAATTATTTTTATGTTTATTTTTATTTTTTGAAAAAATGAGTAATTGTTTTTATTGGATAGGTTATTTATTTTTATATATGAAAAAATCAATATAGTCACATGAATGATTGTGGAATTTGAATATGTATTTTGTTGTGTAGTCATGTGAATGATTGGTTATGGAATGCGAACGTCATATTTGGATGTGTTTTAATGCTGCTATGGCTGTCTATTATATGTGTTTAAATGTGAAATTTGTCTATTTGATTTAAAACTTGTAAAAATGTGAATTTATTCTCTTACTTTAGTTCGCCGGACCTTCGGACAATCACACTTCAAAACAGTCGTCAGAAGGAATGCCGACCTGGGTTGGTACACTCGCCAAAACTTCTGGCGACCATCATTCACCACCGTCACCAGAGGAAATGATGACCTCGGGGTGGGTTTCCATTTACTGCTACAGTACATTAAAAAAAAATTTAAAAAAAAAAGATGGGTTTCTTGTGTTTTTAGGGGTGCGGATATCGGCGCCATTCTCACAAGCACCACATCACTTAAGTTCAAGTCCAGATCCTTAACTAAGGAGATTCCGAGCTCCATCGATTCTAATAGATTATATTTGTGTTTAAAATCTCCAATACACGTAGTCACTAAAAACCTTAAAAATAAAAAAGCTTCAAGTATAATGAAGAGGCAAATTAAAAGAAAATGATAGATACCCACATTAATCAACTCATCTGAGTTACATTTTTTCTGTTCCAAATGACACATCTGGCTCCAGTGCCACTACTAAAAGATAAAATTAATGACAAGCATTATTATAAGTTATAACCTGGCATGCCTTTTTATTACACTGGTATTTATGAAACTCACCCTGAAAACCTTCAAATCCTTGAGAAGATGAGAAATGGCTTTTTCAACAGCTTCACAGATTGGAACGGGTGACTGGAGAGGCGCTCCGAACATGGACCCGATGCCACGATGTGTTCAGTATTCCTCTCAGGTTCCATATGACTTCCACATTCTCCGGTTGAACATTTGCCGCCGAATCAACCTGCTCATCGAAAAAAATAAAATTGTAAACGAAAGAGAACTCACTATTTGCAAGATCCACACAAGCAGGAGATGCAGGAATCAAAATCTCCCCCCCCCCCATCCCCCCCTTTTTTTGTTTTGCGAATAAGATGGATAAGGGAAGAATAAAGTGAATCCTGATAAAGAAAAACATGTTTGTTTGGTGTGGATAAACTATGATAGTTAACGCTTGATAGCTATGCCTAGAGAAGTACATTATATTTCTACTTATCCATTCAAAACTTAAATTACATTTTACTAAAACAAACACAAAATATAAACTGTAATAGTTAAACCTTGATAGCTATACTTAGGAGAAGCAAGCATATTTTGTTTCTACCTGTCCATTCAAAATTCAAAACTACAATTATATTCTAATAAAACAAACAGAAAATATAAACTGTAATAGTTGATTTCTACTATCCTTTCAAAACTATAATTATATTCTAATAATACAAACACAAAATAAAAATTGTTATATTTAAACCTGGACACTTGACAGCTATACCTGGAGAAGCAGGTATATTTTATTCTAGTTGTCCATTCAAAAATATAATTATATTTTAATAAAACAAACACAAAATATAAATTGTAATAGTTAAATGGTGAAACCCCAATAGCTATACCCATTTTTACTTATCCATTCAAAACTATTGTTATGTTGTAGTAAAATAGACACTCAATACAAAAAATTATCCAATCAGATTTAAAAAATAGCAACCAAACAAAAAATCACATAATTCGCTCTATCCCAATATAACTATTTTATATTTGAATAAGCTATCAACAGGATCAAAGTCCAACCACACAAATCTTTCGATCTAAATTATGGTGAATATTGGTTATCTAAATGGATAAATTGCAATTTTTCATTCTAATACGAAACCTTTCATAAATTTTAAATGGACCAATTTATAAATTTTGTTTGTATGAGGTGGTTTCTAATTTGTCCATGTAGAAGTGTTAGGAATGGTTAAGAGGGTATGTAAAAATGGCTTGCAGGCTGATGATGGAAATCAGAGGGGTATTCAAGTTTAATATAACAAATATAACTGCATACCGCTTTCGCGATTATTTCTGCATTTTCAGGTACTTCAACATCTGCCTTGAAGAGAACCCATGCCCACTTCTCACTTGTGAGATCATCGGATGAGTATGGGACACCAGGCTTCTGACACCGATCAGCTTCAACCCATGTCTTCCCTCCATCAACTGATATATCCACTCTTTCGATTCCCCGCCCACCTCCAGATACTGCATAGCCACTGACAGTAACCTGGGAGCACACAAATGATGAAGAATTCAAGAACCACAGAAGATTGTGTTCAATATTCTGAGATAGAAGTGCTGACCTTTCCTTGATTCACCACATGCACATCCTCCAGAGAACATATAGCGCACTGCAAAACAATGGGAAGAACAAACTATGTTTGATAGCATCTAGAACAGCAATATAATGCAAAAGCTTGATCACACTATTATAGGTCATTGTTTGGCAAAAGTGTACTGAATATGTGCAGTAATTTTTCCATGTTCATCAATTCCCAAGAGTTACAAAAACACAGAAAATTGCCGGAAAAAATCTTTTATTGGATTCCGGATTTTTGGAAAAATAAATTATTCATTCAAGGATAATGCTTTGGGGTAGGCAAGTGTTGTGTGTTATTTTCTGATTAAATCTTATCCTACCAAGAGGAGTGAGACCCAAGCCCAGGACCCCTCGGTAAAGAGGGGAATACCTCTGCTAAGAGGTGGTTTCGTTAAAAATATATATAGCTTGTGGTAATTGGCAAGAGATCAAAGCATATGTATTTCTAGATAAAATTGGTAATGACATGTCAAGTCCACTTCGACAAGCATTTCACAATTAATTCAAAAAAATGTCAGCAACCTACAAAGAGCTTCTTAAGAGGCAAAAGAAAATAGAAAAACACTCGTGCACAAACATATAAACAACATAAACAATGACTTTCAGTGACAGATGAATGATGTATATCTTGACGTCCAGGTGAATACCTGGACAGGGAAGTCCATCTGTGGCTTCCTAGTATCCCAGTTGATATTGTCCCAGTTAACTGATGGCGGAAACATCTTGTAGTCCTTTTGCATAAAGAAGCCCTGGGACATGGAAACTTGGAGTCTAACCAATCACATCGCGACAGAGTAAAACAAGAGTGTTACACAAAAATCATTATTTTTCTTTCCAACCTGACATTCTTCTGCAATGATGTTGATGCTATCCAACCATTTAACAGAACGTGCACCAATAACACCAGGTACAACCACACGCAATGGGTAACCATGATCACGATTTAGAACCTTAACACAAAACAGATTAGGCATAAGAAAGAGTGCTCAAGTATACCATTTAGAGCATTTGAAAAGAAAGTTAAAAATATCAAATAAACCAACAATGTCTTTCTCCCTAACAGCTCATCCGGCTGTCCTGAAAACAATGAACCACAATTTGAACACACACACACAGATTGCCACACAATAAA
Organism: Acorus gramineus; assembly: GCA_030737835.1. Classification (NCBI taxonomy): domain Eukaryota; kingdom Viridiplantae; phylum Streptophyta; class Magnoliopsida; order Acorales; family Acoraceae; genus Acorus; species Acorus gramineus. The sequence continues at coordinate 18,584,269 of CM060851.1, forward strand.
GAATAAAAGCTCAGGCTTCAGATCATGCTTTTTTGGTGGTAAGTTCAGATCATGCTTTTTTGGGGGTAAGATCAGATCATGCTTTTACTGGTGAGTAAAATATGTATGAATTCTGTCCTTTCTGTAAAGAAAACACTCTGTTACGAAACACCAACTCAAAGCATCTTGTCAACTTGAAACTTCAGAAATAAAGGCAGTTCTTGCTTTATTGTGATTATCGTTTAAATAAACTCTTATAAACACAAACATGTTATTGTAGTCCATGTCCCTCGCTTGTTTGAGAAATGAAAGTTTGGTTCCAGTGGTGCTGGTAGAATCCAGAAATTATAAGGTGTTTTCTCTTATCTGAATGTATTTGGATGTATTGATAATGCAGCACAATAATGTTTGGAACACAGGTTTCAGAAAAAAGCTATTCAAGAACGCAAAACCCATCTACATGCATTATGAACAAGACAAAGCTTGACTACCAATGGTTACTCAAGCATTTTTACTAATTTGAAAATACATCTTCTAATGAATCAAAATACATATATAATCACATATTGCATTACCTCTCCATTCATCTCATATGCAAGCAGAACATCAGCTGCTGGATTTGTTGCCTGGCTTAATGGAATTGAAGCCTTGTAAGGACCACCTTTTTCCTCCTGAAGGTGTGTGAAAGTAAATAAGAAAATTTGAAAAATGATCCATAGAAAGATTTGGAGTGGCAACGTAGCTTGGGCTAGGAAATCAGAATGTTTAATAACACAAATGTCATGAAACATCAAAATACATGAATTAACTCACTTTACACATGTCAACACTGACAAATTCAACATGCTTTCCACCATAGGGTGTCACTTCTGTGAGCTTAGGGATCCCAACAAGTTCAAGAACGTCAGACAATTTAGCTCCACCCCAGGTTGCTGAATATTACACCAAAAAAGTCCAAGATCATACTTTGTAGTTAACATATACAAAAGCTAATACAGGTTTATAATCCTAAAAAAAAAAACATAAATTAAAAAAAAAAAAAAAAAACCCAACCCTTCACATTTTTGTGTGTATTTTAATATCAATTTATTCCAGATCACACATTCATACAAACCATTTCCAAGGGCAGAAATATCCCATCCAACTCCTCTAACTGTTCTAACTTTACTCATAGCAGTCCTCCGGTTGCCTGCACACTGGAAATGGTGGGAATTGTCAGACCAACAATAACAAATCAACTTCATAATTCTCTATAAGCCGTATATGCATCAAAACAGAAACACATAAATAAGTTGCTAAGTTTCTTATGCAGACTTAAACAAGCTATCTGTCTATCATTGAGTCAGAAGAGGATTATTTACGCAGCCTACCTGTAAAGTAGCAGTTACATTGTATTTTGGTAGTTTCCTGCAAATAACATGACAATCAATTTATCCTGCTGGAATAAAGTTGGGAAGGGTTGCTATATCATTATGATTACTCACTTGATATCAGCCATAGTCAATTGTATTGAACTTTTTACCAATCCACATACTGACACTGAGTATCTGTTCAGCCAATTATATTTTGTAGTCAGTGAATTGGTTCACTAGTGAAAACAAACACAAGACCAAAGATCGTGTAACCTTTCAATGTCATCAACTATGGGTATTGGTCCATGATTCCTCTTGTAAAACAAATCCACAGGAGTAATGAAAGACGAAACCAAGGCACCACGTGGTGGCTCGGCGTTGAAGGGCTCCTGCAAATAAATGAAAAATAAAAAAGGCAAAGAAGTCATGCCCATGATTATCTGAGTGCCAATGGTTTCGAAAATGGACATGTGAAAGTACAAGAAAAAATAGTGCATGTCACAACACAAGTAGGAGGAGATTATAGCCCTTTAAAAGTACTACCACCCAAAAAATTGCACCTACAACAAATTTCCAGGCAATGCAGAATCCAAAATCCATTGCATCAGCAGAATAAATATAGGGAACATATTAGAGAGTCATAGTCATTCTTGCAGTCCTTCTACAGTACCCAACAAATTTTACTTTATTTTATTTTATTTTGAAGGAATAAACTCATGTAATGAAGTACATATCTTTGTAAAAAAGAAGAAGAAGAAGAGATATATAATGGAATGAATTGAATATTTAAATACTAGCCTAACCTAATATACTCGGTTATAGAAAAGTGGAGACAGTAAAAGTGACTACAGGAATGACTGAGTGTATTAGCGAAGTACTTAATGAATAAATGCATATATACTAGTCTAACCTAGTTTAGTGGAATGTGGAGACGGTAGAAGTGCTTGCAGGAATGACGAAGTGTATCAGCTAAGTAAATAGACATGAGAGTGATAAACCAATAGGAAATATTATCAAAAGATAATTTAAACTAATAGTCTTTAACCCACACCCCCAGGCTGGAAAAAAAAAAAAACCCACCCAACATAACCAATAGTTAGCTCTAACATATTCCCCAAATCCCAAACTAATATGGGTCCTTTCTATTCCATCCTTGCTAGCAATACACATGATCTAATTTCCCTCACAAAAACAAAAGACCCTAAAAACCACCCCAAATTCACTCATTGGGAAACACATAAAATGAATTACAATGCTCCTCCTTTATCATGCCCCAAATTCCAAATCTATCAAAACCAAAAAAAAAACCATCACCTCCTCTCCTTTTTCATCCTCACATCAAAAGAACAAGAAAACAAAGCTGCCATTAAAATTGCCACGCAATATGAAAAAAAAAGGCATACTTCAACAGATACCCACTTCAGAAAAACTATTACCCACTTCAGAAAAACTATTACCCACTTCCCAAAACGCAATTTTGATGCCATTGCCAAACAAACCAACACAAAAGGGTAAGCGAAACCTTCAAACATGGATTGAAGAAATTCAGCGAGACAGAGAGAGGGATACCTTGGCATTGATTTGCAGGATCGGATGGCGAGGGGGTTCTCGCGAGTATTCGGGAGGCCCTCTGATGCCCGGCATGGATTCTTCACAGTATCGACGATCGATCGTTCAAAACGAGATGACGCGAGTGCCTCTCAAAGGAAGAGTGTTTGTGGTGGGGCTATTCTGGGAATAAGATATCCGCAAGTAGCGAATCTACAATGTACATGGAGCAGGGGATGTTTTGGGAATAGATATTATCGAGGGTGGCTTCCTAAGCTTTGTTTTCATCTTGTCTTTCACATGTTGCTTTGGCAGTTTGGCTGTATGCATCCACTTGGAGGACAAGTTTAGAATTATTATTATTATTATTATCATTATTATTATGTTAAAAAATAAAACAATGTTTTATCTTTTAAGCGCCCCCGGGTTTAGTTTTGGGATTAATGGTGGTGGTTTTGTTATACAAATTAAGTAATATTTTTAAGCCAAATGCTAATCCCCTGTTTGGTTCACATGGTAGCTTATTTAGGCATAATCAATTGATTTTATGCTTATACAAATTAAGTAATCAATTCTCCACATTTTATTCAGGATGCTCTGAACACTTAAACAAATGCACCAATCTTTAATGCTTTGTGAAGACAATTCTCAGATATTCTCAAAATAGAACTTTGATACGTTGAACACTACATCATTGCGTGATCACCAAATTGCCCATAAGCAGGCTAGGATGATCAAGAGGCACATCGAGCCAGACTTGCTCCTATCGTCTCGAATTTTCATACGTTGGGCTGCCTCCCAAATGTCCTGCATCGACCTGAAGCACCCAAACTCGCAAAGACTTTGGGCAGCGATAGAAAAGATAATCAATCGTTTCTGACTCCCCATGCATAACGGGCACACCAACGAGTCCAGCGACCTCCAATTCACTTGATACGATTTGGTGATAAGCCTTTCCTAAAGTAGAAACCAAGCAAAACATTTCACCTTTAGAAGGAGTTTAGACTACCAAATTATCGCTACACGAGAGGTGAAAAGATTATCTGTTGATGCTCCTTTGTTGCACCATTTGTAACCAAGATGCACGGTGAACGATTGCTCAGGCTTCCCAGCCCACATCACCAAGTCCCCAATCTTTACCATGGGTCTAAAGGGACCGACTAGTTGAAGGAGTTCTACGTATTGGGAGATATGGTCCTCCCATAGGCCACGATGCATTCTCATGTCCCAAGCAGTTTTCAACTCCTCCCCTTGCCAAAAATCATGCACCATTCCCTCAGTCTGTAATGCCTTTCCAGCTGGGAAACAAGACCCAAAATGAGTTGCTCGTGCACTATCTATCGTCTCAAAATCAACCCATCGCCCAATAACCACACCACTTCTTTTGAGAATGGCACGGCCAATCATCAAAGAAACCTTTGCACGGTTGCGATCTCCAACGCACTGCATTTGGAACCTCCCCCCCCCCCCCCCCCCTCCAACTCATATCTCTCCTTGAATAAACAAACTCATTTGGCCTCTAGGTTAGACACCCAAGTCCAACACCATTTAGACAGTAAAGCATAAGGTTTAGCACGCCTAACATCCCCCTTGCTTGCTAGAGCAAACCTTCTCCCATCAAACTAGACACGGGGAATTGCAACCAAGGGAAGTGCCCCGCCAAAAAAATCTCCTTCTAAATGTTTTGGGATGACCAATCACACCCTTCTGTGCACTGAAAATGGACAGAAAAAATAAGGGGAGAGCCGACAAAATTGATTATAACACAAGTTTACCTCCCCAAGAGAGTAGCCTGCCTTTTTTTTTATTAGTCGCTATTTTTTTTTTGGGGATAATTTTTTAACTAGTTATCCTTTGTTTCGTAGGTATAATTATGAGGGTTCATTCTGATTTATTATTACAGTGACCCATACTAAAACCAACATGATTTATTTTAATTAAATGGGGAAGCAGGCTTGGGCCTGAAAGATCCGGTCCCGGACTTCAGGCCCACGAGCCTATATTATTTGGATAATGTTATGTACGATCCCATTTTGAATGAGTGAGTATATACCTCATCTAATGAGGTACATGTTTTTATAAAAAAAAAATGAAGCATATACTCAAATGAATTGTATTGATGCATTTATTGAAAATATGAAAAACTTTTGTCGAAGCATATGCATTGTTAATATGAATATATGCTCTAGTAATTTTTTATTGACGCATATAAAACTGGAATTGAAGCTAGAAAAAAAACTGTGTAACAACACTCATATTATTTTTAAAGAAATTTTTTTTTTTAAAAAAGAGCATTGATATATTGAACTATTATAGTGTAGGGGCTCTATTGCAGTATATTAAGCTACAATTTTTGTTCATTTTTTCAAAGAAAAAAATACAATAGTATATTTTAATGCATACTTTACTTTTATAATAATATGTATTTTAATGAGTGAGTATATATTTACACACAGTTTTTTTAACCTCAATTCCAGTATTATATGCATTGATAGAAAATTACCAGAGCATATACTCACATTAACGAGATATATGTTTCGATAAAAAAATTTTACATGTTCTATATATGCATCCATGCAATTCATTAGAATATATATTTCATTATTTTATAAAAACATATATCTCATTGATAACTTATACTATTTTTATAAAATTCAAAACTCATGGAGCATTCACATTCGTACTTACCAGTGGCAGAGCTATAATTTTTATAAGGGGGCCCAACGTGACTTATGTAAATATTTTTTAAAGTTGTATCATTATATTTTTTTAAATTTCAATAGCGTATATTAAAAAGGGGGAAATTAATTAAGGGTCTCTGGGGATACCTATCTATTAAATCCCTGCAACTTTGTACTCTAACAATTAATCCCTAAGTACCTAAACCCATTATCTTTGGGTCCCTCTCACTAACAGACCTCAAACGGACCCCTAACTGACGTTATTTTTTCCTATTCTACCCCCTAAACAAACCTTCTCTTTCTCCCCCAACAAAAAACCCTACGACTTCCCCCAATGAAACCTTTGACTATCTCCACCAACGCCAGCCCCCTCGACGAGATCCACCGGCCGCCTCGACGATCTCCACCAACGCCGGCCTCCCCTCTCCACCGATCTACGAGGTCCACTCGGTCCACCGCCCGATCGACGAGGTTCGCCCAATCCACGCCGCAAAGTAGGCCAACAACTTCGTCATCGGCCACATTCTCTACGCTATCATCACATATACTCAAAGGTACAGAGAAACTAAGATATTTTTTTGTAGGGTTTTGGATTGTTTGGTTTTTTTTGTTTTTGTTTTTCTTGTTGGGTTTTGCACTCCTCAAAAAAATTCTGATTTTGGGTTCTTGAAAATTTGAATGTTGAACCCAATGGAAGGGATTAGATTTTTTTTACTACCAAATGACGAGAGGTAGAAGAAGAAGAAAAAGAAGCATTTGATCTATTTATTTATTTATATATTTATCGTTCTTTGTATGGATTTGTTTGGAAAGTTAGTAGACAAAAGAGTTTCTTGTGTCAAATGGGTTCTTTTAGCTTGCTTGGAAGAGCTTGTTTGAAGGATGAAAATATTGTCTTTTGGTTTGAATATTCTGATATCTATTTAATTTGAAAAATTGCTATGATCAAATGGCTTCAAAGGGTGGTTTCAATTCCCAACTCTGACTCAAAGTGTAGATGTTTTATGATGATGGAAAAAGAGGAAAGTAATTGTTCAATGGAATTTTTATCTTGAATTATGGAACTATTCACATTATGTTTTTGGCTATCTTACTTTCAAACTATGATATTAGTGTAATCCATAAGTGTGAATTTTATTGATTCTAACACAATCATGGGTTTGCTTGAGGAGGAAAAAGATGAAAATTTGTTCATTTTGTAAACCCTAAATTTGAATTTTGAATTAATCCAAATTGTCTTTGGACCACAGTGGTTTTAAACTCTGACTTATTAGTGCAATTGATGATATGCATGAATCTCTTTTTTATTCATGTATTATGTATATTCTCTTATCAGAAATTTGAAACTTCTCTGGTTTTGGATTGTATCAAGAAGCAATGCTCTGTATTGATCTTTTGATTAACCTCTTATGCTTCATATGTACATCATTAACTTCTTTTGATTCTACATTGTTATGCTTTATCTGTACACCCATAGCCTCTTTTGATTTTATATCCCTAACCCTAGATGACTTTGCAATTTTTATATATATTTTAAATGAGTTAAAAAGTCATGCATGTTGATAGAGTGATGTAGTAGAAATTCAAATTTAAGGCTTCTGAGGTTTGTGAATATAAATATAAGGGGTTGATGAGATGTAGTATATAAATTTATTTAAAAATTTTAAATTAAGAAGGAACACTTCATGCTTAAGGTGTCAATGTCCATATACTCTCTATTATTCAGGTTTCTTTGTAAATGGGGGTGGAGAGATCATGTGCATCTCCAAATTTTGTATGAAAACTGAATATCTTGATTTATGTGGAATATGAATAAAAGTAATAAAATTATGTATTTTGCTGTTATCTTGTGGAATATGCATATACTCCATAAAAATTTATGTGGAATATGCACAAACATATTTTGTTGGTGTTCTGTCTTGGTGGTGGGTCTACATCTATAATTATGTGTGATTGTTTGTTTTTTCAAGTACATATAATTCTGTGTATATTTTAGAAGATAGAGAGCAGTCAAACTCTATGTACATTGTTATGCGATTTGTGTACACTGTTATGCTTCTTATGTACACTATTAGGCTATCCCTGTACACTGTTATGCTCATAATATGATATAGAAAGTAGCTTAACATTGGTCATCTTAGTATCCAGAACTCTAACTTGTTAGTTTTGCTTGTACTCTTGTAGTTATAGAGGTATCCACATGACAAAAGAACTCTAAAATTCATTGATAAATAGGAACTAATATAATAACAAACTAAAATATATTCTAACACCTTTAACAGGATGTATATTAGTTCCCTACTGGAATTTATTAGGATGCATTCATTAGTTTTGGGGGGAGAGACCTTGTTTCAATGGGTTATTGTGCCTCTTGGACTTGTGGATTGAGTACCCTTTTACATTTAGATTTATGATCCGGTGACTTAATTTTTTTTTATCCAATATTGATTAAGTACACCATTAACCTTTCTGTGTTCACTGTTAAAATTCTTTGTACACTGTTAATCAATTTTTGTACACTCTTATAATAGGGATGTGATGCCCTTCCTCCCCAAATCTATGCTAGTGTGGCATAGATGTTTTCCCATCTACTACAAAAGCACGATGGATGGGATGACAATTAGAGACTGCCACAAGAGGTTGTTCAAGGAGAATCCATTCAACATCTTAGCGAACATTCATAAGGTGCAGTTCCAACATAGTTGGTTGACGTCATGGTCAACAGCTACAACAACCCTGATGGAGATTATTTTGAGATTGGTGGATGGCCGATCACATTGACAACCGAAGCCCTCATATAACCAACATGGATTTTGAGCAAAAAGACATTCCAAGAGGGGAGTACGCAGCCAAAGTCATTCAAAGAGCTAGAGAGATTGAGCATCGCATAAAGAAAATACAAGAAGAGAGTAATACATATACATATAATGTGTACATGATGTTAATTTGGTGTGGTGTTTTATATCGGTGGTGGTGGTGGTGGTGTTTTACATGATGTTTATGTTAGAACGGCAAATGTTAATGTTAACAACAAATTTCAATGTTTGTACAACAGATGTTAATGTTTGAACAGAAGATGATGTTTGAAAGTTTAACGGGTTAAACAGGATATATGGACTCTACTGTGTACACTGTTATGCACTATGTGTACACTATTAAACATGTTATATGGACTCTACAATGTACACTGTTATGCACTATATGTACATTGTTATGCGTCGGGGGCGCGATGGAGAGCGCGATCGGTGTCGAGGGCGGTTGGGGGGCGTTGGTGGAGGTGGTCTCACCTTCTCAGATTTTTGGGAGAGAAAGAGAGTGTTTGGGGGTAAAAAGAGAGTAAAAAACCCATTAAATGTTGAGTTGGGGGTGAAAGAGGAAAAAAAAATAATAGATTAGATGGAAGTTGGATGGAAGGACCTAAACAAAATACCACCACTAACTGAGAGACTTAAAAAAAACTTAAAATAGTTCAGGGACTAATGATTAATAGATAGGTATACCTAGGGCCCCTAATTAATTTCCCCATTAAAAATGAATATGTATAAAATGAAATAAAAACATTCACATAAAACATATCACTAAATAATTTTAAAAGGAAATTATTATATTTTAAAAAAATATGTCAAATTTTACATCGATGATTCACAAAATAATGCTACTGAGTGGGGCTCATGGGCTATGGGCCCTTATAAAAAGATTTTAGGGGGGGGGGAAGTGCTGTAACACAGTTTTTATTATAGCCCCAATTCCAGTCTCATGTGCGTCGATAGAAAATTATCAAAGTATATACTCATCTCAATGAAGTATATGTTTCGATAAATTGTTTGTTTCCATACAATTCATTGGAGAATATGTTTTATTTTTAATAAAAACATGTAACTCATTAAATGAGATATACTATATTTTAAAAATTTGAAATACTTGTAGACTAGATTTTAAGATGGAAAATGGTCTGAATGTAACATTATCCAAAAGGAAAATGATACGTCCAGCCCCCATTGTAGCCCGAATTACAGTCCATACTTTTTTTTTTTTTTTAAATCACACTTTTCAAATAAAGTGCATGCTGTTATATAAAATAAAATATATACTGAGATACATTCATATATTCTTTTTCAAGTAAAAAAAATGATAAAAAAATTTACTCCATATACTATGATGGAACTACATTTACTATGATAACGCAATATATATTATATTATCATAGTGTATAAGACTATAAAATGGACTGAGTACATCGGTGCTCTATCCAAAAAGAAAACCAGGGGGCATTCCGGGCTGTTGTTGCTGTTTTGAGTGAGGCTGATGGCCTATGGGCCCTTGTAAAAGATTTTAGGGAAAAAGAAACACCAGGGGCTCCACCATTGGTATTTACCCATTTAATTTATGAAGGAAAATGATAGACTCACTTATTTTTATCAACTAAAATTGAGATCACATATGTTTTTTTTTTTTTTAAATAATACACATCACCTAATGAGATATATGTTTTAATTAAAAGTGTATATCAATTCATATTGAGTTGAATGAACCCATTTTTAATAAGTATGAAAAAATTTAAAGAGATTTATGCATCGTCTAACGTGGTATATGCTTTAATGAATTTGTAACTAGGTATATAGGACTAAATTTTAGTTGGTAAAAAAAACTGAGTGTAACAACACTCATTTATGAATTATACACAAACTGTATTGAATAAAAGATTGTTGAATGTATGCAGTACACGAACTTTGTTACTATGGTGTAAATAAGGTTATGAGGTTTATGACTATTCGAGTATAAATAAGGATAAAGTGATTATGTGTTTGGTTGTATTTTGAATTATTCTCGTTGAAAAACGTAATAATAAAAAATTTGTTGTCTGGGTAAAATGTGAATAATGTGGATAAAAATTTATAAAAGGTGAAAAAATGATAATAGTTGATTTGAAGTTGATTTATAAGAGATAGTGACAGTAGATTTGACAGTGAGCCCGTATATTCTTTTGGGTTGAGTAACCTGGAATAACTTAATTCCAAGGGTTGCTTAGAATCCATATATCACTTTATACCCGTTTATTCTGACATACAGATTCTAATTTATTCCAATCATCCAAATAACCTTAAACCCTTTATTTCACATTATAACCATTTATTCTACCTTCTATTCCCAGCCCATGTTTCTATTCCCAACCCAAACATGGGCATAGGAATCAAACTGACACGTCCACCCAAAGAACCACCTGTCCGGGCTTTACAGTACATATACATAAATTGATACTTCAACCATTTTTAACTACATAAACCATCAATTTTTAATGTTATATATCTTCACATTCATTATATAGTGATCTAAAAATCTGAACATCCCCCCACCCCAAAAAAAGCATTTATAAGCATCACATTGAACTGAAAAGATCACATGCGCATGCAATTACCAACCATAGTTTTCTGGCCAAACCAATCACATTAATTAAACAGTGCTCAGAATCAACTAATTTTTGGATTCTTGTCTCCTTGGGTGACCTTTCCCAGTAAAGACATTAAATGAGAGCCTCAGGCAGCTTAAGTTTTTTACTTCCCATATATAGACAGGACTTCCATGCAAAGCTTCCAATATCATATTCAAAAGAGTTGGTGATTCCATAATGGATTTGGGTACCTTCTTCGAACAGAAGAAGAACCTCTTACACAGTGATGCTCTTCATGAGGTCCTCTCTCTCTCTCTCTCTCTCTCTCTCTCTGTTTTCACTCATTCTCAATCTCCTCTGTCTGTGATTGTTTGCTCTATCTGTTTGTCTCTCAATCATGAATTATAACAGTACATACTGGAGACCAACGTCTATCCAAGAGAGCACGAGCAACTCCGCCGCCTTCGACAAGTCTCTACAGAGCATCCTGGGTAATATGATGTCATCAGCCATGCATGGCTTTAATTTACTTACCAACAACAACAACCATGCATGATTGCATGGCTTTGCACACTTGAAACATATATTGATATGATCTAATCATGGATTGAAATATATCAGACCTCTAATAATATACCCACTCGTGACATTGTTACATTCATTTTTTTTTGGAAAAAATGTGAGCATATCTATTTCAAAAGATCAAAACAGACGATGTCTGGATAGGGTTTACAGGAAAGAAGAAGAAAAAGAAAACAAAGAAATTACAAAAGTATGGTAGATGACCCTCATCGACACCCCAAAGATAACGAGTTGGGTAAATAAGTGATCTACTCAAACTTATACATTTTACCTCTTATTCTGTGATACTCAAAATATTTCCCCCACATCAACTCGGGCTACACCAGCCAATCCCACGCCCCATTCTTTGATGCATGAGATGACTCACTTCCACACATTTTCAAAGCAAAAAGTGGCCCCCTTAAACACCACTCGTTTCACGTTCGTCAAATCGCGTTCGACATTGTCACATTCTATGATAATTAAATTGATTATGCATATGCAAAATCAGCTTTCAACAGTTCCAAATGGTGTTTTTTTAGTCCAAATCCTATGTGGTTTTACCACAAAGATCCTCTGTGTTAACCACTAACAATAGGACACGTAGATAGTGCAATCAATTATGTTCACTTTTTTAATAGATTTTCACCCCCTAACGTGACAGCTTTTTATTAGCTGCTACAAAGATCTCTGTAGTAAAAGCACAGAGGATCCAAACACGGTGTTTGTTGAACTTTTAATTAGTTGAGAGTGGTTTGTATGGAAAAACATTTTTTTGAGAACTGATTCCAGACAGGATCTAAGCACGCGAGATTAGATTGTGATGATTAACTACTATTGAAGAATCATCAGACCTGATGGAATTGTGATAAACACATAGCAAGGCATGCTAACTTATATGTTTTTTTTTTCTTTCAAACATTGAGACCAAGTTCAAAAATCTAAATGTCACAAAATCATTTGGATCCACCGTCGCATCGCGGATCCAAACAGGTCCTAAATGACAACCTTACTTACTGTCATCAAATTATCATCCATATAAACTATATTCATATTAGAGACTGATAAAATCTGATATGATCAACACGCTCATGGTGCCACTAGTGGTTACATGACTGTACCCCCAGAGGAAGGTCAACTACTCTCACTGTTATTGAAGCTCATGAAAGCGAAGAAGGCCATGGAGATCGGAGTCTTCATGGGCTACTCCCTGCTCAGCGCCGCCCTCGCGTTGCCAAAAGATGGCAAGGTTGGTCAATCTAAGCTTTTGCAGTTAAGGATCCATTTGAAAACTGATTTAAAATTATGATTTTGTATAAAACAATAAAACTCGATTTTATTAAAAATTGAAACAATATTTTTAATTAAACGCGTCTTTTCGGATCCGTTAAGAAACACATTTGATTTTTTCGATTCCTGCAAAACAAAACCCCCACCACCCAAACAAGTTTCGAAACAACCACTTAATGAAGTTCCATCAGATTCAAACATGTAGATCGGCATCTTTTGCAGGTGATCGCGATCGACCCCGATAGAGAGGCTTTCGAGAAGGGGCTGCCATACATCAAGAAAGCCAATGTCGAGAGCAAGATCGATTTCATTCATTCGAAGGCACTTCCGGTCCTCGATGAAATGCTCGGAGAGGTAGGTCGACCTTGGGTATAGGGGACCAAGGCAGTCAGAGACTCTAAGTCCACCCATTGAATAAAACAATGTTTTATTTTCTATTTTATTAGGGTTTCTTTTTATTTTGTTTTTTTATTTTCTATATTTTAAGAAAATTATCCATTTTTTCGTTAATTTTTTTGTTATTTATATTTTTTCTATTTTTATTAAAATTTAATTTCATTAATTATTTTTGTTGTGTTATTTTTCTTATTTTTATTTTTCTTGTATCATCCACAAAATATTTTTTGTGAATACAGGTTTTGCATTTTAAGATTCACTGATACATGTTTATTTTACAGGAAAAAAAAGAGGAAGGGACATTTGATTTTGCGTTCGTAGACGCGGACAAGATGAGCTACGGGGAGTACCATGAGCGCTTGATGAGACTCGTCAAGGTGGGAGGGCTCATCGCCTACGATAACACGCTCTGGTATGGCACGGTGGCCGAACCGGACAATGCTGGGCTCCCGGAGTTTGTGAGCAAAGTTAGAGAGTACTTGGTGAAGTTCAACGAGCTCCTGGCATCTGACTCTCGTGTTGAGGTATCGCAGCTTTGCATTGGAGATGGACTCACACTTTGCAGACGTACTTGTTGATGACTTTGCTCCCATAAATCTCAAGTTTGGATCCTTTTGACCTATCTCATGCGCACAGGGTTTGTGGGTTGTTATGTGTTTTCCCATCAGCAATTATAAAAACTTTGTTGCTTTAGTTACCATGTAATAAATGTTGCGTGATCAGATTGATTTTATTTGAAACATTGAATGGAATTTTTTTTTTTTTTTTTTTTTTGGAGTAAGAGACCCCAAAATTGGGATTATATTTACTAGTATATTAAAAATTGTCAAAGGTGAAAAAAATAATTTATAAAATGTGAAAAAAATGAATGAACTTATGGATTCCTTGATTTATAAAAGATGATGACAATTATTTTGACAATAAGACACATTGATACTAGTGGAATGAATTCGACGGAATAGCACGATTCTCTAAAAAAACTAAAATATAAATATCAACTTATTTTCATTTATTCTGTCATGGCTACACACATCTATTCTCTCTAAACAAACGGTTTTTTAGGTCAATTCTCCCCGTTCGCTCATACTTTACCCCAATTCCTCTACCCAAACAACTCCCTAAAGTCTCACAACCTCCTGAATATGAACTGGGTACCCCGTACCCGTTGATGCAGTCTGTCACATGACCCCCCACAGGAGTCTTGACTGTCCTCGTAACTTCCACACTGCTGTTTGAAGTCAATATTAGGTTTAGTCCGTGTTCTATTCAGTTCATGTCAATCTCCAATCAAGAATTGACATGTGTCCTAAATCATCTTAAAATTTCATATATTTATCATAGAATAAAGCATGTGTCATTCCTTGATTAGAAATTGATATTTACTGATTAGATCCAGCATTGACCGATTAAAGACTGATTAATGGAAGGCTCAATGGGGAGGGGTAAAATAGTCTTTTTTATTAAATTTAGATTAGGTCAACCACACAAAAAGTTAACTTGAGTAACATTTTCCTTCCCATAACATTTTCCGACATTCAGAACGCTTAAAGCTCTCCAACATAATCAAACACAACAATAACTTTTTACTTTTCCACATAATTACTGAGATGCTTCACATTCCACAATCACAATGTCGTATGAGAGAGGAAAGATAAACGCTTCAATTCAAAATAATAAAATGGCATACAACAACAGATTAAGTACCTAAGCTTTCTCTACATGCAGCATGCAAGCTAATGTTTATCTTCCTCAAAACTAATCATCCTCACCTAGAAATTTATCAGCGCTTTGGTTCTTCTTTGTCATCCCCTTCGCCTTCTTTCAGACGCGCAATAAGTTCGTCCTGCACAGAAAATAAGCAGATTGTCAGGACACCTGAAATGATTGGTTGTATTAAAAATGGAGGAATGTGACAGATGGGACAAAGCAGCATTTATATTTGCCTTTCTCCCGCGGACTGAGAGGCTTCTCTCTTTGAGAAGAGCTCGCAATCGTTCTACAGTTAATCCTTGAAAGTCAATCTCAGATGGGCCAGAGCTCGATTCCCCTGTGTAACTAGAGTCATTACGATCTCATGAACCAGAAAGGAATACTGAAAAGAAGAGCTCTAATGACAATTTTATAGATCATCCAAAGAGCCAATAGAAAAATAAAGGAAGTACATGCGTCTTTGTAACTAACATTTAGGAAATTTTTCTCTTCACATGTTTAAAAAGGATTGTCTGGTCTTCAGGTACTTGCCAATAATGATTTACACTATACAACTTTGTGCAAGTCAAAATAAGAGATTTAGTATTTTAATCATATGACTTCCAACCTTTAAAAAAAAATGGTGGTCCAAATGGCTAGTCTTATTAGCATAGATCAAGATGAACAATATGCTAGCATATTCAACTACCTCAACAAATTCTAACTCTTATCAGGGTGTCAAGACACCTGCTATTTTAGCAATTCCCCCATGCACCCTCTTACAACATTTGTCCAGCTGGATTCCAGGATCAGCCAAGTCAACATCATAAACTTAAGTCAATGAATCCTAGAACTATATTTGTATCACCCATATTACTTGTGTAGTGCAAGTGGTGCAGGAAAGCCAAAGTCAAAATGGAGCCTGGACATTCAACATCTTATAAGTACGGGTTAATAACTATGAAATCACACCAAAAGCAACAAGTTGATTATACAATTGGGATAGGCAATGTACTTCTCTTATATGTAACTATCTTGCGACACATAAAAAGGACAACATATATGGGTTTAAGCTATATCTTGCTACACATCCATGGTTATGTAGCATTAGACATGTCAGACATTGACACATATCTACATTGACGTTAAAAAGCTAGGAAGAGAACACACAATTCTTACCTAGCCGAGTGCTAGCGGATTCATTGGTCATCTTGGCTCTTTTCGCTGTTGTACTGACATCTGAAGTTCTTTCACTAGATCTGAATCAAAGTATGTGTATGATGTGACAAAGCAGTAAAACTTCATCAGATAAACCGTGGAGGAAGTGAAACTGTATTAAAGTCAGTATGGACGCTTATGGGCTGTTTGGAAACACGGTTTGCTTGGTTTTTTATTAAAAGTTTGTTTTAGCTTGTAATACAAAAGTTTTTGAAAAGCAAAGAAAGTGAGCTTCTTAAGAATCAGGTTGTATTAAGTTACATTATACAAAATCACAGTTTTCAAACAAGTCCAAACAGATCCTTAGATAACTTGGGAACTTTAACCCACTATAATTTTGAGGAAAAACACACACTAGAGTACTAATGCTATAAAAAAATAAAGAATAGATCATATTAATATGAAAAAAGTGGTGTGCCACTTGCAGATATTGCAATGGATAATTATTAGAACAAATAAGTTACTATACTGAACCTTAAAACCGACGATGAACAATGTTCACATAAGAAAAGGAAGAAGGCCTGAAAGAGAAACAATAAGAGAGAAGAGTGATCATTTGCATTTTCAATTTACTATCATTCTGAAGGCCCATGTGTATTGCCACGATTTTATTTCCCTAATTAAAATGCAAGCACAATGCCAATGTGTATTGTCACAATTTTATTTCTCAAAAATAATATAAAAAATAATGAAAGCATAATTACTCATCACTCAGATGCTAGTTAATGATTATTTAATTGTGCATTTCTTGGGAGTATTACAAGGGGGATGGGACAAAAAGTGGAAGCCAATCCGGGATTTTATATACTTATATTATTACGTTATACTTAAATAAAAAAAAATATTATTATGTTATATTATTACTTAACATTGCATGAAAGATGCTATACATGAAGAAAATAGAACCAATTTCACATGTTTTGTGAGCTGCTTGGTCATTTTACAGAGGCCTCAAATTCTCCTATCACATGTGATGGTAATAAATCAAGGGGGCAGTTATACCAACCCCATCAGTTATTCTCCCTACCCCATTGAAAACTTAAAATTCAGTTTTCTAGAAGAATGCCCCCCACCCCCCACCCCCGAGTGTATCAGTGCCTGAGCAACAGAAGGGAAGGGAAGGGGAAGAGGGGATCGAAAGGGTCGTTTGCGGCGGAGGACGAGGAGACGAAGTGGGCGGCGTGGAGGATGACGAAGGAGTGGATGACGTGGACGATTTGCCCATACCATTCATCCACATGGGCATGAACTCGAAACCCAAACCCTAGCTCTCTCCTCAGCCCCATTGAAAACCTAAAATTTGTTCCCGATTTGCTTTTTATTTTTAAATGTCTTTGTTTCAAATGAAAGAATTGGAGTTACCTGGTTTGGATTTGTGTCTTTTTGTGGTTTCTGATATGTAAAGATTGGGTATTTTATGTTATTTCCAATCAAAATATGATTTTTGGAAACAGAAATGAATTCCGATATTGGGTTCATTGAATCCGTGTTGATTTCAAAATTTGAGAGGGTGAGTTTTGGTGTGATCCCGAGGGTGGGGGAGACAGTGACGGTCGTCGGGGGAGCAGGGGAGGAGCTCAGACAGGGGCCAGAGGTTGGAGAAAAAGAGAGCGATAAGAGAGAGAAAGGGACATGTAAAATGTTAGGGGTGGGGTTGCAAAGTGTAATCTCATCTATGTTATGAAGGGATGGGTTTGTCGTTTTTTTAAAAATAGACTGGGTGGATTATCTAACGGGGTGGGTTAGATAACTATTGGGGTGGAAATAATGAAAGCATAATTACTCATCACTCAGATGCTAGTTAATGATTAATAATTGCGCATTTCTTGGGAGTATTACAAGGGGGGTGGGACAAAAACTGGAAGCCAATCCGGGATTTTATATACTAATATTATTATGTTAGATTATTACTTAACATTGCATGAAAGATGCTATACATGAAGAAAATAGAACCAATTTCACATGTTTTGTGAGCTGATTGGTCATTTTACAGAGGCTTCGATTTCTCCTATCACATGTGATGGTAATAACTCAAAGTGAATTATTGAAGATGGGCACTCAAAAAATGTCACTTTTCGAGTCAAGGGAAAGAAGCTGGTCACCAGCAGGCTGAATGAGTATGAATCGGGTTAAGTCAATCATGTCAATAAAGAACCTGGAAGGATTAACCGCTGGCAAAGCTTTTCTCCTGCTTGACTTGTAAAGAGTCTTGAATCTTGTTCAGATCTTTTATTGCTATCGACTTCAAACTAGATGAATACATATACATACCACAATATTCATGGCATGACAAAATAAATACCAATGTTTCCAGATTATAGTTAATCCAAGGGCATTCAATGTCATTTCCCCCTACATTTAACTTCAAGAAAAATGATTAAGGGGGTGTTTGGAAACACGTTTGGGTTGATTTTTCTTTTGGAATAATAAAAAATCCTCAAACATGTTTCCATATGCCCAATGATTAATTTTTTCAGTTATAAATGTCACCTCAAAGGTACTACTCAGAAAGCTAAAAAAGTATGCTTCTAAGAAAATCAATTTTCAAAAGCGAAAATTTTATAATTCCTGGGAATCAACCCGCGTTCTCAACTACCTAAAAAGAAAACAAAACAACAGATAATACACGTTATAATATTATAACATCAACCTAAAGAGAAAGGACATGCATACCTCTTATTTTTGTTGCCCTCCACAGTAGATCTAGTTTTTACATCCTTCTTCTCACTGGGATCACCCCTTTGCTTGCTTAGTTGAAGGGCCCTGATTAATATATTTGTCGTATTCGTCTTTATTATTTGATCCTCTGCACCAGAAATTGAAAAGAGATACATTTCACAATTTCATGATTGAATTACTGAGCAAAATAAGAAGCAAAATGAAAGATATTGCTTTTATATATAATAGCAAAATCTGTCAAAATGCAAACAAAGAATAATATTCATTGGAAATTTGAACAACAAGATGCAAATTAATTGACTGACATCATAGAAAAGTCAATTATGTGTAGAATCACAATCAGACAATTAATCAAAACTAAGCCTTTTTCCCCAAAAAAAAAAATCAAAGCCAACCATCAAGACCATCAACACTATCCTCCAAAAATATATATATCAATACATCTATGACTCTGTGTGTCCCAACTCATTGCACGATCCAGTTGAGATCAAACTTCTTCTAAAATCCAGTGATCCTCTTGCTCCAATCTTTCAGACATCTTTGTAGCTTCTCCTTTGGTGTCTTACTGTGTTCACACTCCTTGTATAAACATTTTGCAAGTCTTGGAGTATTAACAAATCGCTCTTGTATTGCATGAGCTTAAGCTGCATCACCAATAAGATAGGTTTCCCTACTTTTCAACTAGTTATGATCAGAGACTTCATGGTAAACACATCTCTGGCTTGCTGATTGGCTTTCCAGGATATTGGCTATAATTTCTTGTGTAGGCTTTCCTATTTTTGCACACATTCAACTCTCCGATTAGCCATGATACAAGCTCTGGTTTTTGTGGGAAAAAAATTTCTAATAGCTATTAGTTTCAGCTGTCCATTGCCACCAATATGTAATTAAACATGCTACCAATGTTATAATTTTCAATGTTGGCTTCCACACTAGAGGGAAATCTAAATGACATGTCACAATGCTATTGAAGAACATTCAAGAGGGATATAATAATTTTCCCATCTCGTTGACATATCACTACCATGGCTGACATGTCACTAACATGCATGGGAAAAATTATAATATTTTCCAGAAAAAAGCAATGTTTTAAATATCGATATATCGATTTCGGGTTCAATCGATATATCGATTGGCTTTTAAAAAAAAAAAAAACCTTCTCTCCTCTTATATATCAACAACCAACCTCCTCTCCCATTATATAAACCCCAAAGACAACCGACCTTCTCTTCTCTTATATAAACCACGACTCAAACATAATTTACAAATCCAAAGAACCCAACACAGATAACAAACCCAAAAAGAAAAAAAAAACGAGAGAGAGAGAGAGGGAGAGGGAGGAGAGGGAGAGGGGGAGAGAGAGAGAGAGGGAGAGAGAGAGGTTCCATACATGAGCAATAGATGGAGTTCCAAGTCCCAACCTCTGCGAAGAGAAGAAGCAAAGAAGGCAATCCCCTATCGAGAAGGGGCCTGCTTCGGTTTTAGGGAACCTTTCAAGATCCTCCTCGATGGCACCTTCATCCACCACGCCCACTCTCCTCCCTCCTCTCATCCCACCGTGTCACCATCTTCACCACCGCATGCGTATGCAAGGAGCTCAAGAGCCTCGGCCACGCTCACGTCCAAACCCTCCGCTCGTGCGAGGGTCTGAAGACGACCAGGTGCGATCACCAGGATCACAGGGTGGACGGCTCTAGCAGCATCGCTTCCATTCGATATATCGACGATTTGTCGATATATCGACGATATATCATCGATTTAGCGCTGACATCATCATGATGTCAACAGACTTTCAATATAATCTCGTGAAATACCCGATTTTTCGCGATTAGCTGTTTGAAAACGATATATCAACCGATATATCGATATATCGAACGCTATTTAAAACTATGAAAAAAAGCATGCAATCATCAACTTCCCCAACATGTCAACAACATGGGGAAACCCAAATTCTCCTGAATCTCCAGCCTACTTATGTCAATTGGGGTCATTTGGCATACATGTCATTGATATTCAACAACACCAAGAAATTTAAAACAGCAGTCCCTATAGTCTACCATAGTCATACCTATTTTCAAACTAAGGACTCAAGACACCTATAAGACCTCAAATGTTGGCTTCCTGTCATTAGCTCTACATGCAACAAGGGACTTATTGCAGTCAAATTGATGAAATGCAACCCGACTATGCAACACTTCTCAAAAATATTCCATCAATACGGTGCCCTCTTATTCGTTGATAAAATACGGATATGGAAAATTCCATATCTGCTCCATATCCGATCCTTGGCATCCCCATGTGAAACCATTACACATCAACCCATCCAAGACATGCGGGTATGACAAACACCAAAAATCATTAACATCCCTAGCCTTCTCCCCAAATTTATTATCCCTTAATTTGAAGGAAAATGAGAAGAGAGTTTCTGCACTTCAGCATTTGACTCGGACAAACAGACATGGATGTTTCGACAAAAACAAGTTTCTTTTTTTCTCAATTGAACATCTAACTAGAACAAAAAAATACGATAACAGCTAATCTTATCCCATCAAATGAGGTAGACCATGGAAGAAGACTCAAATCCAAAATAAATTGGCATGACTTCATTACTTGTCCAACTGATATCAACCTTCCATATAATGTCAAATTCCTGGGAGACCCATTGGAGGGCAGAAGAGGGACCTGATATAAGGCCTTCAAATAATGAGTTAACGGTACATAGTTTAAGCTTATGCTACCATGAAACTACTTCCTAACTGTCCCATTAAAAAAAATACATAAAAAGACACCTGTGATATAGA
The DNA here is from genome assembly GCA_030737835.1 of Acorus gramineus. Taxonomy (NCBI): domain Eukaryota; kingdom Viridiplantae; phylum Streptophyta; class Magnoliopsida; order Acorales; family Acoraceae; genus Acorus; species Acorus gramineus. Next base: position 18,605,852 of record CM060851.1, read on the forward strand.
ACATGCATTCATCTCTAAGCAAATTCATCATGCAATGAGGCAAGCTGAAGAAAATCCAAGTTCAAATAACCATTTGTCTAAGATTATGACTCAAATATGCTAAGAAGATTACAAACACAAATAAGCAACAGAAAACGTAAACATTCCACATATGACAAACCTGGGGGTGATGTGTCATGCTCACATACCCAGACTCGCATGCTACCCTGCAAAATTTTGAACACATAAACCAAAATTCTAAACAAGAGTTTTAATGCTTAGAAAAAAATTCCCCAAAATCACATCATGATTCATTAACAACAATAACAAAAAATAAAAACATCAAATTCCATTTCCAGCTGTTTAACCAGCTTTATAAATTCTGCTACGTAATGAATTCCTTTAACAAATCATTCCTATGATGCAATGCACTTATAAACTCTCCCACCGAATCTTTTTACAGCTGAACCAACCTCTCTTACACAAACGATCAACTCTCTTTTTTTTCATCCAAACCACAAAATATTTTCTTTGGGAACTCTATCATGACTCATAGACATTTTCTAATATAAGAAAACACGGAGAGTCTGCCTCCATTGTCTGATCTACTCAATTACAAAAATGATCTCAATGGTTAACCTCCTTCGTCTAACATCTGAAGGAGGAGTTCCCAAGAATTTCTGAGCTTCCAACCATCAAGGACAGGACGGTCACAGAATTTTGGTCCACTTGGGAAAATCAAGTGAGGCACAATTTGACTGAGTAAGGGAAGGATTAACTAAGTATGTCATATGATATTTAGGGAGTGGCCATTGTGGCGAGGAGGCAAGACAGCGCATAGAAACCACATCCGAGAGACAATTCACAGTCCGCATTTGTTATAAGTGGTGTTAGGTTGCACAATGAGGTGACCATTATCAAATCAATGGAAGTGTATGTCGTTCAAAGTCGAATCTTTCGCGTCGATGGTGTACCAAAACCATTTCTTGACCAAGACGTACTGCGCGAAAAGGGTGCCCAATGAGACAGAGACTAACCACTAATGCTTCATTGGAGGCCTAAAAAAAAAAAATTAGGGTTTCTAGAAAGACAAGTTACGCAACACCACCAAAAGTGTGAGCAAAACCATTTCTTGATGCATTTCCACATGACAATCGAAAGCTTCACAAAAGAGAAAGAGAAAGAGAAAGTTAGGGTTTTTACGGGGTTGGAGGAGATGACGGTGGAGGAGAAGAGGCCGCGGGAGGGGAGGCCGCGGAGATACTTCGAAGGCCCAGGAGCCTCCGCCGCCGCCGCCGCCGACAGATTCGAATCGGACGGTCTGGATGACGCGGCGGAGCCCCCCTTCGCCGTCGACGCGCCTCCCATCGTTTCGGGGTCGACCGATGACGCCAATATATTTTGATTTTGTTAAAACACATCTTGTTAAATATCAATATCAATGTGTATAAATATGCCTAAAAATATTTATTTATATTAGTTAATGAATTACAAAATGTCGTGTATCTTTCGTAATACCAATTCATGTCTTCAACGTGCCACCCTCCATTCAAACTCCCTCTTTAACATTAATCAAAGTATTTTCTCTTTGATCCTTTTTAGTACTTATTATATTCATCTCTACAATCAACCTCATGTCTCCAGTAGCCATAACACAACGGTTTATAGTTTACCTATGTTAAAGATGGATCTTATGTTCGAGTCTTGACGTTAAATCTTATATTTAACCCTTTCACTCCATTGTTACAAACTCGTCTTACTACTATGGTGTGAATGTCTCAAAAAATTGAGCAAGGGGAATGAATTTCTTAAGTGTGTATGTTAGGGGTTTGTGAAGCATAGATTGTGCATATGTATGAATACCAGGTATTTGATTAAATGCATGAACTACTTGTTTTTCATAAAATTGAAGATCTTGATTTGTTTACTTGAATTGAGGACATGTGCATCATGGTGCATTTGAGTTGGAAAAACAAATCCGCATGTTTGACGAGGCAGGTGGAGGTGAGAATGAAAGCAATGATGGTGAAGATGTTAAGTTGAAGGAAAATGTTATGCCCAGGTCGCTATCCAGCCTCAAATCTAGTCTCCAAGTCCACTTGGTGCTTTTTCGCATTGATGATGTGGCTGCCACGTAGATTTTCACTGTGCTGATAACATTAAATATTGTTTGACTGGACAAAATGGGGGTTGGTTTGAAATTTGAAATTCAAAATATGGGTGATGCGACGAAAGCTTTTTCGAGATTTGATGGCGGCTGACACAACACTTGAATGCTTTACATTCTCAATGCACGTATTTACTTCATGTTAGATATGTTGTATTTAACAAAGCATATGCATCGATTGTTTTTATTAACAAAAATCGATGTATTTTGTTTTCAGATCTCTCTCACACATCTCTCACTTCGACTTTTTCTCACAGAATCTATCTCTCTTCGTCTCCCCTTGTATCCCTCACTTTGTCTCTATTTTATTTATTTGTTGGTGTCCGTCGACACCGTCGCCTGAGTCAATCATCACCTCCTTCTCCCCCACTCAAGTCATGTGGGTTATTTCTAATGATGACGTCGCCTCCACACCCTCTTATCTGCTTGGTTGTTTTTCATCTTTGAAGTTTTTAAATTTTAAAAAAAAAATCATCATGCTAAGTGTATTTAATTAAGAATTTTTTTCTCTATATCTTTTATTCAATTAGAAGTTTTTTTGCCTTAACTGCTCTTTTATTTAGTTAGAAAAATTTAAATCTGAAAAAAAATCACCATGATAGGCTTATTTGATGTTTTATTCATAACATGCATGTTTCTTTGCTTCTCTCAAAGTACGTGTGTTTTCTTTCTTGTAATATTGTTATGTGCTTCAATGGTTCAAAGCATATGTGTTGTTGTAAGAGCATATACTTTGTTGAAAAAGCATGTGCAGTCATTATATTTTGCAGTATTGTTATCTGCTTCAATGGGATCATATGTTTCTGTTTTAGAGCATATGCTTCATTGGAAGAGCATGTGCGGTCTTTATCTGTAATTTGAGTTGCACAAATATATAGATTGATTGGATGATATTTGTAGTCATCATATGTTTGGAGTCTCGATGCCACAGAGGCAACAACAGTGGTAACGACAGACCCAAGAGCAATAACAGAAGTAGCAAATACAGAAGCAATGAAATTTAAAAATAGCATTCACTGTCACAGAAGCAACAATAAAAATAGCAATGATGGAGACAATAACAACAACCGAGGCAGCGACAATGAAGACAACATTGAATCATGCTTTAATGATTTCTACTTGCGAGGCTAAGAATTTATAAAAAGTTTACTATGAAGTCACATACGAATTGAAAATGGTATAAGACATTTGTTTTTTGTTTCTAATGCTTTTTATTTTTTGTGGAAGTTTCATTAAATTAGTTGTTGTTTCTATGTTCTTCAATTTTCTAGAGAAAGAGAGATGCAATGTAGTGAAGAGGGTTTAAATTGAGAGCTTTCTAAATATGCTTGTTATAGATGGGTATGCATTCTAACTAATACTCTCATATGTTCTAAAATTGATTAAGAACTTGTTTTAACCTAAAATACATTTTTGCTTTGGGCCTGTTTAGCGTTGATTTGAATAAAATTAAGGTTCGTGCCTACCATTTCATAAAAAAAAAAACTAAAATACATTTTTCTATCCGCATGAAAATATAGGAGAGGTCCATTGGCCATGGGTAAACCACTTCTTCATCACGAGACGCCAATTATTTGAGGTGATGGGAACAATTGGCTGGCATAAGAACTATATGTTTCTTATCAATTTTTTTATTTTTTTTTAAGGATATGTGTGCTTTAATGTTAGCATATGCCTTGTTTAATTAAGCATATTCCCACTTGTAGATAATCGATGACTATTCAAGCATTGTTTCTAGTGTATTGAAGCCCTCTACCCCAACCAGCAAGGTGGATTCTATATGTATCTACAACTTTAAATGTATATTCCCTTACATCTTTTTATCATTTCATTTGGAGAATGTTTATATTCAAAACTGTTTATGTTACTCTTTTAAATACTACAACAATATTTTGATCAAGGCATGGAAGGAGCTGTGAAGTTTTTCAAAACCTTTGGATGGCTTGGTGATGCAAGGAGAGATGATTATATTTCCCTCTCATCATTCAAAGCATTGGTACTTGTTGTTAGTGGACATGGAGAATAAGACATTTAAAGTGTATAATTCGCTGAGGGGATAAATCAATAATTCGTGGGCATCTAATGTGGTAAAAATTTTGATGCATGCCAAGGTCACATCTACATTTTTGGCAGAGTTTTGCTCATTTTGTTTGAATAATTCCTCTCTTTTTTTTTATGTGGTGTAATTGTTTGTTTGAACACATTCTCCTTTGTGTGTTTGGTGTTGCTAAGTTGTGTTTGTACAATTTTCCTCTCTTTTGAATATTGTTGATTTGAACAATGTCTTCTGTGTAACGAAAGTATATGCCTACTTTTGTAAATCATATACATTATATGTCCGTGAATATATGTTATGTTATGTTATGTTGTAAGTACTTAGGACCCTTATTTCGAACGACTATTTATTAAACAATTAGCTTCTTTGTTTGGATGTTACTTGTGTTTCATTTTTCATCCTCTCATAACATACATTCATTCATTATGATTGCTTTTCAATAGTCCAATACTCTCATTAAATGATAGAAAGTATATAAGTTCTTCAATAAGGTATATGCGTCATTACAGTAAATATATATTTAATCTATCAGATTCATTTCCAACAAAATTATAGCATATTGAAATTTGAATACATCATTTTTAGTTTCGAATAGCAATACATTGTAACTATCAAGAACATTCACAAAATGCTTGACTATGATGCGATCCACCTCTCAAATTTCTCTTCCATATAAGTCGATTGTGATGCAAACTGAGAATACTGCAGTGAACTTGGTGTTGGTAGTGTGCAATTTGTAGGCGTAACTTGTATGGGAGGCTTTTCCTGTTGCTGCTTCGTTCATCAATTTTTCTGAGTTCAAGTGAACAAAGAAAAAAGTCTAATAAAAATTCATACACATATATGTAATTAACGTGGGTAGGTACTGAGCACAAAGAATTATATACTTATAAGGGGGGTTATATGAACTTTATAAAAAGTCAAGAAGTTATATGAATATCAGGTAGTTTGTAAGGGGTACATGGCTTTTTTCTTAAATAGAATATATGTTACACTGTTACTTGTAAGTTGTACCAATGGTCTTCTTTTTTTTCCTTTTCTATTTAGTGAAAACACCAAAGCTATCATCTTCACATTTTGCAAGATCAAATTCCCAGGGTCCATTTTTTCATCTAATCAGGAGGGTACACTTTTGAAAAATTGACTAATCAAATAATTCTCTACAAAAATAAATAAGTATTAATGTATGTGCAAGTCGAACCCCCTCACGCACTGGTGCGTGGATGAAACGCTGGATCTGCAACGATCCACGTAAGGAGATCAAACGGACTTGAATAGCCACGGACATGACACAATCTTTAGCCTAGACCCTGGAGGACTCTGGCCTCCTCTCTTCCGTCTCTTATGTATCAGCGTATATGAATACCCCAATAGACAATGCATGTGTGATGATAACAACACATATTCTCTTTCAATGGAAGAAAATAAAAGTGGTCCTACATGTACATCTGACTAATAATCCATATATAAAGCATGTGCTACATAAAAATATGTATATGTACAACTTTTTTATAATTGAATTCATTATTAATTCATTAGAATATTATCTTGCTAAACTTCTCTAGGGCTTTCTTCAAAATGTGCCACAGGCAAAGTTGATGTATGGCCATGGAAAAAAAACTCCTTAATACCACCACCGATTGATTTACATTGATTTGTTATTATTGCATTTGGAGGTCAATTCCCATACAGGCCATCCAGGATTTGAATAGCCATATGTAGTTTTCTATAGTTTCAATTGCAAGCAAGTCACAACCAAGCAAAATTAATTGTCTCTGATGATTCACACCAACAAAAGGTGCAAAAGGCATAGCATACATATTTGTAAGATTCGTCGTGTCAAAGGAAACATCTCCAAAATATTGATAAGCAGCTCGACTACGTCCGTAACCCAAAATGCATCGATTGTTTTTATTAACAAAAATCGATGTATTTTGTTTTCAGATCTCTCTCACACATCTCTCACTTCGACTTTTTCTCACAGAATCTATCTCTCTTCGTCTCCCCTTGTATCCCTCACTTTGTCTCTATTTTATTTATTTGTTGGTGTCCGTCGACACCGTCGCCTGAGTCAATCATCACCTCCTTCTCCCCCACTCAAGTCATGTGGGTTATTTCTAATGATGACGTCGCCTCCACACCCTCTTATCTGCTTGGTTGTTTTTCATCTTTGAAGTTTTTAAATTTTAAAAAAAAAATCATCATGCTAAGTGTATTTAATTAAGAATTTTTTTCTCTATATCTTTTATTCAATTAGAAGTTTTTTTGCCTTAACTGCTCTTTTATTTAGTTAGAAAAATTTAAATCTGAAAAAAAATCACCATGATAGGCTTATTTGATGTTTTATTCATAACATGCATGTTTCTTTGCTTCTCTCAAAGTACGTGTGTTTTCTTTCTTGTAATATTGTTATGTGCTTCAATGGTTCAAAGCATATGTGTTGTTGTAAGAGCATATACTTTGTTGAAAAAGCATGTGCAGTCATTATATTTTGCAGTATTGTTATCTGCTTCAATGGGATCATATGTTTCTGTTTTAGAGCATATGCTTCATTGGAAGAGCATGTGCGGTCTTTATCTGTAATTTGAGTTGCACAAATATATAGATTGATTGGATGATATTTGTAGTCATCATATGTTTGGAGTCTCGATGCCACAGAGGCAACAACAGTGGTAACGACAGACCCAAGAGCAATAACAGAAGTAGCAAATACAGAAGCAATGAAATTTAAAAGTAGCATTCACTGTCACAGAAGCAACAATAAAAATAGCAATGATGGAGACAATAGCAACAACCGAGGCAGCGACAATGAAGACAACATCGAAACAGAAGCAAACAACCACAATAGCAACAAGCAAAGAACATTCAAAAATATCAATAATAGGTTCAATTGAGAGAGTTGATAAGAATCGTGTTCAAAAGGGCCAACAACCTAGCAATGTTGTTGAAAAGGTTCCTAGACAAGACTTTCGTGAGAAAAAACTAGAGGATATGACTGAAGAGGAACAATTGAATCATGCTTTAATGATTTCTACTTGCGAGGCTAAGAATTTATAAAAAGTTTACTATGAAGTCACATACGAATTGAAAATGGTATAAGACATTTGTTTTTTGTTTCTAATGCTTTTTATTTTTTGTGGAAGTTTCATTAAATTAGTTGTTGTTTCTATGTTCTTCAATTTTCTAGAGAAAGAGAGATGCAATGTAGTGAAGAGGGTTTAAATTGAGAGCTTTCTAAATATGCTTGTTATAGATGGGTATGCATTCTAACTAATACTCTCATATGTTCTAAAATTGATTAAGAACTTGTTTTAACCTAAAATACATTTTTGCTTTGGGCCTGTTTAGCGTTGATTTGAATAAAATTAAGGTTCGTGCCTACCATTTCATAAAAAAAAAAACTAAAATACATTTTTCTATCCGCATGAAAATATAGGAGAGGTCCATTGGCCATGGGTAAACCACTTCTTCATCACAAGACGCCAATTATTTGAGGTGATGGGAACAATTGGCTGGCATAAGAACTATATGTTTCTTATCAATTTTTTTATTTTTTTTTAAGGATATGTGTGCTTTAATGTTAGCATATGCCTTGTTTAATTAAGCATATTCCCACTTGTAGATAATCGATGACTATTCAAGCATTGTTTCTAGTGTATTGAAGCCCTCTACCCCAACCAGCAAGGTGGATTCTATATGTATCTACAACTTTAAATGTATATTCCCTTACATCTTTTTATCATTTCATTTGGAGAATGTTTATATTCAAAACTGTTTATGTTACTCTTTTAAATACTACAACAATATTTTGATCAAGGCATGGAAGGAGCTGTGAAGTTTTTCAAAACCTTTGGATGGCTTGGTGATGCAAGGAGAGATGATTATATTTCCCTCTCATCATTCAAAGCATTGGTACTTGTTGTTAGTGGACATGGAGAATAAGACATTTAAAGTGTATAATTCGCTGAGAGGATAAATCTACAATTCGTGGGCATCTAATGTGGTAAAAATTTTGATGCATGCCAAGGTCACATCTACATTTTTGGCAGAGTTTTGCTCATTTTGTTTGAACAATTTCTCACTTTTTTTATGTGGTGTAATTGTTTGTTTGAACACACTCCTTTGTGTGTTTGGTGTTGCTAAGTTGTGTTTGTACAATTTTCCTCTCTTTTGAATATTGTTGATTTGAACAATGTCTTCTGTGTAACGAAAGTATATGCCTACTTTTGTAAATCATATACATTATATGTCCGTGAATATATGTTATGTTATGTTATGTTGTAAGTACTTAGGACCCTTATTTCGAACGACTATTTATTAAACAATTAGCTTATCTGTTTGGATGTTACTTGTGTTTCATTTTCCATCCTTTCATAACATATATTCATTATGATTGCTTTTCAATAGTCCAATACTCTCATTAAATGATAGAAAGTATATAAGTTCTTCAATAAGGTATATGCGTCATTACAGTAAATATATATTTAATCTATCAGATTCATTTCCAACAAAATTATAGCATATTGAAATTTGAATACATCATTTTTAGTTTCGAATAGCAATACATTGTAACTATCAAGAACATTCACAAAATGCTTGACTATGATGCGATCCACCTCTCAAATTTCTCTTCCATATAAGTCGATTGTGATGCAAACTGAGAATACTGCAGTGAACTTGGTGTTGGTAGTGTGCAATTTGTAGGCGTAACTTGTATGGGAGGCTTTTCCTGTTGCTGCTTCGTTCATCAATTTTTCTGAGTTCAAGTGAACAAAGAAAAAAGTCTAATAAAAATTCATACACATATATGTAATTAACGTGGGTAGGTACTGAGCACAAAGAATTATATACTTATAAGGGGGGTTATATGAACTTTATAAAAAGTCAAGAAGTTATATGAATATCAGGTAGTTTGTAAGGGGTACATGGCTTTTTTCTTAAATAGAATATATGTTACACTGTTACTTGTAAGTTGTACCAATGGTCTTCTTTTTTTTCCTTTTCTATTTAGTGAAAACACCAAAGCTATCATCTTCACATTTTGCAAGATCAAATTCCCAGGGTCCATTTTTTCATCTAATCAGGAGGGTACACTTTTGAAAAATTGACTAATCAAATAATTCTCTACAAAAATAAATAAGTATTAATGTATGTGCAAGTCGAACCCCCTCACGCACTGGTGCGTGGATGAAACGCTGGATCTGCAACGATCCACGTAAGGAGATCAAACGGACTTGAATAGCCACGGACATGACACAATCTTTAGCCTAGACCCTGGAGGACTCTGGCCTCCTCTCTTCCGTCTCTTATGTATCAGCGTATATGAATACCCCAATAGACAATGCATGTGTGATGATAACAACACATATTCTCTTTCAATGGAAGAAAATAAAAGTGGTCCTACATGTACATCTGACTAATAATCCATATATAAAGCATGTGCTACATAAAAATATGTATATGTACAACTTTTTTATAATTGAATTCATTATTAATTCATTAGAATATTATCTTGCTAAACTTCTCTAGGGCTTTCTTCAAAATGTGCCACAGGCAAAGTTGATGTATGGCCATGGAAAAAAAACTCCTTAATACCACCACCGATTGATTTACATTGATTTGTTATTATTGCATTTGGAGGTCAATTCCCATACAGGCCATCCAGGATTTGAATAGCCATATGTAGTTTTCTATAGTTTCAATTGCAAGCAAGTCACAACCAAGCAAAATTAATTGTCTCTGATGATTCACACCAACAAAAGGTGCAAAAGGCATAGCATACATATTTGTAAGATTCGTCGTGTCAAAGGAAACATCTCCAAAATATTGATAAGCAGCTCGACTACGTCCGTAACCCAAAATACATTCTTCAACTTCCCGTCTTCTTCTAAGTCAATCCTATGAAAAAACTTTGCATTTAGTTCTTGTTGTTTGTTGAAATACTGGAGAAAAGCCTCCGCGTCTCCGTCCCGGAGTTAGAGGTGCCTCACTTTTTGAAGATAATTTTGAATTTCAACAATCTTGGTCTGTAAATGTAAGATTGTTGTACCATCCCCCTTCATATGCTAGGGCATCAAAAGTCTTGCGCGGTGGAACCTCGACGACGTCATTGATAGCCAATTGATTCATAGCATGTAAGGTTAATGTCCGGTGGCATCTAAGAAAGCGTGAGAGCTTCGGATCCACCTCATGATTGTATTCTAGCACAAAGAGCTTCGGATACATTCTTCAACTTCCCGTCATCGTCTAAGCCAATTGATTCGGTCTCATGTAATCCAAATCATTAATTATTTCCATAATGACCTACATGTTTAACAGCGTATATGCGTTGATAAACAAAATATGTACTCAAACATAAATTAAATATGCGTTCTTACGGTATGTATACACTAGGCAATAAAAAGACAGCACAAACTTTTTGGTCTGTACTCATAGCAGGTATATACTCTCTTAAAAAAGGTATATGCAACTTAATAAGACATGTTTTCAATGAAAATATTCATTTATTACATGAAAAATATCAATAATTTGTGAAGAGAAACATATAACAGATAATGAGGCAAATAACTTGTTCTTCCATAGAAAAACAAATTGTCCCTTGCCAGATTTAGTTGGTATTGTCTGGAAAATATATATCCATATAAAGATCTGGGAAATCTATTGTTTTAAAAGAACAGGATTCCAATCTTGTTTCTAGAGGAGGGATCACATGTCATTTGTATAAAAAGATGAATAAATATATATCCATATAAAGATCTGGGAAATCTATTGTTTTAAAAGAACAGGATTCCAATCTTGTTTCTACAGGAGGGATCACATGTCATTTGTATAAAAAGAAGAATATATCCATATAAAGATCTGGGAAATCTATTGTTTTAAAAGAACAGGATTCCAATCTTGTTTCTACAGGAGGGATCACATGTCATTTGTATAAAAAGAAGAATATATATAGAAAAAGAAAAAGAAAACATTGTAGAAAAAGAAATGAATCAACGTAGCAGAAAAAAAAATGAACTATTCATTGTGAGGCTTTCTGTCCACGGAGGAGAGAGAGAACAAAAAAATTGTAGATGAAATAGAAGAGAGAGAAGCAATTTTATTTATTATAACAGGGAGAAAACCAAAACTGGGAGATAAAAAATTTTAAAAGAACGTTTTGGAGGAAACATTTTGAGATTGGTGATTAAAAAAATAATTTCCCCATAGAGGAGGGGATGAGAAAAGTAGAGGGCTAACGTGGAAATGGACAGCCGACATGGAGACTGAATTCAATGCTAGAAATAGATCTTGATGTAACAACACTCTTAAGTTAAAACAGATGGAAAAAAAAAGTTAAAAAAAAAGAATAGAGCGAACAACCTCTATTCTATTTTCCATCTTCAAGAATAGGTCCTCCAACCCCAAACACCATGATCAGCAACTCTTTAAAGTAACATCTACTCAAATACTGATGAGAATAAAAAAAAAAAAAAACATCATTAAAACATCACCAATGTAACAATAAGTAGAGTTTCACAAGACTACGTCTGTATGGCCTCCAAAAAAAAAAAATACCACAGCAATGCACATATCTGACCAACTTGCTGGAAGTTCTAGTTAAAACTAATAGCATATCCAACTAAATATGTATAAGTTTACAAAGACTCTTCCAAAATAGCCGAGCGCATCGCACTGAGAACTGGGAATATCAGAATTTCTGCGTTTCTGCCTTCGGTTCCTTTCAAACCCTGAGGAGAGCCATGTAGAATTTGCACGATGAAGTTCTTCCTCGTTTCATAGTGAACAACGCATCATCTCCTTTCCAAACAAGCTGGCATAAGAAAACAATATCAATGTTCATCAGCTAACAGATGGCACACAATCAAACTACATATTACTGAGACCAGTTGCAGGACCATGGTTTAAATAGGTGTTCTTTTTGTTACTATGACATATTGTCAAGCCTCCACAAATCACAGTTGAAGTTAAATCTAAATCATAGTGAACCAAGTGATTCAGATATATACATGTCACTACAATATGAGAGACCAAAGTAGCTCGTCTTCCATAGTTGTCTAGGCAACGCTTAGGCGACGCTTAGGAAGCTAGGCGTTCCATCTGGGCCTAGGCATTCATCCGCCTAGTCAGCCTATACATTAGGTGAGCGCCTGGGTCTGTATACACGCTCAAGCATCACCTTTCCAACTAGGCGTAACAAAAGGGTTGGGGAGGATGCTTAATGAACATGGCTTATCTTTTATGAAAGATTGAGATTAAAACAAGAGTTGTGATTTAATCAAAACAACATTAATAGATAACTAACCTGTGTTTTGCTTATAAAAGCTGACCTAAACTTTTTCTATATATCATTTATTAACTCGAGACAAAGAAAATCAAAATAATCAATTAAAATATATTACTCAAACAATTTTTAATAGCCATATGGGTCATGACCAATAAGGCATTGATCTTTCCTTATTTTATTTTTTTACATTTGAACAAGTCATAAAATATAGAGGACGTAACATCATGTAGAACTAGTAGATTAATGGTAGGCTTGCCTTCCTCCATCACACATTACAATCTTAACAATATACTTTCATTTATAAATATAACATTCTCATTTTAAATTCACTTGTCCAGAAAAACAATACATGAATAATTAGCATATTAACATTAATAAAATCACATGCAATCTTCAATAATACATGTATAATTAAGCACCGCCTAGGCACGCCTAAGCGCACCTAGGCGATAAGGCACATGGCCACCGCCTAGGCTTCCCTAGCCGCCAAACAACTATGTTGTCTTCGTACAACCCCTATTAGGTTATATTGTATAGTATGGTTAACATTAAATAATACAAGCTGATACAAAATACAATTCGGTCCATATGAAGACTTCAATGGTTGTCACTTGTAATTGGACGAGTCTACAAATTTGAAATGGAGAAAAAACTATTTTCAAACCAAATAGAGTTTGGAGCAATATAATGGTAGATCATGAATAATATTTGGAGATAAAAAGATCAAGCCCACTCCATCAAATCATAAAAAGATGAACACAAATGCATGTATAAAGTCAAACTTGGTTCCTCAGAATCCGTTGAAATGGGGTATTGATTAATTGGTAGATTGTGTTGAATTAAATAAATCTGTAGATGTGCCATTTCAGATGAATAGTTATATTCAATTCAAACACAAATTTGATAATGTGTTTCAAAACTGTTCACAAGTCCCAAAATTAATTTACTTTTTTTTAAAGAAATGGTAGGCAATTGCCCTTATTTTATTAGAATAACTGAATAAGTGCTTTGGGCCATCTCCCTTTCTAATAGAAGGGCATTTGCACACCGTCTTATTCGGAAAAAAAAAAGTGTTGAGTGCCCAAAGCAGGGATAACATATAGGAAATACAAACAGGAGATAAAAATTTCCTCATGAGACCCCCAGTACAGGAGAGCTCTACTGACGGGTCAACCAGGGACGACCAGCAAATGACTACTCCTAAATTACAAGGCTACCACCCAAGTACACCACGGACTTCACCCCCGCAGAAAGTCTCCCCCAATCCTGAACGGGTCCAACAGGAAGGACAGTAAGCAGGAAGGACAGTAAGACAACTCACTAAATCACAAGGCTACTACCTGAGAATGCCGAGGACAGCAAACCACTACTTCTTTATATGACTGGATTGATTAATAAATAAAGTCACGTCAAATTGAGGGCATGTTGTTGTGAGATATCTTGAGAACACGTGAAACTATTTAGGGTTCAGATAGTTTGGATCTCCTTTTTTCATATGAAATTATGAATGAAAATACTAGTTGTTATCAATTGTCTTGCCATTTTTAAATGTCTTTGTTAATTCCACAAGTTTATGACTTGTTAAAGCATTCTCATCACACATTATTCTAATCCATCTTCACAATGACAGCATATCTAAATAGGAGAACCAATTTGCTCCATGAAAACAGTATGTGGATCGGTCCTGAGGGCCAATCAACAGATGTCATATGTGATGGGACCTACACCAAATGGTGTTTGGTGTTGAGCCCCCCTTGAATCTGCTCCCTCTTAAAAGTATCTTAAGCATCCTTGAGTATCTTAGAGGAGGAGGAGGAGGGGGGGGGGGGGGGTGTAAGATTTTAGTGGTGTCCCGACATCATAAGATTAGAATAAAAATATATCTCAAACTTCAATAAACATGATAATCTAAGAGAACCTATACAATCTGCTAGAGGATCAGTCTATATCATATCAGGCCTGTCCTAAAAATTTACCAATCCAATATTTATCCCATTTTAATAAACGCAGATGTGGACAAATAACATAATAATTTCTGATCACGACAAACAAACATGGGTCTCTATTTCTGCCATGTTTTTTCCCCAATACCAGGGCAACCAGCCGTGAAGACCATAATATTGCCAAAGGGCTCATAGACGGGCCTGGAACATTGGGACTTATGGATTAAGGCAACAAACAGTGGGTGTCAAAAGGATCCAGAGGACTCTGTGTTCAAGGATCGTGACGTGTGGCACCATTTTTGTCGGTTAATCATATGCAACTTTCTTTTCCTGAAGGCCTCTCACACACAACAAAATGATGCTACAAGTCAATTGACTGCCATAAGAAAATGGCCATGACACAATAAAAACCCCACAATACTGAGAGGCAGGTCATTCAAGGAAATAATGACACTCCGGTGTTTGGTTGCAGGGTTCAGACAGACAGTTTTTATGGACATGAAATCATGAATGAATATCAAACCAAGTTGCAATTTGCAAACTGGGGTCAGGTTCTCCACAGTCAGTCTCACATTCAATTATCATCCACCAGTGAGAGTCTTCCAGTCTAGGGATGATCCTAATGGGGGAGACCACAAGAGGAGATACAGAATCACCTCATATGTGATGGTCAATGCCATCATATTCCTCCCTACTTGCTGATTGTCGATCAACAAGTAATTGCTAAATTGTCTAATATTTTTTATGTAAATAATTGCTTGCAAAGGTTCCTCAAACCTCACCAAGACAAGAAAAGGACCAATTATCTAGCTTGTAAGAACCATCCCTAATATAACAAAGAAATAGGCAGAATTCAAACTTGCAGGCTCATCAAAGGTAAAACCCTTTTATTATGGAGAAGTTAAAATTTAAACCCCTCAACCCACTGTTACACACATCTGATGTCACCACCACTTGGCAATGGCCCAATCCCAAAGGTTGTAAGCCTAAAAAGAAAAAAGAAAAAAAGCAAAACTCAGAATAAAATTCTAGAAGAAAACAAAGATTACATACACAAATTTCTATAACATAAAATGTGCTATTCTAGTGTATGTATTCCACCATTCATAGCTTTATCCGGCCACACATATTTACAGGGCAAGGCACCCATAAAATGTAGATCAGATTGCTCTAACTCACACCTTCATCGCTGCCTTTAATACATTATTTGGAAGGCAAAACCAATAGCCCATCTGAGTCACAGAATTTCTCCATTAAATATCAAGGAAACAACATATTCCTACAGTAGATTTTCAACTCCCTGCTAAATAAGTGTGCTTTTGAAATAGCACCGGATAAGCATCATTCCAACAAGAAGCAACCCCTGTTCACCCCTCTGTTTTTAAGGGAGTAAGAATAGGTGGATTTTGGATGAAATCCAACTAGCACATGCACACTCCCCTAATCTCCTCTTATGCAGAAGAACAAACAAACATGAATATACTATTCCACATGACACAGGGAACAAAAAAAATAGATCTATCATGTATAATAATACCATCAAGTGATTTGTATTCTAATTAATGGTTATTATATTCTTCTTCTTTAATGAATTTTAAAAATGATGATATGATAGTCTATGATAGGTCTGATTTAACAGTTGATCCAAACACTAAACACACATGTAGAGGATGTACTGATATAGTCTCAAAAGACAACTCAAACTGAAATAGAAAGAATCAGTAGATTTTGGAAGAACAACCGTCAGGTTTTTATCCAAAATTCTTCATGGGTTGATTATATAATTTTTATTTTAAAACACTCAGTAGATTTGCCATCTATTTGGTGCGCACAATGATTCTCTTTTAATGAAATTGGGACAGAACTTTCTATCAAAAAAGAAACTCTATTTGATAAACTCTAAATCACACATGAGTTTTCAATTGTTAATCAACATATAAAGATGTAGATAACAATAACAATAAACTCAATACAACATGGCAACACCAAGATTAGAATACCCCATATGGTTTTTCTTGGTCCTTGCCATAATAAAGGGAGGAGTGGGGGGGATAGATTATAATCTAAAATATAGCTTTGCATACCTACATGCAAAGACACTCTATCACATGAACACACAATATTTAATGTGCATAGACTTTGAAAAAAAAACACAGTTATTGATTTTAGTGGTATGTCATGTTTTTCTCTCATTTTAATGTTTTAGCAAGGCTGCATGAAACATGTTTAAACTTAGTGAAGCAAGATTGACTAAGACCTCATACCCTTGTCATATACTGGCAATTGCCCATGTTTTTGTTCATGTAGCATTACCACACACAACTTCAGTTTTCAGCTTATTTCTTGTGTCAATAAAATACTAAATCTAATTGATTATTTCTATAATTGAAGGATATAGTTAAGCTCATGGTGTGATATTGTTCAACTTCAAATTAAACAACAAAATGTAACATAAATATGCTAACAGAATCATGCATGGCGTGCTTACCATATTCTTTGACAAGAAAAAGGTAGAACATCCATAAACCCAGAGATAGAAAAAAAAAGTTCTCTCTAAAATCTCCAGAAACAGAATAGATAGGCATATACTCATATGCAGAGGCAACGTCATGTAAATCCTCCCAAAGCAGACAAAACCTAGTGCAACTCCCTATTCCCTAATGATTCCCAAAATTATATCTACCACTCAGTCCAAAAAGTTTCCGAATCAGGTATAAAGCTTCAAAAAAAACCATGTGAAGAAGTAAGAAAAACACTGGACATTACCGGCAAGAGCAATTCAAGTTATCCATATTCACATGCTTCCTGGAGCATCATTTCCCCCAGCCGGCTTCCGATTCAGGTATCGAATAATGGCATCTTCCACCCTGAAAATCAAAAAACAACCATCATAAAATCACACCATATATTATACAGAAAAAACATAAACTTTAACATGTATCATCCCAAAACAACAACAAAAAAAAACCCACCATGGCTGGTTGTAAAACTCGGCCCTCCGCTCCCTCTCAGCATTCCTCCCCGCCTCCCCCGCAACAAGCTTCAAATCCCTCCCCTGCGAAGCAATCAACGCATTGATAAACTCAACAGGATTCTGACTGAACCCCAGAAAGAACGCCCGCCTCCTCCGGTGCTCATGTATCTTCTTAATCGCCCCACATATCGCCTCATCATACGCCTCAATCTCCTTATGCCTATCCGTATTCGCAAGAAACGCTGACATCTCCCTCTGCAGCGGCAATGGCACATCCACGAGCACATCATAGCACGCATTCCCTGAGGCAGCCCCGTTCCCCGACAACCTCACACGGTGCTCAAGATGTATCGCCTGCGGCGGCGTCAAATGCTGCGTGATCTTCTGCGACACTGCAGAGAACTTTATCCGGTCCTCGTTAAACACCCTCCTCAGCCCATTATCGCAAGAAAAGTAAGACGGGTCGGTCGAGCTCTGCAGCTTCCTCGCCTTGACGTAATTCCAAATCCCCGCAAGAACCCTTGCACGGGTGTCGACCTCGATCCCAAGCAGCTCGATCAGCGGCGGCGAAAGCTTGAATTTTTCAGGCACGTAATTCATCTCCAATCGGATGCTCGTGGTGAACTCCTTCTCCCCCTTCCGCTTCACTTCGAACCCCTCATGAGCGGCGGGGGACCGCGAGCTCTCCCAAACGATAACCGGGTTTTCGGGGTACAAAGCGGGGTCCAAGGCGATGGTGACCCTCTTGAAGAAAGATGAGAACTTGGGGTAGGAGGGGTTGGGCTTGGGGAGGCCACCGAGGGGGTCAGGGTCGACGCCGTCTTCGAGGATCCGGCCGACGATGCGGAGGGTCCACGAGGGGGGTTCGGAGGGGGTGGGGCGGGGGGTGTGGGTGTTGAAGACGTAGACGCGGAGGGTGCGCTGGACGGAAGGGGGGGACTTGAGGGAGTCCTGGATGTCGATCTTCTTGCGGGCCATGGCGGAGTCGATGCGGGACTCGAACTCGAGGAGCTGAGTGTAGAGGGCGGACTCGGGGAGGAGGGCGGCGACGCGGTCGGGGAGCTGCTTCTCCGGGAGCTTGCGCTTCTTGCGGCGGGCGGCGGGGGTGAGTTCGGCAGTCTTGAAGAGGGTGGAGGAGGAGGTGGCGGCGGAGGAGGGGGTGGATTGAGGGGGGCGGAGGGGGGTGGAGAGGGAGGAGGAGGGGGGTTTGGGGGGAGGGGGACGTTTGGGGGGGACGGAGGGGAGGGAGGGGGAGGAGGTTTGGAAGTGGTGGGGGTGGTGGGGGAAGGGGGACGCATTGGGTGGACCGAGAGGGGAGGGAGCGGAGAGGGGATGGGGGGGTCGGGGTTGGTTGGGGTTGGTGGGGGTTGTGGTGGGGGGGTTGTTCGGGGACGCCATTGGAGAAACCTTGGTTTTGGGGGAAAATTAGGGTTTGAAGTCGGGGTGAGGGTCTGGAACTATGAGGGCCGTTGGATCTCGAGATCGAACGGTGAGATTTTTTTGGGGTTCGCGAGAGAGGAAGGGTTTGTGTTTACGGGAGAGGACGAGCAGGGGATCTCGGGTTTTGATGGAGGTGTTATGAAACGGGTCGGATCTCAATGTGAATGATGATCGATTGCTGTTATCCCCACCCATGTTTATTTGATCCCCACCCCAATAAAAAAAAAAGGACCTTCTCAACCCCCCCCCCCTCAATGAATTTTAATCACGCATCACACACGTACAGCCTCTTCTCTTGTGACGATAATAAGGGCATGATGAAGGTGACAATGACATGAAAATAAAAAAAATACGACAATGTCAAAGAATGACATGAGGAGGGAGAGAAGGGGGACAGAGAGAGTGGGAGGTTGTGACGGAGGAAGAGGAGGGGACAAAAGAGGCATGGAGTGATAGAAAGAGTGAGATGGAGAAGGGAAGAGAGATAGTGCGTATGTGATTATATATGTGTGGATTAAGCGAAAGGCGGAGGCGGAGGGTTGTGGTGGTTTTGTAGTGATGATTTGTGGTGGTTTTGTGGTGATGACGGTGGTGGTGGTGGCACGATGATGGTACAGTTGGAGGCAAGCACGAAAAAAAGGATGCCAACGAGACAGATTAGAAATGAATGGGGTGGGGTTAGAGGCTAAAATAAAATGTATTTAAATATGGGGGATGGGATTAAAATTTACAAAAAAAATGAGTAGGTTGAGATGAATAATGACGGGAAACAACATTTATTAAGGTGAAAAATAATCACGCCCATTATGATCCTCACTTCTTGTACTAAGATATAGGATTGAATATTGGTTGTTGATAATGTTACTTTGATGCTTGCCCAATAACTTCTATCAGTCAAGTCAAATATTACATTTTTTTTTTACAAAGTAAAAGATGGAAAACTTTCATAAAAAATTAAATGAAAAATGATCATGTATCTTCACTCTTAGGTTTAGCTTGTCTAAGGCATCGGCATATTGCATTGCACAAATTTTTTATTCGTATAGAGTGAAATATTTGAGGTGTTAAGATCACCACTTCACCTTTACCATATAATTAGACACTTATGAAGAGAAAAAGAATGACGGGCTTCATGCATGATATAAATTCATCTTATCATGTGGTTTGCTAGGCTCAGTACACACAAGCGAAATTACTTTATAATTTTTAAACGCTTGATTGAGCTCAATATTGAAAGATTTCAAGAGAAATGACTAACTTGCCTTGGAACAGACTTGTAGTCCAAGGCAATTCTTGCATGTGCGCTGAGAGTGTTTGTCTTACAAGTAAGAAAAAAGGATAGGCATGATGGAGCGTGATATTGTAAGGATTGGGATCCTCTGTTTGTTTTCTTATACTTGTACATTATTTAACTTTCATTGTGGTATTGTCACATCACCACATTTAAAATCAGATAGTTGCAAATGCATGTGAATTGAGAAAGAAAAAATCAAACCCTCCACCTTATATATAATATTCAAACATAAATTGATTTTAGAGATAATGAACAAAAAAAAAACAAAAATGTAACAAGACTAAGGGTGCGTTTGTTATCCCAATTGAAAAGCAGCATTTATATAGAAGCTGATTTTGGAGTGTTTTCCAATTTCGGTCTTGCATAAGGAGCTTTTAACAATCCTATTTGGCAACACTCACAAAAGCTGTAAATCATCCCTTCCAAAAAAATCTTTTTATTTAGTTAAAAAGTTAGTCCATCTGATTATTTATGCTGAAATTCCTAAAATACTTATACATTAATATCACAAAATTACCCTCCATGTTTTCTCCCTCGTTTGAGTCTTAATAAATACCATTTAGTTGAGCCCTAACAAAAACACCTTCTCCATTGAAGCGGCAGCTGAAGGCGGTAACAAAACATTCAGTCGTATATCTATCTCGATCGTACATAAACATGGCCCAAAAAATACAAAGTGCATGATTATGCATGGAAATCATTGCAATTAGTCAAAATCCAATAAGAAGTTTTATAATCAGCAATGAAAAGCCAAATACCACAAAGAACAACTCAATAACATAACCAAATATATAAATACAAAACCCTAAATGCCAAAACCTAGCTCACATTACATCGTGATTGAAGGCAAAGATCTGGCAGTGCATCCCTATCCCGTTGTATCACGCCATCCTATCCTGCAGGCATTCAAAACACCCAAAAATGGTTAGAAACAAATTGAAGACAATGGGAGAGAGAGAGAGAGAGAGAGAGAGAGAGAGAGATATTGTTTGAAAGCCTTTGAAGAATCACCCTTGGAGAAGCAAAGTTGGACGAAGGTGGATTGGTGGAGGATTGCAGTCTGATGGCAGAAGGATTGATGGAGGGAACTTATCGGAGGAGGATTGCAGTCCGATGACGTTGATAGAGGATCAGAGACGATGAAGCGAACGGATCAATGGAGGATCGCGTGCAGTCCAACGACAGTGTTAAGGTTCATATGAGGTTTTATGTTATATATATGAAGATCGGACAGCTGACATTGACATGTAAAATGAACGGTCGGATGGATGTCATCATATTTGCAACAACACTCGTCATAAATAATGTGTTATTTGTGACGGCACCAAAAAATCACCATAAACACACCTTTTAACAGCGGTTCAACTCGGTCGTCGCAAAAGTAGAGAAACATTTGCGATGGTTTTTGTAATCCATTGCGAAAATATGCCTTTTCTTATAGTGGAATGAAAAAAACAATTTTACTTGATGCATCTATAACCACATGATGTTATGTATAATGATGTGACAGCCCCACATGAGCCAAGCAAGATATAATATAAAAAAATAAGTAGAAGATTTGAATCCATATTGTAATAGGTGAATCCTCGTGGAACACGTAAGGAGATCCAGATATCTATTATGCACCAAAGATATTCATAAGAGAATCCAACATCCTCTTTCTAAACCCATGTGTGCTACTATCGTGAAAATCTTCTTAAATTTTGTGTTACATTTTTCTTTTTTATTTAGATCTTTAGATTCTCTATGTAATATCTGCATCGCTGTTTTAGATTCTTCATTAAAGATTTCATTCGCTATTTTGAGGTTCATGAATTAATGTAATTGAAAGTATATATCTTCATGTAAATTCTTTTATTTTTTATGAGACTAATAATGGGCTCTGCATTAGAACCAGAGATAAAAAGAGGGAATTTTAGATTATAGTTTTCAAATAGACATTTTTAATATATTGAATATTATTTTAAAAATCAACAAAAAAAATTTATTAAAAATATATCTGAGAGTTACTTTTTTGGATTCATTTATTTTAATTATTTTAAAACATAATATGTTTCTGAAAATTAAAGAAGCAAATAATTTTGTATAGGGGAAGATCAAAAACATGGACTTGTATTGCTTGTTGTTTCATTGAGGGTGTTGATGCACTTATTCATTATTGTAATTATTTATGTAATCCTAATTCAATATATACTTTCCCTAACTAATATATATTAGATTATGAAAAATATAAAATTTATGAATTCTATGTATTCTAGTATGATTTTTTTTTTCTTTTTGTTAATGGAAGTACTTTACATGTTAATATTAATATTCAGTTATGATGACTGTAATTGACATTTTTTATATTTCATTTTAAACAGATTGGTGGTATTAGAAATTCTATTTTTATAAAGGGATGGGTTGAACGTCATGGCGTGGCGGTGTTGGGGCACGAGGGGAGCTTGTTGGATTGGAACCCTCTTCCAGTCCTCATGCCTCTCGAACTTTTTATGTTTTTTTTCTTATTCTATGCTTTAGTTATTCACTTCTATGCATCCTTTTCAATCCAAAGTTCATCGATTAATATAATCAGGGTAGCTTTAGTTTACTAGTTTCAAAAAAAAAAAAAAAAAAAAAGATGGTTTGTGTATGTTAGAGCAGCTCCAATCAGACTGCATAATGAAGATTTGAAGACTATTTGAAGCTATCTGACTCCAACTGAACGCCAAAAAGACCGCACGCCTTCATTTTCAAATCGAGCTCTATATTTGGAGATTCAATATTTGGGTCTCCATATGTTACATCAATGTTAGGTAATACCACAAATGACCTTGTTAATTTATAACAATTTTTATAAATGACATTAAATCCTACAAAATTATAAATTCATAATTTTTCATTTGTATTTAATAAGAATATGAAATTTTGAAAAAAAATTCATAAAAAAATACATAAATGTCTTATTCCATCAGGTCAGACAACTAGATTAGATACAAGTCCACTTGCAACTTTACATGCATATATTTTTATATGTAAATATAGAGTTAATATAATTTGGTTATTTACATTAAAATTAGGACATAAATGTTAAAAAACAATAAAGATGAAAGAGACAAAGGGTAGAACAAGAATTTTAACAAATCAAAATAGTGATTTGAAGACCTATATAAAAAAAATTAAAGATCCACTATTGAAGTTGATGAGTCTTCAAAACAACAAAATCTTTAAAATGAAGACCCGATTAGAATTCAATGATCTTCATAGCGAAAACCCCCACTAGATATGGATTTTCAAAAAATTTATCAATTACCATCCCTCCCTTTCAAGTATCCCCCACATTGACCACATACTACTAAAAACATGCAATAAGAAAAATGTGTGTGACAATATCAGCCCTGGGATCCACGCCTTCAATTCGGGTGCGTTTGGTTGCACGATTACGCAGCGTTTGTGATTGTAGGAAGCTGTGTTTAGAATCATGCAGTTAAATAGTTTTATTGTAACAACTTTATGCATACAGATTTCAGGTAAATAATATCCAAAAGCTGTGATTTCAAAAAACTGGGGAACATGAGCTTTCTATAAAATCAATTTTAAAATCGAGATTCCTACGTAATCAATTTTACAATCGCGTAACCATACTCACTCAGAACCGAAGTCTTGAACTTGAATGATGCAAAGGACGCCTCTGTCAATTCAGCCATCACCGCCACGTGATCTAAGTTCCATTGTCCATTAGGACCTTATAATGTAATCGTGCACGCATATTCTCAACCAATCAAAGCATTCACAAAAAATGAGCCCAGATCGAAAAGTTTGCTAAATTGAGTGTTAGCGCGGGACACTAAACTAAACGTAACCCCTAAATCCGCATGTGGAAATGGATTATGGAGGGGGTTAATTTGACATAAATCCTCCAATAATTTTTTATTTATTTATATGCCCTCATTATAAATCCACTTATTTGCTCCTTTGTTTGACCCATTTTTTTGCATTATAATAGAAAATTAACGCCAAGCAATATTTTCAATCCCAAGTTTTCAATTACATTTTTTTTCAGCATATTAGAGCAGTTCTAAGTTTTCAATTACATTTTTCAAATATTTTTGTTGTTCTATCCGGTTTACACAATCATTCACTCTATATCTTATTGAATAAGTTTGGGATGTTATAAGTGATATCAGATTCTGTCCATTACATGATTTGGGCATGACCTTACACGAGGACATGTTATCCATTAAGGGAGGTGATTATGACATCCGACGCGTTGAAAGGGTTGTGGGTTAGGATAGCCAAGAGGCCCAACATTCCCCAGAGACCAATGGTTTGGGTGAGGTCTCATAAGGGTAAGATGTTTTAGTCCCACTTCGTATAGAAAAGAAATAGTATGTGTTTATATATGAACACAACCCTTAGACAGAAGACGCGTTTTAAAGTTGTTAGTCTACCAAAGACAAAATGGACAATATCTTGTACCATCTCCTATGCATTGTTGCCAGAGGCGACGCCACATATAATGTGGTGGGGTCAATTGATCCCATCACATTTTTTTTTGTTAACTTAAACTATTATTGTCACCCTTTCTAACGATGGCAATCCAACCCACTAATTGACCATGCTCGACCCAGATTTTATACTTAAAACTCTTAAATTGTAAAAGTTCATATATTGAATATTTCATCTTTTTTTTATGGTTTATTTTTTATTAATGTAAGTTGTTCTATTTTTTAAAAAAAAAAGTTTATGTTTTTTATAAATATATAATAAGAGTAGATTTTTAAAAAAATTATGAACTTTATATTTTCAAATGAGCCCACATGTAAAAATTCATGTAACCACCACTGATTGTCGCGTAGCTTTAATATACAGATGATATTTGAAAGGGAAAAATCCATACAACCCTCTGAAATCTAACTGAAATCCATATAACCCCCTGACTTTTCTTAAAATTCATATAACCCCCTGAAAACACCTAGCAAATCTAAATAGCCCCCTGAATAAAATTTTCGTTAATAGATGATGAATATTTTCCAAATATTTTGTTTGCTTAACCATGACTGAAGACACAATATATAAAAAAACCACTACATTGTGTTAAAAATGTAAAAAATCATATGAAAATGAAGATTTTATCATCTCTGTATATATTATAAAATCATATTTAGATGGAAAAAATCATCATTTATAGAATATTTTTCACATTTTTAACATATTGTAATGGTTTTTAGTATATTGTGTCTTCAGCGAGGGTTAATCAAATGAAATATTCGTAAAATATTCATCATTTATTAACAAAATTTTTATTCAGGGGGTTATTTGAATTTACTAGGTGTTTTCAAGGAATTATATAGATTTTAAGAAAAATCAGGAGGTTATATGGATTCCAATCAATTTGCAGAGGTTATATGGATTTTTCCCTATTTGAAAAGATCCCAAAAAAAGGCTGTTTTCACATGCTTAATAAATTGAGAGGCCTAAAAGAATTTAAAAATATTAAAATTAATTTCTCTCATTGTAATTCTTGTTATTAAAATACTGAGTCATAGTAGATGGTTTTTGACTAACCAGAATAATTTATAGCCAAACTCCCTTGTGATTATCCATTTGACTTTCCTTTCATATTTGCCTTTTTTTTATTTGGTGTACTTTCATATTTGTCGTTTGATTCATACACAATATCTAGTTAAAGAATTGCTACTCAATAACCATTGGAAATTTATAGCCATTTTTTTAGTACACTAATAAAAGTGATATATCTAATTAATCTATTCCATTATTTGGTTTGACTTAACTTTTATGGTCAGTATTAGATCATATCAAATATATTTGTGTTTTAATGTTTTTTTTTAAATATGAGTTTAAACAATTTTTAATGACTTTTTTCCCCATCGTACCCAATCCAAATTTATTTTCAAAATGCACTAAATCCAGTTTTTTCTAAACAACAAAAACATATATTTTTAATATGTAAAATGTATTTTTATATTTATAAAAGGGAAAATTCCAAATAACCCCCCTGTAAACTGTATGAGATTCATATAACCCCCTGAATTTCAATAGTCTATATAAACTCCTGAAAACACCCATGTAAATCCAATTAACCCCTGAGTTAAACTTTCATAGACAAATAATGAATCTTATGTTAATATTATATTTTGTTAAGACTGAATGAAAACACAGTATACCAAAACCCCCATACAATTTGTTATAAATGCAAAAAACCTTTTGTAGATGATGATTTTATTATTTCGAATAGATTATCAAACCTATTCTGAGGGATAAAATCATAATTTATAAATAATTTTTAATATTTTTAACATATTGTAGTGGGTTTTTAGTATACTATGTTTATAACTAGAATTAATCAAATAAAATATTCATGGAATAATCCTATTCTCTTAGCGAAAATTTAACCCAGGGGGTTATTTGGATTTTCATAGATGCTTTTAGGGGGGTATTCGAACTTAAGGAAAAGTCAGAGTTATATGGATTTCAAGCAGTTTACAGGGGTTTATTTGGATATTTCCCTTTATAAAAAGAACTTTTCAATAATCTAACCAAAGAATTTCTAATTTTATTAAAAAATTATTAATAAATTTCTTTTAAGATTATGGCTAAGTTTGGTTACACGATTGTAAAATTGATTTCAAGCAAAAATTGAGTTTAATAAAATTGATTTTATAGGAAGCTACCTCTCTACATCTTTTTAAAAATTCAGAATTTGAAAACTTTTTCACATAAATCTATCTGTAGCTTTTGTTCTATGTTTTTCTATTTAAAAATGAGTTTGATAAAAACAGCTTCCTGCGAACCCAAAAACTACCAAAACTCGACGGGGTCTCTATTATAGAAATAAAGTTTATGAGCAACAAGTCCATGGAGTTTCTCGTCGTAAAAAAAAAAAAATCAGAGTTTATACACGCAAAATTGAAATTTTTGGACGGCGCCGGGCTAGAAAAAACCCAACCAATATATGGACGTAGGGAAGTCGTGGATACCGACGATGCTTACGTCACATACGCACTGGTCAAATGACTCTCATCCCCCTCGCCGACTCGGAAAAAAAATCGTCGCTTTGTTTAACGCCCACAACATCCCCCATCTCTCTTTTAATAAAACAGAACCTATCGATCTCATCGAGGACACATTCGTCTTCCAGTCTCACACGAAACAAAGGGAGGTTCAACGTCAACAATGGGGTTCTTCAGATTGAATCTGGGGGATCGGACGGCCTTCAAGTGCCTGATCGCGCTCGCGGCGATGTACGGGCTGATGTCCCTCCTGGCCTACCGGATCCTCCACGTGAAGCACGTCCGTCCCCTCCCGGCGGACGCGCCGCTCGACCTGTTCTCGGAGGCGAGGGCCGTCGAACACGTCCGGTACCTCACAAAGGAGATCGACGGCCGGCAGGTTCGGTCCCCCCCCCCCCGCCGCGTCGACGTCGGTGTTTCTCGGCAGTTGATTCCGTTGTTTACGTGTTTTTTCTTTTGTTTTTGATTCAGGAGGGACGGCCGGGACTGCAAGAGGCGGCGAGGTATATAAAGGGCCAGCTCGAGTTGATCGCGGAGCGGGCGGGGCCGGAGTATCGGTGAGGGTGCAATTGTGTTGAAATTTGGGTTTTTTTTGAGGGTTCGGGTTTTTTGAATGATTTGTGTGTTCTTGCAGAATTGAAATTGATGAGTCTACTGTGGATGGTTCTTTCAATATGATGTTTTTGCGGCATAGCATATCTCTTGGGTACAGGAATCATACTAATATAGCAATGAGGTGATTTCTATTTTCCTTTGACATGTAGTTTTCTTTTTGCTCTACGGGTATGTGAATTTTATACCAAATGTAGTTCATTAGTGAATTTCATTCAAAATGTAGTTCATTAGTATGGTGATGAAGCGAAAATAAGAACCAGTTACTAGAAACAAACAAAGCGAGTGTGGATATTTTGATTCCTACTGCCCTTGGCAAGATCTCGTGCTAAAAGAGGCACCTAATAATGTTAGAGAAAAAGTGCGAACCAAAATGATCACCCAAAATGGGCTATTGTACTGGCATGAAGAAGATTCACTGTTTGTCTGTTACAATGGATTTTATAATGCTGTCTTGCTTCACAAAAAAATATATTTGTGCAAGGGACACTGTGATGATCTGGACGATGTAGGCCAAACATAAAATCGGCATAAGCCATTCTGAGTGGTTATGAGATAGTTTAAACTTTTAGCCCCCGTTTGGATATGGAATAGCCTGTGGAATAAGTGAGAATAAATTAGAATATGTGTTTTTGGTTGTTTGGATGCAGAGAATACCCAGGGATAAACTATGTCGGAATGAACTGGTATAAAGTGGTGTATGGATTCCAATCAACCCCTGGAATTAAAGTTAATTCCAGGTTATTCCACCCAAAGAATATGTAGGCCCACTGTCAAATCAACTGTCATCACTTCTAATAAATCACATCTCAAATCAACTATCATTATTCTTTCATCTTTTATAAATCCTTATATATACTTTATTCACATTTTACTCAAACAACAAAAAATTTATTATTACGTTTCTCAACGAGAATAATTCAAAACACAACCAAACAAAAAATCACTTTATCCTTATTTATACTCACTTATGCCGGAATAAATGTATATCCAAGAATAAATCATATTCTGTATCAAAACGGGGGCTTAGTATAACGTGGAACTGAACAGTTTTTTTTTTGTTTTTTGTTTTTTTTGAGGAAGTGTTCTTGTAGGGGATTAAAAATCAGAACACTTGCACTTGGGTGAAAGGTGAACAGGTCAACATCAATTGTTTAGGAAGGCATAATAGGTGGAGATTTGAGGAATAATATAAGATAAAATAGGCTTGATATTCTTTTTCAAAAGAAAAAAAGATTTAATTTGATATATAATACTCCATGATACATTGGCATGATACCCCAAACAGTTGAAAAGCAGGATCTGTTAAGTTGAGTTAATTTGAACTTTGGTATTGAATTAGCCTACTTTTTTTTTTCTTGTTTGAATTTTATTTATGTAGTTTTTTTTCTTAATGCTTTGTAAGATTGCTTGGTGGAATGCTTTAATTACTTCTAATATATTACAGGATTTCCTCAGCAAATTCCAAAGATATGGACCCGTCTGTTTTAGTTAACGGTCATTTTGACAGTCCACTGGGCTCGCCAGGTGCTGGTGATTGTGGATCATGTGTTGGTGAGTTCAATTGTGGTCACTTGTTGATTTTTCCTTATTGAACTTATACCTGTTCTTATATTTGATAGAATGATTTTTCCACAGCATCAATGCTTGAAATGGCGCGACTCATAATAGATTCTAACTGGATTCCACCTCAACCTGTTATATTTCTATTCAATGGTGCGGAAGAACTATTTCTCTTGGTGAGGAACATTGCATAACATTATGAGTCAAGCATGAAAAAAACCTGATTTCTCATGTTTTTCTACATTCCTAATGAGAAATGTTGATGTCTCCATTATGCACTCTTAGCTTTTCAGTCTTTTCCTATTGTTCATTACTGCATTTTCATTCAATTTCCTCTGAACTTTTTCCTCCAAAAAAAAAAAAAAAAACTGGATTAATTGTTTGGTAATTTGTTATACCCTTTGTAGTTCAAAGTTCTAATACCAGCATGCTTCCTCTAGGCTGGTGAAAATTTTCCGTGCAGCCCGAGGAGGATATGTTGGTTAGTCAAAAAACAACATGGAATGAAGATTGTGATACTGAAACTAGGATTTTGACCCATGAAAAAGTAGTAAGAACATATTCGAAGTGCAATGTTTTTGAGGAATTCAAGGAATGACTTAGGCAGGGTTTGAACTAATGATGAATAAATTAAGATAGTCTAGCATATTTCATGAAAGCTGTGGAGGGCACATGCAAGAATGGGGAAACAAACTGTGGGGGACCTAGAAATAATGAGGGGAAAACTTTAATACATGTTTATTATTTTGGGGATATATATATACTTATATATTTAGTAGTCACAAAGATTTCAATTTGACAGGTATTTATGGTTGATCAGAATTTAGAAAGCTGACATTTCATTGTCAATATTTGATGATGCCAAAGGATTCAAGAGGATTAACTATGTAGCGGGTGTTCCTCTCTTATTCCATTCCGTGTTCATGTGTAGAGTGCTATATGTTTCGGGCTTTCTTTTTTGAGCTCTAAATATGTTTCCGGTGCAGCTATTTTTGTGTTTATGTATTAATCCTCCTTTTGTGCCGAACTTTTCCAGCAATACAATTTTCTGTATTTGTTGTTATCTTGAGGACAGACATTTTAGTATATGATGTTGTAACTGGCAGTACATTTAACATACCTATAAAAGCAATTATAAATTGATCCCTGAGCAGAGACTCCTAGACCCAATATGCTTATGGAATCAACTGAAATATTTCTATATAATTGATTTTTAAATTATGTGTTGAACAATATTGTATGAGCCTTTACTGCTTTCCATGTAAAAAGTTATTCAAAGATTGGATTACTGAAGGGGCAGGTTTTTTTAGAGGGAAATTGTTTGCTGATGTGTGTGTGTGTGTGTCTATAATTTGGCTGTCTTTTCCCTTCTTAAGGAAATGCCTTATCTCATTTGTTTTTGGAGGCCAGGCTATTATGTTTCCCTCCTTGTGGGAACCTCCTTCTGGTTGCATCCTACCTTTGTTCAAAAAGAAAAAAAAACAAAAGTAAAAGGATGAACTCTTTTTTGGATTGCTCATTAGTCTTCGTCCTAATCTCTTTGTTTTTATTCTCTAATCTCCCGTGGTTTTTTTTTCTTGTTGTATTTCAGGGTTCACACGGATTTGCAAAGACACATAAATGGTTTAATACAATTGGGGCTTTTATAAATATTGAGGCATCTGGGAGCGGTGGGCCTGGTATAGACCTTGACTCCGAAATAAATTCTCATAATTTTTAGTGCTTGTACCACTTTCATCTATTCTTCCAAACTTTATGAAAGCTTTAGGAATTTTGATTTTCTATTTGTATCACCATATTTTCTTGCACTTAAGAGGTAAAACAGAAAGTGAATTTATGAGGATTACTGGGAGATAATAAAAAAATTGTTCGAATTCAGTGATTGCTATTATTGCTATTATTATTTTTTGAAGATGGGATGGCATATGTCATAGGGCTTGGTGAGATAGCTGGCTTATCTGGCTATCTCTAAGCTAGTATAACTCAATTAGATGTTCCTACAATCTGGATTGCTAGCTAGCCCAAATAGCATGAGACTGTACCCATGGGTGAGAAAATGATTCCTATCTGCAATATCCTAAACTTGATCAACATGTATAGTTGGACAATAATTCAATTTAAGTAAGGGATTAGTTTAGTTGTAAAGTGGACCAAATTGTAAACCACAAGAATTTCATAATTATGCTAATCCTATCGCCAGATTTTAAATTAATTTTACACACTTTAAATTAAAATTAAAATGTGGGAGTATTATCTTCCCATGTGATTGGAAAGCATTCAAATAACTTAAAGAAAGGTGCTTTAAGGTGTGATACATGTTTGATGTCACACTGTTGACATATTGTTTTAATTCCTTAAAATGACAGATTTATGCTAAATCAAGTTCTTATGATATCAACTTCTTATATTTTCCAAGTTCTTAAATGTTGATGCACTAACTTACCCCTTTGGTGACAGATTTAGTCTGCCAATCTGGACCAGGATCATGGCCATCTGTTGTTTATGCTCAATCAGCAGTACATCCCATGGCACAAAGTGCAGCCCAGGTATCATCAAATTCCAGTTTGAGTTTTTTTTACAAACATTATAGCTACTAAGTATTGGGGATTCTGACATACCTCTTCATCGCGGTCTGTTAATAGAAATTACTCATGTATTGATAATCACTGTTGCACCTGTGGGCATGTTGAAATTTCTCAAAAATACTTGGCATTGGACATAAATGCAGTGAGAAATATTAATGTTTTTTTTTCTTGCGGGCTTGTTGATCTCTTGGAGACAGAATAACCTCTTTGCATTGACGTTCTGAAAATTTTGAATTCACCTGAACATCAAAATTATGATTTGTCTCCAACACTTTGTATTTTTTTTTGAAGCCTTGATTATTAAAAATCCCCTCAAACAAAAGGAGACGAGAGATCTCCAAATAATAAGGACAAATTATATTAAAATTACATGCTGAGTAATATACCTCTCACCAAGCCAAATGCAAAAAAAATCTCTCACCGATTAGCTCCCATAATTGTAGACGGCAATTTCTCACCAAGAGTCACCACAACCCACGCCTGAAGTGAGGCTGTGATCACCGACCATATATTTTTGTCATACCTGTTTCCTTTGGAACACAAGCTCACTTTGCGCAATCCAAATATCCCAACATAGTTTGAGGAATGGGCCTTGAAATTTTGTAGCATCTCTCTCTTTTTTCCCCTTCTTTTACGGAACCATCCTCACATGCCTTCTATGTAATTAAAATCGCATATTGACCATGCCAAACCCACTCTCACCCAAATGTGACAACCAAGTGCACAAACAAAGAACAAGCGCTCTCTAGTCACCACTATAGAATCACAAAATTTGCAATTAATGTTTTCAACCAAAGCCAACTTAAAGAAGCCACATAAAGCGGCAAATAAAGAATTGACTTCATTATTATGGATCAAGTTTTTTAAAATTTCGAACAAATCCCGAAATTCGAAACTACCTGTTATCCAATAAAGACCTAAGATTCCTAATAGAAACCAAAATCCCCTACATGATTAATAACAAACCAAAATCCCCTAAGATATCTAATAACTTTGATCGATTGATCTTAGTAAGAATTTTGTCTTGTGAAAGAAGCCACATAAAGCATCTAATCTTCCAATGGGAGACCACTACCCAAATTTGATGCGAGAACTTGGACCTAGTAAGCACTTTGAAGAATTTTTGTTGAGCCTTTGATAGAATGATTTGACGGTGAAACCATGAAGAGGGTCGCATTGCGGCGTTCAATTCATTCTTTTCCAAATCGATTGATCCTTGTTAGTGGTCATCCTATAAAGATTTGGAAATAGAAGTCCCGGGTAGGCACCACTGAGCCACTTATCTTTCCAAAAGAGAATCACTACACCATTTTCCAGCTTGAAAGTGATGTTCTCCGCCACCTCAATTACCATTTGAAGAATATTTTTCCATGCTGAAGAAAGACAAAACTCTTGCAGTAGGATTAATGATAGTCTGCGACAACCCTCGTAGTACTTCTCTTGAATAACCCTTATCCAAAGAGAAGAAGGTTCTACAAGATTCTCAAAATTTTCCCAAAAGCGCTTTAGTCATATTCTATGCCCCTGTTTGGAACGGGAATAAGCCCCCAGATAACCTCGGATAAAGGGGAATAAGTGATAAATGGTGTTTGGAAACATAGAATAACTAGGGATAAAGTATACTAGAATAAACTAGTATAAAGTGGTATATGGATTCCAACCAGTCCCTGGAATTAAAGTTATCATAGGTTATTCCACCCTAAGAATATGTGAGCCCACTGTCAAATTAACTGTCATCACCTCTTATAAATCACCTGTCAAATCAACTATCATTGTTTTTTCACATTTTATAAATCCTTATCCATGCTTTATTCACATTTTACACAAACAACAAAACATTTATTCTTACGTTTACCAACAAGAATAATTCAAAACACAACCAAACACAAAATCACTTTATCCTTACTTATGCCCGAATAAATGTATACCCAAGAATAAGTCCTATTCCCGTTCCAAACGGGGGCTATAAGTTTTGGGCCCCATACCTCCTTTTTTTAATAACACACCATGGTCCATTTTACCAAATGTATAACTCAACCTTTTTGTGACCGAATCGAAGAAAATTGCTACGAATACTCTTCATGTTTTGAATGACTCCAACCGGAACCTTGAAGATTGAGAAAAAATTTATATAGGAAGGCTTGTGAGGACCACCTTCAAAAGAACAAGCCGCCCTCCCATGCTCAATAGTTTACCTTTCCATCCTTCAAGTGTTGTGAAACCTTTGAATAAGAGGAGCACACACTCTTTTTCTAAGTGCGCCCTTGTGAAGATGTAGCCCAAGGTATTTTATGGGGAAACCCAAACAATTTATTATGTCTATGACCATATATTTTTTCCATGGATTAGGTCATTCCCGACATTTTTATGTTATGGTTTATTTACTCTATATTCCCATCCTCTTTTGTTTATGTGTTCTCCTCTTATCAATAACATCATCCATCGGCTCCAAAATACTCTGTTAGGATTTGTTCGTCATTTCATTTCGATCACCAAACCAATCCCTTATAAATTGTTTTCGATATTTCCATTGATGAGGCATCTAAACATTGTTGAATATGCTCATTTTACATAGTATGATTTGTTCCTTTTTGGCTAAACTCCAATTTAGAGCTCTCTTGCTATCCGCAAGCCAACCTATTTACATTCTTCCAACCTCCTGAAATACTTAAATATGTATCATTTTATATTTTATGCTTATTGGACCTCACATATGGCTGCAAAAAGTTTTTTGATGGGGATTTAATATGCATTGAAGTTTTTGAGAAGATCTTAAAAGATTTATCAACTTATTTTGAGAAGAATATTCTTAGCACGTGACATTGGATAGGATGGGTATCATATCCCGTGAGGCCACATTCCAATATTGAATTTAAGCTATATCTAGGTTATGAAGTTTGCATGACTTTCAGAAGTGTGCACGCTGCATCGTAACATTTTAATGCAAAAAGTTGTTTTGCTGTGTTATTTAGCTATAAGCAATGACAGCCAGAATACAAATATGCAATTGATTTATTCTTCAAAAAATATGCATAATTAAGCTATTCCTGGGATGATATTGGTTTCCTTTTTAGTAATTTTTTTTCTTTTGTTAGAAAATGAAAGAAAATACTTATTATTTATCTACTCATTTGTACAAAATAAGTCGATAACTGACTAAATAGAGTAGTAATTAGAAAGCACATGAATGAAATATATCAAGAACAAAAGTTAATTATTGGAGTTTATATTCTTTGCTCTTATATAGCTTCGTGGCAACCTTCCTTGCACTTATTTCACATATTTCACAATCAAGATATTCTCATCGGTAATATCTATGCACCTGTTTGTGTTCTTTATTGAGTGTTTTCCTTTCTACTGTCTGCTTGACAATTGTATATTGTTGCATTATGTTCATAGTTATGCATCGTCCTCTTTGAATTTATTTTTGCAGGATGTGTTCGGGATTATTCCTGGAGATACTGATTACAGAATTTTTGCCAATGATGTTGGGAGCATTCCTGGATTGGATATCATCTTTGTTCTCGGTGGTTATTACTATCATACTTCATTTGATACAATGGAGAGACTATTGTATGCATTACAAGTGCTGTTTTGGTATATATTCTATTGGTTGTTAGACATTTGGACAGATAATTTTATCTACTTCTTTCTGACTAAAGTAAATGTTTATGAGGCAGACCTGGAAGCATCCAGGCACGGGGAGAGAATTTGTTCAGCTTACTTAAGGGCTTTACAGCATCTGTGCTGCAAAATGCACAGGAAAGAAAATTTCATGCTGTGGAGGCAGATGGGAAAGAAGATGATCGGCCTATCTTTTTTGACTACTTATCATGGACCGTGGTATATCTAATAATCCTTATATTTACATTGATTCAGCAATGAGCATACTGTTGAATTTATTCTAATGTTTCTTGTTAGATAGACAAATTCAAAGGCATGATATTTTCTTTTGTTTGTGTTTTTAAGTTGAGATCTAAACTGAATAATCATTGTATCATGTCTTCCAGATTTTTTATTCAAGAAGAATTTCTATACTACTGCACAGTCTGCCAGCTATCACCTTCATTCTCATGCCTTTCTTTTTGCGTTTTCCAAATATTGGGTTTCGTTTGTGCTTCATGACCTTCTGCAACTTGTTGAAAGGTAAAAATAACTTCCTTGAGAGAATGATGCTATTATGTGTTCTATTATTTTCCTTTTTCTATGTTTTAGACACTCTTTGTTGATTACCACTATCATCATGGCACAAGTGCTGGGGACATAGCTTACAACAAGTGAGTGGTAGTGTAATGTACTGGGTCTTGAATACCTTCTATAACTGCTATGGAAAATGAGAAAGAGGGGTTTCTGTGGATTGAGGGAAGGTTAGACAAAAATAGATGCAGGGAGAGAGGGAGTGGAAGTAGATGATAGTCTACGGGGTCCAAATATGAGGCTGATAGCTTGACATTTTCTATCCAGGGGGAGCAAGTGGCGTAAAGTGGAAGGCTTTTGTTTTTGTTTTCTTTGTTTGAGTTGGAGGGTTAGTAAGGTTTCCTAAATGGAGTTTTTTTTATTGGATTCAATTTAAATGGAGCTTTTGCACGTTCTGCACATACAAGATTCAGCAGTTCCTGAATTGTTTTGTCCTTTTATGTTTTTCTGTGTTCCTAATATTCCCTTTGCCATTATAAGTTTGAGGAAGTTTATCCATAATCTTTTCATAGACTTTGCTAATTGGAGATTCAATTTTGATCAATTTATTAGCAGACAATCAGTCCTGTCTTCATCCAAATTGTCTGAGGGGTTAACATTTTCCCTTGCCATTGATAAAATAACTATACACAAAAAAGAAGAAGTCAATATGTGTTTAACTCAAATAAAAACTGTAATCATGGTTAGAATATGCTGTTGTGAATATGGGGCTTCTCTTGCTAGATAAGGTCCTCATCAAGGTAAATTGTTCGAAATGGGATCATGAAAGGGATGTTACATGCATATTTTGTGGGGAGGCCGCCGATGACGATACAGAGCAAATGTTCTTTACATGCCCTTTTGTTATGAAAATTGGGAATTGGTAGGGAAGGCTATTGGTTCACATTGTTTATTCAGAGACATCGATGAAATGTGGAATTTGTTCCAAAAAAGAAGGAATAAAGGGGACCCATAGCAATGTGGCCAAATTTGAATGGCTAGTTCCTAAAGGAGTATGTTGGTGTGTATGGTTATCCTGAAATGAAGGCCTATTTCAAAAAAAGAGGGTATACGTGGAAAACACTTGGGCGTTAATTTCACATAAACTTAAAGATTGGGTGAAGATGTTTCTCCAAATGGATAGTCCTTTCTCCATAATGGGTCTTTCTTGGTTTGAGAGTAGCTTATATTTTGTTTTGATTGGGAGATCTCTCCTAATCAGCCTCTATTTCTTTTTTCATCTATTTTGTAAGGAGATCCCTCATCTCCATTGTTTGGGGGCTTTTTCCAAAAAAAAATAAAAAAATAATAATGATTCCTCATTTAAATTTCAACCTCTAAATGGTTAATGTAATTGGAACTGTTAGATGCTTATAGCTATTTAACAATTTGCTTACCTCTTTCTTACCTAAATCTCGAAGAATTTTCTCTGATATATTTGTTTAAAATTTGAAGATCTTTTAATAAACATTGACAAGATGGATTAAGATGCAATGTTTATGCAGGAATATTGTTTCATATTGTTGGGGTTGTCTTTGCTATAATTATCCCTGTAGTGATGGCTGTATTGAGGCTATCTTTCTCAAGCTATGCAATGAATTGGTAAGGCCACCCATTTTATTTAGCATTTCCTTTAATAAAGCACATTTTTCCGTAGGCAGATGTTCGATGGATTATTGTAGTAGCATCCACGATTCCACATGCATAGAAATTTGTGTTTTTTCATTAATTCTGATATAATACAATGCAGGTTTGCTCACCCATATTTGGCATTTTTCATGTTTGTTCCTGGTTCACTAGTTGGATTATTGATCCCCAGAACTCTCTGGGGTTTCTTTACCATTTCCAAAGATATCTTATCCCTCAAAATATCAAACGAGGTATGAATCTTTCTACCACTTTTTAAGAGTGAATCAATTAGTGTGAATTTATCCTGGTTATTATCTCATAATTTTTATATTGTGAGATTCTGTTTTCCTTTCAAATATTATTTTGTTAGTGTGGTGATGTTCATATTTTCATCTGATAGGCTCGATGCTTGCTAAATAAACCAGTTTCCAGAATTCTTGCTGGCTTGGTGTAATAGATTTAGCTTCACTTGTGCCTATAGTGGGTGTTTTAAGGGAGGACACTTTAATTGCATATTGTGTATTTTCATTTGGCTTCTTGTCAAAAAAATAAATAAATAGAGTAATCAATTTTTGCTGCTGATTCTTTCCACTTAACTGTAATGAAACTTCAACCTTTATACTGTGGGAGCTTCCACTGTTACCAAATATTATAGGTGGTGAGCTCAGGACTCCTGCGTGCGTGCACTGGGGTGAGAATAAATATCTTGGTTGTATAGGGAAAATGTCTCATTTTTGTGTGTATCTAGGTTCCCTGGTTAACGAATTTTCTTATTGTGATTCTCTATAAAACTCGGACTTAAATTTCAATTCCTCAACCCCTAAATTTTTCTTAGATATATTGAATAGATCTCCATGGGAAGCTCTTTTGAAATGCAAAATGGAACTTCTTAGATCTCTTGTGCTTTAATGAAGTTGATGTTTTTAATAATTTATGTCGAGCTAATGTTAATTTGTACTTTGATGAATGTCCTTTATTTTTGTGTCCTTGTATTGTTCTTATTATGTGGAACACAGGTGCAATTTTACAATTCTCTCAACATAGGTGCATTTTTTTTGGATGAATGGATGGGATGCCCATCTGATATTTTATTATCCCCCATAATTTTTTGAGGGAAATGTAGGAGCTTCTTATCATAATGTAGACGCTTCGATCAAAGAGGAGGGATCTCTGAATATGAGAAATTAAAAGAAGAAAAAAGGAATAAAGATTAGAAAAAATGGGGCATATGGGAAGGGAGAGCCCCTTTCGAAGATAAATTCCCAATGTTTCACCTCCGAATATAGAACCCTGATGTTGGAAGACTATTATTCATCATTATCTCCTCATAAGAACAGGAACAAGATAAAAAAACAACTCTCAAAGGCTATTTTACTTAATATAGGTGTGTGAAAATATGATTTCATAATTGTTCTTGATAACTGAAATTTTGAACTGAACAGGTGCTATCTGACGAGGCACGCTTTTGGGGTGCTTTTGGATTGTATGCCATTATCAGTTTGGTAAGTGAATCAGTTCTTATTTCATCAAAATCATTCCATGTCTATTGTTCGTGATTTAGGTGTTGCCTGATTCTAGACTCTTCAGAGACATCAAAAAATTATAGAATACATGTACTGCGTAATTCTTAAATGCTAATATCAGAATCCTATCATTCCAATTTTAGTTAGTTATTCAACTGCATCAACAAATGATAATTTTTTTTTCTGTTGAAAAGGAATTGGAGCTACCATATTAGAAATGGTGCCCCTCAAATTGGAATTGAGGGATCTCCAATTACAAAAAGAAAGATAGATGTGAATCAAAGAGATACAATTTTGTGCATTCTTTTAGTGAAGTTTGATGACTGGTATCACTATTTGAAGATGCTAATAAAGTGGAGGGAAGTATAATACAATTTTCTTTTATCTTTTTTCCCCCCCCCTCATGGATAAAACTACACTGTTTTTCCCCTAGTTTGATCTATTTCTGTCTATAGAAGTATAGAATCAAGTTTTATTACTAATTTTGTGTGAAAATATATTTTCGTGGATTTGTTATAGCACTGTTTATGCATTATAAACTTTTGTTCCATTAGTTCCGTAAAAGCTAAGTTTATTATGAGATACACAAGACATGTGCATGCTTCTCAACCTGGAGTAAGAGGGAGACATATTTGTACTGTAGTTAGAAAGGAGTAAAGTAAGAAAACTAGTAGTGTCTTCAGCTTGACTCACACTCTTCATTCGTGTGTTTAGGCCATCACAGCAGTATTGTTAACATTTTCATGTCCTACTGGTTTGTTCATTCTCTTCCTTATGTACAATCAGGTTGTTGGTCAATACTTAATTGACATGATTATTGTTGGTCATTCATTGGCTTTCTTACAATAATTTACTGTAATTTTCAATGATGTTGTTCTGGATTGAAAGTGAACACTGTGACTGACAGTAAATCATCATAAGAGAAACAACTAATGATCAACAAGAATCATGTTTATTGACCAACAACCTAATTGTACACAAGAAGGAATAAAATTATAGACATGCATTACATTGATGTGATTTTCTTTGATCAGGTTTATTTACTTGCTGGACTAGGTGGAGGCTTTTTGACTTTTTTCTTGTCACTTTCAATGATCCCTGCCTGGATTTCTTTTTCTCTGACAAGAAAGTACTTTGGCCATCAATCACTCAAGTATGTTTTATTCATTTCTTGTTTCTAATTGTGGAGTTCCAGATTTTGCATATATTCAAGATTCTATTAACTGAGATGAGTTGTTGCTGGTACAAGGGAAATTATGAGCCACTCTTAATTATGTTCTGGTTTTGTAATCATGTAAATGTGTTTTCGTTGTTATGTTAGAATTTAATTTTGAATTTGCAAATTATATATTTTTCCTCAAAACAAATCCTCTTGCTGCCTTCTTTGATGTATTGTCATTATTGTTGAAGAAGAGTGAGTCTAGAATTGAACATGTTTTATTTCAGCACTAACCGTACTGCAAGAGAAAGCAAGCGCAGTATGAAGAAAATATGTGAGGTGAAGATTAAGGGTCCGTTTGGAAACACAGATTGAAAATTAGCTTTTTGATTAAAGCTGCTTTTTAAGATGATTTTAGACCTTGACTTTTATTGGGATGCTTTTTTTTAATTCAGGAATCAATATTTGAAAGTAGTTGATGTTTGGCAGAGAAAGTTGCTTTTCAATTCAAAAAATCGATTCCGACCAAAAAGCGTTATTTTTGAGCTTTTCAAAACACAGATTTCGAGGGAAAAATTAAAAGGAATCTAGCTTCGGATTCTGAATAAAGCTGCCCCGTTTGGCTGCACGATTTCATCTTTTCAGCTTTTCAAAAAGCAGAATCGCA
Source organism: Acorus gramineus (assembly GCA_030737835.1). Classification (NCBI taxonomy): domain Eukaryota; kingdom Viridiplantae; phylum Streptophyta; class Magnoliopsida; order Acorales; family Acoraceae; genus Acorus; species Acorus gramineus. The sequence continues at coordinate 18,646,916 of CM060851.1, forward strand.
CCCAAACGTTCAACCAAACGGGGCCTAAGAGAAACTCTTGAACCAAAATTTTCATGTGCCTTTTTTCTTATCCTTTTGCCAATACTGTTTAGTAAAAAATGCAACATTTAAATTTTACAACAAGGTAATATAATTTACCAATAAGAGTTTACAGAAATATCTATGCATTTGTAAAACATAGGTGTTTTCTGTTCACACACAGGTGCTGTCTGTTGGCAAGCGTACATTTTCTCAGACACCCATCCTCGCTTGTGTCATGTTGCTAGTGTAAATTCTCTCCCTTGTAAAAGTATCCAACATATTATTGGATGTGCCTTAACTTTGCAAAATGGGCATAGTTGTCATGGGACTGGTTTGGAGCTCTGGAACTACAGGGCTCTTTTTGTACCACTTTCAGCAGTATTAGCTTGCTTCTTATTGTGGACTGTGGTATAGTTTTGTAATTCAATCTTGCACCAGAATTTTTCAATTTTTATAGAAATGCCAATTCAAATTTCAGTAGCTTGCACTGTAAATATATTTTAAAACTAAAACCTAACTATAAATACTTTGTAAAAGGAGGGGCCTCCTATGATGATCTTAGTGCCAAATTGCCTCTTATTTCTTTTAGTAATTCAACCAATGTATAATTTACACATTCTGTTAAACACAGCAAAAAGGCAAGTGCAAAATTCTATGATGACAAAATTCAGACCAAAGGTCATTTTTTAATATAAAAGTTGAATGAATTTTTGGTCAGGAGACTGTTCGCTCCCTCCTTCCCTCCCTCCCTCTCTCTGCGCATGTGTGTTTTCTTGGATTTGTTTTTTTAAATAACATTCAAATTATCTGAATAGAAATGGATTATCAGATTTGTATTCTTTCTTGATCCTGGATCTAAAGTCTTCACATATCCAAGTTGTTTGCAACAAAGGCTCCAAACCACTCAAAATGTGAAATGTTAATTACCCTCTGGCATATAGAATTGGGGCATCTAGATGAAAGATATGCATCAGTTTTAGCTCTCGACAATACCATTACTGAAATCTGTTTTGCAAACATTGATATCTAATTATCTATGCACATATGTTCTGCACACACTAATGCACAATTCATGTTCTAGTAATTTATTGTATTTATGCAGGCATTATGTTCTCCTGAGCAAAATAAACTTCATTTTTGGCAGAATAATTAGAGTTCTATGCTTGTATATTATGTCATTAGTGTGGCTTCCAATTAATCTTGAGCATCTTTAATCGGTGAAACATTTATTTACCTCTGAATTTTTTCAGGTCAATGGCAGGATATGTGATATTTCTTATTCCATTCATTGTATACACTGTGTACTTTGGTGGATTTATTGCTCAGTTTGTGATTGAGAAGATGGGTATGATGGGTTCTCTTCCGCAGCCATATGGTTAGTTTTAGCAACCACTATCATTCTGAAAGTGTTACTGGTCACTTTAACTATGTAGCATGTAATATGAACCATAGGAATGCTAATACCTTATCACTGTTATATCACATGTACAATGATCTCTTATCAGAATTTCCTCCTGCTTACTTTTCTTTGATTAGCGTGTAATGTTTTTATTGCAGTTCAACTAAGTTTTTAGTTATTGTTTTGGATATGATGTATCATAATCCATGCTTAATGAGAAAAATTATTGTCTAAATTAAGCTCTCACTTGAATATTTTGTATTGATATATTTTCTTTAGATCTTACCAATGGAATTGATGTCCAATTGGGTGTTTATTCTGTTTCATATATCTTGCTATATTGACTACATGATACAGGTGAATACTTATGCACATCTTGACACAGTGGAATTTATGTTGCAGGCTACTTTGTCCCGGACATTATAGTGGCAGCAGTAATTGGAATTGTGACTGGATATTGTGTGGGGCCATTGATACCTGTTGTTGGTCATTGGTTGGGTAGATCAACTGTTCTCCAGTTCTTGTTGCAAATTGGCGTGCTTGCATTGGCTGTGTCCTCTCAGTTATTTCCATACAGCACTGCAGCCCCAAAAAGGCTTGTGATTCAACACTCATTTCTAACTGAAGGTATGTCGGACATAATCAGATGAACTTGCTAAATATGTCATTGATGTTTAAGTCCATCAATGCTTTTCCTTTGGCCACTCCTTGTTGACTGTCATTTAATTCCAAGGCTATAGAATTCTCATTGTACACAATACTTTTAAGATTATTTATGTATCAGCAGACAGACCAATCACAATTGCATTATGGAGATTGGTGTGATCATTTTGGATTTTGACTTTTGAGTGTCAACTTTTGATGATCCAATGTGTGAACTAGGGCTGAAACTCAGGCAGCTGGGTTGGGTTAGGTTGGAATTAGCCTTTGGGTTGTGTCAGGTCATGCGTGAAGGTGTAAAATAATTAAAAAATCAGAATCAATAGGAATGAAAAAAAGGAATTAACTCCTTATATGTAGTGTGGGTTGCCTTCATGGAATAAACCTCATCTAGCCTGAACCTTTTCTTGACTATCAATCCTGTGTGCCTGCTGTATGAATCCATCTGTAGGAAGATCACCTAGAATGAGTGGCCCAGGTTGAAGGGTGCAGTCTGATGTCGAGAAGGAGTGGGACTTGAAGATCATGATGCTGGTGTCTGGTGGTTGAGGTGGTTCATCCTGTTGGGTATGTGGTTGAAGAAGTGGTTCCCCATGACGAGGGGCTACATGGTTCTGATGGGTCCTGAGACGGTAAATGATGCTAAGGTGAAGAGGGGGATGATTTAAGACAGAGAACTTCCTCATGAATGATGTTTTCGTTTATCCGACTTTTGCTATCGTGGCGGGAGTGACATTTTTCTATGAAGTGACATTTTTCTATGATTTTTATCGGAGGAAGGCTATGATTCGAGACTATAAACTTGATGGAGTGACTTTTTGGTGTTGCAGAGAATCACGTGCAACAATTCATGGGACCTCAACTTGAACCAACCCGAAATAAAATCGGGCTGGTCATTCCTGAGCTGAATCTGTATCCATGTTTGCAGGAACAACCTGCCTGACATTAGGTTTAACTCATGTACGGGTTGGTCTCTGAGTTTAAAATGTAACACACACAGGCATTCATGCACACACACAGAGTTATTCACGATGCATGCTTTTGGATTGGGGATTAGGTCTAGGTGATGGTGATTTAAATTTTCTAGTTTGATGGACAAATAACTCACCATTGAATGGTTGCACTATACAAGACCAGAATCTTATCTGTTCTTCCGAAAAGTTAAAAAGGATAAAGACCAGAATCTTTTTGTCCCTTCTTCTTTGAGTTCATGTTTGGAGCTTGTCATCATCACCAGGTCTTGTGCAAAATGATTTGCTTGTAAACTGATAAACTATATCCTGGGTGGACAGTCAGTGAGTGAGATCCCAACTTTCCTCAGAAAAGGAGGAAAATGAAAAATTGTGTCCTAGATGAGTTGAACTTGTATCTGACTTATTTCTTGAAAGGTCTGGCAGGCCCTCTTTGTAGAATGCCATTTCATTTATGTGACATCCAGATCAGATCTCCAATATGGTGATGTTCTTGTTTTCATTTTTGATGTAGCGCGATCATGGACCGTTCGATCGACATTGAAGACCACCAAATTGATGATAATGATTGATTTATAATTTTAATATTTTTTTAATTTGTTAGGATTTTACAATATTTATATTTGAATTTCAAATAATGATTTGAATTCGAATTTGAATATTAGTTAGAATTAGATAAGGATGTAGTTATTATTTTTAGTTTAGATTGGAATAATCAGTTAAGATCTAATCTGTTAAGGATTCTCTTCTATAAATAGGCATGTACACCATTTCATTATTCAAATTTTGATTAATATAATTTTATTTTCTCTATTGGATTTTTGTGATCCTAGGAGGATTGTCAAATACATAGATTTTCATCGTTTCTGGTATTCTTCGGAATCAACATACTCGATGAAGCCCATCGTCGTGGTATTCTTCGTGAATCAACAGCGTCGTTGGAGCATGCGAATTCGTATCTTCGATCGAATTAGTAGAGAAGTGTATTCGTATGCTACATCAGTTGGTAACAGAGCCTCATCGATTCGTTGAGGTAATTCATACCAAAATCCCCATTTATCTATACCCTTTTATCCCATCCGTACCACCCCAAACATCTATCCCACTGTTTGAAAAAAAAAAAAAAAATTTCCTATCTTATCCCATCCATCCGTGCAAACCCAAACAAAAAAAAAGAGGAAAAATTTCATTTAAACCCTCACACCCAAGTTTTCATTCCATTATACCCAACTCCACATATTAATCTTTTCATTCCAATCCACCCAAAAAAAAAGAAAAAGAAAAAGAAGAGAGAGAGAGAGAGAGATAAAAAATGTCATCAAGAAGACGTTCTGTTCTACGCGAGGTTCCCATTGGAGAACCGTACATCCATGACATAGAACAACAATTCCTTCATCGAATGAACGCGAGACTTAATGTGTCGACCAATCAAATGGAGAAGATAATGGTGCTTATCCGACATCAAGAACGACCAACAACTCCACAATTTATGGAGGAGGAGCCTATTGATGGTGCTTTCGACAACTCATTTGAAGAGGCGAATCTTTCACCTATCTTCGATGAAGAATTTAAAGATGCGGACCTTCCACCTATCTTCGACGAAGAATTGAAGATGCGGACCTTCTACCTATCTTCGATAAAGGGATTGAAGTGGTGAACCTTTCACCTATCTTCGATGAGGAGATTGAAGAGGTGAATCTTCCACCAATCTTTGATGAAGAAATCGAGGAAACATACATTTCACATATCTTCGATGAAGAGATGGAGGAGTCCGAGCCCAAGAACTCCGCTCAAAGATTTAATCTCGTTCAATTCACACAAGAAGCATTTCACACGTGTAACCATCATTTTGAGGATCCATTCTTTTTAGAAATCATGGTTACAACTTCTCGATTGTCTACATCAAAATCGTACAAGGAGAGTTTGCCACGAGCACTCGAGGTGGACCCTAGTTGCATAAAAGTCGGTGAATCACGTCATCAAATGCTTGGAATACATCAGCAACTCCTTCAACTAAACTCGAGGTCGAGTTTTTCTCAAGAGGGAGGGAATGATGTAGCACGATCATGGACCGTTCGATCGACATTGAAGACCACCAAATTGATGATGATGATTGATTTATAATTTTAATATTTTTTTAATTTGTTAGGATTTTACTATATTTATATTTGAATTTCAAATAATGATTTGAATTCGAATTTGAATATCAGTTAGAATTAGATAAGGATATTATTTTTAGTTTAGATTGGAATAATCAGTTGAGATCTAATCTGTTAAGGATTCTCTTCTATAAATAGGCATGTAGACCATTTCATTATTCAGATTTTGATTAATATAATTTTATTTTCTCTATTGTATTTTTGTGATCCTAGGAGGATTGTCAAATACATAGATTTCCATCGTTTCTGGTATTCTTCAGATTCAACAGACTCGTTGAAGCCCATCGTCCTGGTATTCTTCGTGAATCAACAGCGTCGTTGGAGCCTGCAGATCTTGCATCCCTGAAGGTTGATCGGGTCAGTAGAAGAGCGTGGTCATCACGCTGCATCAATTTTCTATTAATCTAGATCAGGCCTGATCATTAATTTGGCTTGAGTTTTGATCTAGACATGTTATAGTAGATTCATTTGGGCTTATTCAGTTAACAGGCTGATGCATCTCCTTTGACAATTTTTTTTTTTTTTGAAAACCGGTAGACTAAGCTACCACAGTATCATTAAAATCAGATTACAAAATTTGAAATAAGAGCAGGGGAGGAAGAAGACACAGGGAACTAAGATGGTAGATAAAGGAAAACAGACAGTGTGGACATGTGGTAATGGTACCAATTGCCTGTTCTGTAGAAGAGACATCTATGGGATGAGGTATCCATTACCTTTACCTGGCCCCACAAAAGAAAACAAAAAACCAACTATTTCTCAATGTACAAACTGCCACCTCTGAATTCCACTCTTTTTGCTCCTTTGACAATTTTGGCATATTGATTCTGACTGCAGCTTATCTCCTCCATACCTACTGAGGAACTGTTTAGTATGACCAATGTTTGATATGCATCAATTAAACCAACTTTTTTTCTTCTTTTTATCAAATTAACCACCTTTTTTTTTGTCTTACAAAGTTGGATATCAATGGGAATAATAATAGTAATGCTTGAGCTTATTCTTTAAAGCTCTGAATTTTACTTTTGCTGATATTTTAGTTAGAACAAGTTAACTTGGTTCTATGCTATCTCCTTGAGCTATCATTATGGTTTTACTATTGATGTTCTCTTGTGCTCATCTTCTAATTAATATATTTCAAATAACAACTTTTCTGGTGTCAATACAGATTCAAGTACAATAACAGAGTCGAGATATGAATTTTCTGTAGTGGATGCAAATTCTTTGGCTTTTGTGTTTAAACTTGCACCTGAGGCAGCAGAAACTCTACAGATTGGTCCAGGATTTTCTTTTGAAACCGCTAATTATTCCGACAGAAGTTCCTGGGTGGTATGTATATTCTTATCAACAGCCAGTAATCTGATCATGGTTCTTGATATATTTTCATTGTTGCCTTTTACCAAATTTCTCAAGATTTTCTTTTCAAATTACAAATTATTTTACAATGTGCTTTTACTGCTTATTTTGCAGGCACTCTTTCCAGTATCTTTTCTGTTTTCAGGGAGTTTGAGATTCCCTGCAGAGCGTGACGATATCTTAAAGCATTATCAATATATGCCACACTTGTCAACTTATGAACCAACTGAATTTTTCAGCTCGGGATCTCGCAAGATCAACTTGCAACTATATTTAGGGTGAGCAAGCACATGGATATCAAACTTTATGCCACTTGAGTTATTATTTGGGTGGTGTAGCAATTTCTGTTTGGCATGAGTCAAAATCACACCAATCTCATTGGTTTGCCCCTATTACTGCTAATAGGTTTTGTGGAAATGCAATCATTTCTAAATTTAGTCTTCAATTATTTTTAATTTTACCATAATATGTGGTTCATTTGTGGCTTCGTGACTATGACCTTGTGCTATGATCATACAGTAGTTCTGTCTTTGTTGTCTATAATTATACCATTTTGGAGGCTGATGTCCACAATAATCTTAGGAGCTGCATCTTAGTGATGCATACTTCTACCTTGATCTCCTTGTAGTGTAATTAAAAAATGCTACTTGCATAATATTTTGTTGGTTGATTTCTTTCCATAGCCTTATAAAAAAGTAAAACCACCTCTTGCTTGTGCTATCTTGTATTTTTAACTCTATGTTCCGGGTAACATTCACCCTGTTTCTCTTAGATCCCTTAAATTAACAATTGGGCATCATGGATGGAATAAAAGTGTAGAGAATAAGTAGAATAATTGGAGGACGAGAATTCTGTACTGAAGAAGTTGAAAGTGAGATTCGTCAACATGAGATCCTTGATCTGTGAAAGACTTGTGTATCTATGCCATGAACAGCTGCATGCATGACCAATATAGTGGATTCATTATTAGTCCATTAATTCTTTTGTTATCTTCAACAGCTGCTTTCTGTCAGTTTCTCAATAGTGTAATTGTAAATAGCACAGGCACAGTTCTTTTGCTTATGAATTCAATCATCCATCTTATGATTTATTTTCAGTCATTTCCACTTCAGCTCCTAAAAATCATTAATTATGACTACAATGAAATCACCTTTTGATTTTAGTGATTTCTTCTTTTTATTCTTTTCAGCTCCTTAGAGGAGGTGTGGGTTGCAGTTCTTAACATCACTGGCCCTTTGTCAAGTTGGTCGTTTGCAGACAATATAGTTCCAGGTTCAAAAGATTTTTTTTTCTTTTATGTCTTCTGTCCCTGACCATTTATATTATATCATGAAATAATCTCTTTTGTTTGTGGAAATATATGCAGCTCCAGAAATTGTGCGTGGAGGCCCACCATCCCACATATGTAGACTCAGTGGAAGGAGCGATAAGAACTGGACATTTTGGTTGGAGGTGCTATTCAAATAACCAATTCCTCACAAATTTCTCTTTGTTTCCTCTTTTTTCAATCTTAGTTTTATTATTATTTAAGAATATTAGATTTTTTAAAAGAAATGCTCTGTTTTTTCGCAGGCCAACAATTCCGAAGCTTTAAGAGTTGATCTTGCGGTACTTGACCAATATTTAGTTGATGATTCAAAGAAACTGAAGAACCTTTTCCCAAGCTGGATAGACGTTACCGCTTATTCGAGCTTCTTGTCGACCTATTATTTTTAAACCCTCCAGAACTGGTGGATTATAGATTTATTTTATATGTGGGATCATAATGGAATGCATGATTTATTGTGGCTTTCCACTACTTGAAGGGGGGGAGGGGTTCAGTTTTTCTTTTTAGCCAATTTCATGATTTGTTTCTTCTTATGCAATTATGAGCTCAGCATTTGCGAAGCATGTTTTTTTTCATTAATGTATTGAGTTACAAATGCTATTATTTATGTAATTTTATTATTTTGTTACCCTGAATTTTATGTTTGTATTTCTACTACATTTTAATTACAGTCTCTAGGAAATGCCAGGTTTACTCAGAATTGAATTGGGTCTGATATAATCAAATCTGTGACAGTTCATGATGGTTTATAACTATACCTCAATGGGCCTTCACTGGGTATCATTTTTCCTTATTATTAATATGATCACTATGAACGGTGAAGATTTATATTATTATTGTTGTTGTTGTTGGTGGTGGTGGTGTTTGATGTACTGTAAAATTAAGAATAAACCATATTCCAGAACCACCTTAGACCAATTTTTGTATTACATACAGGGTTAATATACAGGGAGCAGTCTTTATTTGCACTTCTTCCTGGGACGAATTATGTAATTTTTTTATTGTTCTATAAGAAGGTTTATACCATTCAGCGCGGAGTATGTAATTCATTTTGATGAAGTTATATGTTTTATTCTAAGAAGTATAGTAAGGTAGCTTGAGGGACAGTCCCTAAGCATGTTAAGCCCGCCTAGGATCCCACTAAGAAATTGTTTCCAAATCTATACTTTTTAAGTAATAAAAAATGGATAATGTTACATGTAGCTTTATTTTTAATCTCAATTTCAGTCTATATGTGTTTTATAAAAAATTAAACATGTACAACGAATTTTACGGATGTATTTATAGAAAATCTAAAAAATTTATTTATAGAAAATCTAAAAAATTTATATCGAAACATTTAACTCGTTAATGTGAGTATGTTTCTGTTAATTTTCTATCGACGCATATAGAACTTAAATTGGGGCTTGAAAAAAAACTATGTAACAGCACTCAAAAAAAATTTGAGTGATTATTTATAAATTATATGTATGGGCTCATTTTAGATTTGAATAAGGCTCGTGACCCACTCACACTCAAGGCTTACCCTGATATATAATTTTGTTGTTTTATTCTACTGAAAACAACTCTTTTTCTAGATTATAATAGGAGCATTGTTCCAGACAATCCTTTTTTCAGTTTCAATTCCAATCTCATAGATCTCGTTAGAGTTATACGCTCACATTACATTAGTGAGGTATATATCTCGTTATATGTTGTAAATGGGGTTGGACATATCATTTTTAAAGCACAAAAGCCATACACATTTTTCTAAAGTGAAACTAAAACAAGTCAAATAAAATGTAGAAAAAAGTTAACTACCAAAAATTTGATATCATCAATAATTTTTTGCAACACAACCAAGCTCTAGGCAATGGTGCAATCTACAGTGTGAGGAGTTAATAGTATTGAAGACTTGTCATTCCAAGCATTTTAAAAGTTAAACTGCATCCACTTGTATCAATCACATTTAGGTTGTGAAAAAGTGGAACGAAAAGTTTGACATGTTACTTTGCTTGTTTGGTAGTCTAGCACTAGTAAGATGGGGGATCAGATCACTCTTCATTATTTAATTTATTTATTTGATGGAACATGCATAGATTCTAAGAATATATATAATCATGTACAATGGCGTTTGATCATATTCAACACCAAAAAGGAAGCAAAATGTTGAGTAATATCATTAGATAATTTACTACGCATAGATGCATATAAGTCTTGCGTGCAATTCTCATATGTTTTGATTTTTTTAAGTGTAACTTGATGAAACATGAATTTTCATAATATAGTAAAATATGTACTACAATAAATGAATTGTATATATATCTTTATGCAAAAATAAAATAAAATAATAAAATAAAAGCATAAATCATGTGATTTATTTTATGAAACTTATACCTCATTAATGATATGTGAATGCATGTCAAAGATTGGAAACAAGAAATATTCATAACAATACCTTATTATTTTTGATAGATCATGCATAGATTCTTAGAATATAATATATACATGGCATTTGATCAAATTCAATACCATGGAATGAATTAAAAAGAGAAACCGTTATGTTCATTCTTTTTTACTGTTATTTTTGTAGACAATACATATAATAAAATGAATTTAATTCACATTTTTATATATTCATAATAGAATATATATATAAAATATATACAGGTGATTTCATATCCCACATTAATAATGTGACACATGCAAAAATGATTACATAAAACTATAAAAGACTTTGGTGCATGAGCTCATAAAAAAGGGTTGAGTAACCTAACTTCTCTTAGGCCCCACACATCCTCTCTCCCTCTTTTTTCCTCTTTCCTTCTTAAGCAATCAACTTATTTGCAATGCTTTCATCTTTTCTTCTTCTTTTTTTACTGGTTCAAACCCACTAGTGGTAAAGCAATTGAAAATTTTCCAAATGGATAGAGATGAGCAGACCAAACTGCACTAAAGTATGGTTTAACTCCAAAAGCAGTGTCATTAACATTGGAAGATGAGTCCACAACAACAATAATCTATCATTTGTAAAGCAAATCTTGGGAGTAATAAATAGCAAGTGAAAACCCTAATCCACTAATACAAGCGCACAGATGACAGATCTCCCTGGCTTCCAGTTCCCACTAACCATTTTCCTTTTTTTTTTGAACTGATTTTTTTTAATTTCTCACTCTTAGTAGGATGTGCAAAGATGGGCTTCTTTTGTGGGTGTGTGGGTTCATTATTTTTGGAAGGGACACTTCATCTATGTTTTGTTGGGTTTTGATTGAAACATGAGGAATATAATAGTCACATGAGGAATATAATAGTCATGTTTCAAAAATGTTAGAGCAATTTTAGTTAAACAATGAACCACCTTGATTTGTGGGTTGAGAGATCCTTATTTCAGAAAAAAAAGGTCCCATCCCCTATAGATTTTTTGAAATTGTGATAATCCACTGTTTAATTGTAAAATTCAAAATAAGTTCATGTAGAACTATCTAGTTAATTTGAAAGATAAATCTACCGAAGCACTTTGATTGATTTTAAAGCTTTGATACATTCAGTTTTGAAAAGAAAATTTTATATAAATACAAGTAATCTCAAATTAAAGGCATATATGACGATTTTTAGGGTTGGATATATCATCTCGCTTGATTTTAACCATGATGTGACATGAGCGGGTTATAAGAATTTATTGAAATATAATATATAATCGATATTTCAAATGTTTTGGAGGAGTTAGATTAAGTTTTTTCTTTTCTTTTTCAATATGTTTAAAAATGTGAAGATGTAATTATATGATTGGGTTTCCCACTAGCTAAATCCCACTTGCTTAAAAGTGTGCATTAGCTTAGCTTCACAACTTTTCATAGTTGATTAACAAAAAGCTTAAAGAAGAGAGTGACACAAATGATGACTTCTTGTAATAACATCAATTTTGATCAGCCTAAACTAACACTTTCTGGACATCCTGAAAAGATCTTTTTTTTTTCCTTCAATATATTACCCTCTTTTGGCATCCAACAGGCATCCTAACATTTCAAGACCTCCAAAGATCCAACCTCCATGACATCATACTCTATAAAGTGATCATGAGTTAAAACAAGTGGGTTCAAATAAACCACGCCAACAAAAGTTGTAATGTAGGGAGAATCAATCATTATTTTTAAATGTAGAACATAAGAACAATTTTTTTTACACAAGTGAGCGATAAATTTTCAAAAACCAAATATAAAATGTGTTTGGATCAACTGGTATGTTTTTTTTGTTTTCAAACAAAGAATCTGCTTAACTACGAATTCAAACAAAGCTTAAAAATGATATATATTTGTCTAATAAGATATTTTTCTATAAAAATTTAAATTAATTGAAAGTATACCTACTTACATTTTTTCAGTCCTTTAGTTGTTGTTTGGATAAAAGAATAAATGTAGAATATGATGGATAAACTCAAAAATTTATTTGTTTACAAAGAATAGGTAGATATGATTTTGGATTCTGTTCAACCAATTTCAGTATTCCAAAACCTGAAATGACGACTAAGTTCGGTCGTCCAAAACCTAAAATGACGACCAAATCTGATCACCCAAAACCTAAAATGGCGACCAAGTTCGATCGACCAGGATTGGTGGGAACAGCCAAACACTGGTTTTTTATTTTTATTTTTTTTATGGTGGGTTAAGGAAAATGCTTGGTGGGGATAGACGCGCCCTAAATTAAAATGTGACTGATGAATTATATCTATATTTTTAAAAAATTATTTTATTTATTTGTACCTTAATTCACGTTTTGCTTAGGTTTATATTTTAATCTGTAAGAAAAGAAAATGACTTGATGCATGTGTTGATCAATTCAATTTGTAATCTAATTCAATTCATATTCACATTTGCCTTGACATGATGCCATCCAAGTTCTGGTCACCATCAAATATTAATTGCTAACCTAAACAAAATCTACTTGATCAGTTCTGGTTGTTGAGATAGATCTACAGTAGACTGGCTAGATGAGCATATATGCCCCCGTTTGTCTTCTATAATAGGCCTAGAATAGGTGAGAATTAGTCAGAGTAGCTTTAAAATAGGTGTTTGAAAGACTATAATAAATGAGAATCTGTATGTCAGAATTAACTGATATAAAGTGATATATAGATTCCAGCCAACCACTGGAATTAAGTTATTTCAGGTTATTCAACCCAAAGGAACATGTGAGTTTCATGTCAAATCAATTGTCATCACCTTTTATAAATCAACTGTCATCAATTTTTTACGTTTTGTAAATCTTTATCCACACCTTATTTACATTTTATCCAAACAATAAAAATTTTATTATTATAAAAATAATTAAAAAACACATCCATACAAAAAAAACCACTTTATATGGAATGGTTCTTACGAGGCACAATCAAACATTTGGTCCTCCACGTGTCTAGCAACATTATCTACATTACAGTCCTAGATGTAAGACATTATTCTTGATAAATCATAGGATCTCAATTCTCAACAGAGATTTTGCTTCCTATTATCAGAATGAAACAAGAGCTCTCAATCAACAATCTCCCTCTTTCACTCACATGAGGACCCAACTCAAGACGGGATGTGGTTTGTTACAGGGAGTTCCGTGTAGCTAACTAATGAGAATGCGTCACGTATAAAGGATAAACAAATTAACCCTTCAACGAAAAAACTTTTATCTATAATGATTTATTAAAATATATTTATTTACTGTACATCCGAATTTAGGTGGCACTTTCTCATTTGCTGTTATATGAAGGAGCCAGTCCCACCCAAGACTACGTGATTGATGATTATGTGTAAGGTTATGATGAATGTATTGGTGAGCCTATTTTACATGAATAAGACAATGATGCATCCAACAAGTGGAAGAAGCACATCCGTCTCAACTAGTCAAGAATGTTAAGTGAAATTTTTATGAAGCAAGATTCTAAGAAATCTGCTTTTAAACCCATAATACTTTTAATCATTTTTATAATTATGTATGATCTATGACTATTTTTATTGATTATTTCTGAGGTTTCTTAAAAAAAAAAGTGTAACTAATAAAAATATTATTTAAAAGGGTTAAAAACATTCAAGTCCTCGCAAACATGGGTAATCTCGTATAAGTCCTTATTAAAATTGGGATACGCATACAAGTCCTTAAAAACTCACAAAAACCCATATACATCCTTGGTTTCAACAAAAAATAATCATAACCTAAACTACCCTACTTAACTTTAATTTATAACCATGAAATGATTAAATTATCTTCAAATTTTTAACCGTTTTCAAATAATACCACAATGGAAATGAAGAAACATAAAAAAGTCTTACAAGGATAATTTGATCTTTGCATAAACTAATTTATTTTTATGATTGTTTATAGAGATTATAATGTTTACACAATTTCATGGTGATAAAATATTATGTCAAATTTGAATGAAAATTTAATCCGATGATGATAATTAGGTTTTTGTGAGTTTTTAGGGACTCATGTCTGCTCCAACTTTCATAGAGACTTATATAAAATTATTCTCATGTTTACAGGGATGTAAATGTCTTTAACCCTATTTAAAAAAAAAAAGGTTAAAGACATCTAAAGTTCCTACAAATATGGAAAAACCCAATAATTTCCATCTAGAGACATCTAAGTTTCTACTAAAATTAGAACAGACGTACAAGTACCTGAAAACTCAGAAAAATCCAATTATCATCCCTAAGTTAAATTTTTATCTAAACTTAAGGGAATATTCCCATAATATTCTGTCACATATAATTGTGTAGATATTGAAGTCCTTATAAACAGTCATAAAAATAAATTAGTCCCTGCAAAAGACAAAATTGCCCTTGAAAGATTTTTACATTAAATTGTGTACACATTGCAGTCTCTATAAACAATAAAAAAGACAAATTAGTCATTGCAAAAGATAAAATTACCCCTGAAAGATTTTTACATCTATTTGGATAGACATTACAGTCCTTATAAATAATCGTAAAGACAAATTGGTCTATGTAAAAGACAAAAATGCTCCTGAAGGATTTTTACATTTAATTGTGTAGAAATTGCAGTCCTTATTTACTTATAAACAATCATAAAGACAAATAATATAATTTTTTTTATTTATTTTTTCATCTTTTATCCTATTGCTCACACTCCACCTGAACAAGTAATGAATGATGTTCTTTTCTTAAAGTGTTTGCTTGCTTTGAAATACCTATACATGATTTTTCACAAAATTTGTTTATTTACATTCCTAGCCGAGAGAATTTTAATAAACTCATGCCACTTTTTTTACTTTCCCACAAATAAAAAGGTAAAAAGAATACATTCTACTGGTTAAAATATTTTTTTTATATCCAAATTGAGATCTTCAGGTGAAGTGTGAGCGATATGATAGAAAATAAAAAATATATATTATTTGTCTTTATGATTGTTTATAAGGACGGGAATGTCTGCACAATTAAATGTAAAAATCCTTCAAGGGTATTTTTGTCTTTTAGAGGGACCAATTTGTCTTTACGATTGTTTATGAGGATTATAATATCTATTCAATTAAATGTAAAAGTTTTTTATAGGCAATTTTGTCTTTTGCGGGGACTAATTTATCTTTATGATTATTTATAGAGACTACAATGTGTACACAATTTAATGTAAAAATCTTTTAGGGGTAATTTTATCTTTTGTAGGGACTAATTTGCCTTTATGATTGTTTATAAGGACTTCAATGTCTACACAATTATATGTGATGAAATATTCTAGGAATATTCCGTTAAGTTTAAATAAAATAAAATAAAATAATCACGAACACCCTTACCCTCTGAAGCAAACCCTAAAAATAAAAATTCTCAAAACACACCAACAAGATCACAACCCAAAAACACAAGTCACCAGCACATTTACAACTCAACCCCACCAAAATTATAAAAATAAAAATCACATCTTTATCATCCTAAACAAAACAAAAACACCACATTAGTATAATCAATCAAATCCCTCTCTCCTCCCCCCCCCCCCCTCTCTCTCTAAAAAAAACATTAAAAAAACCTCACTCAGAGAGAGAGAGAGAGAGAGAGAGACAATGGAACCCAATCCATCTTTCCCAGATCTCTCTCTTCACCCCTCTCAATGGCCTCCTCCATCACCTCCCCCTCTTTTTCATCCTCTCTTTCTCTCTCTATCCACTATTTATACCCACATTTCAAGAACCCCATGTTTCCCCCTCCCACTTGAACCCCACCAACCCAAACCCCTCCCAAAACCCTAACCCTCTCTTCCCCTCTCAAAAGGGTACTCGAAAAGCCCCTCCTTTCCCATGTCCGACGACGACGCCGACGCCGGCGTCGGCGGTCGTCCGATCATCATCACCGGACCTCAGGATGCAGATTACCCTTACATCCCCCTCCTCGGCAACGACGACCTCGCCCTCCTCATCCTCGCTCGCCTCCCCCTCTCCGACCACCCCTCCCTCCGGCTCGTCAGCCGCCGCCACCGCCGCCTCGTCTCCTCCGGCGCCCTCTACCCCCTCCGCCGCTCCCTCGGCCTCCGCGGCGACCCCTCCGTCTTCCTCCTCGCCGGCGGCGAGCCCCGCTGGCGCTCCTTCGACCCCCGGTCCCGGTCCCCCCCGCGCGTGCTCCCCGTCCTCCCCTCCGACACGTGCTTCGCCTCCGGCGACAAGGAGTCCATCTGCGCCGGCACCCACCTCCTCGTATTCGGCAAGGAGATCGCCGGCCTCGCCGTCTGGCGGTACGAGCTCGTCCCCGACCGATGGGCCCGCGGGCCGGTGATGTCCGACCCGAGGTGCCTCTTCGGGTCTGCCAACTGCGGGAGCTTCGCCTGCGTCGCGGGTGGGATCGGGGAGGGACCGAGGCTCGAGGTCTTGAATTCGGTCGAGATGTACTGCCCGGAGACCCGGTCGTGGACTCCACTGCCGAGGATGACGAAAAGGCGGAAGCTTTGCAGTGGTTGTTTCATGGACGGGAGGTTTTACGTCATTGGGGGCAAGGACGAGCACGACCAGGACTTGACGTGCGGGGAGTTCTTCGATTTCAGGAGGAATGTGTGGACTTTGGTGCGTGATATGATTAAGGATGCGCAGAGCGCGACGACGATAGCGACTTCTCGGTCCCCGCCTCTCTTGGCGGTGGTGGATGATGAGTTGTATAAGCTCGAGGCGGAGACGAACCTCTTGAAGGTGTATTTAAAGGGGGGGAATTGTTGGAGGGAGCTCGGGAGGGTCCCGGTGTGGGCGGATAGGAGCCGGGGTTGGGGCGTGGCGTTTAAGTCGTTGGGGGACGAGTTGCTCGTTATGGGGAGCTCGATGGATGGCGGCGGGATGGTGATTTGCATGTGTAAGCCGGATTTGGTTTCGGGGGTGTTGGATTGGAGGGTTTTGGGGAATGGGGTCGGGCGCCGTGAAGGGCCGTTTGTCTTCAATTGTTCGGTGATGATTGCTTGATGAACTCAAACTTGTGCGAGTGGCGGTGAAGGTTCATGGTGATGGAAAGGTATGATTTTTAAAGGTGTATGATACTTTTGATTGTATGTGGTTTGACATGTGTGCAGATTAGTCTTTTGGGGGGGTGCTCTGGAAAATTTGAATAACAGGGGAGCTCGGGCCGATGTGCGATTGTGGCCCTTTATTTCCTTTATGTGAATTTTTTTTGTGTTTTTGTCACATTGGTGTTCCTTCACAGTCCATTTTCAGTACTTCAGTGGAGGTTCTTATGATTGAAACGCATGTAATGGGGTTTGTGCATGATAACCAGAAAGAAATTGTCCATCAATATCCAAAGATTTTTGTGGTTGGAATTGTCACAGTTTAGTTTAGGTGTTGTTTTGTTAAAGTTGTGCTAGATTGCTGGAGGCTGGAGGCTGGAGGCTGGAGACTGGAAACTTTTTCTTTTCAAAAAGTAGGTGATGCCACTGAGTATTTAAATACATGCAAAAACCAAAATATAAGGATTTGGCCTCCCAATACCAAAGAATCTTAGAGCACATCATGTTGATGAGCTCTAAACCTATCAATAAAAAAAAGAAAAAAACAATGCACCACATATGCTCTATGCTTTGTCACCCCCACGTCAAACGTGCATATAGTCTTTCAAAATTTCTCTGTTTCTGCCACCCTATTCTGCCCAAGAGGCTAGCTCAATTATCCATTAGGCAATGACATGTGAATTTTAAAAAAAATCCCACAGGTATCGTTTACAATGCATAAGAAAGTTCTCCTGTTTCATTTCCTTCCATATCACAAATGCAAGAAGTAAAATACTAAACATGGCCTACAGGGATGAAAGATTTTTATTTGACTTCATGTTACATTATGATGTGCCTCCCAAGCTAACATATGAATATTGATGAAGCTGCAATTGACATTAATGGCAACCCTCAAATAGGCACAGATTGCTGGAGAAGCAGTTGGCAGATGACCTTTTCGTCTGTGTCTGAGAATTTTATGGAGTGTGCTACCTGCATTTTAAGTTTTCAGAATTATATTTATTTGAAGTGCTGAATTAGTATAAACTTTTATGCTACACAGCATTCAGGGTGAAACATTAAGAAGTAATTTTCTTGTCTATTTATCTTTTCTCGTTATTCTCGGATAGTTGTTGGGACTTTAGTGTTACTTCTTTTCTTTTTTACTTGGTGCTTCAGGGTTACTTCTAATTCTACATGGAGTAGTAGTGTTGCTTGGTAAATAACTACATGGAGTAGTAGAAAAAGAACTTTAGTGTTACTTCTACTACTCCATGTAGTTATTTATACTCCAGTCTCCAGTTATTACTTATTAGAAAGGAAACTATGGAAGTTCCCATAAAATTATTTTTCTTGTGAATCATTATTGAGTAAATTGCAAAATAATAATTGAAATCTGCCCAACAATTATTTGGGAATTTATAGAGCAACTAACGGAATTTAGACCGACATTCTATGAAAATGTTTGCAATGAAGTTCCAAAGGTTTAATTTTGGCACTGCTGCACTTTGAAAAGACAAAAAAAGTAGAAATGTGTCGTTCAGCTTCCCCATGTATTTTTTCATATTAATCACAACTGATGATGCCGTTTTACTCTGGCCAGGGACTCATAGGTAAGTAGTTATATCCTGAATCTTCATTGGACCTTGTTCTTCTGTTTCTATACTCTCGCAGTCACAGTTATCTGAAGCTGCAACACTATACTTGGGATATCTTATATAACATGTAATTCATATAAATTTTGTATGTGATATGACATGTATGGAACCACTGGGTTCTTATTTCCAACAATTTGTGTTGGTTTTTATGAATTGCTTGCTTATACAGTTATACTATTTGGGGTATATCCATGTGTGCATATAGATTTTCCCTTTCGTCGTATAAAAAAAATCTGACTTTTTGCTTAATGTATTGCATGGTCATTGCACTAAATTCTGGTAATCGTATGTGATCCATTAAATACAACCAAGCTGTAAAGCATTATGTGTATTCTATCCCTGCCTTGGTTCGATTGCAGACCATTACCTGTTTCCCTATTTCAACCAGTATATGAGGCATTCAAAGTTATGAATTTGGCCACATTAAAATCATATTGATAGTTTGATTGTTTTTGTAATTAGTTGTTGCTCTGATTCTAGCAGAGGCAGTAGAAATACATAAAACACAATGTTCAGTGCAGTGTGAAAATTAGATGAAGGTTAGAATATTGGTGAGGTTATTCAAAGAGTCATCTTTCTCATGAGTGGGATATCCTCCCAACTGATGGGTTAGTTTCTCTCCTCAAATATGTTAGATGTTTAGATTTTTAGAACTGCTTGTATTAGCCATTATTTATTTTTGTCCACATAGGGGAATGTTTTTTTCTTTTTTTTTTTCTTGTTTTGGCGAGGATATTGGCTGGTAGTGAATGTAATAAGTATGACATGTTATCTTGCATATTTATATGGATCTGCTTTCTATGTATATGTGAATGTTAATCTGTTTGTTGATCATGGTGTATAAGATTTCCTAGCAGTTCTTGCTTGATGTTTTGTCTATTTCATGCCCATATTATTGTTACAAACTTATATAGCTGGTCCTTTATTATATCATCTATCATTGGTTTTGTTGTTATGAACTGTTTTTGAATTTTACCAATCATACACCTTAAATGACTCTTGTACTATTTAATTTTACCAATTAAAGGAGCTTGTACTATTCTTGCAACTCACAGCGAATGCTAGATTATATATTGCCCAATTATTTGAAGTATTTGTTTTCTTTTGAATGACATGCTCTTAGACGAAAAGAAAATAAACTTTTTGATGACAGAAGCATGTCCATTGAAAGAAGAATCACAAATTTTCAAAAATAGCTTATGCCCTAAATTGATTAGAATAATAGAATCTGAAAAAAGTTACTCTCAGCTATGTTAACTTTCAAAACATAAAAATGATAAGACTGAAATCAAAAGCTGTAGTTCAAAAAACATTAGTTTGGAACCGATTTTGAAGAAGCAAAATCCATTTGATAATTATTTTCAAATAAGGCCTAAGTTTACTACATTGTATGGGATTATAATAATACTTGTGAATGTATCTTTAAAAAATTAATGAATTAATTTTATCATATAAATCACTTTTATCTTTGGTTGACCTTTGTGTAATCTGTGCAATTTTTTTTGAAATATCAATTTTACCCAAGTGAAATGTGTTGTAGTATAAAAGAGGTGATGAATGGTTGACACATTTATTTATTTTCATCAAATATTCTATGTATATAAAGGCATTTTTTTTTTATTTATCCAGTGGATGAAAACAATGGTATAAATCTTAATCTATTTCTCAGAACTAGTTTAATAATTATCAGATGGGATTCTAATAACAGTCATCTCAGCTTTATATATATAATAATTATACCAGTCACTACCACTGCCAAAGGGGGCCTCATGAGGAACCTTGTGAAGGGGATATAGAATATTTTTCCATCACCAATAATTCATTACAAGTTGAGAGTATTCTTCAGCTAAGAAAGTAATATGCATTATTCGAAAATTGTCTTTAAGAAAAAGCTCTTTTGATGTCTGATTTTAGGTCACTTTGTCTTGTCATCCCAATGGCCGTGATGGTTTTGTCAATGTATCTATCTATCTAGTAAGATTTTTAGATTTAAGTTGATGTAAACTTTTTTTTTTATATTTCTTTTCAAGTCTTCAATTTCAACCTTCAATTTTGTTTTTAGTCCATCCGTCAAACGTTTATCTATATACCCTTAGTTTGTGAAATGTGATTTTTATTTTTTTAAAATCTTTGTAACATAATTGTATTGAAATTTTGAACATCTCCAACGGTCTTAGGAGTTGGCCACTCTCTAATCGCTCGCACTTTCTCTTCATCTACATGAATACCTTCAGCACAGACTATATACCCTAGGAATAAGAGGCTACTAGTCATAAAACTATATTTCTTCAGGTTAATAAATAGCCGATTTTCTCACAAAATAGTTAACACATGTTGCACATGATCTAGGTGTTCCTTCTCAGCTCGATTGTATATTAGTATATCGTCAAAGTATATCACAACAAATTTACCCACAAAAGGTCGTAATACCTGATTCATCACATGCATGAAGGTGCTAGGTGCTTTAGACAGACCAAACGGCATAACCAGCCACTGGAACAATCTATCTTTGCTTTTGAATGCTGTCTTCCATTCGTTCCCGGGTCAGATCCGAATCTGATGATATCCGTTGCATAAATCGATCTTTGTAAACAGCTTCGAGCCCTCCAATGTATCCAGCATGTCGTCTAAACGAGGAATAAGAAATTGGTACTTGACGGTGATTTTGTTGATGGCTCTACTGTCCACGCTCATACGCCAACTTCCATCTTTCTTGGGCACCAAAAAGGTTGGAACGGCGCAAGGACTCATGCTCTCACGGATGAACCACTTTCGTAGCAGACCTTCTATTTGCTCTTCAGAATCTCACACGCCTTCAGACTCATCCGATGTGGGGCAGATTAGGCAAACTTGCCACATGAATAAGATCTATGTGATATTGAATATCTCTCAATGATGGTAGCTTATCAAGCAACTCTTCAAAAACAAGTTCTTTGAAATCCTCCAGTAATGACCTTATGCTAGGAGCTATCACCATTGGAGTTTCTTCTCGTCCCTCCACCATAACAGATCTAGCAACCATACAATAGACTTCATTCGCTTCCTTTACATTTGCCATGAACTCTACTTCGGATTTGAGGATTGTCAATAGTGATCAACCATCGATTTTATGGACTTTGTTAATTGGTTGCAGTCCTGAGGGGGCCATCGCAATTTTATATGACTCCCAAACGAACATATAGGTGTTGTCCCGTCCCTTATAAGTGATATCAACATCATATTGCTAAGGCCTCCCTAACAACACATGGCTAGCATCCATGTCCACCACATCACAAATCACTTCATCTTAAAAATATTTGTCAATAGAAATAGGAACTCTACTAATTTCTGTTACCATTATCCTTTCTTTATCCAGCCTATAGAATAAGGGGCATGATGCTTCTTTGTTGGCAACTTCATGTGATCCACTAGTTTCTCTGCCACAAATTTTTTGCAGCTTCCACTATCTACAATCAAATCACAGACTTTCTTATTGATGGTACAACAAGATCTGAAAATAGTGTGTCATTGATTGGAGTCCTCCTATGGCGGAGAATACAATAATCATTGTATGACGAGGCTGACTCGATCTCCGTCCTCCTTCGCAAACTCAGCACCCCTTTCATATACAAGATCTTCATCAAATTCTTCATCTTCCGCATCATCATTGTCACCCTCTTCTATTAAATTCACGGTCTTGTGTTCCAGACACACGTTAGAACAATGCCCTGGCTTTCCACACTGATAGCAGTTGCTTGGTGTAGGCCTAGCATATGGATTTAGATTCTTTGGTGCAGTACAATTTGTTAGGACAGTTGTTTGATTGACACCACCTGGTTCGCTGTTTGCACCCTTGAATGGTATCCCTTGCGTTCTCGTCTGATTGAATGGAGTTTGAGATACCACACCTTTTCCTTTGTTAAATGAAGGGACAAAATCTGGGTTGCTTCTGCGAAAGTTCAAAGAACTCCGCATTTTCTGGTCCATGAGTTTTGCCTTCAGTGCCATGTTATTGGCATCTTCGATGGTCCACTCCATGTGTAAGTCAATCTGATCTCGGATCCAAGGCTTCAACTCGTTAAGGTATTGGGCCACACGTTATCCTGCAATTTTCTGCGATGTTATTTCTATCTGAAAGCCTCAAAAACTCAATAGTATAATCAAATACTGAACGATTACCTTAGCAACAATTCTAATATAGTTGGAAGAGGTATTGTTCATAATTTGGTGGCAGGAATCGATTCATGAGAAATTGTTTCATCCTCCTGCATGTACAAATAAGTGTCTTTCCTTGTTGTTGCTGAGTTTTTTGGAGTTGATCCCACCAAACAGTGGCATTGCTCTTCAATTAAAAAGCCACCAATTTGATCATCTTGTCCTCTGGAACCTCTATCATCTCAAAGAATCTTTGATCTCTGAGATTCAATCAAGGAAATCCTTGATTTGTATATTACTACTGAAATACGGAATATCCGCCTTCAATCTATAATCATTGTTCCAATCGCCGCCCCCTCGGCTGATATACTTGAAATCCATCATCTTCATCCTCCGATTCTTCCTCATCATTAGGTTGATAACAAGGAGGACGTCGAACAACGTTCTGAGCAATAGGTCGGCCTTGGGCAACTTCCTCAACGCTTCTCCTATCACCTTTAAGATACTAGTTATTGGGGTTGAGGTTTGGGCCAGCAATTATCGCGCGGATCTCTCGCATTTAATTGCGTTGTTCCTTGACCACCTTCCACAGATCCTCCAATCTAGGACCAACATTATCAGATTGGTTGTTTTTCTCTTTGTTATTTGCCATTAAAGCAAAACAAATCCTCGCTCTAATACCATCTAACGCAGTGAAAAACTAGAACAAAGATCCAACAAGCGTTAAGTCCGAATAAACCACAATCCTCAAAACAGAAATAAAACTTGAAAATTTATTAATAAAAAACTAAAACCCTATATTACAAGTCTCCCTTTTATACTAATTAAAAATTATTAAAAATAGTAAAAACAAAAGTTGTTGTAACTAAATCTAAAGGATCCAAAAAAATCCTCCGAATTTATAGAAATCAAATCCGAATTATTATGATACAAATATTGAGAATCTAAAAAGTTACTAAAAATAGCAAAAATGTGATTTTGAGGGCCTAAAAATAGGAAAAATGAAAAAATATGCGTGCGTTGTGGCACAACGACAATTTTTGAAAATCTACTCGATATTTTTCAAGCGATTCAGAGTTCAGGACACATTTTATTTCTAACCGATTTTTTTGTAAATACTTAAAAATCTCAAAGTTGACATTTCAGGTTATCGCTCCAAGAATGCATCAGTCACCCGTTATATATATATATATATATATGATAATGTTACGTATAGTATAATATTTTTCCAGTAACAATTATAGTTATACGCGTTTTGAATTTTTTAAAATTATTATAATGAAAAAAATTTATACAACCCTTTAAATCTGACTAAAAACTATATAAATCCATACAATCTCGTAGCTTTTTTTGAAATCCACGTAACCCTCTGCCCCCCCCCCCCCCTCCGCTCCGCCTCCGCCACCTTCGGCCGCCTCCGCTTCTCCCTCGCCTACGGTTCCCCCTCCGCCCTCTCCTACTCCCCGGCCCTCCTCCCCCGCCTCCGCCGCAAGGACGCCGCCGCCCTCACCAACCGCCCCGTCGCGCACCTCTGCCGCGTCTGCGGCCGGAGGTTCTACGTCCACGAGCGGCTCCTCCGCCACTTCAGGGACATCCACCAGCGCGAGCACTCCAAGCGGATCGCTCAGCTGGAGTCCGCGAGGGGCCGGCGGAGGGTCCACCTGGTCGGCAAGTTCGCGATGAAGATGGAGAAGTACGAGAGGGCGGCGAGGGAGGTCCTCGTCCCCGGATCGGGCTATCGCTTCCAAGACTCGACCGAGGAGGCCGGGTTTAAGGGTTTTCGCGGACGACGCGTTTGAGGGACGATGTGGCGGACGCGATGGACCGCGGGGTCGCCGGGTGTCTGGTGATTGTATGGGACGGTCCGGGTTTCGCTGATCTGTTGAGGGAGGCGAGGGGGAGACGCGTGCGGACTATTCGTTTTCTTGGGCGGAGGTGGTTTCCGGGAAGGCGAGGAGTGATGCGGTTTCGGTGTCCAGGCGGTGGAAGGACAGGGAGGACATCCTGCAGAGACTGGAGTGGACTCACAGTCCGGATATTGATTTGGCGGAATGTGTGGTTTCTGAGGATAGCGAGAGGGGAGATGGGAATCCTTGGTGGAAACTTGATTGAGTTGCTCCTCTCTGCAAATGTGTGGAGTGGAATGGAGTGACTTCTTAAGCATATCGAGCCGGTGTTGCTGGGTGGCGAATGAAAGGTGACACTTTTTTATCTTATGATTATGCATCTCCTCCTGTTGTTTTGGGAAATTCAATTGATTGGTTAACCATGGTGTCTGCAACAGATGCATGTAAATGGGGTGTGATTTTTTTGAACATGAGTTTTTTTTTTTTTTTTGTTACATCTATAAGATGATGATGCCTCTTTTGATTCTTCAGTTCAATGTGCAATTCAGATGTTTATGCTTATTTACCCTTGAGAGAATTCTGGATAAGAAGATGATGTCGCCCACTTGTTGTCGTGTATGGAATTTTGTGTTTTGTGATGATCATAGAGAGAGTGTTTGTCAATCAGTTTTTTAACATTGGAGATCATTTAATTTTGATGTATATTTGAAAATACCCTGATCGTTATCACTTAGGAAATGGACTAATGGTCCTACTAAAACATCCTTCAGTGAGGTGCATTTGAACCATGTAATTGGAAAGGCTTTTCTCTTCAACCATTCTTTGCAGTTTATATTTTACTATTTTAATTTTAGTGATAAGGTTCTTTGGAAGTTTTTGAAAAAAGAAGGAGCATTTCATAATTAAATTGATGTCTTTGAAAGGAAAAAAAAAAAGACATGGAATCTCTGTTTTCTACCGTTTATTTCAAAAAAAAAAAAAGGAATATCTGTTTACAAAGAAAAATCAACAAAGAAAGATGGTGCTGTGGAAGTTACTGATTTCCCTAATGCTTTTTTCCCCCTTGTTCAGACTCCATAATTCATTTCTGTTTGCATATTCATATTAAACAGAAATAATGTCTCATTATCTAAAGACTGGATAGCTGAAAAATTCTGTTCTCACTCCTTGATAGATTTATGAAATTTTCATGGAGAACATTATCTTAGGTTTTCAACATCTAGAAATCCAGTTATAGTCCAATGGTCACCTGGGTAATTGATGTTTGTTTCATCAAATGGCAAGCATGATCATGTTCTTCCTTGATTGTTTCAAAATAAATGTCGTGTTGTACATCCATGAGTTCCACTGTTTCTAACAAATCTCAGTAGACGCGTTTGGGCGCGCTTTTGCTTTCTAAAAAAGAGAAAAGTGTAAACGTGTTTCCAAATGCCTTTACAAAAGTCAGTTTAATTAAAAAGTTACTTGTAATTTTTAGTATAAAATGTATGCTTTTTAAAACGCGTCGAAATGAGCTTTCTAGGAATTGAGTTTATTTAAGCCGCTTTATTCAAAATCATACTTTTCTACTGTGTTTCCAAACGCACCCAAATGCGTTTGGATTTGATTTTATTTCCTAATATCTTTTTGGTTTACCCAAAAAAGAAGAAGTTGTTTTAGGGCTTATAGAATTATTGTGAGGGCGCTCATACATTATATGAGTGTGAGTTTTGTATTAGAGCATATACTCTACTATGTGAGTATATATTTTATCAGAGGAAAGATAAAAAGGTATGCATTACAGTCAATTCGTTTGAGTATATATTTCATTTATTCTTTTTCGAATATATATGCTTTATTAGACAAGTATGTACTTTATTTTTTTTTTCAAAATGTGTTTGGATTGCAAAAATGAATGCAAGAATTCTATTTTACTAAGGGCTATGTAACTCTGACCCAGAAGAAGAATTTTTTTTCTAAAAATCCAATTCTGGTAGATTCCATGGAACTGAGAAAATTGGCATGAAATATTTATGAATGAACACAGGAATGAAGGATTTCAAACATAATTTTCCTGATTGTTCTAACAGACTGAGAATGAATGCCAAACTGACCTTACTTCTTGGTTGCAAGTTCTCTTATCAATTATTGAGCTACAAGTCCAAGCCTTCTTGTAATTACATAGTCAGGCTTTAATACAATTTTGTTGGTAACCAAAAAAATAAAAACTGCTTTTATTTGGGCTGTAAGGTGGTAAATATAGGTTCTTGGCTTGAAAATTCATCTGAATCAGGTATTTCAAGTCTCGTTTAAATTTTGTACTTCATTTTTTTTTGGCTCAGTCTTTCTATAAAGAAACTCTGTTGATGAGCTTGCTTTAATGATGAAAATAAAGACCTTTCTTTTTGAGATGGTCTTATTTTTTCCTTAAAATAAGTATTTCCATTCATTTCTTTTTTGGTTCAGTCTTTCCATTCATGGCACTTAAATATTTCCAACTCTTGCATATTTCATAATGGTTTTTGTGGGCCTGTATCTAGTGTGCACTCGAGTTTATTTATTTATTTTAATGAACTTGCAAATGCGCCACATAAAGCTGAGGTGTGGAGGAAAATCTTTCAAGAGTTGAGATGTGCATTAACAAAAGGACTCCCTGTTCTTTTACTTGCTGTTCTAAGTCACATTGTTTCTACATTTGTCGGGTTTTTTTTTAAATTACCTCCTTCATGGAGGGGAGAGGTCCTAGCCAACTAATTAAAGCTTTGTGTTAGAATCGATAAGTTACTTATTCTCATTACCCTTTTTTTTCTTGCAGATTGACAAAGGGGATGATGAAGATGAAGAGTCAGATGGCTCTGATTCTGAATGCAATGGGGATCTGGATCCGTCAAAAATTTCAGAGATGAGACTTACACCATCGGATCCAAGCCAGTGTAACTTCGATTTTGCTTGAGTAGTTTTGATAACTGAATTAAATAATATTCCACTACATTATTGCACACATTTATGCAGTATTTGTTCCTAGTCATTCATGTAGAAAATAGGTGTTATGATTGTCTTGGACATTTTTTAACACATGGCAGTGGTGAGGCAGTGGTGAGATTGCACATTGTTAAGCCGCCTCAATTTTTTCTATGTAGTAATATAAAGATTCTTGCCTTTTTCATCCCAGCATGATCCAGGGAATTAACATTCTCCAGGATTATGTGTATCAACACAGGCACAATCCTTTTATCATGGGTCTTTCCCCTTTTTATATTTCATTTTTAGTTTCCAACTTCAAACGCTTTTTTTTTATTAGTTCCTGAACAAATCATGTTTGTATGATTTTGTAAGTATTTTGAGTGTGTTTAGAATTTTAAATTAAAAAATTTAGATGCCATTAAAAAATTTGTGTGCAGCCAATGAAAAATTTATTTTGCATGATCCTAAACTTTTATTTATTTAGTGATAGTGATTGATCTCGCATTTCTTCATATTACATTTTATTTCCCAATTCAAATGACCTTATCCATTATTAGTCCCTCCGTAAAATGTCCGTATATTTGGGGCTAATAGATAGTTAAAATTCTTAAACTACTCATCCTCTAAATGAAAGAAACCCTCAATAAAACCATTTTCATGATTTTTATAACCAGATATCGATTTTCTAGTTCAATATATCTTTAACTTCTATCATTTGATACTTTAAATAAATGATGGTGTGTAGTGGTATAGTTTAGAACCATGGAAATTTTTTTGTAATGGGTATTGGAAGAACTTTTTATAACAATTTAACAGTGAGAAAAAATTTCGGATCCTTTGTGAATGAAATTTTAAATTAAATAAATAAATAAATAAATAAATAAAATTAAAATAATAGTAGCTTCAATGTTAAATAAATAAATATATAATATAAATATGTTAGATTTCCATAAAATCACTAATATCTAACTAAATAAAAGTTTAGAACCATGGAAAATAAATTTTTTATTGACTGCGTATAAATTTTTTAATGACATCTAAATTTTTAAATTTAAAATTGTAAACACATTTAAAATATTTAATTTAATATTTCTCAATTTTCAACCAAGAAAAAATCATTTAAATTAAAATTCAATAACAAAAAATCCTCTAAATTTTCTTATATAATCGCTATTATTCTATTTATGTAATCAATCCTAATGAGGCAACTAAAACTATAAAATAATGCAATCTCGGATTGGGTGGACATATGCAATATTGAATAACACTGAAATATCTAACAGTGCTAATAAAGTTTTGATTTAGATATTTTATCAAACATTTTATATACAATTTTTAAATATCAAAATACTTACAAAATCATACAGACGATTTGTTCAGTGACTAATAAGCAAAAAGCGTTTAAAGTTGGGGTCTTAAAATGAAAAATCAAGAAGGGATGGACTGATTACTAAATAACATAGTTTACTGATACTTAAAAATAAAAATTACATTTTATAAACTAACGATGCATAGACGGACGGTTGACGGAAGGGCTAAAAACAAAATAAATGATTAAGGTTGGGGACTTAAAGAAATATAAAAAAAAGAGTGATTGATCCATGAATAGGGAGGTTTACATGGACTTAAAATTAAAAACCCATCCCGTAATTATGTCACTTTATGATATCCTGGAGTTCTGCATGCTTCAAGAAGCCTTGAAGTTTGTCTCCAGTGGCTTTGCTACGTTGGTAG
This sequence comes from Acorus gramineus, assembly GCA_030737835.1. Classification (NCBI taxonomy): domain Eukaryota; kingdom Viridiplantae; phylum Streptophyta; class Magnoliopsida; order Acorales; family Acoraceae; genus Acorus; species Acorus gramineus. Next base: position 18,676,560 of record CM060851.1, read on the forward strand.
GGACACCCCCACTCTATGGGGATGGGGATGATTCAAGTTCAACCCTTGCTTCTAGCAGGTTGAACACAATTTTTAAGACCTGTTGAGCTAGTTTCACATGGGCTTTGACCTAGTTTCATATGGGCTTTGACTCACTAGTTGTTATAGGGTCTATGATGACATGTTCAAGCCTATGTACTAAAAAAAAAAAAAAAATGCCTTGAAATTTTACTTTACATATTAAATGAGACCTGATTGGTTGGCCTTCAAATAATTGTATTCTCCTTTTCCAGGTGGAGAGAATTTACATTATACTCCTATTTTGGCCGAAGTTATCCACAGAGATAGCAATTCTAAGTTCTTGAATTCTTTTAATTTTTAATTTTTTAAAGAAAGTGAAACTTGCTATCAACACTTCTATTAGGATAAATGGAAGTATGAAGTGTTTCTCTAGGGAGAATTGTCCTCAATTATTACTCATTTGATAATAACTGGGATTTGCTTTGTTGACACTTCGTCTTTGGTTCTATGACATGGATTCCGTGGTACAACATACTGAGATTAAGGTTTTTTTTTGAAGTCATTATAACTCTCATGAATTTAACAATTTTTATATTTGAAAACTAAATAAGCTAGTCTTGTTGAGCATAACAACTGTCTACTAGCTTTATATATATATATATATATATATATATATCAAATACCAATTTTAATTCTCCAAATGAAATGTTTTTTGTATTTTTGATATCTGAGCGACCCTCCGTGGTTGATCTTACGGTCGAGCTAGAAAGGCTATCTCCGCCTGCTTGTTCCGGTCTCACGAAAAATTATTTTGAATAATCGCCAACAAACAGGTGGGTAAGTCAGTGTCAAGACTCGAACCCAGGACCTATCGCCAAATGAAATGTTAGTAATATAAAAGAGTGGAGAGAACTGATTGGTGCACTTTTTTTGTAATACCTTGGTGAAAAATTAATGGGATTTTTATTTTTAAGTCTCCATAAACCATAAGATTTAGTCATCGATCCTTCAATTCTTCATATTTTGGTTTTAGTTCCTAGATTTAAAGGATATGTTCCTTTTTAGTCCCTAGGAGGGACCTATTCCTAAATTATTTAGTCTTGTTTTTAGTCCCTGGGAGGGATTAAAAAGGAACATATCCTTTAAATCTAAAGACTACAACCAAAATATGAAGAAGTGAGGGATCGATCACTAAATAGATATGTTTACAGGGACTGAAAACTAAAAAACCCAAAATTAATTAATGCAAACCAGTGGGTGAAAATTATATAAATCTTAATTTGTGTTTCTGGTGGATTAGTTAAACCATTTATTGATGATAAACAAATGGTATTCTAATAACATAGATATTCACAGGAAAATTAAATGAAAACTATCAAACATGACATATGCAGGTGTTCAATTGCCTGATTAAAATGGCCTCTTAAGTACATTGGTCTTTTTTTAACAACTTGCCATATAATCCACTCATCCAAGCCATTTTGGAGTTCAAATGAGCAAGTTATTATTTTTACTACACTTTTAATTTAAATGAAAAGAAATAATGATCAAGACATTCTTATAATAATCAGAATTAAGGTTAGAATTGAGGTCATTGTATTTGGGGATAACAAGAAGTGGCATGTAGAGATTGAGCTTCATACATATTCAGTATTTTATTGCCACTTGATCCACTTGTGAAACAAGTAAACTTGAATCATAAAAATTATGTATTATTTAGATAAACCATGTATTTTTAACATTGTATTCCTTTATCTGTTGACCAAACCATGTTCTATTTTTTTCCTCTAAATTGCACATGATGTCCAAAATTAATGATTGTAAGTACTTTTAAATACAACTAGGTTCCTAACTTCTTCTGTTGAGAGATGTCTCCAAATGATGGCTTGGAACCTCCAATTAGGTGTGACCTGATATAAATAAGAAAAAAATATTAATCATAAGGGAAACATTGATCTAACCCCCTGCAAACTTTCTGAAACATCAATAATCCCCATATTTTTTTGCCCCAGTTTGGGGCCTTTCAGTCCAAAAAACAAAATAAAAAAAATAATCCCCATATTTTTATAAAAACAATATAACCTTAATTATGTATAGTTTCAACAAATTCTTATATTCTTCCTGACATCATTTTATTAAACCATGGTTAAACTAATCAATGTTAAAAATATTACTTTCATACCTTTTTTAACAAATGTCTGGGTAGACTTATCTTTCAAGTAGGGAAGGGTGGAGTTCTATATGAATTATTGTATGAGACTCTTATAAATTTTAAAATATTGGTTAACATATTCCTTGAATATACACAGTGTAAAGCTAAAATCTTAGCCAAACAACTTTTTTGTAAGTTTAAGCTTTAACTGGAGTACTTGTTCAAAATCATAATTAGACATGAAATTATCACAATTTGAAAAAGTTTACAAGGGATTACATAAATTTTTCCCTAATCATAATTGAATTTGAAGGGGTTTAAAGCAATTAAATGTCTTGGGAGTTGGGGGTGAAGGACTCTATTTCCAAATTCAGTAGATTAAAATACCAATGAGGATTCACAAATTTATTATACAGATAGCAAGACAAAACATTGTGCAAATGGGAACAAATGAAATTGTTAATCTCTTCCAAAATAAAATGCTTTCAACATACACAATTCCACATTAAGGTGATATCAGTGTTTCCAAAACCAGGCCTTGGTTTATAAAAGCTGCTGCCAACCACTGCTTCAAGATTGTTGTGTTCATCTCCTCTCCAAAGTCTCTGAACTGCTCACACTGTACATAAAAAATACAACAGTTATAACAAATAATCAAACCATCACAATCAAAATTTCATAAGGCTTCATCACAAAACATTTAGCTCAAACAGTTGAAATCCAAACATAAATCAATATTGCCTTGTGAGTCAGGTATCATCATTTTTGTGACAAAAACTAGTACATGAGATTGTCACAAATCAGACTTCTATTGGTTCTCATGATTTATCAACCAAGCAACAAAGAACAAGGTGAGGAAGTTATTTACTTGCAATGTCAAGGAGAGTATTGATTCCTCGGTGGACGTTGAGAAATTGGAGCTCTCTATATGGAAACATGGGATCGACTCGAGGCTCGCATACAGGGCGACCGACACCAATGCTCCTCCTCCTCCAATGCAGACCAACCTCACATAGAATGTCCTCTCCCCGACACGAAATGCGTCCATCTGTGATATCTTTCCCTCGACCAATCGCTTGTCGTTCATATTTTGAGCCCGCCTCGAAGCCTCGAATGGATTCCTAGTGCTCCCGCCTCCCCCGCCCAAGGATTCTAGGCCTTTGATCTCCTCCTCGAGCGCCTTCGCTTGGTTTTGCAGGTCTCTAACATACGCCTCCGCATCTCCAATGATGGAAGCTTTGTCCATCTAATTTCCATTCAAAATGTCACATAAAACTTCACAGTCTCGTGTACAGTCTCACAATTTAATTGGAATATATATTTCATTTGTCAGAAAGACAAACAGATACCCTAGTGATGTTTGGAACAAGAGCACGCAATTGGTAGAGCTTCTCCTTCATGCGCCCCCTCCGGTGCCTCTCAGAGACCAACGTCCTTGACCGGTCCCTCCTCCCCTTCGTGGTGGTGGTGGTGCCAGACAATTCTCCATCTCCGGTGACCCGGTCCCCCTCAACGGATAGGACTTCTTCGCCGGAGAAACTATACTCCAAGTTGTTGTCATAGAGCCACTCCTCCAGGCCTTCACCGCTGAACAGTGCGTCGCCAGAGACCGCCTCATAATTCTCCCGCCGGAGTTGGTCGATGATCCGCTCTAAGCCGTCGTCGTCGGCGGAGCTCATGAAGAATGGTGGAGAGTCCATTGTATTGAATGAAAATTAAGTACATACGTGACAATGCATTGGAGGATTAGTTGTTTGTGTATATATAAATATGTGTGAACAAAGCATGCAAGTTGGAGCTTCTACTTGGTGTGAAGGGTATCTAAACAGTTCTTGCACTTAGATGTTGATCCATTGATTGAAGCAAATGTCAACCAATTTTTTAGGAGGTTTGACTTTCCATGTATGACACCTCTTCATCTATTATATTTTGTTCCATTCACCTATTTGCAAGTTGTTGTTATTATTATTATTATTATTATTATTATATATAATAATATGGATGGATAATGTTGATAGATTTAGGATTCAGCCTTGTCATTAGGGATTCGACACAAAATATATATATAGTTTAAAGGAGATAAAAAGTAAATGTTTAACGACATTAAATAAGGGAAAAAAAAAGTAAAATAGTATCTCTAACAAATGATAATGACAGTTTCATTGACAATGACATCAATGATATACGCGTAGAATGACATACGTGTAGTTCTCACGTGTTAAATTTAATATATATATATATATATAAAACATATTTTTTCCATGAAAATGAAATATATAATTATGCAAAAAGAAAAATTGTGATTGCATATTTCATGCAATGAAACATATATTTTATACAAGTTGCATGTGAAAATATCTCTATCATATTCGATATTATGTACATTAAATATACATTCATAAATTATAAAAGAAAAGCACTAGAAAGAGTATTATAATCATAATGGATATAAATACATGCAAAAATTACTATTTTGGTAAGAAGACAGAAACAATTAGTCTATGGTTTTCGATTACAAAGAATGTGAATTAAAATGGAAACTAGCACTACAAGAAAAAGCAATCAAATAGTCTCTATAACCGTCGCAAATACCCTTTTGCGACGGTTTGGGTTCCGTCGTACCAAACGGCGTCGCAAAAGAATAGCAGCGGTTTTTAGCCGTCGCAAATATCTTTTATAGCGGTTTTGCTACCGTCGCAAATAATCCGTCGCAAAAACTTCCTCCCTATAGTAGTGTAAACTACATGTTTTGCGACGGATAAACTAGCTGTCGCAAAAAACATTTTTATTTTTATTTTTTGACTTTTGCGACAGAGGCCTAAACCGTCGCAAATAATGTTTTTATTTTTTTTTATTTTTATTTGAGATTTTAGAAAGACATGCAGTAGATCCCATAAGATCAAAAATAAAAATAAATATTTTGCTAAGCCTGTAAAACAACAAAGATCAATTTTCTCTCATTTATGAGAATTTGAAAATGCCAAGCAACAACTCACTATCTTGAGTATAATATAAACATCAAGTCATGTCTACATCCAAAATGGGGTTATAATATATAACATAAATATCGAACCATGTCTACATCCAAAATAGATAGCATTCAAAATATAAAGCATGATCCTCCAAGATGCGTTGGTTGAATATCATCTGATCACAGAGCTGTTCAAATATAAAGCACAAAAAATCACCAACCCACGAAATTTTACAAAAAACAACATATTAAAGGAACTGTAACAATTGTTCATGTCATGATATGGACAAGATGCTACAGAAAATTCAAGTTTTAAGGGCAGGCCACTCAAACTCTGGAAACATATGTATGCGGGACATTTATTAGTTAATGATAATGATATATTGGCCTAATTTAAAAAAAAAACTATTGGAAACATAAAGCAGCTGAGTTTTTAAAGAAAAAAGTGGAGCTCAATACTGGGTTATAATCATTTTGTAACATGATGGGGATTTTCTTTCTTATTAACAAAACAAAAAAAAAAGTCCATAATATATTGTACTGTTAGGAACCTCATATGGAGCATATCCCAACGCATTGCACACCATGATATATGTCCCAATTTCAGTGTCCTTACAAACTATTATAATAGTTTATGTAGAAACTAGAAGTTTAAAAAAGGCATAAATCGTAATGTAATCTTAAATAAATAAGTAAAAAAAAATGTAACCTGATGAGGCCAACCTGAAACCACAAGAATGTCCCATTTAATGCTAACTTGTAAAACCTGCAATTGATGACATATCTAATATAATTAGCAGAGTAAAGCTAGTAAGCTACTGATTACTGTAGAATATACCCACTCATGGGAAAAAAAAATTTCTGAAAAAAAAAAAGAAAACAGTTTCAGTGATAGATAATAGCCAATACAGACGATCAACTAAATGTTAAGGAACAGTAAACTCAGCTATACGCCTATATCATTCTTATCAAGAGATTATTGACCTACAGTTAACCAATAACCATCTATCAGATTTCCTTATCTATTCAACATCATTGCTCACAACACCAAACAAATGATACCGACAACATAGTCATCTCAATCGCATCTAAAACCAATACCAAACAAAACAGAGTTTAAAACAACATCACATGATAGAGTTTTTTTTATTTATTTTCTGAAAGCTTATGTTTCTGCCATCTATGATTATTTATAATTACACAAAATCTAACAAAACCACTAGTAACCCAATTGAATGAAATAAAGTAGGCAGGAGGCACTGGAGTAAAATAAAACAAATCAAAGATGATAGAAAAAATTAATAAGCCGTTTAAAATCAAGTTCATAGCCACACATGGATTCTGGGTGCACATCGGCAATAAACAATATGGGAAGAGGGGACCTACCAATGGACACAGATCGGGTGCACCTTGCATAGGTGTAGCAGAGATTGTTGGTTAAAGATTGCAAACCATCTGCAGTGAACTTGTTTTCATCCCAAAGAACATGGTAATGAGCAGGTCTGCTAGTGCCCTGCAGAAGAAATAAAAAAATGTATTTTTTAATTCTTTGTTGGTACCATCAATAAAAAAAAGGGGCAACGAAATAAGGTTAAGATAGCATATGAATAAAGGATATAGCTTACCTGAATACCAGCATGGCTGCACAGATAGAAATCAAACTCCGTGGGATGACAAATCTTAGAATCCACGACAGTTCCTGCATAAAGGCAAATACATGTTTGTAACATAACATATTTAAGAATTAAGTATGACGCAGCATTATTTACATTAAATGCAAAAAAATTACCTGGCAAAATATTTCCACTTTTATCTACAGAACGGTTATCTCTATGATTATTTGCAAAAAGACGAGTGTGGTGACGCTTTTGGACCACAACAAATGTCACAGGCGGTTGATAATTTGATTCTAGAGATGCACATGCCTGTGTATCAATGAATGAACACAAAGTCGGTGAATATATAGATTACATAGAAGATATTCAAATAAGACCAAAATGCTGAGCCTCCATAAGCTCAACTAAATTGACTACAAGGCGATATCTTGGAAAAAAAAAAAAGGTTAAGAATAAGTAACTACTACTCTACAGAGTACAGATCCAAACACAGGACATCACGCATGCGGAAATCTGACTATAAAATTTTTTGGATTATCAAAAAGTCAATAGTAAAGAGGACAATTTAAATTAGTGTGGTGAATTACCTTTCCAATGCTAACTCGGCCGATCAAGGAGATTGTGGATGATGCGAACTACATGCATCGAGAACCTACAAACAAAATTATCATATGTTATAATATTTATAAATAATAACAAATACATAGCGGTATATGTAATAGTTTACCTGTCCACTAGTAGAAGGGTTTGTTGTCGTCACACGTGGACACTCCATGTGAGCTCCTATAGGATCTTAGGGGCCCGTTTTAAGAATAAATTGTCTCAATTTTAAGGGGATAATAAATCTATTGATCTTGCCCTTATTCACATTTATTAAAAATAGAGATGAATAATATTCTAGTCTTTCTATGCATCCAAAATTTTTTTCATTTACAATTAAAATCAAGACAATTATTTCCTGTTAGGTCAAATTTTTAATATAACTGACAAGATAAATTGTTTTAAGGGTTTTTTGCATGTATATTATTAAAAAACATGCTATTTAAATTTATACCACTATAAATAACTTATTTATTTTTAGGGTTAAAGACATCTAAGTTCATACAAACATAGAAAAACACATAGAAGTCCCTACTAAAATAGGGACAGACTTATGAGTCACTGAAAACTCAGAAAAATCCAATTATCATTCCTGAGTTAAATTTCCATCCAAACTTACGGAATATTCTCAGAATATTTTATCACATATAATTGTATAGACATTGAAGTCCTTATAAATAGTCATAAAGATAAATTAGTCCCTGCAAAAGATAAAATTTTCCCTGAAAGACTTTTACATTAAATTGTGTACACATTGCAGTCCCTATAAACAATCATAAAGACAAATTAGTCCTTGCAAAAGATAAAATTACCCCTAAAAGATTTTTACATTTAATTGGATAGACATTACAGTCCTTATAAATAATTTTAAGGACAAATTGATCCCTATACAAGACAAAAATGTCCCTGAAAGATTTTTACATTTAATTGTGTAGACATTGCAGTCCTTATTTATTTATAAACAATCATAAAGACAAATAATATAATTTTTTTATTTATTTTTTCATCTTTTATCCTATTGCTCACACTCCACCTGAACAAGTAATGAATAATGTTCTTTTCTTTAAAGTGTTTGCTTGCTTTGAAATACCTATACATGATTTTTCACAAAATTTGTTTATTTACATTTCTAGCAGAGAGAATTTTAATAAACTCATGACACTTTTTTTTTACTTCCCTACAAACAAAAAGGTAAAAAGAATGCATTCTACTGGTTAAAATATTTTTTTTTACATTCAAATTGAGATCTTTAGTTGGAGTGTGAACGATAGGATAGAAGATGAAAAAAATAAAAATAAATTATATTATTTGTCTTTATGATTGTTTATAAGGACTGCAATGTCTACACAACTAAATGTAAAAATCTTTCAGGGGTATTTTTATCTTTTACAGGGACTAATTTATCTTTACAATTTTTTATAAGGACTGTAATGTCTATTCAATTAAATGTAAAAGTCTTTCAGCGGCAATTTTAGCTTTTGCGGAGACTAATTTGTCTTTATGATTATTTATAGGGACTGCAATGTGTACACAATTTAATGTAAAAGTCTTTTAGGGGCAATTTTATCTTTTGCATGGACTAATTTATCTTTATAATTGTTTATAAGGACTTTAATGTCTACTCAATTATCTGTGATGGAATATTATAAGAATATTCCGTTAAGTTTGAAGGAAAATTTAACTCAGGGATGATAATTGAGTTTTTCTGAGTTTTTAGGGACTCGTACGTTTGTCCCAATTTTAGGAGGGACTTGGATGAGTTTTTCCATGTTTGTAGGGACTTAGATGTTTTTAACCCTTATTTTTATACCATTAAAATATGTAGAACTTATGCATATTTATCATTCTAGTTAACTTCCATCCAAATCTCCGTTAAAACCGTTAAAGTATTGGAGAAAAGACTAAATTATCCTTATTTTTATTTTTTTTTACATATTTAACCTTACCAAATATAATATTTATAAAAATAAAAAATATTAATTTTAACATGAAAATCATAAATTTCATCTAAAATCTAAAAACATAAAAATTAATCATACAAACTATTTATTAGTAAAGATATAATAATTATTAATACTTACATTAATAAAAATGAAATAAAAATTATTTTGAGAACAATTAATAATATATATTACAAAATACAAATTTTTTAGAAAATTAGATCTTGATTTGAAAAAAGAAAGAAAGAAGGGATAAGGTTGAATGACTTACTATTGATTTAGAAAAAACATAAAATTAATTAGGTTATTATGTTTAATTATTTACATTATGGTGAAAAATATTATATATTAAGGTTATTTATGTCATTTTTAATTCTTGATTAAAAAACTAATTATAGTTAAGGTTCATTTTTGTTAAGAATGATAAAAGAGTGACACATTTTTATATAAAGAAAAATTTTAATGGTATAAAAATAAATATGTTATTTATAGTAGTATAAAAATGAATACTATATTTTTTGATGGTATATATGCAAAAAAACTCTTGTTTTAAATTAATTTATCTCGTCGTTTATTTCTTTATCTTATTATTTATCCCATTATAAAATAAGACTGAATATACTAAACAGGTAGTACTCTATTAAATAAAAGTATATAAAAGTTTTTTTGGAATGTGACTCGAGTATGGTTGTGACCTAGCTATTATAAGTTAAATAAGTCTCATCTCATTTTAATTAATATACATTATTGGAAGTTGAGAACTAAAGGTGTCGACATGCAATGCACATTGAACACCAAGAAGAGATGAGCCTTTCACATGGATTGAAAGAGGAGAGCCGAGTGGAACTCATCTCTTTCTTTCTCTTTATTATTTTAAAGAGTTCCCACAAAAGAAAATGCTTGTTTATATGTTGATTAAGCTACAATCTTTCACCATCATCATATGATATGTTTTTTTATATACTATTAAAAGAGGAATCGTATATATGGATGTAGACATGGATATGCACCTCTCCATGATATTCTTTTCACACAAATGGTTTATGAAAGTATTGACCATGTTTAGTGTTATTTTTTTCTTTTTATTTTGATTGTTTGGAACTTTGGTGGAACATATAAGAGTGGAGTATCTCATCAGTAGTACATGCTGAATAGTAAGATCAAGGGAAATTTTTGAAATTAACCTTAACTTAATAATTATTTTTACAAACGATCTTTGTCAAAATTAATTTACAAAAATGACCTTCTTTCATAGATTTGACAATGCCACCTCAACTTTTCATTTAAAGCTTACAATTTAAAGCGTCATAAATTGTGTACATAAAAAAACACATACACATATTGTTCCCACTTTCCAAGCCATCAAGGCCTTTTTTTTTCTTTCTTGTGGTTATTTTCTTTATTTATTGGAGAAATTAATTAAGAGTCCCTGAGGATATCACTGTAATAATAATAGGTCCCTTGACTTTTTTTACTTTTCTTTAGGTCCCTCCACCTATACATCCATTTTGTTTAGGCCCTTCCATCCATCCTCAGTTAACCATACCATTTTTTCTTCCTTTTTTAACCCCACCCCCATCTCTTCTTTTTTTTACTCCGCTCCCAAGACTACAGAAAATATAATAGTGTACAAGATGAGCATAATAGTGTACAAGAATAACATAATAGTGAATTTTGGAGTTACATTTGCTATTTAAATTACCACCATATATTTAAATCATTTGTTATTTAAATAACCACGATGGATTTATAAAATTACCACAGAGTAATATTTACATATTTTGTTTATAACTTTCACTCTTTTTTAAAACACATTATCCGAGCATCACTCTTACGCTCTTCGAATAACCTTTGCCGCATACACTCCTTGGAACCTTAGTATGTTATGTTGCCCCCATTTCATATTTGTTCCCTTTATGAAGTGTTTGCCATATTTGATGACAAACATACTACAATCAGCCCTAAAAACAGCATAAATTAATTAATATCGTATCACTTATGTTGAGACATTATTATTGACAATATAAGAATCACTCTTAGCCATTGGATTATTATGGGCATTGTCATCTCTTATGAGTGGCCAATCAAGAGCATCGTGCATGAAATGGTACAAACTAAAAAACATTTTTAATCACTAGACCTGCATATTAGGGAAAAAATATCTCAGATATAAATAATAGTGTACATAGACTAATAACAGTGTACATGAAGAATTTAACATTGTATAAAAATAATATAACAGTATACAAAAATATTGTAACGGTGCACAAAGAGAGATTATCATTTTTTGTAGACGAAGTATTATGTCTTCACAGTGTACAAAAAAAACTATGTTAAAATCAATGGTGAACAGTCCATACCAATAAAAAGATTTATAAGATTTAAAAAAAACAAATAGTAAAAGTTATCATCATGACTTATGACATATATAGAAAATTGTGGATATATATACAGCATGAACACTAACCTCTTCTAAACTATTTGCTTTTCAAAATTATGTGCTAAATTATAAGCATCACGGTCTGAAGTGCATGCACCATCTTATATATAATGGTGTACACAATTATTTTAATAGTGTATGAAGACAATATAACAATGTTCACTCACCAATCAATTTGTCATTTGTGCAAACCCATAAATATTTTTTTTTGTAGAGTTGTACTATATGAATTGATGTTCTTTCAAATCAACCACCAACAGATGCCAATGTTATCACTTTTTTATATTAGAGTAGAGATGCATAAGAACCATGTCAAGGCACTATGAATTAATGGTCTTTTAAATTGACCGCTAACATATACCAATGTTGGCACCCTTTGATGTTAGAGTGCATAGGCATAAGAACCATGTGAAGGTCTCTCAATAATTCAATGGTGCATCCTTGCAAACAAAGTATTAATGTAAGTGTTCACGTGGAATTAGTGGTGAATAGTCCCTCAGAATAATGAAAAGTCTAGAATAATATCAATATACTACATAATCAGAAGAATGATTTAATAGTGTGCATAGGAAGTATAAGAGTGCACTAATAACAATGTAAACAAAAAACCCACATTTTGCATTTCCAATCAAAACTCTATGACCAATTTAACATATAACCTAGATTTAGACAACATTACGTAGTCATTTAAGGTTAGGGATACACAATCAAAAGAGGTTAAGGGTGTACATGTGAAACATAACAGTGTACTCATAATTTAGAATAAAAAGACTCCAATGGACAGCCTTGCCAATGAAGGTAATTCAATCCAACGGATAGCCTTTCTTAAATTTTTATTGCATAATGTGATGGCCTTAAGGTTACTTGGGACATTGGACTCCTGTAAATCTTATGATCTTCATCTAAAAATACTGTTTTTCTAAAATTCAAATCTGAAAATTAAAAATAGATCAAACAACACACCCTACAAACCCCAGACGGAGTAACACATGAAAATCTCCCCACAGTCAAAATATCCATCACATAATTTTTTACTAAAAAAAAAATCCATCACATAAACCCCCTCCACGTCACCCTCTTCTTCTTCATACCCTGATTTCTTCCAAATTAAAGAAACTTCAAAAACATTAGCAATGACAGTTTTATCACCACAACCTCCAAACAGAGATGAGACAGATCTCATACCTGAGCAACGCCTACCCCCTTGTCTCCATGGACACCGAGTTCCCCGACGTTGTCCGTGGCCGCACCTCCTTCTCCGACGCTGATGAAACCCCTACCGCACCATCAAGAACAGCGTCGATGCTCTCAAGCTCATCCAGTTCGGTCTCACCCTCTCCAACCCCTCCGTTTTGGGGTTCTTGGGAGGGAGAGTGTGGGTGAACAGGGGAGATTTGGGAGAGAGAAGAGGAGGTGAGTTTTTTTTTTTTTTTTTTTGTTGAGGTAGAGAGAGGGGAAGGTTCAATAGTTTTTTTTGCGGGGAGATGATTTATTTATATTGGAGGGTATAATAGGAATTTTAAACTGACGTTAAGGATTTGTTAGTGATAGGAATCTAAAGTAATAGGTTCTGGGACTAGAGGACTTATTGTTAAGGTAAAATATTACAGGGACTAATAGTTAATACAAGGGTATTCCCAGGGACCCCTAATTAATTTCTCCTTATTTCTTTATATCTACATTTAATTAGAGTATCTTATTACATAAATCAATTTATTACAAAATTAGTGCACAATTAAAAAATATAATTGAAACATTTAAATTAAGACAAATTTTGAATAAATTCAGTTTACAATAAAAAAAAAATTATAATTAATTAATATTTATATATTTTTATTAATTTTAATTAATAATTTAATTAATTTTAATTACATTTATTTAGTGAATTTTCTTTATGATATCCATGTAATCAAATATGATATTTTTGATGTAATGAATGATATTAATTGTAATGAACCGGTTTAATTGATTATTGAAGTGTACTATTTGGAATGTGTTTTTCTTTTTCAGTTTGTTTAAGAGCAACAAATTAGTTAATGTGTACGTACTCAAAATGATATTTTAAAATAATATTATCTACCAAACACAATCTAAAGATATTTCACCAAAGAAAGTTAATTATATATTACTTAAATCAAATTAATATTAATAACAAATATATAAATATTAATTAATTATCTTAAATTTATCATTATTAAACATAAAATAAATATATTTAATATTGATATCATTTTAAATGTTTAAATGATACATTTCAAATGGTACTATATGTAAAAAAAAAAGTATTTATGCGATAGAAGTTATATTATTTAAAGATATGTAAAAAAAAAGTAAAGAATATAAAAATAACAAAAAAAAGGACGTCTTAATGGAGTGTGAACAACTATTGGAGATGGTGATGCTGATGTGTCATTGTTCAACTAGTCAAAACAATGCTACGGATTAGTTTTACAAATAATTATTGAGAAGGGTCATTTCTAGAAATAATTATTAAATGAAGGTTAATTTTGAAAATTCCCCTAAAATCAACCCTACATCTTCCATGAGTCCAGTTTTTTAACAAAAAAAAGAATAATCGATTTAATTAGATTATGGATAGAGTTGCACACAAGATTGGACATATCATTTTCCTTTGGGAATGTAAATGCATAGTGAAGAGAAAGATGAAACAACAAAAAAGCTCCTTTGATATGGGATTTATATATTTTGGTATTTTTGAAGGAGGGGAGAGAGAAAAGTATTAAAATGAGGGAGGTACTACTGTTATTGATGTTAGGTTTATAGAATCAATGGTTGAAATTTAGAAAGAGGTATTTAATGGTGCACATTCATTTCATATTTAATATTCTGATCTGGCTTGGATTTGGGTTATCAGGTTGGTCTTGCACCAACCTTAACATAACCCAAATTTATATTCAACCTGAACCCACCAACCCAAATTTTAATATGAATTCAATTTTTCTAATGCAACATGCTTAAAAATCAAGTGCAAGCTTTGGCCCAACCCAAGTATTGCGATCTTAATTATCTTATTTGCTTTTTTTCTGGATAGACTTCAAAAAATAAAATAAAAATGTAAGTATTAATGTGCACTAACTTTCTTAACTATCTAAGAATTCTGTCAAAATGTAGCAACTGAAAAATATTGTTTTTACAACTTTTCAATCGTTGAATTTTTAACAAAGGAAAAATAGACAAGTGAGTTTAAATAACAAGTGGAAGAGATGTTTGGATCCGCGTATGAGAATTTTTAGTATCAAATCTGTCCAAATGTGGATCTAAATAGGACCTTAAATATAAGGTCTACAATCACCTGAGATTTTTACTGAATCTAGATATTAAAGAGATCTTCAAAAGTTGTTATTATGCCACAATGCGCGTTTATTTTTCTATTTTTCCTATTTTTTGCCCTCAAAATACCATTTTTCCTATTTTTAGCAACTTTTTAGATTCTAAATATCTCTTTTATAACCGCTCGGATTTGATTTCTATCAATTCCAAAAATCTTCTAGGATTCTCTGTATTTAGTTATAATAAATTTTCGTTTTTACTATTTTTTATAATTTTTTTTAGTATAAAAGGGAGATTTGTAATTTAGAGTTTTCAGCTTTTGATTAACATATTTTTTAGTTTATTTCTCTTTTAAGAATTATGGTTTTGTTGAAGGATCTCAACGTTTGTTGGATCATTGTTCTAGTTTTTTACTTCGTTATTACTCCAACCTAAGGAACCCAAATTTACATATAAAAAAGATGATCAATATAGCGAATATAGCGGATCTCACAGCAGAAAAGGTCCACCAAGAATTGATCTACTCCTTACTTCGTGTTATAGTCCCATTTGCGGTTCATATACTGTGATAGCACAATATAAGATTATAATTTAATTATTTATTTTTAAAACTATATTATTGTATCATAGTGTACACTTCTATTTATATATTTCAATAGACGAATGCATATTTTGCTTTTTAACAAAAAAAAATCGATTTAATTAGATTGTGGATAGGGTTGCACATAAGACTGGACATATCATTTTCCTTTGGGAACGTAAATGCATAGTGATGAGGAAAATGAAACAACAAAAGAACTCCTTTGATATGGGATTTATATATTTTGGTATTTTTGAAGGAGGGGAGAGAGAAAAGTATTAAAATGAGGGAGGTACTACTGTTATTGATGTTAGGTTTATAGAATCAATGGTTGAAATTTAGAAAGAGGTATTTAAAGGTGCACATTCATTTCACATTTAATATGCTGTTCTGGTTTGGATTTGGGTTATCAGGTTGGTATATGGCACCAACCTTAACATAACCCAAATTTATATTCAACCTGAACCACCAACCCAAATTTTAATATGAATCCAAGTTTTCTAATGCAACATGCTTAAAAATCAAGTGCAACCCATCGGGTTCGGTTTTGGCCCAACCCAAGTATTGCGATCTTAATTATCTTATTTGCTTTTTTAGGATAGGCTTCAAAAAATTAAAAAAAATGTAAGTATTATTGTGTACTAACTTTCTTAACTATCTAAGAATGCTATTAAAACCTAGCAACTGAAAAACATTATTTTCATAACTTTTCAATCGTTGAATTTTTAACAAAGAAAAAATAGACAAGTGAGTTTAAATAACAAGTGGAAGAGATGTTTGGATCCGCCGATGATAATTTTTAACATCAAATCTATCCAAATGTGGATCTAAATAGGACCTTAAATATAAGGTCTACAATCACATGAAGTGGCATGATAATTCCTTGATTCATTCCCCCCATGATCCACTTGAGAGTTGTGAAACAAATAAACTTGCATCATAGAAGTAATGTATTATTAGATAAGACATTTATTTTTAACATTATATTCCCTTATTTATGGAGCAACCCCATGTTCTAATCTTTTCCTCTAAATTGCACATGATACTCAAAATTAATGATTGAGAGTACTTGTCAGTGAACAACTTTTATAATACAACAATTGGGCTCTCTTTTTGTTGAATTTCAATCGGTCACCGTATGTATATATATATATATTAGAATCGGATTAAGTCCAATGCTAGTTAGATAATTTAATTGTTCACACGAATGTTAGATCTTATTATTTTCAGGTAATATATTAAAAATTATTATGTGTGATTATCATTTAAAGAAAGAATTTAATAACAAAATATCTCAATCACAATAACTATTATGATGCGATAAGATCTAACTGTCACAAATGTGTTAAACGTGTTGGATAATCAAATTGTTCAACTAGCGTTGGACCTAACCCTTTCTCGTATATTTATGTAATGGACATGTATATAAAGAAAATGAAATTTATATAATAATTGAAAATGGAAACAATTATTTGTTTTTAAATTATATAAATCTTCACATAAAATGAAGCATATGTCAACATGAATTGATTATATTTTTTAAACTACTACATATTATATTAGAAAAAGTATATACACACTGTTAGGGCTGTATGAATAACTGTGTATGATTTATTCCTTCACATAGAAAAAAGATCACATGTTCTATTTTTATGAAAAAATTGTATATAATTAGAAGAAATATGACTACGGCTGTATATAAGAGTACATGTGTTAGCAAGATTCCCAAATGATAATTTATGACCTCCAGTTAGGTGTGACTTGATAAAAGAAACAAAAAACATATATATTAATCATAATTGAATTTGAACGTGTCAAAAGCAATGGGAAGGAGCACTATTTTCGAAGGGTACACTTTTTATTTTCACTAATGAAATATATATTTGATATTTATTCTTTTATATAATTTATGGTGGGGCTCCATGTAACCTTCTCCATACAGAATATTGTCCATTTCCATTTCCATATACAAGGAAGACAGATCATTGTGCAAATGAAAACAGGTTAAAACAAAGTTGTTTCTTCTAATATAATATATATATTTGATATTTATTCTTTTATATAATTTATGGTGGGGCTCCATGTAACCTTCTCCATACAGAATATTGTCCATTTCCATTTCCATATACAAGGAAGACAGATCATTGTGCAAATGAAAACAGGTTAAAACAAAGTTGTTTCTTCTAATATAATATAAATTTCAACATGTTCAACATCATTTCCACCTTAAGATGGGTTAGGATTTAATCAGACCTGAGTAACATTAGTATCATCAATATTGAACTGCACAACAGCTAATTGTTAGATACAACGTCACTCTTCGTACAGTTCAATTCATAAGTTATGTAGTTCGATTAACTGACTATGCAATTTAAGACTCATGGTACTGATGATATTAGGTCTGATTGAATCCGAACTCTCTTAAGATGACATCAATGTTTCTAAAACTAGGCCTTGGTTTATAAAAGCTGCTGCCAACCACTGCTTCACGGTTGATGTGTTCGTCTCCTCTCCAAAGTCTCTGACCTGCTCATGTTGTAACAAAAAAAAAATTACAATAATTAATCAAACCATCACTATCAAAATTCAAGAGGTTTCATGTCACCCTCAAAAAGTTGAAATCCATTCAGTGCTAGGTCTTATCAGGTGTTATCAGCCTCCAATCAAATACAACTTCACATGTTCATGATGTGAGATTGTCACGATTTAGTCTTTTATTGGATATTAATCAAACATAATCAACACTGATCCAACCAACCAACTAACCAACAAAGAACATTGTGAGCAGGTTATTTACTTGCAATGTCAAGGAGAGCATCGATTCCCCAATGGCCGCGGCTGAGAAGTTAGAGCTCACTACGTGGAAGCATGGGACCGACTCGAAGCTCGCATATAGCGCGGCCGACACGGATGCTCCTCCTCCAATGCAGACCAATCTCACATAGAATGTCCTCTCCCCGACTCGAAACACGTCCGTCCGCGATATCTTCCCCTCAATGGGTCGCTTGTTGTCCATAATTTGAGCCCCTCTCAGAGTCTCGAATGGATACCAAGTGCTCCCGTCTCCCCCGCCTAATGATTCTAGGCCTTTGATCTCCTCCTCGAGCGCCTTCGCTTGATTTTGTAGGTCTCGAATGTATGCCTCCGCATCTCCAATAATAGAAGCTTTGTCCATCTAATATGCATTCAAATATTCAACATAAAATTCAGTCTCACGTACAGTCACACAAACTTTATATCATTAAAATATATATTTTATTTTTTCAGAAGAAAAAGGTACCCTAGTTATGTTTGGAACAAGAGCGCGCAATTGGTAGAGCTTCTCCTTCATGTGTCCCCTCCGCCGCCTCTCGGAGACCAATGACCTCGACCGATCCCTCCGGCCCTTCGTGGCAGTGACCGCCACCCGGTCCCCCTCGACGGATAGGAACTCTTCGCCGGAGAAACACGTGTCCGGTATCGCCGAACCACACTCCAAGTTGTTGGCATAGAGCCACTCTTCCAACCCATCTCCGCCGAACAATGCATTGGCGGAGACCGCCTCGAAACTCTCCTGCCGGAGGTGGCCGATGATCTGCTCCAAGCCGCCGTCGTCGGTGGAGCTCATGAAGAGTGGTTGAGACTCCATTGGTTATGTATATGGTTGTGGTGGTGGTAGTGGTGGTGGTGGTTATGGTGGAGGTGTTTCATGGAAACTATATATACAATGCTACATTAGATACCCTTCAAAAAATAATAATATGCATTAGAATATGAGTTTCTAGATACCCATCAAAAGAATAATGCATTAGATAATGAGTTTTTAGATACCCATGAATAGAATAATGCATTAGATAATGATTTGAGTTTCTAAAGTTTTGAATGTATTATACACAATATGGGTGAACCAAGCATGCAATGGGTTGGAGCTTCTACACGGTGTGAAAGGAATCTAGCACTTCTTGAACCTGATCTTGATCCATTGATTGAAAGAAATGTCAACCAATTTTTTAAGAGGTGGAACTTTCTATTATATGACAAATCTTCATCTATTATATGTTAGTAGTCCGTTCACCTAGAATTGCAGGTTATTTTATGGAAATAATTAAAAAAATGATGTGGTCCGTTGCATGTAACGATCCACAGATTAGTGTGTCTGTGTGCCATTAATATTCAACCTGGTTTTGTAAATGATATGATAACAATAACAAATAATTTTAAAAAGTAGTTTAATATTAGAGCTTTGCTACACAGTCCTCAGCATATAGGCCCTTCCCACAAGCCCCTTAATGTGTTAACATTTTATTGGCTATGTAGTTGTTTTTTACAAAATGATAAAAAAATCTAAATACTAAAATACTCCTAATTAATATCCACCCTCGTTTCCACGTTTTCCCCTCTTTTTCTGTTTTTTTTTTTTTCCACTGACAACCACCTCTTGATTTATTGGTTTTTCAAATATCAAATTTGAATAGAAAAAATCAGTGAAAAAAAAAACCCTCTTGTATAAAACATCGAAGAAAACCTATTATATCACTGAAGAATCGATTTGAAACAAAAACATCACCCGAAGATTCTTCCACAACAAAAGAAAATGGGTACGAAACCTTTTTTTGGTACTTCACAAAATGTGTCGGTTGTATTTGATGATGGTGTTGATTACATGGATTTGTTTTTTTTTTTTTTAGGTTTTTTTTCGAATATTAACAAAAGTAACTTTTTTTTTATATATAGAAATATGAAATGTATGATTAAATTTTTTTTTTTATGTTTGTTATTGAAATGTAGCTGACAAAATCATGTGAGTTTTTTCAGATTTCATCAGCAACATATATTTTGATTTTGCTTAATAGTACTGCTATGTGTAATGAGACCTTGTAGTAAATGTAACTAACTATAAGTTATTCTGGTGTATATAAATGTTCAACAAATGTAACTAACTATGACAGTGTACTAGGAAATGTAATTTTATATGAAATGTAACTAACTATTATTAGAAAGAATATAACTACCTAGTAGAAAGAATTATGTTTATTGAGTTATGTAATGATAATGACATCCTAAATGTAACTTGATTGACAATGTGATATTATCCTCTACATTTGTTTAGTTTGTGTCCATCTATCTTGTGATTTATATTTCCTTAATCATTATGTGTTTGTTGTTGTTACTGTTAAGCAAATGTAATTAACTTATATATTATGTAACTATTTTATGTTACAAAAGAAATATCTTCGTAATCATTTGTATCTAATTATTCAAAAATATCATTCCAACACTTGGAGAAAATCCTTCTGCATTTCTTCTTCTATATCAAATGTCATTCCAACACTTTGAGCAAATGCTTCTGCACATTGCTTCTCAACTTCAACAATGAAATCTTTCTACGCACTTCCATTCGCAGAAAATGTAACTGATTCCACAGTATTTCCTAGATTGAAATGCAAATAATTATCAGATAAAACTAATGTACTGTTGCAATCACTTAAAAAAGAAAAACATAATAACAAAAAATGGAATAATAAAACTCAGAGTTCTACTAAATATCATATTCAGAGTCGTTCATATTTTGAAAACTTTGTTTCACAATTACGTTGCCCCGCAAAGTAGTTACATTTGTCAATGTAACTAGTATTACTTAGAAAAATATTTAATAATTTAGTTACATTTTACAAAAAAACAGTCAAACCAAAAATAAGTGGAAAGAAAAAAAACAAACAATGGGTTAAATATGTAACTGACATTCAAAATGTTAAGCAACTGATATACCATGTTGAGAACCACGTTTCACATATTGTTCAAAAAAAAATTTAACATATAAAAATTGAAAAAACAGTGAAATAATTGAAAACAAATACAATAAACATGCACAAACCTGAATCGACAGACATTTCAACAAGTGTCCAAAATTATTCAATGATTTAATCAGGACCAGATAAAAAAGCTTATAACCCACTCTGAACGGCTTGAACAAAAAAAAAAACAAATTTTTCCAAGAGAATGAATGGGAAGGTTCAAATGTTCAAATTCAAAAAAAGAAAAAATAGAATTAATTACCCCATGCGCGTGATTCTAGTTATTAATTGCCTTCTCATTATCTTAACTGCCCCATTAATTACGGGAGTCATTAACAAACACATTCAAAGGGTATTTTAGGTATTATGAACACTGCCATGTCATGGAGCTTACGAGGAGCCTATGAATTGGACTTGTCAATCATTTTCCTCAATATTATGATAAGTACCTAAAAAAAAATAAGTTGTTTTGAAGGGAAAAAGTGAATATTAGGTAATGCATATAATGAAATATGTATCTTTGCAAAATGTAATAATTAATTCAATAAATTTCATGGAACCGCTTCCGTAAATATGAAAAATATATGTTTTGTCTACATTGTCGAAGAAATTGAACTATGCACGAGGCTAGAAATAAGGATAGCATGCAACAATTGTCCCTTTTTAAAACTACAAATAACGGGATAATCCATCCAAATTAAATTGATACCATATTTGAAGATACTCAATGGGGAATGGATTCTCTACTTGTTTTTATGTGTTTATTTTGTGCTTGGACCAATAAGACGGTAACAAATTCATCAAATGAAATAGATTCATTTAACACACGATCTCATTCATGATTTGATGTTTCTACAACCGTTTGATTTTTAACCATGATGACCCCATAATAAAAATCAAACAAGATACAAGTATGAAAAAATAAGTAAATGATCCAAACATGACTAAATGCATAGTTCAGTATGTGATTAGGTTACTAGACAATGTTTGGGGAATAGAAGGATAAGATCCATTGTGATATTGAAAAAGATTTCAATATACTCATCCAAATTGAATCAGTCTAGACTGTCTTACAAACTAGATGTTTTGATACATTACAAAACTTGATTTTAGGACATATTCTAAAGGAAATTTCATGAATGAGATATATATATACATCATCCAAAGAGAAACAAGACTCCTGGGAACCATCATGAAAAGGGAGGGGGTTTGGTGGTTTGAGTGGTGGCCCAGCAGAGGCCTGAGCTGCTGCTCCCATGGTTTTGACCTTAATATAATATATATCAATAGTTTATTATTGAAAGTTGGACAGCTGCCCCAGTGGGCGTGGACCCTGATCTGCCTCCTCCCCCAGTTGTGACCTGTGCCTGAGCTGCCCCCACCCCTGGTTGTGACCTGCCTATCAGGTTCACACACACATATATATATAGCTTATTTAAATGTTAAAAAACTATATAGGGAATCCAAGATTTCCTAGTTTATTTGGAAGTTTGGAAACTGTAGGAGTCCACGTGAAGGCCATGTAGAGAGTGAGCCTTCCACATGGAGAGGAAGAGGTGAACCATTGGAACTTAATTAAAAATCTCTTTCTTTTCTATTATTTTTTTCCCTTTATTTAAGGATGATGCCAATCTATCACCATCATAATCACCATATATTATATTTTGATTAAAATATGACATGGATGTATACAGGTCTCCATGATATTCCTTTCACACTATAAACAGAAAGAAAAAAAAATGATATTCCTTTCACACACAACACACATTGTTTTTCCAAAGGATTGGCCATGTGTGTGTTTTTGTTAGGTTGGTGGAAGCTGTGACAGTGTGACTGGAGCATCGCATCAGTACATGCTGCAAGCAAAAAAATGTTTTATGGTTCTAAAATTTTTAATTTTTTTTAATTTCAAAGTATGTTATTGTTTAATAAAATACATATATTCATAAAGAATAAAATATGTGTTTTAATGGAATTACGTTTATTTTATATATATATATTTATAATCTGATATATACTAACCTAGTCTTGTATAAATCAACACGCTTTATCAGAATTTTTTTTTTTTTTTTTTTTTTTTAAGAAATGATAGACTATATAACATATAAAGAAAATTACAATGGTTTGAATCTTGCCTTAAAATGCAAGAAGAGAGGCAAAGGGAGAGAAAGTGAGGGGGATGAGCATATCCCAAATTAAAATGTTGTGCATATCCCAAATGAGTCTGTATCTTTGTGTGATGAACACAAATGAAGTTCTTCTAATGCATCAACAATTGTGACACACCATCTTTAATAGAAATGCTTTTACTATATAGCTATTTCACTTAAAATTTACATCAAAATCATTCATGCCCACATAAAGAATTCTATGTGAATCTTATCTCATCCCAAAACTGAGTAGCTGTCTTCATTCTCTAAAGCAGAGCAAAGGAAAGAAAGCACTAATAAGAAAAATTGACCTAGCCAGTGCCTATGATTCAGTTGAATGGGATATCTAACGCGGTGAAAAACTGATAAAAAGATCCAACCAGCGTTGAGATCTCATAAACTCCTTGAATCCACAAGGAAGAAAGCCCCAAAATAGAGGAAATTCAAAATATTATTGATAAAAAACTTTTTTTTTTACAAAATATGGTGGCACTCATTATATAGGCCACAAACATCAAATACATATTCATAATGTGAATTATGACTTTACTAAAAATAGTAAAGACACAATTACAATGACAATAATTAAAATTTAATAAAATAAAACATAAGATCCTAAAAATCCTAAATTCCTAAATAAAATCTCATAAAAATTTATTTTGATAACAGATTTGAAATCAAATATTCTGCAATGATTTCTTTCCAAATCTGTCCTACATCAGTCTCTTCTTCTTAAAAAAAAATTCGTCCTCGAATTTAAGAAGAAAAGATCTTAGATGATCAGGAGGATGATATTTGATGTAATCAAATACACCAATAGGAGAGATTAAAACCTTTTCTTCCATCTTATTTGATGCATCTTTGTATTTGACCTTTGGCAAGAGGAGAGACATCTTCTTGATTTTAAATTCCTTCTCAATCAAATCGACCATTGTGGTAGTTGCAATGTCCCCATTATTACTGTTGTCGACGATGGCATCAAAAACGCTCATGTTGATGTGGCATGTAGTATGCAACACGAACGTTTGCAGGGGTTTTTCTATCTCTGGAGTCACCACTAAGGAATAAGAAAGTGACTTCTCTTGTTCTCCTCCGATAATCTTTTCAGATTCAAAGAGAACAACATCCTCCACTTCTTTATTTGCCCTGTCATCATCAATTTCTGATTCAACTAGAAGTTTTTCTATCTCTGGAGTCACCACTAAGGAATAAGAAAATGACTTCTCTTGTTCTCCTCCGATAATCTTTTCAGATTCAACGGAGAGAACAACATCCTCCACTTCTTTATTTGCCCTGTCCTCATCAATTTCTGATTCAACTAGAGGTTGATCATGGGGTCGGTCACTAAATTCTCCTGATTTTCTGGTGGACTTTCTTCGGTCTTCTCCATCGATCCATCAACCATATCTTGACTTAATGCAACATGTAGCGGGTTGATCATGGAAGAGCCTTTAGACATCACGTGCACCCTTGATCTCTCCAGTTGTGATTCCACTTTTACGGCCGCAGAGATTGCTTCTGTCAAGCTGTAAATCTCTTCTGAAGCAATATGATTTCGAACTGAAGACCTCAACCCATTAAGATAATGGGCCACTCGTCGCCATTTAGCTTCTGCGAGGTTATACCGACCAGAAAATTTTAAAAATTCAGCGGTATAGTCGAATACGGAACGATTACCTTGGCAACAATTATGGTACAACTGGAGCAAATATTGTTCATAATCTAGAGGAAGGAAGCGATCCATGAGAAATTGTCTCATCCTCCTCCATGTTCGAATAGGTGCTCTTCCTTGTCGTTGTCTGGTCCTTTGAAGGTGGTCCCACCAATTAGCGGCACTACTCGTGAGTCGAAGCGCCACCAATCTGACCATCTCCTTTTCACGCACCTCCATTATCTCAAAGAATTTATCAATCTCTAAGATCCAATCAAGGAACTTATCGATTGGCAAATCACCGTTGAAATAGGAGATGTCCACCTTTGAAAAATAATTGTAGTAGTACGTGTGCCGCTTTCTGGGCTGATAGTCGTACAATTCACCGCCTTCATCATCCGAGTCATCCTCATAATCGGGTAGATAATGAGAATGTCGTCGAACAACATTATAAGCAACAGGTTGGCCTCGGGCAAATCCCTCAGCGTGCATCCTGTCACTCTCAGGTCGTCTGTTGTCGATGTTGAGATTCACGCCAGCCTTCACCTCACAAAGAGCCTGCCGCTTTTGTTGACGAAACTCCTCCCGAAGTGGCCTTTGGTCCTCCCGCAATGGCCGAAACAGCTCCTGCACCCCACGATCACCGTCAATGGGATGGTTGTTTCCCACACGGCTATGTGTCATCGAAGCCAGGCGAATCCTCGCTCTGATACCACCTAACGCAGCGAAAAAACTAAAACAAAGATCCAACCAGCGTTGAGATCTCATAAACTCCTTGAATCCACAAGGAATCCTTGAATCCACAAGGAAGAAAGCCCCAAAATAGAGGAAATTCAAAATATTATTGATAAAAAACTTTTTTTTTTTTACAAAGATGGTGGCACTCATTATATAGGCCACAAACATTAAATACATATTCATAATGTGAATTATGACTTTACTAAAAATAGTAAAGACACAATTACAATGACAATAATTAAAATTTAATAAAATAAAACATAAGATCCTAAAAATCCTAAATTCCTAAATAAAATCTCATAAAAATTTATTTTGATAACATATTTGAAATCAAATATTCTGCAATGATTTCTTTCCAAATCTGTCCTACATCAATATCATAGTTTTGACTGTAAACTACGCTAAGGGGTTCTCTAAGGAGTTCTCTCTGATTTTCCCCATCGGTTTGTCATCTCTTTCAAAATATTGGATTAGTCGCACTATGCATTTTTTTTTTTTTTATATCAGAGGGACCCCCTGTGGTTGACCTTACGGTCGAGCTGGGAAGGCTACCTTCGCCTATTTGTCCCGGTCACACTATGCATGTTCAACATGCAATTGTGGATTCTGCCGAGTAACATCTTCAGTGGTGGAAAACAAATCTCCGTACACAAGCAGGGAGGCTCACACTGATGATTCAATCAATTCTACAGGCCATTCCTTTACATAATATGTTTGTAGCTGCACTTCCTAAGCCGGTGGCAGCTCATATTGAGTAGTTAGCAAGGACTTTTTTCTGAACTGGAGGGCAAGAATCACATAATATACACACAGTAGGTTGGCATCAAATCACCAAGGCTAAGGAAGATGGAGGTCTGGGAAGGAAGTTAGAGATGCTACATTGGCCAGCATGGCTTTTAAATAGTCCCCCACGTCCAACATAGGATGAAATATCTCAATGGTGGAGGACTTTATAGCAATCTCTCATAGAATCAAATATGTATATCCAGTCTTGGTTAAAGATACTCTATATAACCATATGCAGGTATGTGGCATAAAATTTGGCAACTTCCAGCATTTTCAAAAGTCAAAAATTTTCTTATGGAAAGTATGTTTTAAATAAGCTGCCCACTCTTATTCATTTAGACTCAGTTGGAATGAGAATGGACCTGAGATGTCGTAATGAGAAGCTTGAAATAACTTATCATTTATTCGCAGAATGCACATATTCTGCGGATTACTGGAAATTCATTCTGAAGGAATGACACCCACCTGTACATGTCTGGAATTTAGAATATTGGTTCCAAGTATTTAGTGCACCATATTGGAAACAAGGATTGCATGGAGGAAACCGAAAAGTGATTTTGGTAGTCATGATGTGGAATATATGATCCCAAAATATTGGCAACCAAGGCTTTATCACATATGATTCAATGCTTGCAGGTTATAGAAAGGCATCAGGATCTAGATAACAAGACCAAACCAACTATTGTAACTAAGTAATCATATGTAATTAACTATATTGTATCTCTCTCACCCAAGTTTGGGAGGACATTACCTAGGTGGATATAAGGGGGACCCCCTATGGACTCTCTAATCTGGCCTCTCAGCTACTGAGGGGGTTTCTCACCACATCAGTTGCATGGAACTCAACGCGGGAGAGAAGGGACCGCCACTTAACCAGTCAAATTGCCTTTGGCACTCTCACCAAGCTCCAAAGCATTCTTGTTGTGCTTGGCTTGCCTACCATAACAAAACCCCTACTTTGGATGTTCTTTTCTGAAGAGGTCTTGTTCAAGACACTACTTGTAGTCTATGCCACAGGGAGTCAAAAACCGGGGAGCATCTATTCCTCAAATGCTCCTACTTAGCATTCATCTGGTCCTCATTGCTCAGAAAAATGGGGGAGAAGAAGGTCAAACATCACAACCTTATTGGCTTCCATAAATGACTTCAAGATCATTTTCCAGTGGGAGCCCCAAAGACCATCATGCAATGAGCCTGGACAGCTGCCATTTAGTGGATATGGAGGGAAGGAAATGACAGATTGAGGCGCAATAAATCGCGGGACAAGTCCACCCTATGCAAGCTGATAATAGAAACGGTGCAAATCCTACTTCAACAAAAAAAAAAAAAAAAAAAAACTAGTTGAAGATGTCACACTGAAGTTGCAGAAGTAGTAATATGTTGATTGGGGGATCACCATTCTTTATAAGCTAACCTCAACTCACTTCATCAAATGGCATCCTCCGCATTCAGGCTGGATTAAAGTCAATTCTGATGGTGCGTTGTCCTCAAATTGCGCAGGCTATGGGGCTCTCATTTGGAACCACTTGTGTGTTTTTCCTATATGGCATTGTTGTTCAATCCTCACAGGCCTCGATCAATCTACTTGAGCTCAAAGGGATATACTTGAGGGGATCAAGCTCGCTCTTAAGCCGCGGGCAGCGGATCTATTGGCCTCCTCCTGGTGTACATAAGATGGGGAAATACTGATCCCTGCTGGGTCAATTTGGGATGAACTTAATATTCCTATTAGGCGGGATGCCGAGGTAATTTAATTCCCCCATACAAGATAGGCCATATGGGTGTGTTTTGTAAAGGCCATCACTGAGGTGCAGCAAGCTCATGAATGGGGATGCAATGTGGGTGTACCCTGCTCTACTTTCATCTTGTAACTAAACATTTTTTTATACATGTACATTTCACAGCAGTAGATCTTTATTTTACCCTCCAAAAAAATGAAGGACAAAACAAAACAAAGGCTTGTGAGAGAGGACGTTTAAAGTTACTGATGGAAATGAGGATCCTTATACACAAGCAGTGGGGTTGGGATTTGTGGTAGTTCAGCAACATCCATTCTGTATTTGTGGAGAGGGATATGCAGCATGGCCTTGGGCATCCCCAGTGAGAGTGGAGGTGGAAGCAATGCAAATAGGCATACAATTTGTTTGTAAACAAGGTCATAAATTTGTGTTTATGCTAAGATGCAGAAGCTATTATTCAACTTATCCAACAAGGGTGTTCGGGGCCACCACAGGTTACAGATACATTCAACTAGATAATTCATAGTGAGGTTACTGATGAACATCTCTCCTTTTGTAAGGTAACTAGAGAAGCTGTCAGGGTGCCGGAACTACTAGCAAGGAAAGCTCCTACAAGTCAAGAAGAAAAAAAAAATTTGTACATCCATATGATAAATGGTTTTGTAAATGGATCAGTCCACTGATCCACTATCCCCTCGTTTGGATGGAGGTACGAGGCATATGTAAGGCAGAATAAGCATTGATAGGAGACAAATCATGTTTGTTTAAGGGGTATAAACTAGTATAGCGATAAGCATATTATTTGTACATTTAAGCCCCTTAATTTAATTTTTTATTTCCTAATTTTATGTATAACAATGACTAATATTCAGAATTTATTTGTTATTACAGGTAATTGAGATAAATGATGATTATCAATGCAAAATATTCTATAAAGCATTTAAAGAGATGAACGAAAATCAAGAGGATTCTAGAAAATCCAAAATCATGCTTGATAGAGATTTGGGCAGAGAGAATAAAAAATCAAAATCTAATCAAATATTCTTCAAATCAATGTTAAAACTGTCCCACTATTTTGATCATAATTTTTGCCTCAGGTATCATATTTAGGCCCAAAATATGGTGTTGAAAAGATACTTTCAATATCTACAAATCAATATTTCATGAATAATTTGCAATTCCACCTTATTAGGAGTCAAAAGTTCATCCAAAAATTCTGCAGAAAATCAATGACGAGAATGAAACTTTTACCTACTAAACTTGTCAAATATTCATACGAGGAAGGTTGATGGCCAATCTTGACCATCCAATTCATTGCAAATCAATGGTTGAGATTTAAGACTGGAGGCTATAAAAGGAACACATATGAAGTCAAGAAGAATACACAAAATAAGGAGGCACAAGGATAACCAAATGAGAAGAAAGATTCAAGAGTTTTTGTTTTTGTTTTTCTTTTCATCTCATATTTTTGGATGTTTGTATTCATTTAGATCTGAATTTTTATATTAGTTTTTGTGTGTTCATTTTCAGAATTTTTTATATAATATGATTTCTTTTATTTTTCTTTTATTTCGTTTGATCATGTCTAGCTAAATCTTCAACTAGGGTTGAAGATGAAACCATGCAATGCTAGTTTAGAATTTTATATTTAGATCTAAATTCTTCACATTATTTGCTTTATTGAGTATCAATCTCTCATTGAATTCTCTTTTGAAACATTTTTTGTGAATTTTTTATTACCTTCTTCAAAAATCTCTTATATCTGATTTGATAAAATATGTTTTGATTGAGTTCTCTGATATTTTATGCTCTTTTTAACAAGTTGAACATTGAGTTGGTAGATTTTATAAAGGGAATGGAGATAGATCATTGTATTGGGTTTTCATAAATCAAGGTTTTTAATCATAGAATCATCTTCAATGTTTAGGGTTTGATAGGATATGCTTGATTAACTATATTGATATCTTATTCTCTTCCTAATGTGTGAATATTGAGATAATTGTTTTGATTTTAAAACTGATTTTATGAAATAATTAATATGATTTTAAATATTTATTTTCCGTTTGGTATTTGATTAACGTCAATATTGATTGAGTTATATGATGGAGTTTCATATTTGAATATAATCCCTAAATTGGTATTGTATGGTGGATTCTAAAACCCTAGTTATCTTTTTAGATTAATATTCTCTTTTAAAAATAATAATAATAAAAAACTTATCAATCTTTCTTTCTAGTTCGATTAGTTAAATCAATTAATAATCCCTAAATTGGTATTGCATAAAACCCTAGTTATCTTTTTATATTAATATTCTCTTTAAAAAAAAAAAAAAACTCATCAATCTTTCTTTCTAGTTCGATTGGTTAAATCAATTAATAATCGAATTTAAACAATTCTTTGTGGGTTCAACCCGTATTTGCTAGATCTATACTTCTGTAACGATCCGTGCACTTACGGTAATTAATAACAACTTAAATAATCAATCATATAGCAATACCAACATAAGCAGGTATAAACAAGTATGACAATTCCAGGTCCCCTGGTATAGGCTTATACCACCTTATCCATGTCTCTAAAATGACATTTAGAAAGTATAAATTTAATATCCATAACGTAGCCTTCATCTTGTATCAATCCATTCTAAGTCAAATAAACTACAAAAACTACTTTATCACGTTTTTCAACGAGTTTAACTAAAAATACAAACAAATAGAAAATCTCTTATTCTTATAGAATTATTATCTATACCGCCAAATTCCTCCATTCAAATCGAGGCTAAATGATTGTCTCCAATAATCCTTTCAAGATGTGCATCATTTTGAATAGCATAACGTAGACTCGGTCATTTTTACTAACTAAAACTCAAGCCATATATATTTTTATTTAAAAAAAATAGTAAACATTATCTAATGAGGTAAATGATATGATAAAAAGTGTATATTGCTCCATTTCGAGTTGAATAAACCCATTTTTAGTGAGTGTAGGAAAATATTTAACGAGGTATTACATCATCTAACGAGGTATATAATCCACTAGATTTCTAAAGAGATATATAGGACTATATTTTGAACTGTTAAAAAAACTGAGTGTCATAACACCCGAATATATAAAAAATTAAGCCCAAGTTTGGGCTTCCTACCTTTAAAAAAAAAAAAAAAAAAAAAGAGAGAGAGAGAGAGCAGTTTTCATCCATATTACTTCATAAGCCACCAACCAAATGAGCAGATTGATTTGCTTATGTTGCTTATATTTATAAAGTTTAATATATCATTACTTGTATTTTCATTTCCAGCACTTGCATGTTTTGCTTTTTAGAACTATATGATTCATCTAATAAGATGCATAAATTTGGAGCTTGGAATTGTAGCTCAATGTTTAATAAGACAATTTACAACCAATAGATCATAGGTTGAATCCTAGCCTTTACCTACCAAAAATACATACACACACACAGTCCAATGAATTGAACGCACACCTCTTTGAAAAAAAAAAAAAAAAATTACAAGGACTACATGTAATAGCACATGATTCTAATGGGCTATACCCCAGATGAATATTTAACTTAAACTGTTGCAATATAAATAGCCCGCTTTTTATAGTTGCCTTAATAACAATTTAATGACTGAACAAGTTTATAGTATTCTCTTGAACAAAAATCATGTCAGAGTCATCCACCACATTAGATGGTAATTACTGCATCAGTCCATCTGTTGCAGCATAATTTCACACCAACATCTAAGTTGAGGCCTCTCCAGACATTTTTTCCCCCCAATTATCATGGTCATTCAACTAATGCATTTGTTCCACAACAGAGCTTTCGAGTGTCTTTTACTTCTCTCAGTTGTCTCCCCATCGTCGCCTTCCGCTTCTTCTGCTGAAAAATAATTAGTTTGTTTAAGTTTGAATGCCTCAAACAAGATACCTTAATTAATGATGTCATAGCACATGACACCTACATGCCTAAATCCAATGCATTACAGAAAGGTACTCACATACGATAACGTACATTTTGCAACCTCTTCAAGGCTGCACGGCTTCCAAGAGTTTTTCATAAACCTCTCTAGCAGACAAATCTTCAACCTGAATGAGGTTCAAAAATGACACAATAAATATTCATTCTACAACATTTCAACATCCTAGGATAAGAATGAAATGAAACAATGGCAGAGACCATGACAGATATTGATCTCCCAAGGATTAGCAATGAATTTTTTTTTCTCCTTTTCTATTGTTTTTGCACATTAAAGACACCAAAATCAGATAGGTCCAAGATATTGAGGATCTTTAATGGTAAGCATGGAGAAAAGCAATCAAGCCAGGCTGAGCACATGCCTCATCATAAAATGGAAAGCCTGGCCAGAAATTCAATTATCCCCATCAAAATATACATAGTTTGCAAAAGAAAAGCTTTTCTCCCATCAGAGTGCATGGAAAATCAGGAAAGCTTGTTCGACACACAGAACAAAATTTAGTCAACCTCTTCATATTCTATATAATAAATTTCTTAACTTTGGCTTTTTTGGCTAAACATCAGTCTTTTGTCTTCACATATCAAAAGTACAAAGCAGAGGTGGTCTTGTGATGGAATAAAATAGAAGTGGAAAATTTTCAAAATCAAGATAATCTGTATAGCAGTTCATGAAAACTTTGAAGCCCATAGAATGGATTTCTTTTGTCCATAACCACAAATGAATCAGCTAAAGGTGGAAAATAAGTACACTGAGGAGAATGTTCCAAATGATATGCCATGTTGCTTATGATAAATCAGTACTTCGTGCTAAATCAAACACATACATGTAAGGGCGGAGATTAAAAATGCTACATAGTTACACATTATGTATTCTTATAGACCGATCAAGTCCTTGTTATTTGGATTTCAAATACACTGAATATCACAAGTTTCTGCACCTATTAAATATTAAGTAAAGCAACTGCAGGATAACTCACCACAAGAAGTTTCGATTTGTTATTCCATCCTCTTTGCAATGTCATTTGACTCAATCTTAAACCTAGAACCTGTTTCAAAAGCAAAGTTCATGTCAAGATAATTATCATCATGCAACAATATATGGTTTATCAACCAATAACTTTCAATTCTTTCAGTTATCTTAAATCTCAAACCATCCATTGTGGTTCTTTGGAAAGGGGGAAAAAGTAAACTGGCACCTTTCCCATAAATTCTAGCAACTCGTTATTTGCCTCCCCACGAGCTGCTGGTGCAGCTACTGTCACACGAACATCGTCAGCATTTACTCCTGATGTTAACAGATACAAGCTTGAGAAAATTTGTATAAAATGACTACAGATTTATTACTACTAAGTAACAAGGAAGTTTTCAGAAGCTTGATTAGTGTTATATTTTATAACAAAATCTCAAAATCCATACAAAATCCATAATTAACAACACATTCTTCACCCAAAAAAGTCCCAAATTTTATAATTTGTATAACGTCTAGTGAGAAAAAGTGGATGGGATGCTTTAAGAGCAGAAAAATTCTTCTAAATACGATCTATTAGAAACTCTTCAAGAGTAATATTTGTACAAATGGAACTTGATAATCAATCAAGTGAACAAAGGACTTGCAGACTGATGATTGTAGTAAAATTAATCAGAGCATTTTGCCCAACGAAATCCCAAACTTTCCTACCATTTTCAAGGGTCCCTTTCTTTGTTTAAAAATCTTATAAGGTCTACTCTGCGCATATGCAATAACAATCTTTAAGTCACAGTAACATGCTAAGGTGGTTAATTTTACAATTTTAATTGCACAAGCTGAAACAATAGATAACATCTACAAAGGAATTATATAACACAATTCCATAGACAAAATGTCACCTCATGCCACTAGGAAAATCATTACTAACCTATCTGTAAACAGTGGCATCTTTCAAGAAAACATTATTCAAAATGTACAGAGAATATTTAAGAGAAGTCATCTTTAAGAGTACTTGTGATAGCGGAGCGTTGTGCGCGATCTTCCACTTCTATTGCTACTTGGACAAGTCCACCTTCCAACTGTGAAATGCAGGGAGGTACAGGAGCATCCTGCATCATAATAGGAAAAGCAAGCAAGCAATCAATTCCCCATGGTAAAATCACACAGCAAATCATACATATGTAATGTGCTCAATGACTTGTAAGGGGTGGGGAGTCATTACTAAATTAATGCATAGTTTCTCTTTTATATAAACTGATAAACCACCCCAGATAATAAATCATCTGTATATGTAACAATGCACGAACGTGTCAGTGAGAGTCTGTGAGACATATCCAACATGGCAACTCCATATTGCTTAACACTATATTGTAACTGTAGAAGGGACGTGTTTAGATGACAAAAATGAGACACAAAAAAGATATGAAATACATATAATGGCTCCAAAACCTATAAAAAAGAGTGTTCTCGTTTTGTAGTTATTCCACAATTTTGCGTCATTATGACGCAATGCGAGAGGACATATCAATCCATTTCTATTATTCATATAGAATAATTGATGAACACCATATTGCATCAGCACAGCACTCCAGCATGGTGGAAAAACATCATATTCCTGCATCCCAAGTCCCAACTCATTGCAGCACATAAATTTCTGCTCTCCTCTTTCATAAGCATAAACTATTCTACTAGCTATATACAAATTTAAAGTAAGACAAAAAAATGCAATTGTGGGTCTGTTAGTAAAGGACAAAGATTATTGGAAAGTGAGATGAACAATCAAGATTGGGAAAAGAAGGATTTCAGTGGCATTTCATACGCATACCTGAGGGTTCGTTTCAGCTGCAACTGAGCTCAGTGCACCATCAACAACATAAATGAAGGGAGCAGTTTCTAGATCCTCCACAGAACGGTAACAAACAAAAAGCCCACATCCCACACATTTCATACGGAATTGTTTTTCCAGTTTTCCTTCGCCACTGGAAAAGAAAGATCCAATATTTTGCACAGATGAGCTCCAACAGTACATTAACTTATTAACAGCTTGAAGCCCTGGTTACCAAATGCAAATGATAACTTAGCTTTACAGCTAAAAGTCCATTTGACTGAATAGACAATTCCAATTTCTAAAAGAACAACAAAAGCTGAAAAGAATAGAAAGCTGGGCAGGACCCCACACTAAACTCTCAAATCCTAAATTATGATCAGTGCACTTTATATAAATGATGCATTTCAATAAAGCATCTCCAATCCTATACTCAAATGTGTACCCAATTTTAATTTGAGTAAGAGTCACCCTCAGATCTCTCCAACTATTTATCCATACCAAATCAAGTTTTTTACTCAAATCCAGAGAGACTCAAATCTTTACCCAAATGTTTTAAAAGATGGTTGGAGACACAAAGTGATGGAAATTTAAAAGTTCTGAGTAAAACACAACGTGATGGTTGGAGACACACCATACCAAATAAAGCTTTGACTCAAATTTTCAGTGAAATTCAGGGTAGGTTTGAGTAAGGACTAGAGATGACCTAAGACTGGATAACCAAAATGAACAATGAAACCATTTTCTGCATTAAAGGAACGCATTAGAGTAATGTATCGATTCTATGTCACAAATTGAAAGAAATACAAAATTAAAAACCAAAGAAGCCTGTATTGCAAAGAGTACCGTTTGAGAAGGATTTTGCCGCCCTCCGCCGTGTTGAGCCTGGAGAGGTACTTGGTCTTGTCCAGCACGTACGCCTTGTCCGTCTTCCTCTTCGGGATCTTCTGCAACTGCGTATCTTCCAAAAACGAATGAAACCACATGTGTCATATAGAAACCCTAGTTATGGATCGATCAATCAATGAAACCCTAGAAAGAGAGAGAACCAGTGATGAGGACATGAGAGGAGCAGTGTTTGCAGTAGTAGACGAAGAGTTCGGAGTCGTGGCCGTCGGGGGCGGCGTCCTCGCTCGAGTAGGTGTGGGTCGTCCTCTTCGGCATCCCTACTTACGATCACGGCCAACCCTGTAAAAATATGAATTTTAGCCCCTGTTTTGGTAGCCATTGCACTAATTGCAGTACTATTTGACTGGAGCATCTATCCCACCACCTAATGTTTAATCCCACCAACCAAAAAATTTCACCACTTTTTCTATTTCGGTTAATAAAAAAAAGGATAACATTATATTCAACCATATTTTCAATCTTATTTTTAATTTATGTGTTTTGAATTTTTAAAAAATAATATTTTTTATTTAATAAAGTACATGTTTTTATAAAAAAATGAAGCATATATTCCAATGAATTGTATGGATGCATTTATAAAAAATATAAAAAAATTTCACCCTCTTTTTCTATTGTAGGTAATAAAAAAAGGATAATGTTACATTCAACCCTATTTTCAGTTTTATTTTTAATTTTTATGTGTTTTGAATTTTTAAAAAATAGTATATCTCATTTAATGAGGTACATATTTTTATAAAAATTGAAGCATATACTCCAATGAATTGCATAGATGCATTTATGAAAAATGTAAAAAAATTATTTTGAAACATATGTTTTGTTAACGTGAACATATGCGTCGATAGAATTCTATAGACACATAGAGAATTAGAATCGAGACTGAAAATGAATCTGGGTGTAATAACACCCATAAAAAAAAATGTTCGCTTTTGAGTAGTGAGAAAGAGTGGAAGAAGAAGAGTGTGAAAAAAAAAAAAGTAGAAAATCTCTGCATTTTCTAAAAACCTATTTTTAAAACAATTATAAATTAAAAATAATAATAATAATAAACTTGTCCCACTCAAAAATAAATTCAGATGCCCATTCATAACTTGAAAAGCTAGCCAACTCCAATAAAAATAAAAATAAAAACTTCAACTATGTCATCCAAAACTTCCACTATATAAAGTTATAAAAAGCTCCTTTTTTCGATTTCAAGTGAGAACCATTAAAATGAACTTTTTTTAGGCAGACAAAAGGGCCATTGAACGGATGGTCAGAATTCCTTAAAAATAATGATAATATGGGTGAAGAATCCAATGAAAACCCTCTGTTTTTATTTTTTTTTAATTTTTGTCGTTTTGTTTTTGGTCTTTAATTTAAGCTTTGTTTCCGTTATAGATAATTTATTTGATGTTATCACATTTATTAAAATCTAATTTAGTAGATGGATAAATTTTTAAGATAAATTAATTTAATTTATGAGGATAAAAATATTATTATTTTTATTTAGATTTACATTTGATAATATTTTTTATTATTCTCATTTTTTATTTTCTTATCATCAATCTTGCATTTGGATCAAATATGGAATAACTTTAAATTTTTTTAAAAAATATCAAATCTACCCTTTTATTTATGGGGCATTAATATTATTTAGTGGAGCACATTCTTTCTTTTTTTTTCATTTATTTTCTTAGAAAAGGTAGTAATAAATGTTATCCTAATTTTACAAAATTGGGATAAAAAATTATAACAAAATCTATTCCACCTTTACCCAGAATAAACTATCCCCATTTTTTATCTCAAAATATGGACAATTATCCATACTTTATCTCCATTTTTATTTATGCCATATGGAATAACAAGTGATTTAACCTAATTTTTTCCTTATTCTAACTTTTTATCCCCATGTCAAAACTGGACCTAAAAGACTTCATCTATTCCATAAGGATTTGACGAGGGATTTTTTATTTTTTTTTAATGACCTTACACCCCAACACTGTATGTTTGGTTTGTGTCATTTTTTTTAATGAATTTATTTAATCAAAAATTATTTTATCAGTAAGCATTTTATTAGGAATTCAGATTCTATCAGACAGTTCGGTACACCAGTGGATTATTGTAAAAACTCATTTTTTTAGTGTTTGGTTCACATATGGATTTCCGCGATGAGTTTGGTTCAAATGTCTAAAATACATTTACTATTATACATTGACTTGTAAAATTTATTTCTTTATTCATACCACAATTATAAAAAAAAAGAGTAATTTGTTTTTATAAATAGTAATTTAATTAATTTATAAATGGTAGAATAGTAATCTAATTTAAAATTTTGTGGGATTTGAGATTATCAAAAGGTGAGAATTTGATTCCACCCTATTTTTTCACATACATAAATTTTAATTCCAATAGAGGCCACAATTCCTATCAAGATTACAATTAACCTAATATTTGATTTTACACAATTTATTGATAATCTTATATGGAATCAAAATCCATCCCAGGTTAACAAGAACCAAATGGATAGATTAAATTTATATTCCATCTTTTAATGGATTTATTATGCTGACAAATATCATGCATTCTAAAGTAATTCTTTATCTCGCATGTTGGTACAATATTGTGATCGATCCAGTTTTGCCAAGTTGATAAAGTATTGGATGTGGAACAGTGAGTCTTTTTGTCGTCTCAGTCTAATATGGTTTAATGAAATCTCACAATATTGTTCATATTTCATTGTGACAGTATATACCCTATTTTAAAAAAACATTAAAAAAATATCTATTTTTTAGATGAATATATAATGCAGATAAAAAAAATCCAACAAGTGTTGAAATCTCATAAACTCATCGAATACACAAGGAATCCTTAAATCCACAAAAAAAAAAAAAAAAAAAAAACTGAAAAAGAAGGAAATTTGGAATATGATAATAAACTGAAAACCTTAGGTTAAAAGTCTTTCTTTTTATACTAATAACAAAAAATTGAAAAATTATTAAAAGTAAAAATTTGTTATAACTAATCCTAGATGATCCTCATAATTGATATAAATCAATTCTGATTTATTGTGATGGAGATATTTCAATTCTAAAAATTACTAAAAAAATAAATTCACTCATTTGAGGGCGTAAATGAAGGATTCTTTAAAAACTAAACATTATTAGTTGTATAACAATTAATCCAGAAGATCTCTACTATATATATCTCCATATATGTAACATTTAGTGCAATTCTGAGATTGTGATCTACATCAAAATATGTCCTGCATCAATATATACTTCATTTATAATAAAAGAGTGTACTTATTATTTAAGTATATATTTTAAAAAATCAAAATTTAATTATTACACATAGATAAAAAAAAAAAAAAAAAGTTAATATTTGTCTCTTATGGTTTGGGAGGGGACATATGAATGAAATTCCAAGGCAAGTGTTCTTTGTACAATTCCTCCAACCATGATGCAGTCAAGATCTGCAATCAGGGGGTCGATGGTGCTGCTCTAGCATCTACGGACCCAACGACGACGCAGAGCGTGAAATTCTTTGGCATGAACTTTCCACCATTCGAGCGCGTTGGTCCGCTCCGGTGGCCTTCATGGGAGACTTCAACGTCATCCGGAGGATGGAAGAAAGAAACCGGACTGGATATGCATCCCCCGCCATGAATACATTCTCAGACTGGATCGAAGAGGAGGGACTCATTGACCTGCCGATTTCGAATCACGAATTCACTTGGAGTAACATGCGCGAGGAACCGTCGTTGGCTAGGCTGGATCGGGCACTCATCGACGAGGAATGGGAGGAAATGTACCCTAATTGCGGGGTCAGGGGACTGCCCAGGGTCACCTCGGACCACGTCCCACTACTCCTCGAATCCTCCTCCACAGCCAGAAGACCCAGAGGGCCTTTTCGTTTTGAGTCCTGGTGGTGCGAGGTCGAAGGAGTGGAAGGACTAATACGGCAATCCTGGGACGCTAGCGCCAGCGGACTTAGGGGTGCAAGGAGGGTTGCATTCAAATTACGCAGACTCAAGCGGGTCCTGCGACAATGGAGTAGAACGGTGAGAGCAGCCAGAACCGAAAAGAAATGTGGTCTGCTCCAGGACATCCTTCGCCTAGACAGGGAGGAGGAACAAGCGACTCTGTCTGAGGAAGACCGGGATGCCCGATGCAAGGCGAAAAGGGAACTGGCGATAATCCAAAAAATGGAGGAGATTGAATGGCGCCAAAAATCAAAAGCGCTATGGTTGAAAGCGGGAGACAACAACACAAAGTTTTTCCATCAGGCGGCGAGCCAACGTCGAAGAATAAATCACATCGACAAAATCCAGATTGGAGACAGGGTTTGGGAGGAACAGGAAGACATCCGGAGCAACCTCACGACGCATTTCAAGCTCACCTTCAGCAAACGTCGGGGATGGAAGCCGGGGTGGGAGGACCCGGAACTGCCACGCCTCAGCTCCGAGCAGATCACTCTCTTGGAGGCCCCGTTCGGGGAGATAGAAATCTTCCAGGCAATCGCGAAGGCGGAAGGAGACAAAGCGCCAGGCCCCGACGGATTCAACTTAACGTTCTTCCAAAG
The DNA here is from genome assembly GCA_030737835.1 of Acorus gramineus. Classification (NCBI taxonomy): domain Eukaryota; kingdom Viridiplantae; phylum Streptophyta; class Magnoliopsida; order Acorales; family Acoraceae; genus Acorus; species Acorus gramineus. The sequence continues at coordinate 18,717,219 of CM060851.1, forward strand.
ATACTGGTCCATAGTAAAACAGGACGTGGTGGCCATGTGTGAAGACTTCTACGCAGGCTCGCAGAGTGTGGGTTGCCTCAACTCTTCAAATTTCGTGCTTATCCCGAAAAAGGAGGGAGCAACGAGGGTGGAGGATTTCAGACCGATTGGCCTGCTCAATGGGGCATATATGATCGTGGCGAAGGTCATGGCGAACAGATTAAAACAGGTCTGCGGGGACCTCATTGAACCCTCTCAAGCGGCCTTCCTTCCGGGCCGACTCCTCCAAGAGGGATTCCTCACGGTGCAGGAACTGGTGGCAGCCCTCCAGAAAGACAAAAGACAAGGTCTAGCATTCAAACTAGATTTCGCGAAGGCATACGACAGTGTAGATCGGGAATTCCTTCTGAAGGTGATGGATGCACACGGTTTCAATCCCAGATGGATCAGAATGGTGCGGCAATGCACCGACTCGGCGCACGCATCCCTCGTCATAAACGGAGAGGCGACGGGCTACTTCCCTCTCAACAGGGGTTTGCGGCAGGGAGACCCTCTCTCCCCGATTCTATTTGTCATCGTAGCCAACGTGTTGAGCCGGCTATGCGAGAAGGCAGCAGGGGCCGGATGGATCTCGGGTCTAGCAAGTTCACAGGAGGGAACCAGGGTGGCGATACTGCAGTACGCGGACGACACAATCTTGCTTAGCGAAGCATCCGACCGAAGCGTCCGGGGTTTCCGCTTCATCCTATTCTGCTTCGGACTCCTCTCGGGGCTAACTCTCAATCTTCGGAAGAGCACAATGCACGGCATTCACATCACGACAGAGGAAGAACAGAGGTTCGCCGAATGTATGGGATGCCCATATAGTCCGTTCCCCACGAGGTACCTAGGACTACCACTCGTGAAAGGAAGACTAACAAAGGAGCAATGGGACCCCCTAATCGAGCGTTTCGAAAGGAGATTGTCGGGATGGAAAGGGAAGATGTTGAGCTGGGGGGGGAGATTGACGCTCCTGCAAGCCGTCCTGACTAACCTTCCTCTGTTCTACTTGTCGGTGTTCAGGCTACCGATCGGGGTGCTACACAAAATTGATCGGATCCGGAGGAGATTCCTTTGGCAGGGAGGGGAGACCGACCGAAAGAGCCCTCATTTGGTGGACTGGGAGACAGTGTGCAAGCCGAAGAGAGAAGGGGGCCTGGGCGTTCTAAGCTTGACATGCATGAACAAAGCCCTTATTACCAGGTGGGTGTGGAGATGGCTATCGAGGACAGCATCGATATGGACACACTTACTAAGGGACAGATACGGTGGCGCGGGCACGGGAGACCACCGATGGCCATCCCTAAACACGAAAGCGAGCCAGACATGCAAAGGTCTATTCGCGGACCGCTCGGAGGTAGTGAACGCCTTCGTATGGAAGGTCGGGGACGGCCGAGCAGTGCATTTTTGGCTTGACCGATGGGCGGGCGAGTCTCGTTTGAGCGACTTGGCTCCGGACATCTTTAAAATAGCCGCCAAGAAGGAGGGATCAGTTTTTGAATTCTTTCACGAGGGAACTAGGACCTGGCAAGTGGAACTACTTCGAGGACGGCTGAGCACTACAGAGACGGACCAATACGCTGCTTTGATGGACCGGATCACCCCTCTACAGACCCTGGAAGGGAGGGCGGATCAGATACGATGGCAACCCAACGCGTCTGGTATCTTCTCAGTCAAGAGCGCGTACACATGGTGGAGAGCGAACGGATCGGGGAATCAGCCGAGGTGCCCGAGGTTCACTCAAATTTGGCGGCCGAAGGTTCCTTTGAAAATTAAGGTCTTCATGTGGTTCCTCTCTCTCGAACGACTTCTCACGAGAGCGTATCGAGCTCGATGGGCACCAAACGACCCAACGGCGTGTTCACTCTGCACGGAGCCCATAGAAACGGTTCAGCACCTTTTCTGTTCGTGCCCGGCGTCAAGGGAATTGTGGGACGAGGTAGGGGCGCAGACCGGAGCATGGACAGCATTCACGACGCTGGAAGAGCTGTGGGAAACACAGTCCGGAAGACCAAACCCGACGGATAACAGGTTGGAGTCGACGGTCGCACAAACCATCATACCGGCGGGGGCATGGACCATCTGGCGGACACGGAACGAGGTCATCTTTCGAGGGGCGAGAGCGCACAAGGAAAACATGTGGGACATGTTCAGAGGATGCGTCAGGGACTGGGGACGGTTCATTACGAACGCAGAGGAGGTGACATTCAGAGGGGGGAGGATACTAGTCACGACGTAGCTGATGAGCGGACCGCCTCACCCTCCCAGTTGGTCTAGATACCTCTTCTAACCTCGGGGACGGAGGGGTCCAAATAGTAGTTTTACATGGTTTATTTCTTCACTCCTTTACGCTTTCTATTCGCCCTCCGTTCGGAGTTTGTAATTCGATATCAGAAATGAAATCGGGTAGCAAACATCTACCTTTTCTTCAAAAAAAATGATGCAGTCAAGAGGACATGTTTACTTGGTGACAGATGCTAGCATTCAATAAATTTATTTTTGTTGAGGATAATCCAATTCGGGTCCTGGGTGCAGGTTATATGGCTTGGCTTTGGGCAGAGGCCGAGGCAATTAGAGTTACTAGAGCTGCAACTCAGGTAGATTGGGTTTGGGTTGACTCTAATTTAAACCCAACTTAAATTTTAAACTACTCAATCCTAACCCGACCCTTCAACCCGAATTGGACCAACCCGAACCCAACCCGACCCACCCCGAATTTGACCAACCCGACCCAACCCGAATTTCAACTCGAATTGGATCAACCCGACCCAACCCGAATTTCTAACATGATGTGCAAATTAAATGAATCAACCCGACCCAACACATAAGATTAGCTAGGTTTATCTAAAATTTTGACTACCCAGATTAGAAGCTACAGAATGAACGTCTATGATTTTTTTTTTTAACTATTAGTTTACGGGTTCAGGTTGGGTCGGGTTGTAAATGAGGCCAACCCGAACCCGAACCCGATTTGGTCAACTCAACCCATGTAAAAATCAGGTTCAACCCGTCGAATTCGGGTTCAGGTTCAACCCAACTCAAATTACAGCTCTAAGAGTCACGGTTAAGTGTGCTCGACAAGTATGTTTAAGAAAATTATGTGTGTGTTCAGATTCCAAACGCTTAGTTCGATTATTATCACAAAATATCTTATCCTCCACAATTACAGAATTGTATAGAGGAGATTCATAGTTATGACGATCAAGAGGATCCTATAGTTTTTGTATCGGTCCCCTGACATTTAGTGAGGGCGCCAGAATGTAAAGCTCAACAAGGTGGAAGAATTCAAGCAGTAGGATTCACGCAGCGACTGCAGGATGATCCAACTTGGTGGGGTTTCTCTATCTGATTGTATAGATTATGTGAAGTGGTTACTTTATCAGCCTATACTAGCTATTGTATAAAACATTTTGTTAGATGAATAGATGCCCATTACTGCTGAGCCTTGAAACCTAAAAAAAGAGTTAATTTTTCTTATTCACCCATATTCCACCCTGTCTACATCTATTCTTCTTTCCATAAAGCATGCATCACATTGGTGTCCTCCAAGCCTGCTGAGTTTTTGCCACGTTTTGTCACCTTGTTTTGAGGTCTCTTGCGAAGTCTATCCTTCCACAACTTATACATATTTGTTGAATACTATTAATTATTTTCTACTCATCAACAAACTATGACTTTTATAGAGTACACTCACCTACTCATCAATGTCAATCCATATCCATATTCAATGAAATCTACTTTTTGAATAACTATACACTTTAATGGGGATAAGTTCATATGAATAAGCCTCCTGACCTACCAAGTATGAACCAATTTGTATTGAAAGATGCCTAATAGAGTAATAATTAAAAGCTGATCGATAAAGGCTGAGTTTTAAGAGCGCATTCGGAAATTCGAACAATATATTAGTAGGAAGATACTCAAAAAGTCTTCTAAAAAAATAAAAAAATAAAAACGGCTTTTTAAAAAAATTCTATAAAAAAAAATCTCATTTCACAATCGCATAACCTAAAATGATTTAAATAACATTGTCTCATATAATGTTTAAAATCTCTCTCACCATATTTAAAAAATTTCACACCACATCTAATTAAAAAATAATATCAATCTAAAAAATTATTTTTATTCGAGAGTAATTTTACATATTTTAAATTTTCTAAGTATGCTATAAGAAATGTTAACATTGCCAAAATTTTCATTCTTCTATTAACCAATTTTTTTCCCCTAACTTTTAAATTTTTTTATTTATATCTTATAAATTTCTTGCATTTGGAAATTTTTTGCATAATATTAAACATATGTAAGTGCCCCAAATTTTTTATAAAGTTTAGAAATATCTAACAAAATATTTGATAACGAGGATAATAAAAAACATTATCAAATGTAAATGTGAATAAAAATAATAATTTTTTTATCCCTTTAATTTAGGTTAACTTATCTTAAATATTCATCGATTTATCAAACTATGCCAAAATACATTAATAAAAAAAATAAGAAAACTAAAAAAATAGTAATATCGTATTCATGATCCTTTAACAATTATTTTTTGCTCATCAACCAAAAATGACGTCTATGAGGTACACTAACAGCCTGCTCATCAATGTCAATCCATATCCATATTCAATGAAATCTACTTTTTGAATACTATACACCTTAACGGGGATAAGTTCATAAGAATAAGCCTACTAACCTACCAAATATAAACTAATTTGTATAGAAAAATCAAAGATGCCTAATATAATAATAATTAAAAGTTGATGATAACCGACACCGATTAGAAAAAATATAGATTTTTAAATATCATCAGTATTCAATAGAAGAGTAAAATATATACACGACAGTTGATTTGTGCAGTTTGATTTATACATGATACAGTTCGATTAAAAAAGTGTTTAGTTCGATATTGATCGGATTCAATCTTGACATAAGCAAAATATATAGATAAATATAAATATTTTAATGTTAAAAGTGAAGCAAATATGCCCAAACCAACTACGAGGGCAGCCCGAGCTGCCCGTCTCCAACAGTCCAAAATCAAAATGCTGCCCAACAAACCCCACCTAATTTGTTTGAGTTCTCTTCACTCGCGGTGCACATTAAGCTTAAAAAAATCTCAAAGGGACTGTAAAACATCTGTTTCACTCCACTGTGTTTCAATCACATTCTCATGCGTCTGAATATGACTTTGATAATTATTTTTAAAAAAAAATTTGAGTTTAAAATGGAGTTTGCAGGAAATTGTCTTTTCACCAATTATGAAAAGCTAACTTTTAAATGGTTATTTACAAAAATTTGTTTACAACTTTTTTCTTAGTTGCAGTTTTAATTTTTGTTTGGAAATAGGGGTTTAAGAAAATCAAAATTGCATTTGTAATCATACATTAATAAAGTTATTTCTAACATTTAAAGTCAAATTATCTTTCATATAGAATCTATGGTAATTGGATTACTTGAAAATGAGAGACTCATTTTGAAACAAAATTATCATTTTGACCATTAGGCTTGTTCGGAAACAAATTTGAATGTTATCAAAAATGGGGTCTAAGATTAAGTTTGCAAGAAACTATCTTTTTCACCAATTATGAAAAAACTAACTTTTGACCATTTTCTAATTAAGCTATTGTTTTTTCATATTGGTTTTGGAAACTCAGCTTCTTACAAACCCAAAAATGCTCCAACCCCTTTTCTAAATGGGGCTTTAAAGTATTTTTAAAAATAAATTTTCATAAAGCATCATTTTTGTTTGGTTATTCAAAAAGTTATTTTTTTTATAACTAAAAATTATTTTTTACTTTTATCTAAGATCACTATGAGTTTTGATAAACGGGTTTGAATCAAATATGATTTATTTAAAAACATAATCTCTGCCAACACCCATTCCCATTTTCAAATGCTACATTTGTATATCTTAAGGAGGTTCATGCATTGAGGAGTATGCTCTGTTTTCCGGCATTGGCCCTCCTTTGTGCCTTGCTTTTTTTCTTTTTTTGGCTGTGAAACCACCCCCCTTATTGTATCCATTCAGACCTGTTGAAACAGCTTTTACTAAATTTATAAAAGTTTTAACTGTGCTCCAAAAAAAAAAAAAGATTTAATAATATTTAACAAGAAAATATAAATTTTATATAGAAACCCCTTTTAAAAAAACCCTATATTTCCCTTTGAAATTCTATTACCATTTCAAAATCATTTCAAAACACATCATTTATTACACTTCTTGAAGAAAGTAAAAACAGTATAAAAAATAATTTTTAAAAATTTTTAATAATAGTTTTTTTTAATGTAGTTTTAAATATAAAAACTTTCTAATTTAATTTTCAAAAGCTACCTTAAAAACTATTAACCTAAAACAACTGCATTAAGAGCTTTTCTAACCGTGCTCCATTTCTTTAAAACGATACATGGTTTGGTTATAAGCCCCCCTCCAATCGCCCGCCAAAATGACCCTTCATTTTGGCGAACGGTTTTGAGCCTCCATATTTGGAGGCTCATGGTTATTTTTTAAAAAAAGAAGTGTGATAACTTCTACTACATAATTTCAATTTTCATAAAATTGGTACAATTGGATAGATGTCATCAATATGATTTAATGAGCCTAGTATTGAATATGTTTAACATTTATTTAAAAAAATAGAATGACTGATAAGTTTACTGATCACTTGGACATGAAGTAATAATATTAACTTCTATCGATTTTAAATTTTTTTATATTTCTCAATTATGTGTACTGTATAAAAAAATAAGAGGGATATTATAAAGTGAAGTTTTATAAAAAAAATAATAATATAATAGAGACGAAAATAAAGATCGTGAGTGAAGTTGATAAATAAATAGGGATACCCGAAAATCATTTTTTTGAGTATTTTAATATTTTTTTGGCCATTTATTGAGATCTCCATTGGAGATCCTTTAACGTATCCATCATGCATTTTATCACAGGAGGAGAGGAGGTGTTTATGTATATGCTTACCGCGAGTCTTCTCTCAATAACTCTTCTCTCAAATAACACTTTTATTTTTGTGTGGGGGGGGGGGGGGGGAAGGGGTCAAGATAAGATATTTGAAAAATGACTTTTCAAATATTATTTTCATTAAAAAAAATTATTTAAATTATTTATTGTATTTTTTTTTAATTTATCTGAATAATAGTTACGTGGTCAAATATTAAAATATTAGCAGTGCATTATATTCTTTTTATTGTTACCCCGAATATTCTATTATCTACCCTTCATACCCAATTTTAAATTGATGTATCAAAACAGCCCCTTAAAAAAAGTCCATGAAATTTTCAAGAGGAGGACCTACTTTATATTTTAGAAAGTCTATTTATAAAGCTAAGTTTAAGGCCCAATTTGATAATTCCGGTTGAGGAGAACAATTATTGCTCCTCAGGAATCTAATTTTGATAGATTCTGTAAAAAAAATTAATCTTGAATGATCAAGAATGAGCACACGAATAAATGATTACATAATTTTCTTAACTAGAATAACAGAAAAAGAATGAGAATATCAAACATGCCTTAATATTATTATTTTATCATCCTTAATCTGATCACATAGATCTATATATGAAAATGTTTCATCTAATTCTTTTTTTAGCTCAATATACTATAATAAATTAGACTAAAAGTAGGAATTAGTCTTTCATCGCTTATTAATACATACATGTTAAATTTTCATACAATGAGGCCCCACTTATACCAATGACATGGACTAGGTAGAATAATTATATTGGTCTTAGAAATAGCTATATCTCATTATTTTATATCTCATTATTTTATGATAGTAAGAAATATGAGCTTATTCCAAACACCACCACCAATTTTTAAATATAATGTTAATTTAATTTGTTTATCTAAAAAATTAAATTTTGTGAGAGATGTATATGCAAAATCCCCAAGACAACAAATCCGGTTAATTAGTCTGAGAAGACGGGGCAGCGACCGGGAGAACAAAGGAGAGATGGGGGTGAGGATATCATGATTTTTCCACGATATTTTTTTTTTGACGGTGATAAAAAAATCCAATACAGCTGAGCCTGAAAACACGCCCATGTGTGTTTATATGTTATTTATGGAATCTGTTTTTATTTAGGATAATGTTACACCCAACTTTATTTTTAGTCTCAATTTCAGCGTGTATGTATTTTGAATTTTTAAAAAATAGTCTACATCATCTAATGAGGTACATATTTTTATAAAAAATAAAACATATGCTCCAATTAATTGCATGAATACATTTATAGAAAATGTAAAAACATTCTTTTAAAGCATATACTTTATTAACTATCGACGCACATAGGATTGGAATTGGGATTGGAAATAGATCTGTCCTTTTTTTTTATAATGAGACATTCGAATAACCCCCCCTAAACTGTCTGAAATTCATATAATACCTTGACTTTTTCTAAAGTCCATATAATCCACTGAAAACAGCTATACAAATCTAAATAACTACTTGAGTTAAGTTTTATTTGACAAATTAGAATTATTCTTTGAATATTCTGTCTTGTTAACCCTTGTTGAAAACATATTATACTAAAAAACCCATACAATGTGTCAAAATGCAAAAAATCTTTTGTAAATGACGATTTTATTAATCCGAATGGGGTTTTATAATATATTTGGAGGGATAAAATCGTTATATACATAATATTTTTCAGAATTTTAACAAATTGTAAAGGGTTTTTGGGATACTGTGTTTTCAGTTAGGGCCAACAAAACGAAATATTCATGTAATATTTCTTATTTATCAACGGAAGTTTAACTCAATGGGTTATTTGGGATACTGGGTTTTTAGGATATTGTGTTTTTAGTTAGGGTTAACAAAATAAAATATTTACATAATATTTTTATTTATCAATGAAAGTTTAACTCAATAAATTATTTGAATTTACATAACTGTTTTCACGATATTATTGCACGGAATTTAAAAAAAATCTAAGAGTCATGTGAATTTCAGATGGTCGGCATGAGATTATTTGGATTTTTCCTTTTTTTTTTTAATATAACCCTTCAAAAAAATCTTATATTATCAAAACAACCTCTTTGAAACTCTATTATCACCAACATCCCTTAAAAGAAGTTAAATAGTACATTAACAGCCTTTGAAGGGGTATTCATTAAGGGTGCAACTTTGATCAGTTAAATAGAATCCGAACCGATAGTTTTTAGATTTGATTCAATGTTTTTTGTTTGATTATGATATGGGTTGAAAAATTAATAAACTGATTTAATTTGGCTTGGATTTAGTTTTATTTCAAACAAAATTGAATTAAATTTAAACGCATGATTATTTATAATCAATCCATTTAAACTATTCATTTTTTATATAAAAAAAGTTCACTTGTTGTCCATTAATCTACACCATCAATCATTTTTTAGTTGATTCAATTTGGTTTAGATTGATTAAATAATTTCGGCCTGCTATATGATTTTATCAATTCAATTCTATTTTGATCTGAGTTCGATTTGATTTTTAGGTTAGATATGATTTTAATAGTTTCATTTGGATTTCTAATAAACTGAATCAAATTGAGTGATGCAACTCTAGTATGTATTCACACACCAAAAGTACATAAGCTATATTACATACAATCCTTTTTAAAGTTTTAAATGAAATCTCGTATACCTCATTAGCCATCAAGGGAGTTATATACAATATTAGGTGATGTATATACATTGTTAATTTTTTTTTATTTGCTAAAAATAGATTCATTTTATTCAAAATAGAGCGATATAAATTTTTCATTAAAACATATACCTCATTATATATGATTTACTATTTTAAAAAAATTATAATATGTACAGACTATACGCAGGACTGTATTTATTGTTGTACCTAACATAATCCAAAGGACAATCACGCACAACTATTGAGGGGTATGGTTGGAAATATAAATTCACCCAGGTTATATTTTAATAAAATGAGATACTTTTAAGGGTGTATACACAAAAAAAACCCTATCTTAATTTTTTGACTAGGTGGTGGTGGCCTGGCATTTCTATCTCCTCCTATTACACTTTTTCTGGTCCTCTTAAATTCTTGTCCATTCTCTCTCTCTCTCTCTCTCTCTCGCACAGACATCTCCACAAGCCTCTTCTTTTGCCGTTTTAGGTTCTATATATATTGATAGATTTATATATCTGATTCTGCATTGTTTTCCTAAAGGGTTTGATCTCCTTGTATTATTTCTGACTCCATATATCTGGGTTTGATTTATTGGTATGTTTGCTGTTCTTTTTTTTTTTTTTTTATATATTTGTATTGGTTTTTCTTATCTCGGTGTCCTGTATATCCTTGCACAATTGAGGTTTTTGTGGGGTTTTTTTTTTTTTTTGTTAAAGAGATCTTGATATTTTTGTGATTATCTTGGTTTTATTAATTGTATGGTAGATCTTGGAGGTTAAATGTTGCTAATTTTGTTGACCCATTGTTTCTGTATGTGTAACTATATATATATATATATATATATATATATATATATATATATATATATATTTTTTTTTTTTTTTTTTTTTTTTTTTTTTTTTGATATCAGAGTGACCCCGTGGTTAACCTTACGGTTGAGCTGGGAATGCTACCTCCATCTGTTTGTTCTAGTCCCATGAAAAATTCTTTCGAATAATCGCTAACAAACAGGTGGGTAAATCAACGCCAAAACTCGAACCCAGGACCTATCGGTAACACCGCTAAGCCGTGAACTGTTGTGCTATGACCACTGGAGACATATGTGTAACTATATGCTTCATCATCTGATTATTTGTTCATTTATAGATGATGTATTGTGAGGTGTGCGTTTTTAAATCTTGGAAATTAACCCCTTTTTTCTCATGCCTCTTTTGGAATCATGATATATGAAATGGGGACTGGTTGGGTGCTTCTGGTTTTTTTTTTTTAAATTGTCACATCTGATTATGGGACATTCCTGTATCATCGGGGATGCTTTAGGGTGTGTTTGTGCATGCAGGAAATTGAAGGAAAATAAAGGCGGAATTGAATACTGGAAAAACTCTGGTGTTTGTGCAAAACAAAGGGAGAGAATTTTTTCCTTCATTTTCCATTCTCTTTTATCTTATTAGAAGAGAGATGAATTTTTCACCTCCCTATAGTAGTGAATGTGAGAGAAAGTGATGCACGGACATCGAAGATAAAAATGATTTATATCCATCACCTTTCCTTTGACCCAGTTTCCTTCACTTTCCTTGATTTTCCATCAAAGATTGTGCTCGACACACCCTTAGATGTATGAAACATAGGTTATTGTATTGTGCATTTGTCCATGTTGAGCATCATGATTTGAATGAATTATACTGCGTTTACATTTTATTGCGGTCAAGAAGGTTTTGGATATTATACTATATTTTTTATTGGTAAATATTTTTTCTTGTTAAATCTTCCTCTATCAGCAAGTGAGGGGAGTCCTCTCAGTAAGGAGGGGTACCTCTACCATCCTATCAAGAGGAGGTTCCCTCACTAAAGTTTTGGATATTATACGTATTCATCAAATTAGATCTTATTCCACTAGGATCCTACCAAGAGTGTGATATCTATATTTTCTTTTCATGATCCGTAAGTTGTATACTTGAAGGAAGTTTGATGCTGGACACTTGTGTTACTGTAACAATATTGGATTGAATCCATATGAAACTGCATTAGCCAGTAATCCAAGTAACTATGGAAAATACTGATTCATGCTTCTTTATGATATCGCGAGATTTATTTAGACTTGAATCCACTGGTTGTCCATTTTTTTTCTTCTTTTCTAAATTTGGTTGCTGTACATGCATTGACAATAATCTTATCCCATTTGTTTCAGTTGCAGAACTCTATCATCAGATTTTATCTGAATCTGATTTTAAGCTCTTAGTAGAGCTAAGATTCTGTTTTTTTTTTCTTTTCTAAATGAAATCTCAAGGGGTTCTCCTTCTCAGTTGAGAATGAAAACCTTTCTTATATTATTGCAGACTATAAGTCGAGATAATATTTAACATTTAAATTCCATGTATAAGCAATCGTATCATTCTTTCTATTATTAACATGAGCACTGTTTCATTGACGTTGTTTTGACTAATGACTACTCCATGAGCCCAAGAATTGTGAACTAGAAATGCAACTGGTTTGTTTGGAGTTTGGACGGCCTCCAACAAGTAACATCATGTGTTTTGTTGTCCTCTACTTCTCAATTCATGTGATAATGAAAAGACCATGTCTTTAATCTACTTGATGATCTTTACTTTATATGCCATTACATAAGATTGTTTCACAACCGTCAAGCGATTGATATTTTTTTCTTAATGAGGAAATTTATGGGAACTTCTGCATCTGACCATTTGTTTCATTATGTCAATGTGTTCTCAGTTCTTTAGACTTTTGATATATTGGGGAACAAATGGAAGTCACAGGGGGCTAAGATTGTGACATTTCTATGGCCTTGACTGGTGCGACAATTTTCTTCCCCCATGTTATCTTATGATATTCACAGAGGAAGTTTACAATTTGCTTATCATAATTGTGCTCTATTTAGGTACTGGGTCCATGTGTGGGAAGAATCGCAGTTCATACAAGGGAAATTTTGATAATCGTCTGTGCTTGAGGAGCTGCAGATCTGGAATGGCATTTGAGCCAGGTTCATCAGAACGCATAACATTATCACCAACAACATTTAAGCCTCAAATCCCTCATTACACCGCAACTTTCAAGCCATGGTCTCTCGAAATCCCTATAGGCGATGGTTATCACGAAGCCCTCTGATCCAATTCTCTTCCTTTTTAGCCTCGGATATATGGATCACAGTGAATCTGTCCATTCATTGATAGTCTTATAACAATAAATTCAGTCATTCTTCTCCTTGTTGTGATAGACTCTCTTCTGAATCAAAGATGTGTTTCTCCACTTCAACGAGAAAGGTTTCTACAGAGGTCTATCGACCCATTTTGCCTGGGTTGCCAGATGATGTTGCGAAGTACTGTCTCGCACTCGTCCCTCGCAGCGACTTCCCCAATCTGGGTGCTGTGTGCAAACGATGGAGATCGTTCATCGAAAGCAAGGAATTCATCACCATAAGAAAGGAAGCTGGGAAGCTCGAGGAGTGGCTTTACGTGCTAACCAATGATGCGGAAGGAAAGGGAAGTCACTGGGAAGTGTTGAGAACGTCGGGAGGCAAGAACCACTTGGTTCCACCAATGCCTGGCCCAACGAAGGCGGGATTTGGGGTGGTTGTCTTCGAGGGGAAGATTTTGATCTTCGGAGGGTACTTGGTGGATGCTGAAATTGGATGCGTCTCGGCGGATGTTCATCAGTATGATTCTCGGCTCAACAGGTTTGTAACCGAGAACTTTATTACATTTGGTATCAAAGTTAGTCATCTAGAGTTGGATCTGGTCATCTTTTCTTTTTTTTATTAGTCTTCTAAAGTTGGATCTGGTTTTCTTTTTGATGTGTTAGAACGGTATAATAATGCATCTTAGATAAAAAGGAACAATTAAAACCAATTAGTCGTGTTTTAAACAAACAACACATGTTCATCATAGTAAGCTTAAATTTTTGATATATTTTGAGGTAAGTTGTAGGCATATCTATTTCATTGAAAGTAACAAAATAGACAATGTCTGAATGGAGAATGAGAGAACCAAAGAGAAAATAAAGCAAAATACAAGATAAAAGAGAGCCGCGAGGACCGTGGGTGTCACCCAGTAGATAAGAAATTAGCGGGTGCAATTCTTGATATATCATGTCTCTATTTTAAGTGTAATACTCTATGGAAAAAGAATGCATTGTTTTACGACTAATCAGGACTCACTTTGGATAATTTTATTTACAGGGTAGTCACAAAGAACTTTTGGATTCCTCCAATACCTATAGGCTGAACATACTTCTATTTGTTAAACTATGTTTAGGCGATTCAGGATTCGAGTATCTATTTAGTTTTGATGATTTATCACATTCTTCGTAGTTTAAAAGGCTAATTCTAATTGTAGCTGCAACATTCAGACCCAACATGAAAAATTTTGCATGTATTTTAAATGCTAATAACAAAATACATCTATCATCTCTATTTTTATTATATTCATCATGTATGATTTACAAATATACACATATTGTGCTGAATAAAACACCTGCTAAATGTCTATAGTACACGAACCTTGTGACTATGCTTCTAAGTTGAACCTGTGTGAATATTTCCATCTCAAACATCTATCAAGGTCATCATTAATGACAATCACTTCCCATGACCATAATTTAAGATAAAGACTGTTCAAATTTCAGATGGAGCGAGCTAGCCAAGTTGAACGTGGGCCGCTTCGACTTCGCCTACGCCGAGCTCAACGGCCTCATCTACATGGTCGGCGGCTACGGTGCAGACGGGGAGAGGCTCTCGAGCGTGGAGGCCTATGATCCCAACCGCAACGAATGGACCCTCATTGAACCCCTCCGCCGGCCGAGGTGGGGCTGCTTCGCGTCCGCCATCCAAGGCAAGCTCTTTGTGATGGGCGGGCGATCAAGCTTCAGCATAGGAAACTCGAGGTCAGTGGACATCTACGACCCGGCATTGCGCTCCTGGTCCGAGGTGAAGAAAGGGTGCGTCATGGTCACCGCACATGCCGTGCTCAGGGATCGCCTCTTCTGCATGGAGTGGAAGAACCAGAGGAGGCTGGCGGTGTTCGACCCAGTTGAGTGCGAGTGGAAGGTGGTGATGGTGCCACTCACGGGGAGCTCCACGATCGGGATCCGGTTCGGGGTGTTCGGGGGGAAGCTGCTGTTGTTTTCACTCGAGGAGGAGCCCGGGTACAAGACGCTGGTGTACGACCCGGATGCGGGGCCCGGGTCAGAGTGGCGGACATCGGAGATCAGGCCTGGCGGGTTGTGCTTGTACAGTGTGACCATTGAGGTTTGATTAGCATTGCAGTTAGCAGTGGATGTTGTTATGGTGTTATATCTGTTGTTTGTGTGTTACAACTTTAGAAGTGGTTTGGAGTCTCTGGTGGTTTGCATGGAAAGCATTGTTTTACTTCATATGAACATATACATTTTGTTTGTAATAAATATTGGGTGTAATAAAAAAAACTGATTGCAAGAGTAGAGGAATTCCCATCATTGTTTGCTAGACTGTATTGTAAATTTTATTTTTCTGTGTATTTTATATGTGTAATGACAGTTACATAATTTCTTTATTACGTGTGAGGAATTTTACTGATGCATCCATTGGTGAAGAATGGTTGTGGTGGAAATATTGTGTTTGGAGGTGGTGATTTTATGTGGTGGGTTTGATGTTTTTTATGTGCTTGTTTATTTGATTTAGGAGTTTTTGGAGTCTTTGGGATGTTGGGGGTGTGATTGTTTGCTTGGGAAGGATTGTTTTGTTTCATATATATGGGCACTCTCTTTTGTTGTTGTGTGTGCAATGAATTGAATAATCTGTTCTTGGTAAATTTGGTCCAAGAGAAATGCATTGGAGAAGCACAGGGGATGCCTTCAATTTCTGTAGGAAACATAGTAAACACCAAATAATGTTTATTTAAAAGTATGTAGTGTAACATGGATGGGTTGAATCCGACTCGAACCAACCTAATCCGAATCTTGGACACATTCGGTTTTACGAGCCCAAATCTATTTTGGGTTGAATTACTCAAACTCAATGGAGCGAGTGATAAATTTAAATGTTCAAATCTGAATCATCAAAATCAAATTTGTTATCTCTCATTTTTCACTTGTATCATCCCTCTCCACCTGGGTGTCACATATTTTTTGTTGCAACTGTTGCAGAGTTTAAATTACTTAAAACGATACTGTTTAAGAAGTAATATTCAAATCCAAATGAAACTTGACTGGGATGCGACCCAACCAGAGTCAATATGACCTAAACCCAACCCAAATCTGATGGGTTATATTCAGATTAACCTTCTTGGGTTTCATGATAATGTTGGATTTGGATTAGGTTTAGATCAACCTTATCTAATATCGGATTATATTCAAATTAAACTCTAGTCCGACGTAACCCATTTGAGTTGCAGCCCAATTTACATTGATTTTTTTTTTAGATCAAAAGTAGTATTTATAACATATAGCATAAGTTACAAAGTCCGATACTTGCCTCAAAAGTATAGCAAGGGAAGGGGGGAGAAGTGATAAAAGAAAAGAAAGAAAACAGAGGGGAGGCGAATACATAGAGAGAGTCCAAAAAATACATCCACACAAGCTGTGTGTGTGCATCTCAACCTAGTCCCCTAGCCAAAACATCAGGTACCATCGCCCACCATGCCTTGTCAGCAAATCTCCAGCACTTGAATTAATAACAGGTCTCTAAAAACAGAGCTACAAATGTCAAATTGTCTGCTCTGGCTTTAAATTCAACTCATTAAAATCTCTTGTTTTGTTTTAGATGTGTGAAAAAGAGAAGAGTGATAAAAAGAGATTCCAAATCAAATCTTGTTTCTTGGAAATAACACCGAATAGGAATAGTTATCCTCATAGAATTGAACTTGGAATGAGTATTCTTGTTTATTTTTGTTCCATGTATAAAAAAAACTTATATGAGTGGATTCCTTGAATGGCACGTCTACTCTCACCTACCATTTCACTAAGCCCAACAACTAAAAAAACAAAAAAACCACATGTAACTTTTATTTAAACATCACTGATCCCACTAACCCTTCGAATGTTGGAACAATTGAAAGTCACTCCGTCAACTTTTATTTAACACATTTGACAGTCGTTCCGTCAACCATTGTTTAAAACATTCGATAGTGGTTGAACCACTGTTTAAAATATTCGACAGCAGATTGTTAACCTTCTTTTACAACCTTTGACCTGGGAGGGATTGTTCAAGTTCAACCACTGTTTAAAATATTCGACAGCAGATTGTTAACCTTCTTTTACAACCTTTGACCTGGGAGGGATTGTTCAACCATAAAAGTGTTAAACCAAAAAAAATTTCAAAAGAAAAACTGAGACACATTTGATCACATTCAACATTCAATGTACATTAAAATATCAACACATTCACATTCAAATTACATTCAATACTTACAATATATTCACTTTCGATATTAAAAAAACACTGTTTAAAACATTGAACATTCAAAATACATTATTTGAGTACTTTCTATATATCTTGAATGTATAAATTAAAAAGATTAAAAAACAATAGTAAATAACATTCACTAGAGTTGGAAGTGGGCTTACCCTTGTATCTGAATTGAAAGTAATATTGGCACAGTAACTGAAGGAGAGGCCTGGAATCACAGAGCAATAATGATGATAATGGAATTTCATAACCAAAAGTAGCATGAAACCATATGGAGATATGCAATTTATGATGCTTTTAGTATGAATTTGAATATTCAACATGTATTTGTACATTCAAAATGTGTTTTTAATAATCTAAAATGAATCCAGTCACTTGTTTTCACCGTCTGGCTTGGCCTCTCCTCCATTGACTGTGCCAATACTACTTCCAACTTCAGAGACAAGGGTAAGCCCACTTCCAACTCCAATGAATGTTTTTATAAGTGTTTTTGAATCTTTTTAATTTACACATTCAAGATATCGAAAGGACACAAACAATGTATTTTGAATGTTCAATGTTTTTTGAATATCGAAAGTAAACATATTATAAGTGTTGAATGCTATGTAGATGCGTTGATATTTCATTGAATGTTGAATGTGATCAAATGTGTCTCAGGTCTTCTTTTAAAAAAAAATATACGGTTCGACAACTCTATAATCAAACAAGCCTTCCCAGGTCGACAGACCAATTGTAAAAGATGGTTGAGAGGACTGCTTTGAATATTTTAAACCGTGGTTGATTGGTAAGGCGACTGCTCAATGTTTTAAACAATGATTGACAGGACGATTGTCGAATGTGTTAAATAAAGATTGATGGAGTTGTTCTAAAAGAATGCTGATAGGGCAACTGTTGAATGGTTCGTGGGATCAATGATGTTCAAATTAAATCTATATACAGATTTTTTGGTTTTTTCAGTTGATGAGATCAATGAATTGGTCGGTGGGAGTAGACGTGGCCTTCTTGAATACACACATGGGAAAAGCTTTTTAAGCCCCATTTGGTTTCTTTTTCATTGATAGAACAGGGAGAGAAGGGTCATTCTTAATAGGACCATTTTGAGAATAATAAAGGCACCTAAATTTTAGAATTCATTTAAGTTTAAAAGAAGCTTTTAGAACTCTTTAAACTTGTATTCTGATGGTGTTGAGTAATAACAATGGCAAAAAAAAGTTTCTATCCAACTGTTGAGCAAACCTACCTAAAAATATTTATATTACAATCATAAAAAATGCATAAGCAATCTCTTTTGAACAACATTTTTCCATGAGTTTGGGACCACCCATGTGACTTGACCATTCCTAAGGTATTTAATTTGCAATATAATGCCAAACTGAAAGTCTTGAATTGTACCCCCAAATAACCATCAATCACAATTTTGGGATGAGTTCATCTTTCTTTCTTTCTCTTTCTTTCTTTTTTTCCCCAACTGGCTCACTCTTGATTCTATTGCATATGATCAACTTTCATTTGTTGACAGGGGGTGATATGAATGTATGCTTACAGTGATTAATGGAATCAACTCAGCAAGATATTATTTTTTTTATTAAACTGAGTTCCATAAGCACATGGAGCTTAATCTTGAAAGAATAATATTAGGTACAATAAATCGAGCTTTGGTTAAGGGTGCGTTTGGATGTGAGATTAAAACTATGAGATTCTTAAAATCTTATGTTTCAAACTCAGCTTTTGAAAAGCTATGTTTTATTATATTTTCAACCGCAAGATTTTTTGGTTTAAAAAAGAATATTGTAGTTTGAAAAGCTAAACGCTGAAAATGTGTTTGGATATGAGTTTCAGAATTTTTAACTTTTGAAACGCAAAATCTACTTAAACTCATATCCAAACGGACCCTAAGTCGACAAGCATCTCCCACCTCTTTAAAAGAGGCCAAGAGATCAATTCCTGAAAAACACAATTTTGTTTTTTTTTTAAAAAAAATTAAATTATGTTAGATACAATCACACATGTAATGTAACCCTCATAAACTTTGATTTTTTATTATTATAAAATATATATTTATGTAATGGAACATGTGCCTTAATAAAAATATATACTATGCTACAACTTATTTAATTTTTATAAAAATGTATGTTACATCTAACAAAGTATATACCTACCTCATTTAAGAAATGGCATTGCATATAAAGATGCATGTAACAAGTCACACTGATCATTCTAATGAATGTGCAAAAGATCACAACAAATATTTTTGTAATGTAATACTCCATTATTTTTCATTCACTGCACTTATTTTATGTAACCTTCATTTGACTTTTATATCTTTCTCCATTCCCAAATAATAATTTAAAAATCCTATATTTATTTAGAAATCATGGAATATTTTCTTTATGCAACATTCACTTCCTTTTATAATCAAGTGTATTGCACGTGATAAATCTCTTTACCAAAACTTTGCTAAATTTCATATTAAACTCCTTATCTTGAACATGAGAGTATCTTTTTAGCATATTCTTCTCACCTCTGAACTACTACACCAAAAACATATGTAGCCAAGTCTACTACACCAATCTGAACTAAGTCTGTCAATTATTTAAAAAAACCTGAATCCTATTTGAATCCGTATGACTGTATCCATAAATCAGAAATATCTAATATTTGAATATTCAAAGTGCGAATATAGATATCAGTGTATCAAATCCAAAAAATATCCATATCTGACATATATTATAATAATATATATATTTATATTATATTGTTCATATTTATTATCATGTAAGATTAATCACAATTATGATATATCATATTACTTTTAAATTTTCACTGTATGATATCTAAAAGAGATAATAACCTTAAAATCTCAATTTTTTTTTCATATCTCTATAATATATTATTTGATCATCCCATTTAATGTTAATACTTAAACATGTCAATTATCCAAAATATATATGTATTCGATCCATATCCGAAGATATCTAAATTTAAAAATTAATATTCCTATCCAAATCCAAAAATTAATATTCTTATCTAAATCCGAATGTTAAGATATGTATATTGACGTATTCGATCCATATCTGTCTGATTGACATGCTTTACCTGAACCTATATCAGATGGTATGATCATTCTAAATTGGAATATGCACTTTATAACCTTTCAAAAATATATATTTAACAGGAAAAAAACATATATCTCACAATAAATTATGATTAAGACAAGATCTTATAAAACAATAAATCAGCTTGCTCAAAAAATTATAATATGACCCTTTATAAAATGGGCGCTGTTACACCCATATCTGTTTCCAACCCCCATTCCAGCCTTATATGCATTGATAGAAAGTTAACGACACATATGCTCACGTTAACAAGACATATGCTTCAAAAGAATTTTTTTACATTTTCTATAAATGCATTTATGCAATTAATTGAAATATATAGTTCATTTTTTATAAAAACATATATCTCATTAGATAAGATATACTATTTTTAAAAAATTTAAAACACACGTAAACTGGAATTGAGATTAAAAATGGAGTTAGACATAATATTATCCTTATAAACTGAAGTTTTCCAATACCCTTTTTACAAAACTTCAAGATACTTATTTATCCATGTACATTCTCTATGGTTCCAAACTTCCAATGTCGATCCTCCTCATGTATAAGGATTGTATAATGAGAAGGCTTAAAAGTCAAATCTCCTTTTTTTTTTTTAATTTTGTATGAACACCTGTCCACACAGGTCACATTTTTGCACTAAATTTGAGTGGCTTCAATGCATATACAAGTGAGGCTTGTTCATTTAAAACATCTCTCTTAAGAGAAATGGATAAGGTGACCTTTCCAAAATTGGAAGGGCCATTATTTTATCCCACCTCATATTAATATATTCCCACATGTTAACCTTGATCCAATATGAACAGGTGTCACACACATGGAAGGGAAGAAGACAAGCAAAATTTGTCTCACTATGCAACATTACCATACAACTTGGAAGATGTGTTGGACCAATGGTTAACCCATCCATGTTTAATGGAATCCTGTTAGGGTGAGGTTACTCCCACTACCCTATTTACGAGGATCACCATCTTCGTAAATCCCCCACCTCACATTTTCTTTTATACTAAATCCACTTTCAAATATACAGTGTTTAAATCTAACTCCAACCCCACCACCCTCCTCATTTGAGATTTTAACTTGAATCTTACCTCTCTCTCTCCCATCTCTCCATCTAGTTTGCAACCCAGCCAGCATGAGCACCCATCGACAAGCCGTGAGCGTCCACCGCCGT
This sequence comes from Acorus gramineus, assembly GCA_030737835.1. Lineage (NCBI taxonomy): Eukaryota > Viridiplantae > Streptophyta > Magnoliopsida > Acorales > Acoraceae > Acorus > Acorus gramineus. The sequence goes on from CM060851.1 coordinate 18,738,552, forward strand.
TCATCGTCATCGCTTACAACACCCCGCGCCTTCGGCCCTGCGTGGATATATAGAGGATGCCATATTTTCACTTTGTTTGATTGTTTATACAAAAGTAATATTTATTTTAGTTACCAATGAAATAAATATCATTTCATTCATCCCTAGTTGCTTTGTTGTTAAAATCAATCAATCAATCAAATTTATTTATTCTTAGATTCTTATGTGGAATAATTTGAATGAAACTTATGCCATGTTTTTTTATATATATTTTTGTCAATGCTTTAGGCGACACTGTGTTTTAATGTCATGTTTGGTAAGAAAAAAAAACTAAAAAAATTCTTTTTGATATATTCAGTGTTAAAACTAGTCCCAAGTTCGACATAAACTAATCGAATTGTTTCTTCATGATCTCTTTGAATCCAGATCGATGGAGGTGTGTTAACCTGATAACATTTTCTCGACGGGCCACAATCAACTTGATAGATTTTTTTAACAACACCTTTGTCAACCCGATGACATTTTCTTGATAGCGCTCTATCAACCTAATGGATTTAACTCAACAGTACCCTATCAAATAACCATGCACAAGTTGTGGGATTAATGTTGTTTTATGAAAATAAAAAATGAGATTTTTTTATACTGCTGCCAGGTGGGATTGACAACTAGGGTGGTGGGACCACACCCATCCTATTATGGTCTCTAAAGTCTAGGAAGAACATGTTTTGAAGTTTTTTTTTATTGTCATCATCACCACATAAAAGGTCTTTTTGTATATTCCCCGTCTAAATAATCTCTTATACCTGATTTTGAAAAAAAAAAAATAGGCAAATTTTTTTGGAACAATGCTAAATGAATGGTTTTATGATAAACTTGAATTTGGTGTCATTCATAAATTCAGAAAGACGTGACCTGATCAACTTCTTTAGCGTTTTATAAATTTTTTATCTTCTAAAATTTGAATAACTTATTCTACAAAAAAAAAAAAACACACACACACACAGAGGAAGAGAAAAAGGCTTATGTACATAAGGATAGAAATTAGAAAGATGGGATGCAAATACAAAGATGGATGGGAAGATGACGTTACATCTATTCTTTCTTTTAATAATATTGAGAAAGGCATCTAAGTCCCTACAAATATGGAAAAACTCATATAAATCCCTATTAAAATTGGAACAGACATACGAGTCCCTGAAAACTCAGAAAAACTCAATTATCATCCCTGAATTAAATTTTCATCCAAACTTAATGGAATATTCCCAGAATATTCTGTCACATATAATTGTGTAGACATTGAAGTCCTTATAAACAGTCATAAAGACAAATTAGTCCCTGTAAAAGATAAAATTGCCCCTGAAAGACTTTTACATTAAATTGTGTATACATTGCAGTCCCTATAAACAATTATAAAGACAAATTAGTCCTTACAAAAGACAAAATTACACCTGAAAGATTTTTACGTTTAATTGGATAGACATTACAGTCCTTATAAGTAATCGTAAAGACAAATTGGTTCATGTAAAAGACAAAAATGCTCCTGAAGAATTTTTACATTTAATTGTGTAAAAATTGCAGTCTTTTAGAGGGTATTTAATTTTTAAATTGCAATGTCTGCATAATTAAATGTAAAAATACTTCAAGGGTATTTTTGTCTTTTAGAGGAACCAATTTGTCTTTACGATTGTTTATAAGAACTGTTATTCAATTACATATAAAAGTCTTTTAAGAGTAATTTTATTTTTTGCGGAGACTGATTTGTATCTATGATTATTTATAAGGACTACAATGTGTACACAATTTAATGTAAAAGTTTTTTAGGGGCAATTTTATTTTTTGCAGGGACTAATTTGTCTTTATGACTGTTTATAAGGACTTCAATGTCTACACAATTATATGTGATAGAATATTCTAGGAATATTCCGTTAAGTTTGAATGAAAATTTAACTTAGGATGATAATTGGATTTTTCTGAGTTTTCAGGGACTCGTACGTCTGTCCCAATTTTAGTAGAGACTTATATGGATTTTTTCATGTTTGTAGGGACTTAAATGCCTTTAACCCACTGTTTTTTAGGTGTCTAATATTAAATACGTCAATAATTGAACACAAATAACCAAATAGATACTACCACCCAAATATGTGAGAGAATAAAAGACGTGTCCTATAGTTTATCAAATTATCAATGAAATGCAATAATTGTCATCAAGATTAGCCAGTAATCAGAGCCATGACATGTTTGGACCACATGTGCCTCTTTCTGGAAAGAGACATAATAAATAAATATAAGAAGCTCATATCATTGCATACAACTGGATGAAAGTTAAGTTTGAAAATGTGTACCTTGTGTATAATATGTAATCAATAGCCTTGTTTTGCTAATTTACTACTGCCATTATTGACCCACCGTGTCAATATCTTTCTCCTTGTCCACATGGGCATCTCAGGTCATCTTGGAATCAAGTGAAAGACATTCTGTTTTTCTCCCGATTGCATTCGAACTCTCCCAACTTCAAGATCTCCAGCAACACAAAAAAGATCCTCCTTTTTCATATTGAGAACTTTCAAGTCACCCTCTCTTTCAGTTTGCAAATGGAAGGAAATTCAAAACCAGTTGAAGAGCAAAGCAGAGACCAGACAGGAGCTGTAGATGGAGAAGAACAAGACCCAGAGAGAAATTCATTGCATGAGCCGTTGCTCAAGAGGAGTCCAACACTGACCTCAAACCAATTGGCCATGGTTGGAGCCAAGGTCTCTCACATTGAGAGCTTGGATTATGAGTGAGAATCCTTCCTCATACACACCTTGGATCAGTTCAATATATGGGTTCTCATCAATCTTTGTTCTTGTTCTTGGTTGGTACAGGATCAATGAAAACAATCTGTTCAAACACGACTGGAGGAGTAGATCAAGAGTTGAAGTCCTGCAGTACATAGCTCTCAAATGGATTTTGGCCTTCCTTGTAGGACTTCTGACTGGTGTCATTGCATCGCTCATCAACCTTGCAATTGAAAACATTCAGGGGCTCAAGATGCTCGCTGTGGTAGACTTCATCAATCAGAAAAGGTGAGCAACCTACGTGAATAGTTAGTTGGATGAGTTGTTTGTGATCCATCTGAACTGTGTGTGCTGATGATGGTGAGTTGCAGATATGTCACAGGTTTCGCTTTCTTCATGGGAGTGAATCTGACTCTGACACTGGTTGCTGCATTCCTCTGTGTGATGTTTGCACCTACTGCAGCTGGACCAGGCATACCAGAAATCAAAGCTTATCTGAATGGTGTGGACACACCCAACATGTTTGGTGCCTCTACATTGATTGTCAAGGTGAGCTTGTCTTGCAAAAGTTCATTTTCTGAAGGAAACCTGCCCTTGGAGCACATAATCAATGTTCTGGAGTGGTTTCAATCCGGACATCAGCATTAAAATCAGCATCAGCTTACCCCCAGAATGATCAGTATTTGAACCCATGAATCCTGCAATGCTGCAATCTCATCAAATATATAAAATATCATTCTGCATAATAGATTGAATCTCCATGAAAACTTGGAATCTAGTCTACCACAGACAAGCTGTCAGAAGAAATGATCTCCATTTCAACTGCATAAGATGTGGCCATCAGATCAGAGGGGGACATTTGAATCTGGATTATCAAGCTGGATCTAGGAGTTTAACTTCCCTAGTCATTCAAATTTGCTGTCCTCCAATTTAAACCTGACCAGAAAGCAATGTCAATAGAAACCCAATCTGCAAGACTGCAATCCTAAGCAGTTTCAGTCAGACCAGAGTTTGTATCGACTCAATTCCAATTTCTGACATGATATGGACTCCCAACCATAAAATATATTAGAATGCATTCAACAAGAAGCTGAAGTGGATGTGACAAAAAGAGAATATGGTGTATGTCTTAGACTCAGCCTCACACCATTAGGAACAGACCACATCATGTTGTCATTGATGATGCTTTAGATTTTTTATAACATAAATCTAAATGAGGATTTTCCTTTGTTCCCTTCCCATCTGAAGATCATAGGAAGCATTGCGGCAGTGGCTGCAGGACTAGACCTCGGAAAAGAAGGCCCACTGGTCCACATAGGCACCTGCATTGCAGCCCTGCTCGGGCGAGGTGGGACCGAGAAGCACCACCTCAGATGGAAGTGGCTAAGATACTTCAACAATGACAGAGACAGGAGAGATCTGATCACCTGTGGAGCTTCTTCCGGAGTCTGTGCAGCTTTCCGTTCACCAGTCGGCGGTGTCCTCTTCGCGCTGGAGGAGGTCGCGACGTGGTGGAGGAGCGCCCTCCTCTGGAGGACATTCTTCAGCACTGCTGTCGTGGTGGTGGTGCTCAGAGGGTTCATGGAATACTGCAATTCTGGAAGGTGTGGGCTGTTTGGCAGGGGAGGACTCATCCTGTTTGATGTCAGCTCTGTCACTGTGAAATACCATCCGATGGACCTTGTCCCCGTTGTCGTCATTGGAATCATAGGTGGTGTGCTTGGAAGCTTGTATAATTATCTTCTTCTCAAGGTCCTGAGGCTCTATAGTCTCATCAATGAGTAAGCCAAACTCAGCTTCAAATATTTCGCAAGATATCCAGATTAAAAACTGGTCATTTGTGCCCCATTTATTAATCAATTGTAATATACCTTGTAGGAAAGGCAGATTATACAAGCTCCTCCTCAGCCTCGGGGTTTCTCTCTTCACTTCGGTCTGCCTCTACTCTTTTCCATTCCTCGTTCCCTGCTCTCGCTGCGAACCTTCACTGCTCAATGACGGAGTTTGCCCCACCAATGGCCGGACAGGCAATTTCAAGCAATTCAACTGCCCCGCAGGATACTACAATGATCTGGCAACCCTCCTCCACTCTGCCAACGACGATGCTGTCCGCAATATATTCTCCACATCCACCCCAACAGAATTCCTCCCCATCTCCCTCCTCATCTTCTTCGCTATATATTGCATTCTAGGCCTCTTTACTTTCGGCATTGCTGTACCCTCAGGACTCTTCCTCCCAATTATCCTCATGGGGTCTGCTTACGGTCGTCTCCTTGGCCTTGCCATGGGTTCCTATACTAACATTGATCAAGGACTGTATGCCGTACTCGGTGCCGCCTCCCTCATGTCCGGCTCTATGAGAATGACTGTTTCCCTGTGCGTCATCTTCCTAGAGCTCACCAACAATCTCCTCCTACTACCTATCACAATGCTTGTCCTGCTCATCTCAAAAACTGTCGGCGATTGCTTCAACCCAAGCATCTATGAGATAATACTCGAACTAAAGGGGCTGCCCTTCCTAGATGCAAAGCCTGAAACATGGATGAGGAACCTCACCGTGGGAGAGCTCGCAGCCGCCAAACCAAATGTTGTGTCTCTCCAAGGCATTGAGAAGGTCGCACGAGTGCTGGAAGTCCTGAAGGCAAGCAACCACAATGGTTTCCCCGTTGTGGATCGTGATGTTGGTATGACTGAGTTGCAGGGGCTGGTCCTGAGAGCGCACCTCATCACGGTGCTGAGAAAGAAGTGGTTCCTACCAGAGAGGAGGAGAACTGAAGAGTGGGAAGTGAGAGAGAAGTTCACATCAGTCGATCTGGCAGAGAAGGCTAGAAAGATAGAAGAAATTGAACTCACAGAGGAAGACATGGAGATGTACATTGATTTGCATCCATTTACTAATGCAACACCATATACAGTGGTAGAAAGCATGTCAGTGGCAAAAGCTGTGGTACTGTTCCGAGAGGTTGGCCTGCGTCACTTGCTCATCGTGCCCAAGTATCAAGCAGCAGGGGTAAGTTCAACAAAGTAATATCCATGCATACAGTTCACGAAAAAAAAATTAATAGAGTTCGATAGTACCAGCACTTTTGTTAAAGAAAGCACATAGGATGACAAGAAAATGGGTGTTTACTGCATCTCAAGTAGTTTGTTATGTCAAATACAGAACGACACTTTTCTTTTGCTAGGATAATCAAAGTAAAGAAATGTTTTCTTCTAACTTGTTCACCTGGGTCACGTGCAGGCATCTCCAATAGTGGGAATCTTGACCAGGCAAGATCTGAGGGCTCACAACATCTTAGCTGCGTTCCCTCATCTAGAAAAAAGCAAAGGAAGATAAAAGGAGAAGGTGACACATTCTTCATTACTCAGACAGAAACATATCAATTACGCAAAAGATCACATTACTTCCATTATTTATTTATTTATACATATTTTTTACTATCAATATTGTGCTTTCTTCCATTCTCTCGAGAAAAATAAACAAATTTACGAGCGCAAAACCATCGCCTTTACAACTGTTTCTTTGATGACACTTCCACACAAAAAAAGGAGAATCTTTCACATTAGAAGGTATGAGAGGAAGGGAACTGTCCTCTTCCATCATCTGGTTCCTTTTAGACATGCAACCACTGATGTCTTGCTTACTTGGGTGTCTTTTTCTTTGCTGATTTCTTTTTTTTCTTGCTACTCCGTGGTCCCCTTTTGAAGACTGCCAAAACTTCAATGCTGCATATCCAAGTTTAACAATTGAATCAGCAGAATAACATAATACAATCTAAGCATTCCAAATGTTTGTTTTATTCATTAAAATTCTATACCGAGAGAAGATTTACATGTCAAAATATTTTCCTTCATTAAAATCGAGGTTGTGATTGAACATGGAAAAAATATCATTTACTGATAACGTTCAACTGTTTATGACAACACGGGATCTAAAATATGGGGCATCAAGGCGTGTAACTTTGTACACAAGCAAATCCTAACTTAAAGATATAATAATGGTTGCTTAATCATAGTATTGAGGATCCGGAATTGGTGTCAGATCAGTAAGGTATATGAGAACGATGCAGTACAATCCAGAGCACGATCAGTTAACGAGCAAAAATATGCAAGGATACACCAATAATACTTTAGGTTGTTTACAGTTTATGGTATTTATGAGGCCTTTGTTGCTAAAACACTCAAAAAAACATCAAATGACTGTAATTCATTCTGATACTTGAAGATAGTATAAAAATGCACTGGCATTATAAACAAAAGCCATCAATATCTGTGAAACGAATGATGGCATGCACAGAATCAATTGTCTGTTATGACGCCAATCACTAGGTGTAGTTCACAATTTTGAAGCAAGTTTTTCTCCTTTCTCCAATAACCTACTTCCTTGAACAAGATTTATACAACAGCTGATGACCCATCTTCACAAAGTGACTTGCTGACCTCCATAAACCCAGAACACCCAATACAACTTCTAGATTTATCCTTATGAATATAAGATTTGCACTTCCAATTGGCTTCCTATTATATTGCATGCTTGTACTCCAAGCATTAGAAATTTTGGGCTTATTTTGTTGGTTCTACATCGTCTCTGCTTGTTGGTTTGACACGTAGGACAGGTTGGCTGGCGCTCTAACAGGGCTAGGGTAAAACAGGACCTCACACTAGAAAGAAATGGATCAAATTCCAATAGAAGACTATTTTATGTTTGTCACGACAACAAGATAATAAAATTCAGGCAAGTTGCAAACATCTTGACATTTTCAAGAAACGTAAACTGAACTGATACCTCTGAGTCCCAGGGAAAAAATTGAAAGCATGAGCTTTCTCCAAACGCCACACCTTCTTTGACAACAAATACCTGCAGTCCTGCTCATGAATTTCCATTTCACAAGACATGATACCAATCTCGTATTAGATTACACAGAGAATGTCAACAAATTCTATTAAGACAGAAGTACCTCCTTAAAGCTTTCCCATCCACAGCTTATATAGATAAGAGTCTGGGGCCATGACTGACTTTCCTCCCAACTCGTTTTGCTTTCTATATGAACAGAAGCTTCCCTTGCACGCAGAACCCAGGGCCTTTTTTCATCTTTTGCTTTTAATGTGGAACTAAAATCAGAAAAGGAAGAAGAGTATAACTCAATTTTAATTTTGATTTTATCACCCACCCTAGTTTGAGATATACAGAAAAGCAAAACTATCAATCAACCTTGCAGATGCATTGGCTGCTTTACGCTCAGATGATACCAAATTCTGTAATGCAAAAATCACTGACTGGTCCAAACCTTTTCTTGGCGGATCAACAACAATGACATCTGAACCTTCAAGCCAGTGAAGGGGTTCCTAAAATTGAGACATACACCATCAAGAAAACTCCTATGACGTACATATAAATCCTACAGGTGTAAAAAATTGTTGAAAAATTGGCGTGTGCATACTTACAATTGAAGCATCTGCGTGGTGCCAGCTAATACTGCTGTCCACAGTTTTAGGCAGACGGCTCAGTGTCTGTTCAAATGATATCTTCGACTCTTTATTGATCTCAATGCATTTTACAGCCCTGCAAAAGAAAAAGAAAAAAAGTTGAGATAAAATCATATTTAAGAAGAAAAGATAAACTTCCTAAAGAAATATGAGAGGTCCTTGATTTGCCTGCATTTCCTAGTGACAGCAACGGATAGTCCAATAATTCCAGCTCCTGCATACAAATCAACAACAGATGATCCAAATGGAACATACTTCTGCAATTTTCGGAGCAACGAGTCAAAAGCCTGCAAGAATTGAGGGGATTAGATCAGTCTCTGAACCAACTTGTATCGCAAGAACTAATAGTGAACTCAACACCCTTCAGTTTTTTAAGATACAAATTAGACTACAAGATCACCAGAAATGTAGTCTGATAAGTTTTCACCATAATACTAGAATGGCAGAAACTCATTTAGACAGGAGAAGGCCCACTCCTCATCTCTTCCATATCATCATATATTTCTACAGAAAAACCAAAAAGGAGTTGGACTACAAAATAAAGGTGAATTGATAGTAAAATTTAAAAATTATCTGTAAAATGAAATGAGTCCAAATGCTAGATTTAAGCTCTTAATAGAGCTTTTCCACAATACCGAATAATATATTTGATTAAATTCTTCTTCCACTGTAATTAAAGAAAATGAACAGTATGAATAACTTGTTTTCATAAATAATTTCTAACTGTTGGATGGGATTTAGAAAACCTCAATATAAATGGATGAAATTGTTTGTCAATCATGAAATTGTTTTACGTGTCAAACAGTTCATTTTCATGAAAAATACCACCCTGCATCAGAAACCTCAATTGGCAAAAGACTAAAATTGCCTAATCAGTACATGTTCACTATGAAATCCACATTTTAAAGACAAAACAAAAAATGCATCTATGAATCTTACCAAAAACATTGTTAAAATACTTCTGCGAGATGGTTTTATTGAAAACATTAGAAAACACACAGCACTTCCTTATCATTAAATTTGGCATGGGAAACTAAGATTTTACATGCTTGTGTACTCATGCATTGTTAAAATACAATCTTCACGGGTGTATAAATTTAAATGAAGAACGACGGGCAAGTTAATTATTGAGTAATTTTTGTCATACTGGTGATTAAATAATAAAGAAGAGTTCCTATTTATTTGTCTTTTTTTATTTTCTGTGCTAGCTAAAGTGATCCGAGGTGCTTGCAATTAAATGATAACTTAAAATATGCTAACAGTACTATTCATCTACCAGAGTGTTTGCTTGACCAAAACTGGATGGGGCCAGAGAAACATCAATCCCTCCAATACGTTCCCAAAAGTCCCTTTCTCCCAGCAGGTGCCTCCACCTATTTCCAAAAATAATCTGCATAAGTAACAACGTCTGATGTTTCAAATATTTGATCAATGATAAAAATGCAGCATACAATGTATCTACTTTGTCCCATTGATTTTGACAAAATTACTTTCTGTCCAAGTAGAATGGGAACATATACGAACTGCACATATATTAGCAACATAGGCAATGGTACAGGACTCTTTCTGATCAACTAAATTTTTTAACTTCTTTCTTTTTCGAAAGTGAAATGGTTGGCTTTATCGCCAATATATCAAGGAACAGTTGGTAGCACAAAGCCAAGAAATCAACAGCAGAAAGGAAGAAAAACCATAAGAAAGAAAGAAATAAAGCCAAAGGAGAAGAAGGCCACAACAGCCAGTAAATATCATGCTTGAGTAAAATACCAAGTTCTTTTGGAACGTTATGGAAAATAAAATCAATTGACAAAAAAGAGAGATCAAATACTAATGTAGCCACACAACTCAGATTGATTGATAGCTCACATTATTGGATGATGTCTGAAAGTTGACCCATATGGAATGAATTATATGAACACCGCTTCTGGGTCCACCTTTCCTCCATAGAAACTGAAGAAAATAACAGAATAATTGTTTGCAAACATGTCAGAGATCATTACATGACTTAAGAGCAATAACCCATGCAAGAACAGCAACACAACAGGATATTAGCATGATTGAACAAAAAAATAAACAATTTCTACATGCCCTTCAATATCTATCAAGTATGTGACGAGATGCATAGCTCAATGCATAAATAGGAGACCCTCCAAATGAACTTACATCTGACAAAGCATTCAACTTCTCAGATCCAGGCGAATGCTCACTTCTTGAATTCCAGACTAAAGCAACCTGAACTTTGCCTAAAATGAAATAGTCGTTTTAAATCATTTACATAATACATACAACAGATCACATTGAGGTGGGAAAAACTTCAAGATGCTAACCTCTTTGGTATCTCTCTGCTGCTGGGATGGATGTGTCATATGTTGTTACTGCCATCTGAAGGCAATGTGGAGTCAGATAACATTTTTTTTTTATTTGAGAAAAAAAACACAGATTCTTTTGTTTGCCTTCCCAAATAACTAGGGAAGCAACTTTATTTTCCATGTGGATACTTAATAAATGTCATAAATCCTCATGAAGATTAACTGATATGTAGCAGTTCACAAGTAGCAACCCATCCTACGTCTAATTTTGGTTTGTAAGGAAGCATGCAACAGAACCAAACTGTTCAGAACTTTACTGACCTGTATATATCGCAGCTCACCCGTCCTAAGATCTTCATCATATGGCTGGATATTCAACTCAACAATGCCTGAATTTGGATGATATATTTACTGAAAACAATCTGATAAACAAAGTAAAAACTTCAGCCAAGAAAAAGAAAGAAAAAAAAGAGAAGACCTTGTTTGAGGAGATTCACTACAGCATTGATACTTGAATGATGAGCTGCATGTAAACATTGGTCAACTTTTAATGTTTGGATAAAGCTACAAAAGTAATTCTTAAGTTACAATTAAATCATCATCACTGAGAAAGAAATATTTTTCCTCTTTGTTAGAGTGAGGGGAAAACTGTTAGGTAAGTGGTGGAATTTGAACCCAATACCTCAATGTTGCAAACTATATTGTTGCCTAAGTGAAGAAATTAGTGTTCAGGTTGGAATGATAATGGTTAATGACTGATCCATACATATATGAGATTCCGAATGATTGAATGGAATTATGGAAATGGACGAGGAGCCTAACAGGGATTTAATGAGGCCATTGGAAATGACAGCTTCATTGTAAGAAAAGAAACATTCTAGAGGATCAATGCTAAATAGTATCTCATGATTTCAGCCGAAATTGTTAAGGATGTTCTTTGAAAGGCAAAAATGATGATCGATTCAATCAACAACATGGCAACGTCTCAAGGAGTTTATCATCCACAAACTCCTAAGAATCCATTCAGTTAAACAACCACAATAAAATTCTGTGGAATATTCAAGAATCCTTCAGTTAAATAGCCATGACAAAATTCTGCGAAATACTTCCTATTCATAATCACCATAATTTGTTACGAATACACTAACAAGATTCAACATTCTAAAGCAACACATTCACAAATGCAACATATGACAGCAATTATTGAGGCACCAAATGAACTTCAATTAAATTATTCGCTGCACATTGCCACTCAATTCCTATCATACTCCCCAAGCTATTCAACTGCAACCAATGGACCAAATTTTCATCCTTTTATTGCATTCCACAAAACTCAACAAATTAAAAGGTCCATCAAATAGTGATCACCTCAATGGCTCAACCTTATGACAACATAGGAACTTATAAGAATCTCATTTGCATGAATTTCAAGATGCTCAATGATGTCACGAGAACACACCAAATTCAACAAATCTTCAATGAAAGTGGGTTTTTTTAAAAACAAAAACCCTCAAAAATTTAATATTCACATGTATACCCTTGTAGAACAACAATTTTTCATGCACGCCCCTACAAACACCCCTTCCCCTCCAAAAAAACAAAAATTAACCAAGCTTAAACCTAGATGGTAAGCTATCAGCCTACCACCCTAACCTAGCTCTGAACTAGGTTGGGCCCACATCCTAAAATGAGTTCAGGGTTATATATGCAACATTTTAATGTAGTAGAGGTGTTTGTAAAAGAAGGTTTTTTTTTCATATATACCTCTGTTAAATTTCAATTTTATCAAAATACCTCTCTTAGATGGTTTGTCCAAAAATTACCCCGAAAAAGTCAAAAGTTGTATATGCATGCTCCTGAGGTCAACAACTGTGAGTTGGGGTTAATTTTTCTATCAAAATGCCGTTTACACCGTTAAAAAGGGTTAAAAAGACCAAAATACCCATGTTCAATCTTCTTCTTCAACCTCCCACCCAATATTTCACATTTCACTACAATCCGATATCACTTCATCTTCTTCAAGCCCTTTTTTTACCCCATTCAAGACCAATGTTCTAAAAAACATTAGGCGCTAGTCGTGCGGTTGAAGGGGAACTAGGGATTAATCGGCCAGTACATAGTGTGTGTGTGTGTGTGTGTGTGTGTGTAATACCTAAATGTTGAAAAAATAAAATAAACTAAGGAAGATAAATGACCCTAAATCATGAAGAGAACATAAGTGTAATCATGCAAATAATCATGAAGAGAAAATGTGCAAGTGCATCTATGACATAGA